>JBBGZY010000644.1:2267500-2867500 GCA_037952925.1 Lithobates clamitans
ATTTTAGCCAACGTGGCTCAGTTGATCATTTCCTGTAATTGCCGGTAGAATCCAGTCCAGCACAGTTCTGGGAATATAGCTTTCTGGGGTGTTCCCTATTAACAACACTTTAAATGGGTGTGCAAGGTAGCCGTCAGAGTTGCGTCCTTGACATCACACAACCCATATTTGTAATCCACAAGGTAATAGCATCACTTCAATGAGACTTCATCAATAATATCTGGGATCTGGCAGTGTTACATCTTCTCCTTTGGCATTTACAGTGACAACATAATATTTGGCATCTTTCTTGTCTGGCCTGCTGAGGATCACGCTGTCCAGATTACTTTAGCCCCAGATATTTAACACTGAGAGGTATTTCCCTTTTATAAGAACTTCATACAAAGAATTGGAATAACTTCAGTAGAGCGTCCTTTAACTCTTCAATTGTGCATTCGCAAAGCGGTGGGACTTTTGCAACTCCACCAACAGTAAAACATTCATTTCCTTAGGATTAGGAAGTGAACAATACAGAATACAGTCTTTCAAATTCAACACATGATAACGATTTTACATCACCGTTACTTTACTCGTCTCGTGTGTCCCCCATTTCCTCTTCATCTACCAGCTTCTGGCGCCTCCTTGCTTCAAATAAAGCGAATGTACTGAGCCAGACGAGTAATGACTGTGGGGCCGCTTCCTTCCGCGACCACGACACCCGAATTAGTAGCCGAGGTAGGTGCCTAAACCTCCTTAATAGGGAGAGAGGGCAATGGCACCACCTGTTCCGGACTATTGGTCACTGTGGATGTCTCAGAAGGAGTGATGGCAGTGGGAACTAACGCTTCCGCTGCACTGTCTGCAAGCTCACTCGACACTTCTAGATCCTTGAAAGAAGAGTCAGCCTGGGCTGAAGTAGGACTGCCCGACTCAGCAGCATCGGTACTTGAGGTGGGTTCTTCCACGGAGGCATACCCCTGGGCCCAATCCACCCTCATCACCCCGCAACGGCAGTGGCTAATGGCAACTATCAGCAGCAGTTCTCCACATTGACAGCATCGCTCCAAGGGCGCAATAAAGAGGGCAAATTCGCCAAACAATCCCCATTGCTGCGGAGATTTGAGAGCAATCTCACCCTTTAGTGCCATCCAAATACCGTGTCAGTATCATGGTTCCATAGGCAAAGAAACTGGCGATCTCTCATGGGTCATATTCAGCTGACATGGGTTGAGGAACCTCCAGTCTCAGAGCTCCCGGATGCGCCATGTTTCCTTTCAGGCCACGAGGTCTCAGCATGCGGATCCAAGATGGTGACCCAAACAGTAATGCGTCCTCCTCTGCAGAGCAGAGACTCCTCCCCCTGCCAGCAGATTGGTGCAAAAGTTCTTTGACAGTGTGTATTGTCAAACATGACCAGCCTGGCTGTGTGGTAAAAATTACCAGGATGTCTGCACTTGCACTATTGGATTCCAGCAGCATAGTCATCGAGGTTGAGGAAGACCTTGTAAGCCTGAGAGACTTGCAAAGTCATACCATTCAGTATCTTTAACCATGGTGACAGTCAAAGGTATCAAAAAGTCTTGGGCTGGGTTCCTGGTCGCTCATAGTCTCATTGGATATGTGGCACTGGCGGCAGGTAAAAAGGAGGAAGATTCAGCCTCCTCCTCTGACTGGGGGGGGGGGGGGGGGGGCAGGGCAACACTGTGCTTGGTTGCTAGGACACTGGGCTGTCCTGGCAACAAACTGCTAGTGCATACAGCTATGGGCAAGGGTCGTGGTGTAACCTGTGCTGCAGAGTGGCCACACAGGATATTCCATCCCCTTTCAACCAGCTGCATGAATTTGGCAACCCTGACAGGGCTCTGGGACTCCAGCCCAGATCTGTGTGACCTCATGATTTGATTCAAATCTCGGGACAGTCCTGCAGATTTTGGGACAGTCGGACGATATGCTAATGCAACCCTATGCCATCAGAGATGCAGGCTTTTGAATTGAGTAATAACAACCTAGAAGGTCCCTTTTCTCTTTAGCCTGGAGGATGTGGCATTCATGGTTGCTAAAAAGAATGTCAAATTTTGATTTGTATGACCACACAACAGTTTTCTTCTTTGCAACAGACCGTTTTAAATGAGATTTGGCCCACAGAAGACAGTTGCATTTTTGGATCATGCTCAGATATGGCGTCTTCTTTGCATGAGATAGCTCTAGCTTGCATTTTTGTATAGAATGGCAAACTATGTTCACAGAAAATGATTTTTGGAAGTATTCTTGAGCCCATGCAGTGATGTCCATCACATAATCATGCCTATTTTTTAATGCAGTGCCATCTGAGGGTCTGAAGATCACAAGCATCCAATATTGCATTTTGGCCTTGTCCCTTGCGCACACAGATATCTCCAGATTCTTTTGATGATATTGGTTTACTAAAGACAATTATAAAAAGAAAACAATAATGCCCCATACACACGGTCGGATTTTCCGATGAAAAATGTCCGATCAGAGCGTGTTGTCGGAAATTCCGAACGTGTGTGGGCTCCATCGGACATTTTTCATCGGATTTTCCGACACATAAAGTTTGAGAGCAGGATATAAAATTTTCCGACAACAAAATCCGTTGTCGGAAATTCCGATCGTGTGTACACAAATCCGACGGACAAAGTGGCACGCATGCTCAGAATAAATAAAGAGATGAAAGCTATTGGCCACTGCCCCGTTTATAGTCCCGACGCACGTGTTTTATGTCACCGCGTTCAGAATGATCGGATTTTCCGACAACTTTGTGTGACCGTGTGTATGCAAGACAAGTTTGAGCCAACATCCGTCGGAAAAAATCCTAGGATTTTGTTGTCGGAATGTCCGAACAAAGTCCGACCGTGTGTACGGGGCATTACAGTACATCTTCATACTGTGCTCCAAGTCATATGAATGTGCAAACCAACATAAATAAAGTGCTCAAAATAAAATAAATTATTGAATATAAAATGTCCATACACCGCATTATTTTTAATTACCGTATTTATAGGCGTATAACACGCACTTTTTTCCCCTTAAAATCAGGGGAAAATCGTGGGTGCGTATTATACGCCGATCTCCGCTATTTTGTGATCTATCGGAGCGATCGCCGCCGACATTCACATAGCGTGTATTTTTAAATATGGCGCCGCGGAGTTCGGAGGGACTCGGCGGTGCTCGTTCAGCTGAACAAGCGCTGCCGAGATCACAGTGACTGGGCGGAGCCGAGATACACATAGCCGAGGGTTCTTGGATCTTCTCGGCGCCGTTCACAGTCACGCCCAGTCCCGCCATTGGACCTGTGTTATGTCCATCATAGGGACTGAGCGTGACTGTGAACAGCGCCGAGAAGAGTCGAAAACCCTCGGCTATGTGTATCTCGGCTCCGCCCAGTCACTGTTCTCGGCGGCGCTCGTTCAACTCCGCCGAGTCCCTCCGAACTCCGCGGCGCCATATTTAAAACTACACACTAAACTTGTGTATGTCGGCGACTTGGCGGCGATCATGTAATGTACACTGGGGACAAGGCTGCACTGACCACTGGGGCAAGGCTGCACTGGGGCAAGGCTGCACTGACAAGGCTGCACTGGGGCAAAGCTGCACTGACAAGGCTGCACTGGGGCAAAGCTGCACTGACAAGGCTGCACTGGGGCAAAGCTGCACTGACAATTCTGCACTGGGGCAAAGCTGCACTGACAAGGCTGCACTGGGGCAAAGCTGCACTGACAATTCTGCACTGGGGCAAAGCTGCACTGACAAGGCTGCACTGGACACTGGGGCAAGGCTGCACTGACAAGGCTGCAGATGGACACGATAACGCTGCATTGATGGGCATTTAAATGTAAGTTTTTTTTCCTTAAACTTCCCTCCTAAAAGTTTTTTTCCTTAAAATTCTCTCCTAAACTTGGGGTGCGTGTTATACGCCGGCACGTGTTATACGCCGATAAATACGGTAAGTAAAGTTTTTTTGGATGTACTAATATTTTTATCCACAAGATGGTGAAAACCTATGCTGCCTTTAGTCACATAGTGGTATCCATTGTCTTAGTAATATGATTCCCCAGAGGGGGCAGCATTTATTATTTTTAGTTCTCAATCCCCAATGAGTTGATTGGGGACAAAATTCTAAAATTATAATTTATAATTATATATTTTTTTTAACTATAATATAATAAAATAGTATACAGTATACCAGCGCTAAAACATGGCCCTCTGTGGATGGGGAGGAAAGGGCATGGTTAATGACATGAGATCTGAACCCATTGCAGCTGGACGGCAGCCATCGCTGGAGGGTATGGATAAACAGTGTACAACAAAAAAAAACGGACCAGCGCTCAATGGGTTGAAGAGTAAACACAGTCTCACAGCATACAGTTGAACATGATTAGTCCTAGTTTATTCAGTAATGCATGTAAAAGAACAATCCTGTTGTCAGACAGGAAGGGATATGAGGTAATTAAAAAAGAAATCAACAGTTTAGAGTTTCACAAAAGATCCATGGAGCAACAAGGAGCTGACGGCATTGGGGTTTACAAAAAGCCTTCTGCAGCATGGGGGGGGGGGGGGCGCCGCCAATACCCCTGCTGCACTGCGGCCGAATGTGGAACACGCTCCCCAGCATGTGGGGAAGGGCTGGATGTGCTGGAGGAGAAAGCGAAGATGATTGACAGCGGGAAGGTGGAGACCCAAACTGTAAGCTGCATGTGGCTTGGACGCCAAGTCCACTGGCATACTGACAGGTGGAAGGGAGAGAGACGCTTTGCTGCAGTGTGGATGACGCTATACGTTCACAGCATCTAAAGCCCAATGGATGTAAGTCCCAACTGCATGGGGGTGTCCCAAAATGATGCAGACCTCAGAGAGATGGAAATCCAGGGCTGGATGGGCTGATGTGAATGTCAGTCAGTGTTGCTGGGGTTCTAGGGGTGCTGGTCATTGGAGCACCTCATGGACCTGGGTGACCTGTTAGCTGTGGTGGTTGCTGTGGAGGTCAAGGCAACCACCCAAAGGGCCTGGTATGGACTGGGGAGGGGGGAACCCACGCCAATTTTTTCCTTGAATTTTATCTATATTACCGTGAACCGGCAATACATTACACCTGCGAGCAAGCATTTTGCTGTGAGACTGTAAAACAGATGAGACAGATGCGCTACTTTACAGGCAGGCCAAGGGGACCCCCAGGCACGATATTTAAAGGAATATTTAATTTTTATTGTTTCACTTTAAGCATTCTTAAAATCACTCCTTGCATTGATACATGTCCCCTGGGGCAGTACCCGGGTCTTCATACACTTTTTATAGCAATAAGTTACATATAAGCCTTTAAAATTAGCACTTTTGATTTTTCATGTTCGTGTCCCAAAGACTTTAACGGTGTTCGCATGTTCGCACAGTTTTTTTGCCTGTTCGCCGCATGTTCTGGTGTGAACCAAACTGGGCGGTGTTCGACTTATCTCTACTGATGATATGTAGATGATGATGATATATTTAAAGGCTTTGCAATTGTATGTTAAGGAGCATTAGGGGTTATTTACTAAAGGCAAATCCACTTTGCACTACAAGTGCAAACTACAAATGCAAAGTGCACTTGAAATTGCACTAAAAGTGCACTTGGAAGTTCAGTTGCTGTAGATCCGAGGAGGACATGCAAAGAACATAAAAAACAGCATTTTAGCTTGCACATGATTGGATGATAAAATCAGCAGAGCTTCCCCTCATTTCAGATCCACCCCTCAGATTTACAGCGACTGCATTTCCAAGTGCACTTTGCACTTGTAGTTTGCACTTGTAGTGCAAAGTGGATTTGCTTTTCGTAAATAACCCCCATTACTCTGAAATCGACAATTATTAGATGCAGCTTTTCACAGATTGGTGAACCTCTGCCCATCTTTACTTCTGAGACACTCTTACACCCTAATGCCGTGTACACACGACCGGACTTTTCAACCGAACTGGTCCGACGGAACAAATCCGTCAGACAATTCAATCGTGTGTGGGCTTCATCAGACCTTTTCTGTTGAAAAATCTGTCGGACTTTAGAAATAGAACATGTTTCAAATCTTTCTGACGGACTCGAGTCTGATTGAAAAATCCGTTCGTCTGTATGATATTCCGATGGACAAAAAAGGATGCAAGGGCAGCTATTGGCTACTGGCTATGAACTTCCTTATTTTAGTCCGGTCATACGTTCGAAATTATCAGACTTCGGTGTGATCGTGTGTAGTCAAGTCCGTTCCATTGGAACTCCGTCGGAACTCCGTCGAAAAGTCCTTCGGAGTTCAGTCCGACGAAAAATCCGGTCGTGTGTACACAGCATAAGATGCCCTTTTTATGCCCAATCATGTTACTGACTTGTTGCCAATTAACCAAATTATTTGCAAAATGCTCTTCCAGCTTTTCCTTGCTGGTAACATTTACTTTGTCAGCTTTTTACCGCATCCCAACTTATTTTGGACGTATTGCTGCCATCATTTTCAAAATTTCCTTATTTTTTTCTTAAAATGGAACATTTTCATAATTTAAAAATTTGATATGTTTTCTATTTTCTTTTGTGAATAAAATATGTATTTATGATATTTGGAAATCACTGCATTCTGTTTTTATGTAGATTTTACACAGCATCCCAACTTTTTTGGAATTGGGCTTGCACATTCAGTTAAGGTGGCCATACACTGTACAGTCTAATTGTACAATCTCTTTTGGATCTACTATCAGCTATGCAATTGGTGTCACAAATGCTGCCCCATGTTTTCCTGTTTCAGGGCGGGTCCTTTTTCTTGCAGCATCCTATGTAGCCGCCCTTGCATGCAGGGACAAGAATTGTGTCTCCTTACACTGTATGATGATTCAATAGAATTACACAGACCCCCAGCCCGGAGTGGCAAGGCACTCCCATGCTCCTCCCCTCTCCAAGTTAACAGACTGGCTAAAGACTGCCACTATTACCTATTTCCTTTGAAGACTGGAAGTTCAGGGAAGCAGTACTGAGATTGCAGGCTCCAACAGCAATGAAAGTTGTAAACTGAAAGTGCACGACCAAAAATAATTTTTAACAAATAGTTTACTCTGGAAAGTTTATTTTATAGGTGTTAAACTAAAATTGCTGAGGGTATAAATAACTGTAGACAGTCAGTAGTGCTCAGGGCAACATTTGACCATTGTGGAATGTTCTCACATTGTGTGATATGCTGGGGTGTTCCTTAGCATCAACTGTGCTGATTTAGAAACTCCTTGATCTTCTCTCCTCTGACTCTACCAATTCTGGATGCATGCTCCAATCTGTTGCATATATTGGGCTATATGGCCCATTTAGGAACCCAAGTTTAGGGTTTTTAGTTACCATGCTGTCAGCAATAATATATTCTCCAATAGGCTTCATCATGGCAATTTATTTAACATTTTCATTGTTATAAAATCTAGTATATTATATAGATCATACCTAAAACATTGTCACAAGCAAAAAGTAAATGGACTCCGGCAACTAGACTTGTGCACAATGAAAAATTTTGTTTAGTTTCTGTTCTTTGTCATTCGTATAATACATAATTTCGTTCTGTTATATTCGTTATGTTACGTTAATATGTTTTCGGATAATTCGTTATTTCTGTAGAGTGTCGATATTCATTATACTGAATCTTGAATCATGTCAAATTAATTCGTCATATGCGCTATAATTTCCTTCGTATTTGTTGAAATTCGATATTTATGTATGTATTTATATTCGTGATAATGATTCGTAGTTTGGAAAGTTGTTTGTTTATTGAATCTTTTAACACACAGAATGACAATGGGGGTTATTTACTAATGGAAAATCCACTTTGCACTGCAAGTGCGCTTGAAAGTAAAGTCGCTGTAGATCTGAGGGGGACATGCAAGGAAAATAAAAAACAGCATTTTAGCTTGCACATGATTGGATGATAAAGTCAGCAGAGCTTCCCCTCATTTCAGACCTACCCCTTAGATTTAGAGCGACTGCACTTTCAAGTGCACTTGCAGTGCAAAGTGGATTTGCCTTTCGTAAATAACCCCCTAATATCTCTTCTCTTCTGCTCAAATACAATACAACACCCTTCTCACTTAGTTCTTAGGAATGCACTTTGCCAGTAATCCAACCTCCAGCACAAAATTAATCAGCTGATTGGATTGTAAGATTTACTTTGAGTTGATCTTTTGTTTCATTAGATCTTTAGCAAATTACCGAATCATGTTAATTTCTTTCGCATTAGTTCGGGCCGAATTTCGATTAGTTACGAAACAAATTGCACAAGCCTACCGCTTGCTTTATGCTGTGTGAAAGCAACAGAAAACACAATTAATGTTAAGTGTAATGTTTTCTGCATCACATCAAAGGTACCGTATGGCTTTGTTCCTTCCTAATAAACTTGTTTGTCAGTTTTCATCAGCCTTTACAAGGATGTGTTAAACTGTTGTCTGTTCCTATCCCTTTGAGCAACTTTTGAAAAACAAATGTAGCACTTTTGGAACATTTTTAATAGTTAAATGTACTCTTTAGTTAGATTTCCTTTTCACCAAACAGAAATGCCATTACTTGGTTTAGAACTTCAAAATACTGTATATCTTAATCCATATACAAAAGTACAGAAAACCCCCTAGCGAGGCTTTAAAGCAGCCAATGAATACAAGATGGATAGTCAAAACATAATTTTATTGGTACAAAAAATATTATGTAGCAAAATGATTCTGACCTATAGAGTCAGAACATGAACTGGGATACAGTATGCAATAAAAATATAAAAAGTGTACAGCGGACAGTGCCTGTAATCGGGAACAATGTGCAATACAATGTATAGGACAACAAAAGAATGTTAAATATTGGGTATTAAAATACTGACGCGTTTCGACCCTGAATGGGTCTTCTTCAGAGGATAATTGTCAACTGTGGAAATATAATCATGTATCAAACAAAATATAGGGTTCGACAGTAGAAAACTCACATATATAACTCACAGTACATCTACAGGTCTTGTATAATTACCAATCACAAAATTCCCGATAGTGTTGGGTGTTCACAATGGAAAAAATATGGTCCCTCCTGAGCCAGTGTCTCCCCAGTACTGGGTCAACTCCTCAAAGAGCGGGCGGTGGGCCAGGCATGCCTTACGAGGAATCGTGCATTTGTTACCCCCCACAAAGGGGAGGGAAGCAGGGAGAGGCGGGCAGCAGGCACTCACCGCACCCGGGGTGAGGTAACGATGGTACTACAATCAATTTAGAGCAGAGAAACATTAATTGATACTTATAGGGGAATATAAATTCCCCTAATTCAGAGCATAGTTGAATATAAGTGTGGGGGCATGCAGGAGCAAAAGTGCAAGGGAACAGAATGGAGAAACATAGGGAATAAAAGTGAGGGAAAGGAAACGAGGAGGGGGGGGAAGGGGTGGGGGGGAGGGAGGAGCAAGGGGAAGGGAATTGCAAAAGATGTGAGGGGAGTGAAAGCGGAGAAAAGTGAGAAAACGGAACATAAAAGGAAAACAGGGAAAGAACGGGGGTATGGAAATGTGTGACCTGGGTGAGGAGTGACATGGTGAGACAAACGAACATACAGTCCCCTGCTCCCCCGGCAAGACCATGCAACAGTGAGGGTATAGGTTATAATGCAAACCATACACCAGTGTGAAAAAAGTGTGAGGTGAAGGAGACCAGCCACAAGGCTGGAAAGGAGAAAAGAATATGAAAGTGGTGCAGCAGTGAGAGTGAAGGAGGTGAGAGAGCCAAAAGTCAGGAAAAAGGTGAAGAGGCACAAGATAAAGGTAGTAGTGAAGCCCAGAAACCATATACAATCCACACAGGAGATTAGGTTCAAAAAAGTGCATGCGGTGTGATCACCAAAATAAGGGGGGGGCATGGGGTGATGGGGTGATGGTAGTGATTATTAGCTAATACTGAAGACCGGGAGAGCTTAAGTTAATTAGCCCAAATTCAAAAGTATACAAAAGTTTTATATACTGCAGTTTATCAGTCCTTGGATGAGATAGTTGCTTTTGTTTACTTTTTTCATTTATTTTTACCCAGTAATTCCACTCTTCTTATCAGTGGTGACTACACTTACTCCTCCACTGTCTGGACTTCAAATATGTCTTCTTTTGTTTATCTCTATTACATGAGTGATGGAGAATTGGTAGTTTATAGAAGGAAGATAAGAGCAAGGTAACATTATTATCTGACTTAAAGTGGACCTTTCCTCCCTAAGCCAAAAAGCACTGGTGCATGCATAATAGGAAGTTGGAAAAAAATTCCTAATCCATCTTACGTCTTTGTAGGCCTTCAACCCTGCTTGCCTCGGGACTCATTTTCCAGACTTTGTCTAATTGGTCAAAATCCCTAAGTAGGGACCAGGAGGCTGCTAGCATTGACTCTTAACTAGATAATTGTTGCATTGGATGTTAGCAGGGTTATGTTTTAGGTAACCCTTTGATCAGTTTAGATCCACAGAGAGCTTTGGTTTCAGTGCTAGTTAGTGAAGCAACTGTTTAAGAAGGGCTTGTTATGCCTACTAATGGTTGAAGCATACGTTGAAGGCTACGAAGGCGTAAATGGATTGAGAAATTGCTTCAATTGAATTTTTCTCACTTCCTCTCAAGAACCTTGCAAATGAACATAATCACATCTGTCAGGTCACCTGAGTCCAGGTGACAGATGCACTCCGTAGGAGTCAGGAGTGCACCGCTAAGGTAGTGGACCCTAGGACTGACTGCTGCGGATTGAACTCTGGGAGGTTCAGAAAGCAGGTCCACTGGAGCATCAACACAGATCCCACTGGGAGCTAGAGCATAGATTCCCCAGGGTGCGGAGTCTAAGAGCCAGCAGGTGTTCACTAGGGCCTCTAGTGGTGAGGATGGACTGCACTGCAGTCCGGCTCCAGGTCGCGGCCTCCAGGGTCTCACAGCTCATGCTCATGGTAGACTACAGGAGAAAGAGGAAGCAAGCAGCAGGCTGGAACAACAAGGATAGTAAAGGGATAAGCCAAGGTCAGAGCAGACAAGGATAAACATAGAACACGCCAAAGGTCAGGGTCACAAGCAGACAGGGATAGTCGAGAACAGGCCAAGATCGGTAACTAGAATCAGACGTAGGAGACACAGCAAGTAGCACACAAAAGCTAAACACACAATGGTTGATCAGCAAGGTTGGCTTGCAATGCACAGGTTAATGTAGTGTTCCTAATTAGAGGCTGAGGTGGAGCAACGCTGAGGGAAGGTTATATAAGCAGTCAGGTGAGGGTGGCTGGCCTCTAAAGGTGAACACATGGAGGGGAGGTAAGCTGACAGAGAAAGATTACTGCATAACCATGACTACATTGTGGCACAAATCCAGTCTATCACTAGACAAGATGATATATCCTCAAATCACACTCTCTGTCATGGTGGCTTCCATCCCCAGTGTTGTTGAAAGGCAGATTTTTATTCTCCCCTTCAAAAATGGATGATTGTCACAACAGATAAAATGTTTAAGGTGATGGAGGGACATTCATGTAAATAAAACTGGTCACATATTACAATTAATTACTTTAGTAGAATCCGTAAACTGTTTGTAAACCTAAAAAAATTGCACTGGCTCTTTAATTTGTGTACATGTGATTTGTTATGTTACTATTACATTTCTGCCTGCCGATGGTCTGTATTACCTAGCTGATCCTGCCTGTGCCTTCTCCTGAGAGTAAACTAACCATGCTAGCATGGCTGCCAGTCCATGCTAGCGTGGTCCATTTATATCTTGTGTCATCCTGCTGAGAGCATGGTGTGCCTGTATCTTTCATTGACAGTAGAAAGCTGCACCCCACTCCAGCTTTTCCTTCATTCCATGCACTGTACTTGACTAGGGAAAGGGGGAAGTGATGTAATGCCACTGGGACTGATGGCATTTCATTGCTATGGAAACACATTAGCTTGGCATCAATGTCACTTCTGGGTATGACATACGTGCCCAAACATTGGACATGCCCGTCAGCAGGTTCGTACATCGCTATGGAAGCTACAGAGATCACGTGATCTGCTCTAATGAAGCTGGAGAATGCAGTAAAGGGATTTTTTTAACGGTAAGCACATAGTAAACACAGTTTTTTTTTTCTCATTTGAAAAATGATTTTATGATGAGTAAGGTTTACAACTACTTTAACATACAAAGTTTTTAGAATTTGGCCAGTGTCCTGTCGATATGAGAATGACAATATGATCTTCTTTTCTCCGTAATACCTTAATTGACTTTCACCCTCCCGATAATGATGGTGTCTAGTTGGTGGATACTTGCTATCAGGCATGGAAGTTTTTCAATTTGAAGGTGAGTGGGCATCTTCAAGTCCTCCTTCTACAAAGATATTACTATGCAGGTACAATTATCTCATGGCAAGGCATTGCAGCAAGTACAAACACAATGTAGAATAGATAGAAGTTTTTTCACCCATCTATCTTGGGAAGACATCTGCCTATCTATAGCCATCTTTAGGATTTGTATACATTTCCGTAGATTTGCTTTTGCATTTAAATTGACTTATATGTGAAAGAAACACAAACATTAGATTGTTATACAAGACTTTACATTGGTGCATAAACAGTTATAATATCTCAATATCCTTCAATTGGCTGGTGATTTTATATGTTCATTCTCATCTTTCCTGGGACAATCTACTTTAAATGTCTTCCTTTATCTTGGTGAGCCTTTTAACTACTAGATAAATGAGGGGGAAAAAGAATAAAAGAGAAACATCAAAGTCATTAAGCAAGCATTAATTTTAGATAATAATTATAAATTAGGGATGCAATCTGAATTATGCATAGCCTAGGTTCTTTAAAGTGACATTCAGAAGAAAATTGGAATAATCTTTGTGTATGATTTCTAGTCTGCTTTTCACATTATTTAAAGTAACTGAATAGGGCTCTAATGTTCCTTTTTTAATACTTCATGATATCTCCATTATATTAGAGGAGTATGTATTTTGTTTTGTACTTGTATGATTGGGGAAGGGACATTCGATTGTAAGATCCTTTGTATCAAGAACAGAAGTGATTCTTTAGTACATAGAAAATGCTGCTGCTTTAGAAATATCACAAATAAAATAATTTTGAGAAATGGAAGCAACAGGTTTAAGCTGTTTTTTTTTTAAATGAAGAGACTGCACAGTAGCTTCTTGAATATTTTTAGTGATACAAGTATAACTCTTAGTGCTACTCTAAGCTAAGACAAAGTCATCTCCCCACCGGTTGCAGTAAAGGGAGCAGGCGTCTGTGCATCTGAGCACCTTTCATGAGTGCACAAGCATTAACAGAGAAAGGAAAGAACACCGCTTACCGACCCTGTATATGAATATGTGGATGAATGTGGTCTCAGCCAGTGCTACTCCAGCCATGCTCCAGCGCCGGAAAAGCACTGGCTGAGACCACATTCATCTACATACAGTGCCTTGCAAAAGTATTGACCCCCTTGGCTTTTTACCTATTTTGTTACATTACAACCTTTAGTTCAATGTTTTTTTTTTAATCTGAATTATATGTGATGGATCAGAACACAATAGTCTAATTTGGTGAAGTAAAATTAGAAAAATATATACATAAAACTATTTTTGAGAAATAAAAAACTGATAATTGGCATGTGCGTATGTACCCTTTGTTATGAAGCCCATAAAAAGCCCTGGGGCAACCAATTATCCTTCAGAAGTCACAAAATTAGTGAAATGATGTCCACCTGTGTGCAATCTAAGTGTCACATGATCTGTCATTACATATACACACCTTTTTGAAAGGCCCCAGAGGGGCCACCTAAGCAGGAGGCACCACTAACCAAACACTGCCATGTAGACCAAGGAACTCTCCAAACAAGTAAGGGACAGTGTTGTTGAGAAGTACCAGTCAGGGTTAGGTTATAAAAAAATATCCAAATCTTTGATGATCCCTAGGAGCACCATCAAAACTATTATAACCAAATGGAAAGAACATGGCACAACAGCAAACCTGCCAAGAAACGGCCGCACACCAAAACTCATGGACCAGGCAAGGAAGGCATTAAGCAAAGAAGCAGCACAGAGACCTAAGTTAACCCTGGAGGAGCTGCAGAGTTCCACAGCAGAGACTGGAGTATCTGTACATAGGACAACAATAAGCAATACGCTCCATAAAGCTGGGCTTTATGGCAGAGTGGCCAGAAGAAAGCCATTACTTTCAGCAAAAAACAAAATGGCACGTTTTCATTTTGCAAAAAGGCATGTGGGAGACTCCCAAAATGTATGGTGGATGGTGCTCTGGTCTGATGAGACTAAAATTGAACTTTTTGACCATCAAAGAAAACGCTATGTCTGGCGCAAACCCAACACATCACATTACCCAAAGAACACCATCCCCACAGTGAAAAAAGGTGGTGGCAGCATCATGCTGTGTGGATGTTTTTCAGCAGTCGGGACTGGGAAACTGGTCAGAGTTGAGGGAAAATAGGATGGTGCTAAATACAGGGATATTCTTGAGCAAAACCTGTACCACTCTGTGTGTGATTTGAGGCTAGGACAGAGGTTCACTTCCAAGCAGGACAATGACCACAAACACACTGCTAAAGCAACACTTGAGCGGTTTAAGGGGAAACATGTAAATGTGTTGGAATGGCCTAGTCAAAGCCCAGACCTTAATCCAATAGAAAATCTGTGGTCAGACTTAAAGATTGCTGTTCACAAGCACAAACCATCCAACTTGAAGGAGCTGGAGCAGTTTTGCAAGGAGGAATGGGCAAAAATCCCAGTGGTAAGATGTGGCAAGCTCATAGAGACTTATCCAAAGTGACTTGGAGCTGTGATAGCCGCAAAAGGTAGCTCTACAAAGTATTGACTTTAGGGGCGGTGCACAGTTATGCACATTGATTTCTGTTATTTTGTCCTATTTGTTGTTTGCTTCACAATAAAAAACAAAAATCTTCAAAGTTGTGGGCATGTTCTGTAAATTAAATGATGCAAATCCTCAAACAATCCATGTTAATTCCAGGTTGTGAGGCAACAAAACATAAAAAAATGCCAAGAGGGGTGAATACTTTTGCAAGGCACTGTATTTATGTACTGGGACGGTGAGCGGTGTTCCTTCCTTTCCTTAAATATTCTGTCATGAATGTTTCATTGGCTTGCTGGTGCTTGTTGCGTTTTCTTGCTTTTGTTATACTTGCACAGTGTAGTACAGTTATTTCCCCTATATTCTTTAAAGTGAGTATACAGTGGGGACGGAAAGTATTCAGACCCCCTTAAATTTTTCACTCTTTGTTATATTGCAGCCATTTGCTAAAATCATTTAAGTTCATTTTTTTCCTCATTAATGTATACACAGCACCCCATATTGACAGAAAAACACAGAATTGTTGACATTTTTGCAGATTTAAAAAAAAAGAAAAACTGAATTATCACATGGTCCTAAGTATTCAGACCCTTTGCTGTGACACTCATATATTTAATTCAGGTGCTGTCCATTTCTTCTGATCATCCTTGCGATGGTTCTACATCTTCATTTGAGTCCAGCTGTGTTTGATTATACTAATTGGACTTGATTAGGAAAGCCACACACCTGTCTATATAAGACCTTACAGCTGACAGTGCATGTCAGAGCAAATGAGAATCATGAGGTCAAAGGAACTGCCTGAAGAGCTCAGAGACAGAATTGTGGCAAGGCACAGATCTGGCCAAGGTTACAAAAAAATTCTGCTGCACTTAAGGTTCCTAAGAGCACAGTGGCCTCCATAATCCTTAAATGGAAGACGTTTGGGACGACCAGAACCCTTCCTAGAGCTGGCCGTCCGGCCAAACTGAGCTATCGGGGGAGAAGAGCCTTGGTGAGAGAGGTAAAAAAGAACCCAAAGATCACTGTGGCTGAGCTCCAGAAATGCAGTCGGGAGATGGGAGAAAGTTGTAGAAAATCAACCATCACTGCAGCCCTCCACCAGTCAGGGATTTATGGCAGAGTGGCTCGACGGAAGCCTCTCCTCAGTGCAAGACACATGAAAGCCCGCATGGAGTTTGCTAAAAAACACCCGAAGGACTCCAAGATGGTGAGAAATAAGATTCTTTGGTCTGATGAGACCAAGATAGAACTTTTTGGCCTTAATTCTAAGCGGTATATGTGGAGAAAACCAGGCACTGCTTATCACCTGTCCAATACAGGTGGTGGCAGCATCATGCTGTGAGGGTGTTTTTCAGCTGCAGGGATAGGACGACTGGTTGCAATCGAGGGAAAGATGAATGTGGCCAAGTACAGACGAAAACCTCCTCCAGAGTGCTCAGGACCTCAGACTGGGCCGAAGGTTTACCTTCCAACAAGACAATGACCCTAAGCACACAGCTAAAATAACAAATGAGTGGCTTCACAACAACTCCGTGACTGTTCTTGAATGGCCCAGCCAGAGCCCTGACTTAAACCCAATTGAGCATCTCTGGAGAGACCTACAAATGGCTGTCCACCAACGTTTACCATCCAAACTGACAGAACTGGAGAGGATCTGCAAGGAGGAATGACAGAGGATCCCCAAATCCAGGTGTGAAAAACTTGTTGCATCTTTCCCAAAAAGACTCATGGCTGTATTAGATCAAAAGGGTGCTTCTACTAAATACTGAGCAAAGGGTCTGAATACTTAGGACCATGTGATATTTCAGTTTTTCTTTTTTAATCAATCTGCAAAAATGTCGTCAATTCTGTGTTTTTCTGTCAATATGGGGTGCTGTGTGTACATTAATGAGGAAAAAAATTAACTTAAACGATTTTAGCAAATGGCTGCAATATAACAAAGAGTGAAATATTTAAGGGGGTCTGAATACTTTCTGTCCCCACTGTATTTTACAGGCTCTCCTTAGCTCTTCTATTGAAAGATGCTGGTTGTTTACAGAGCTTGACTGTTCAGGCTGAAATCTACATGCAAAACTGAGTGAGCCAGAGTAGTGACTCATCTAACTTCTATTAAATTAGAACAGTAATCAATTTTTAAATGAACTAGCACTCAAACATCACAGTGAAAAAACAAACTGTATCATTTTGACATGAACTGGCATATTCCATCTTTTGAAAATATCTGGTAAATCTTCCGGGGCTTGGGAGTTCCTTAAACAGGCTTACAAAATTGATTGCTCTCTTTTTAGAAAACCTTTAATGCTATGTGAATTTTTCTTTCAGTGCAGGATGCCCTGGGCTGGTAAGTGTCTTTTTCTGAAATCAGCAGCTACAGTTTTTGTTGCTGCTGACTTTCAATTTTTTACAACCCTGGGTGAAGTTCCTCTTTAAGATAAGAAGTCATGGACAACTTGTGGGTTAAAATAAATTATTTTGGTACATTAACGTGCAACCTGGTGAAGATCATGTTGGAATTCACTCATCCCATGTCACTCTTTTATGCCTCGGCAGACTATTTCTCACTGACGGTAGCTGATGCATTGCTTTCTCAGATTAGGCTTCCCTGTATACGTGCAGCTTTTCAGGAAACATTGGACTAGCCCATAGACTTAACAGAGGTTGTAGCAGCTATTAAATCTCTAAAGAGCCCTGGAGGGTTTACAGTGAAGTACTACAAACACTATAAGGACCTTATAGCCCCCTTGTTAGTAGACTTTTAATAATCTGTGACAAGAGTTCAACTTTCATTCAGAATCCTTCCTAGCAATGGTATGTATGATTCCAAAACCAAATGCGGACGATACTGACTGGGTGCACTATTACCCTATTTCTTTGTTGAACGTAGACATTAAGCTGTTGGCAAAACTTTTGGTTTCCAAACTTAATGATGGCATTTGTAGTCTTATTCATAGAGGCCAAGTGGGACTCAAGCCCCTTCGCCAGGCAGGGGACAACTTACGTCAGACTGTACTCTTGATCGAAACTTCCGTAAGCATGACATACCATTTATGCTCCTTTCCTTCTAAAATAAAAAAGTGTTTGACTCTTTATCTTGGCCCTGCCTTTTTTTATATACTTAAGAAATGGTGTTTTGGGACACAGTTCAGTCACTTGGGTAGCTGTGCTATATTCATCTTCCCAAGCTCATGTTAAGTAAGCGAGCTTTCAGTTTTTTACCTTCCCTGTCTTTAGGGGTACAAGGCAAGGCTGTCCTTTATCCCCACTGCTCTTTGCATTGGCTGTAGAGCCTCTAGCGCAACTTATACAACTTTACCCTGATATTGCAGGCCCTGAAATTGGTGGCTAACAGCATAAACTCAGCCCGTTTGATGACGATATTCTGATGTGTATTAACAACCCTACGGTCACTCCCCCAAACCTTACAACTCTCTTGTTCCACTTTGGTAGTTTTTCTGGTCTCCATATCAAACACACCAAATCCAAAATTTTTAATATCTCCTAACCACCACATTTAGTCTCTTTGTGTGCCTCTTTCCCCTACTGTTCAGAACCGAAAACGCCTCCCTAATCTAGATATTAATCTCACCTCTTCATACCACACCCTTTATCAGGCTAATTACCCACCGCTTTTTCATAAACTTAACCACTTGTTAACTGCCTTGGTTCACCTTTCCTTTATCTTGGCTAGGCTGTATCACGGCGATTAAAATGACCTACCTGCCGCAGTTGTTATATCTCTTTCGGGTCCTACCTCCACTTATCCCATCTCATTTTTTTTTTTTTCAAATAACATTTTTATTGGTTGTCTCAATGAAAGAAACAGTACACAGGTACAAGTGTGTGTAAAAAAAAAGGACAATGCGTGAAAGGACGCAGTGGCGCTGAGAAGGGAGGAACCTTCTTCAAATTGTTGCATTATACATTTCCACTTCAATGGTGACAATGTTTTAGAACAATGGAAAGCACTACCTGAAAACTGGAATCGTACATAACTTTGCATGGAGAGTATCCAAGAGGGGATAATTAAAAGAGAAAAGATAGAAAAAGTAAGATAAGAGAGTAGGAAGAAGGCAGAAAGTTACCACATTAGCTCTTTTACCAGCTCAGGGTAGGTCCTCCCAGTGATGCCATCGCTCCCAGACCTTATTGTGATTGTCTAGCCTGTCCTGCATTCTGGCAGTCATTTTCTCCTTAAGCTCAACATCCTTAAAGCTAGTGTAGAGGGCTTCCGGAGAAGGCGGTGAGCTTTTCTTCCAGTTAAGGGCAACTAGGCATCGTGCAGCCCTGAGAATGTGTTTCAGTAATTTCTTGTAGGGTTTTGCTATTTTCAGTTGGAAGAGGCCTAGCATGTAGAATTTTGGTGTGATGGGTATTGGCACCTCAAAGAGGTGAATCGGTAGTTGTTGTGTCGAACGCCAGAACGGTGCTAATGAAGGGCAGGTCCAGTATATGTGGAGGAGAGTACCTCTGTCCCACTGGCAGCGCCAGCAGCAATCAGAGCTAGAGGGGTAGATAACTTGGAGCACGTCTGGAGTCAGGTACCAAAAGAAGAGAATTGTTTTCCTTATAGAGGGTACATAGAGAACTCTTGGCAGCCTGACTCCAGATTGCTCGTCATGCCTCTACGGGGATCTCCTCTCCCAACTCCCATTCCTAGCGGAGCATGTAAGCATGTTTGCCCTGTTCTGGTATTGAGTACATGTTAAGGATCTGATATATACCCGAGATCAGTCCTCTACGTGCGGAACCCTCTAATATTATGCGTTCAAATGGTGAAGGTGTGGAAAATTGCAGACTTGGAGTTATGGTTTGGGCATAGTGTCGGATCGGCATGTAGCCATAGAACACCTGGCGGGGTAGGTCATGTTTATCTTGGAGTTCAAAAATTGGTAGCAGTTTACGGGATCTGGGGTCTACTAGGTGTTCGAAATGGAGTAGGTTCCTTGACGCCCAGGGCCATGACATCTATTGGGTGAGGCTAGCAGGCACTTTGGGTTGCAGAGAAAGGAGGTCAACAGTGATCTTTCAGATTTGAGCTTGCGTTCACAAGATAGCTTGCACCATACCTGCCTAAGCTGGGACATTGACCCCAATATCTGACTGGGTTCCACCTCCACATTCGCATTCCAGAGGAGGCTATTTGGGTGTACAGGCGCCAACCAAATTTTCTCTATTTCCGTCCATTTATTGTAGGAACGTTGGAGGAACCAGGAGACTGACGCACGTAGTTGGGCAGTCTGATAGTATTTAACTAGGTTGGGGAATGCCAGGCCCCCGTCAGCACACAATGCCATCAGGACTGATTGGGATATCCTATGTCTTCATAGTTCCACACGTATCGTAGTAAGTTAGCTTGTAGTTTGCGTAGGTGGCTGTAGGGGACAGGGATGGGTAGTGTCTGGAATAGATACAGAAGCTTAGAAAGAATAACCATTTTGACAGATGTGATTTGCTACACATAAAGCAAATAGCAAAGGGGAGAGGAGACAGCCCTGGCGGGTACCATTAGTAACTGGGAAGGAGAACGAGAGGGCAAAAGGGGTCTTTACTTGTGACGTGGGGTTGGTGTAAAAATGTTATACCGCCCACAAGAAAGGTCCCCTGAAACCCATGTGATGTAGTGTAGCGAACAGAAAAGGCCAACCAAGACGGTCAAAGGCCTTTTCTGCATCTAGATTCAGGATCAGGGACTTGTCTCTGTTAGCTACATCGATTTAGTCTATGACCTTTCTCGTGTTATCTCCCGCTTCACGGAGGGGGGCAAAGCCCACTTGGTCCTTATGGATTAGGGTAGGTAGAACTGCATTCAAGCGGATCAAGAGGAGTTTGGTGAATATTTTTAGGTCGGAGTTCAATAGGGCTATGGGCCTGTAGCTGGCACATAAGGAAGGGTCCTTGTCTGGTTTTGTAATCAGGGTAAGGAAGGAGCTTTGCATATCATTTGGGATGGGGTTAAAATGAGGTCCAAATATCCACTAACTATGAGGAAATCGTGGGGCTTCCGAGAGAGGCGGGCAAGGACCCTAGTCAAAAATCAGTGCTGACGGGTATTCAGGGCATAGAGAGTGCATAAGGTAACTGCCTGCATCTGCTATAGGCCACTTTTAATAACAAAATGTCCCTGTGGGTCAAGGTGGTAGGTAGAGCAAGTGAATGGGGAGCCTTTTTTGAAAAGTATGGCGATGCCCGCACGTTTATAGGGGCTGAAGGCCTGAAAGACTTGGGGGTAATGTCTGTAAGCGAATGTGAAGCCCCCCTTTATCAAAATGGGTTTCCTGTTTAATAATGACATCTGCCCCCGACTGCTTAAATTCCTGAAGTGCCAGGTGCCTTTTCTTATTAGAGTTTAGGCCGTGGACATTTAGTGACAGAATCTTAGCCATTGTATGGGATGAGAGGAGTTACGGTTGTACTTAGCTAATTTCATTAGTGGTGTGCCATGTGCAGGATCCGGAAGCGTGATATCCACGGGTGGGGAGCCGGTGGCCATCGAGGGCTACTTGAGGAGCCAGCATGCAGAGAGAAGGAGGAAAGGAAGCTAGAAGAAAGAGAAGGGGTTAGAACGGTAACATACACATTTTTTACAACATACATGATCTGATGGCCCTACAAGACCTAGGGGTCAGGGGGCCAATGCAGGTCCTATATGTTCACCCGACCAGAGAACTGAAAAAAGCCAAGGCAGGGCGACACAGAGATATGATGAAAATCAACTAACTGGGAGCTGAGGGGGGAATTTTGCATGGTAAACCAAGGGGGGTTGGTAAGCAGAGAGTCGACCTCTCTCGGTCTCAGCCGAGACCAGCCCATGGTGTTAAACTAGGATGAAGCAGGGGCAATCAGGGAATAACGTTGAAACAGTAAGTGAAGTAACTTATAGACCAGGACCAGGTTGTGGTACATCAAATTTGAACAAAACAGAAAAGGACATGGAGGCTAACTAGACTCAGGAAGATCATCAAAGAGTGGGATCAGCCATTTCTATGTTTAGTAGCTTTACGAGGGGAGTCTGGTCCTCTTGAGCGCTTGGTGGGGGGGACCTTCAGCCAAACCACAGGGGGTGGAGGAGGGGTGGCCACCAGGTCCCAGTCAGGTAGCTGAGGAATACCAAGGGCATCACAGAAGGCGTTTAGGTCCTCTGGGTAGCGCATTATTTCAGATTTTCCTTGGTGTCTTGCTGTCAGGCTGAAGGGAAATCCCCATCTGTAGATAATGTCCTTATCTTGTAAAGCATGGAGAAGGGGTTGTAAGAGTCTACGTTTTTGAAGCCTGGTCCAGGAGAGGTCCGGGTATATCTGTACCAGATTGTTGTCGAAGACCAGTTATAGATGGAGTGAGCTTTGCGCATGATGTCTTCTTTCAGCGGATAGGAATCCACCCGGCAGATGACATTGCGTGTTTTAGAAGCGGGGTACCTTAAACAGGAGGGCTCGGTGGGCTTTGCCCATCTCAATGTGTTTGTCAACAGGTTCCCCCAGTATGTTGTTAAACAAGGCCTGCAGGGTGGTCTATAGATCTTCGGCTTCTTCTGATTCAGGCAGGCCTTGCACGCGAATGTTGTTCCTGTGTCCCCTATTGTCCAAGTCCTCAACATGACGTTGCATGTCTCTCAGCAAGAGGTGATGGTCTGAGCCCTGAATTTGAGTGCGGTGGACTGCCATTTTGGTCTCCTGCATCTCCTCCTCCTCTGCCATTTCCACCCTGTCTTCTACGTGTTTAAGACCTGTATAGAGGGCCTGGATTTCATCTCAGCATGTGGCTTTAGCATCTTCTATGAGCTGTTTAAAGTCCTCCTTAGTTGGGATGGCTTGTAGATAGGATTGCCACATGGGGGGGACAGGGTGGAGATGGGTCACAGCATCTCGGTACATGTGCAAATGAGAGGTAGAAGGCTGTGATTGGGAATCCTCCGCAGGGGTGCTGTGAGCTCGGGGGGTAGGCACCAGTGGAGGCTCCCAGGGCTTAGACCACGTTGGAGTGTGGGACAGTGATAGAGCTGGTGCTGGTGGGCTCCCCGTCTGAGGAAGTGCCCGGGAGCTTGCAATCTGGGCATAAGAGGGAGGGGTCCCAGCAATTCCTCTGGCAGAGCTAGAGTCTCTGGAGGGGGACTGTCTCTGGGCCTTGGGGGAAGCATGCACAGGGGTGTTGGGGGAGGGAGGCCTACTGCCTCCTTTAGGCTCCGGGTAGGCCTGTGGGTGCTTGGGGCCCGGGAGGGCCAGAAAGTCCTCTGAATCTTCTGAGGTGGCAGGAAAGTCGGGGCTGCTCTTGTGGATGCTGGGGTGTGAAGCTGCCCGGAATAATTGTGGGAAGACATCCGTGCACTGTGTGTACGGCGCAGAGGGCTGGATGTGGGTTGCGGCCTGCTCCTCGTGTGGCGTGGCTGGGGAGGGGAGAGCATGATAGGAGCGACTCACTGCCTATGGGGGTCCGTCTGGCCCTGGGGCCATGAGCTGGGGTGCTGGCTGCTGGGCCTGGGATGGTGAGTGCGGGGAGGCGACGGCGTCTGTCATGAAGATCCTGCCAGTAACCGGCGATCCAGGCGCACGGGAACACGGCCACGGGTCCCACTGCACATGCACGCGCGTTCACGGGTGTGGTCACGCACAGGCACGCGCGCGCACTCCCGCTGGTGTCAAGCGGGCTATTTAAACCGGTCTGTCACACTTTATCCCCGCTGTTTGCTCTACATCGTTCCGTGTGCTTTACCTGATCTGATCTGTGTATCCTGTTATCTGACCCGGCTTCCTGTTTTGACCATCCTGCTATCCGCCTGCACCAGACCCTCTTGGCTTGCCTGACCATCCCTCTGTATTATCCCTGGTACCTCTGCTGCCCGACCAATACCGACCACCGGCTTGTTGACCTTCCCGCTGTGTATACCGGCATCCAGTCTACTACCTGCTGCTTGTTCCAGTCCAGCGTTCCAGGCTCCTACCTGCTGCTTGTTCCAGTCCAGCGTTCCAGGCTACTACCTGCTGTTGTTCCTGGTTCCAGTCCAGCGTTCCAGTCTACTACCTGCTGCTTGTTCCTGGTTCCAGTCCAGCGCTCCACTGTCCGGCTTGCTTACCTGCTGGGTTCCTGGTCCTCCCTGCATTCCAGTCTCTGTCTTCAGTCTTCTCTTCGGCTTCAGGTTCCAGAGGGTGCCACCACTACTGAACGTCCAGCGACTGTTGATCCTGCCAGGCACCCATACCACTCTTCACTCCTGGCCCTCTGTCTCCATTCCAGGGGAACGGGAGTGGGAGCTGTAAGGGAGGTCTTTCTCTGCACTTCAGGCTCTAAACCTACCAGGTACGTGACAGCGTCAGGCACCATCTTGTCTTCTCCACGTGGAGGCATGCCATGCGCTTTAAAGTAGTCCCTGAAGGTCGTGGAGGACTCCGGAGGTTGGGATGATCCCCTGGCTGATAAGGATCGCGTGGTCCTAGATCCGCCCATGGATGGGCGAAGTCCCCCATATTTGCCTTGAAGCTGCGGGCTGAGGGAGAGCTAGCTGGCTAAGCGTCCATTCAGATCGGCTTCCGGTCACGCCCCTCCCATCTCATGTTTTGCATGCACGCCACAATCAGATTTTACGATTCATTTGGTGCCATCAAAACCCCAGAATAGCTAGCTGCCCAGTTGGCATCTCTTACAAATTACCATGCGATTACTGAAACCTCCCTTTGGGTCTCTTTGGAGGTAGCTGAGTGCCCCTCTGGATATAGATAACTTGCTATGGCTTTTCCTGAGGGGTAGAACTAGTATACACAACCACTTTACATTGCACTCCCTAAAACTCTGGGATGACCTCAGATATACTGGGCAACTCCAATCTTCCCATTTGCCTCTGTTGACATTTCTAAAAAAAACATCTTTCTCTCCAGGCTTTGAGAATCCTTGACAGTGGTCGCAAGGAAAGATCATTCACTTAGTATTTCCATTGATGGAAATGATCATTCTCTGCAGACAGTAATTTTTGGTAAATATCAGTACAAAGACTTATGTAACGTACAGGGCAAATACCTCTGATATGTATTTTCTACGGGTAAAGTAACTTATCAAATCCATGTCTCCTTTTTTTGAACCTGTATAGCTTTATTAATCAGATTTGTAGACAATTGCTAATTATTATTCAAAATTTCCAAAGTAGGATCTCCACCCACTGGTGGGATAAAGTACAGTAAAACCTTTGTTTGAGAGTAACTTGGTTTGAGAGCATTTTGCAAGACAAGCAAAATTTTTAAATAAATTTTGACTTGATATACAAGGGATGTCTTTATATACAAGTAGTGTCATATCACAACTGAGTATAAAAGAGAAGAGAGGCGCCTCTATGCAATATAGCAATAGAGGCGCGATATGCAATATGGTTACATTTAATGAAGGTACAACATTTAGCAACTCACATGGTTGATGATTTAATACAGGCACATCTAAGTATGCAGGCATCCGGGGTAAAGCTGTCCACATAGACCATCCTCCGCACCGCCATCGACTTCATGCCTTCCATGCTGTACTCCACGAGTGCTTGAAGCCTCGCTTTTAGGGTATTCTTCCCGGTCACAATTTCAGACTGACAGCAGTGAGAGTCGGCAGTGCTGAGGCTGGTCTATGTGGACAGCTTTACCCCAGATGCACCTGGCAACCGGGGCCCACTGTAAGTGAACTCATCGGGCCGTAGGACAAAAGGTAGATAGCTGCTTGGATGACCAGGCTGGGCAGCAACCCAAAATGGGACTGTGACAGAATGGCTGACATGTCCCAGAACGTGGAACTTGATATGGGCAAGCGTTTGCTACTGGCTGATGTTTCTGGATGCAACAACGAGGGTTTCCCAGGGGTTTGTAGGGAGAGGATGCCAGCTAGGTACAGTCTGACAGTGTCGTGGGACAGGCTCAGATGAGTGTGGCAGTAAGACATGAAGACCAGGACTTACTTAATGTGACCTGTGCCCATCCTGGGGCATGTGGCTAGGAATTTGCCGTAGGCATTCCAGGCGGTGTGGTAGCGTGTTGGGTGACAGTGGCCGGTTTATGAGCAGCGTAGCATTGTGAAGGTGGTCTCTTAGCCCATTGTTAGCTGCGACCAAGGTGGGATAGGAAATGAGGTTGGGTCAGCTCCGGGTCTCTGTAAGAAAATACAAAGGAAAATTTGAGGCGGGATAGTGCTTTTGCTGCAAGATTGCACTTGCCAGGTATGTAAGTACAGTGCACATTGAAATTGTAGTGAAGGGATATCTGCACCAGCCTGCGTAGGAAGGACATGATGGCCAGGGACTTGGACCTGCCTTTGTTGACAATCTCAGCCGTGGCTATGTTGTCAGTGGAGAAGACCACGGTCTGCCCTGCCCAGGTGTGTCTCCAGACCTGAGCTGCCGCAATGATAGGGTAAAGCTCGAACAATGAGGACGTCTGGCTGAAACCAGGGACCAGGAGGATTTCCTGCGACCGTGGACCTGCAAACTAATGGATGCCAAAAATGGGAGCGAAGTCTGTAGAGGCTGCTGCATCTGTTACTATGTGAAGTGAGGAGGCTGAAGCTGCTGAGATGAACATGGATACGCTGTTCCAGTTCTCAAGGAAGTTGTCCCACAATGCTAGATCTGCAGCAGCGGCCTGGTCTAGCCTAATGGTTTGATCGGGGTCCTGTGCGTGGGAAAGGAAGACCAGGAGACGAGAAATGAAGGAACGCTCCTGAAGGGCAATACTCATAGCAAAGTTCAGCATGCCTAACAGGGACTGCAGCTGTCTCTTTGTGCAACTTCGTGAGGTGGTGGAGGCGTGAATGACCGCCCTAATCCGGGACAGCTTGTCAGGGGGTAGGCTGGCCTGCATAGAGCAGGTGTCAAGGGTGATTCTTAGGAAGGTGATGGACTGCGCGGGGCCTCCTGCTATGGGCACATTTAGGTTGCCGAACACTACCCTTGTCTAACTCTGAGGGGGGCTCGTTGGGCTGTTCGATCAACAGGAAATTGTCCAGGTAATGGATGACTTTCTGGCACTGCACCTGGTGAGTTAGGATCCAGGTGAGAGACTGAGTGAACGTATCGAAGAGCCATGGACTGCTCTTTGAGCCGAAGGTCAGTTTGGTAGCAACGTAGTATGAATCTCTCCATATGATGCAGTGCCACTGCCACAAGGAAGGTTCAATGGGTAAGAACTTAAAAGCATCTGAAATGTCCGCCTTGGACAGCCATGCGCCTGTGCCTACGCTAATGATGAACTGTATAGCTAAGTCAACGGATGCATATTTGAGAGAGAACTGTTGTGTAATGGTATCAGCCAAATGATCAGACCAGTGGTGATATGCAATTTCCACTTTACTAAACAATGAAAGTCAACATAACATTTCATAGGGGATATCATTTTAGCAAGGTGGTGCTGTATAGAACATTGATATAACAGAAGAAAATAGAACATGTCTACAAATGGCCACTAAATGGCAGTAGAGTTCATGAGTTCAGTTCAACTTCTGAAAGAGAGAGAAGACATTAGTGCTCACATGTCCACCTTATGAAGGAAGGTTCTGGAAAGCTCCCAGCTGGGTGGATCTGTGACTGGCACAGGCTTCACACTGGCACTGCTGCTGCTGTCTTCAGTCAGGAGGTTACGGTGGCTGAAGATAGGGCCACCCCACTGCATGGACAGACTCTCCACATGGACTGTAACAAAGTCCTCTCCAGTTACTGGGGCTTAGATCGATGCTGCATGCTCTTTTGCTCACTGCCGGTGGTCCGCACACCTGACTTAAAGTGATTGTAAGGGTTTTTTTTTTTTTTTTTTTAAATAACAAACATATCATACTTACCTCCACTGTGCAGCTCGTTTTGCGCAGAGTGGCCCTGAACCTCGTCTTCTGGAGTCCCCCGGCGGCTCTTGGGGCTCCTCCCCACATCAGATAAACCCCTAGGAGAATAGCTCTCTTGAGGGGGTTACCTTGCAGGCGCACTCCCAAGTCCAGCATCCAGGACCATATCCGCCGAATGTATGACTCGGCCACGCCCCCCAGCGCCCGCATCATTGGATTTGATTGACAGCAGTGGGAACCAATGGCTGCGCTGCTATCAATCTATCCAATCAAGAGCCAAGAACCCTGGGCGGAAAAAACATGAGGGTTTACAACCGCTTTAACGGGGGAGAACCCAGCACCTGGTGACAGTTCACTTTCCCAATCACTGCTGCCCCATCAGGCAGAGTTTCCCTGAGCACATGAAGCAGGGAGGAGCTGGAACAGTATCTCTTTAAGTGAGTACACCCCTCACATTTTTGTAAATATTTTATGATAGAGCTGCAGAAGCTCGTGGTGCCTGAAAACGGGTAATGAGTGGTATGAGTGGCGACTGAGAGCTTGTGGCAGGAACCTCTCTGGGGGAGGTGTTGCAGAAGCACAGTGCCTGTTGGAAGAACACATTATATTTGTATATATATATATATACACACACACACACACACATATACAGTGCATTGCAAAAGTATTCACCCCCCTTGGCTTTTTACCTATTTTGTTACATTACATTACTTTAGTTCAATGTTTTTTTTAATCTGAATTATATGTTATGGATCAGAACACAATAGTCTAAGTTGGTGAAGTAAAATTAGAAAAATATATACATAAAACTATTTTTCAGAAAAAAAAATTATGATAATTGCCATGTGCGTATGTATTCACCCCCTTTGTTATGAAGCCCATAAAAAGCTCTGGTGCAACCAATTACCGTCACATAATTAGTGATATGATGTCCACCTGTGTGCAATCTTATGCCGCGTACACACGAGCGGACTTTACGGCAGACTTTGCCCGGCGGACTGGATTTCGCCAGACAATTCGATCGTGTGTGGGCTCCAGCGGACTTTGTTTTCTCAAAAGTTGGACGGACTTAGATTTGAAACATGTTTTAAATCAATCCGTCGAAATCGAGTCCGGTTGAAAAGTCCGTTCGTCTGTATGCTAGTTCGACGGACAAAAAGCCACGCTAGGGCAGCTATTGGCTACTGGCTATGAACTTCCTTGTTTTAGTCCGGTCGTACGTCATCACGTACAAATTCGACGGACTTTGGTGGATTATGTGTAGACAAGTCCGTTCATTCAGAAAGTCCGTCGTAAAGTCTGTCGAAAAGTCCGCCGAGCAAAGTCTGCCGTAAAGTCCGCTCGTGTGTACGCGGCATAAGTGTCACATGATCTGTCATTACATATAAACACCTTTTTTAAAGGCCCCAGCGGCTGAAACACCTAAGCAAGAGGCACCACTAACCAAACACCACAATGAAGACCAAAGGAATTCTCCAAACAAGTAAGGGACAATGTTGTTGAGAAGTACAAGGATTAGGTTATAAAAAAATATCCAAATGTTTGATGATCCCTAGAAGCACCATCAAATCTATCATAACCAAATGGAAAGGACATGGCACAACAGCAAGCCTGCCAAGAGACAGCCACACACCAAAACTCACAGACCGGGCAAGGAGGGCATTAATCAGAGAGGCAGCACAGAGACTTAAGGTAACCCTGAAGGAGCTGCTGAGTTCCACAGCAGAGACTGGAGTATCTGTACATAGGACAACAATAAGCCATACGCTTCATAGAGTTGGGCTTTATGGCAGAGTGGCCAGAAGAAAGCCATTACTTTCAGCAAAAAACAAAATGGCACATTTTGAGTTTGCGAAAAGGCATGTGGGAGACTCCCAAAATTTATGAAGGAAGGGGCCCTGGTCTAATGAGACTAAAATTGAACTTTTTGGCCATCAAAGAAAACGCTATGTCTGGCGCAAACCCAACACATCACATCACCCAAAGAACACCAACAGCAGTGGGGACTGGGAAACTGGTCAGAGTTGAGGGAAACATGGATGGTGCTAAATACAGGGATATTCTTGAGCACAACCTATACCACTCAATGGGGGTTATTTACTAAAGGAAAATCCACTTTGCACTGCAAGTGCACTTGAAAGTGCACTGAAAGTGTACTTGGAAGTAAAGTCACTGTAGATCAGAGGGAGATATGCAAGGAAGATAAAAAACAGCATTTTAGCTTGCACATGATTGGATGATAAAATCAGCAGAGCTTACACTCATTTCAGATCTACCCCTTAGATTTAGAGCGACTGCACTACCAAGTGCACTTTCAGTGCACTTTCAAATGCACTTGCAGTGCAAAGTGGAGTTACCTTTCGTAAATAACCCCCAATGTGTGATCCCAGTGGTAAAATGTGTCAAGCTCATAGAGACTTATCCAAAGTGACTTGGAGCTGTGATAGCCGCAAAAGGTGGCTCTACAAAGTATTGGCTTTAGGGGGGTGAATAGTTATGCACATTGACTTTTTCTGTTTTTTTGTTATTTGATGTTTGCTTCACAATTAAAAAAAAACATCCTCAAAGTTGTGGGCATGTTCTGTAAATTAAATGATGCAAATCCTTAAACAATCCATGGTAATTCCAGGTTGTGAGGCAACAAAACATAAAAAAATGCCAAGGGGGTGAATACTTTTGCAAGGCACTGTATATACATATATATATATATATATATATATATATATATATATATATATATATATATATATATATATATATATATATATATATATATATATATATATTTTTTTTTTTTTTTTTGGTTCCTTTTTTTTTTGTCTTTTATTTATTTATTTATTTATTGTTTGTCTCTTTTTTTTTTGTTCGCCACAGAAGCCGTGCAATCAATACATGCTAATCTCCAAATGTATGAGGCGGCAACCCCATAGACAGTGAATCCTATAACCAGCGAAGCCCTTTGTTGAGTGATATCGGACAACGACCGACAGTGACTCAGAGGCTTGGATCTACAAACAAATTGTATGTTTGTGCATGGGATGACAAACAAGGCAGAGGGAACCTGCGGGATAGGAAACTGAATCGTAACATTGCACATGATAAGAAAAAGGTTTGAATCCTACCTGCAACAGCAAGCGAGAACCGCCGACGAAGACCACGAATGGAGAAGCTGAAACACACTTGTAATCAAACGCACAGACTCATGAACACGAAGTGAGCTGGGGAGAGTCGGCCTAGTCACGTGTAGTATCACACACTGGAACCGACAAGGAACACAGGTGAGTTGGCTGCTTAAATACCTTACCCCCCGGGGCGAGTTTAAGAGAGTGCAATAAAAAAAATCATGGAACGATCCTCCACAATCTGCTCCAGTGAAGATGCTATAACCATCTCAGAGTTTCACATGCATTTTGCATGAAGTGTTCCAACACTTCTCACAGTCTGAGACTTACCAGAACATCATGACTCTCATATTATAAATCGGCTTGTACTCCATGCCTTCTTCCAATCTCAGGTTCACTCACATGGGATAAAGGAAAAGGACAAGGCTCCAATAGTGTACTTCCATAAAATCACATATAAAACCAATATTCATGCTTGTTCTGACTCAACCACAAGGCCATAAACTTTATCTCCAGCTTCATATTGCGCTTACACGACTTGGTGTTCTATTTATCCCTTGCATCAATTCAGACAGCTTAACTTGATGAATAACTCACTGTTAGAGAGACAGACGATGAATCCTTTTGAATGTTCCGTTTAACCACTTCAGCCCCGGAAGGATTTACCCCCTTCCTGACCAGAGCACTTTTTACAATTTGGCACTGCGTCGCTTTAACCGCTAATTGCGCGGTCATGGAATGCTGTACCCAAATGAAATTTGCGTCCTTTTCTTCCCACAAATAGAGCTTTCTTTTGATGGTATTTGATCACCTCTGCGGTTTTTATTTTTTGCGCTATAAATGTAAAAAGACCGAAAATTTTGAAAAAAAATGATATTTTCAACTTTTTGTTATAAAAAAAATCCAATAAACTCAATTTTAGTCATACATTTAGGCCAAAATGTATTCGCCCACATGTCCTTGGTAAAAAAAATGTCAATACGCGTATATTTATTGGTTTGCGCAAAAGTTATAGCGTTTACAAACTAGGGTACATTTTCTAGAATTTACACAGCTTTTAGTTTATGACTGCCTATCTAATTTCTTGAGGTGCTAAAATGGCAGGGCAGTACAAAACCCCCCAAATGACCCCATTTTGGAAAGTAGACACCCCAAGGAAATTGCTTCGAGGCATGTTAAGCCCATTGAATATTACATTTTTTTGTCCCAAGTGATTGAATAATGATAAAAAAATAAAAATAAAATTTTTTTTACAAAAAGTTGTCACTAAATGATATATTGCTCACACATGTCATGGTTATATGTGGAATTGCGCCCCAAAATACATTTAGCTGCTTCTCCTGAGTATGGGGATACCACGTGTGTGGGACTTTTTGGGAGCCTAGCCGCATACGGGGCCCCGAAAACCAAGCACCGCCTTCAGGATTTCGAAGGGCGTAAATTTTTGATTTCACTCCTCACTACCTATCACAGTTTTGAAGGCCATAAAATGCTAAGATGGCACAACCCCCCCCCCCCAAATGACCCCATTTTGGAAAGTAGACACCCCAAGCTATTTGCTGAGAGGCATGTTGAGTCCATGGAATATTTTATATTTTGACATAAGTTGCGGGAAAATGACAAACTTTTTTTTTTGCACAAAGTTGTCACTAAATGATATATTGCTCAAACATGCCATGGGCATATGTGGAATTACACCCCAAAATAAATTCTGCTGCTTCTCCTGAGTACGGGGATACCACATGTGTGTGACTTTTTGGGAGCCTAGCCGCGTACGGGGCCCCAAAACCCAAGCACCGCCTTCAGGATTTCTAAGGTGTAAATTTTTGATTTCACTCCTCATTACCTATCACATATTCCCATGGCATGTTTAAGCAATATATCATTTAGTGACAACTTTGTGCAAAAGAAAAAAAAAAAATTTGTCTTTTTCCCGCAACTTGTGTCACATAATAAAGATTCCATGGACTCGACATCCCTCTCAGCAAATAGCTTGGGGTGTCTACTTTCCAAAATGGGGTCATTTGGAGGGGGGTTTAAACTGTCCTGGCATTTTATGCACAACATTTAGAAGCTTATGTCACACATCACCCACTCTTCTAACCACTTGAAGACAAAGCCCTTTCTGACACTTCTTGTTTACATGAAAAATTTTTTTTTTTTTGCAAGAAAATTACTTTGAACCCCCAAACATTATATATTTTTTTAAAGCAAAGGCCCTAGAGATTAAAATGGTGGGTGTTTCATTTTTTTTTTTCACACAGTATTTGCGCAGCGATTTTTCAAACGCATTTTTTTGGGAAAAAACACACTTTTTAAAATTTTAATGCACTAAAACACACTATATTTCCCAAATGTTTGATGAAATAAAAAAGATGATCTTAGGCCGAGTACATGGATACCAAACACGACATGCTTTAAAATTGCGCACAAACGTGCAGTGGCGACAAACTAAATACATTTTTAAAAGCCTTTAAAAGCCTTTACAGGTTACCACTTTAGATTTACAGAGGAGGTCTACTGCTAAAATTACTGCCCTCGATCTGACCTTCACGGTGATACCTCACATGCATGGTGCAATTGCTGTTTACATTTGACGCCAGACCGACGCTTGCGTTCGCCTTTGCGTGAGAGCGGGGGGTGGGGGGGATGGGATGGGTGGACAGGGGTGCTTTTTTTTTTTTTCTTTCTTATTTTTTTTGCTTTTTTTATCTTATTTTTAAACTGTTCCCTTCATTTTTTTTTTTTTTTAGCATTTTTATTGTTATCTCTGGGAATGTAAATATCCCCTATGGTAGCAATAGGTAGTGACAGGTACTCTTTTTTGAAAATATTGGGGTCTATTAGACCCTAGATCTCTCCTCTGCCCTCAAAGCATCTGACCACACAAAGATCGGTGAGATAAAATGCTTTCCCAATTTCCCAATGGCGCTGTTTACATCCGACGAAATCTAAGTCATAAAATGCTCGTAGCTTCAGGTTTCTTAGGTCATAGAGATGACTGGAGCCATTCTGGTCTCTGATCAGCTCTATGGTCAATTGGCCGAATCAACGGCTGCATTCTCAGGTTTCCTGTTGGGACAGGAGATCCAGAGAAAAACATGGAAGACGGTGGAGGTGGGGGGCATTCCCTCCTACTGCTTGTAAAAGCAGTCTAGAGGCTAATTAGCTGCTAGGATTGCTTTTACATGAAACCCGACTGCTGGCTGAAAAGAATGATACCAAGATAATACCTAAACCTGCAGGCATCATTCTGGTATAACCACTCAAAGTCCAGCAACATACCAGTACCTTGCTGGTTCTTGTTGGGCATATATTGTAAACTTTTTTTTCATGCAGCCTGTGGGCTGAACTAAAAAAAGAGATTGATCGGTGGGTATGCCCACCATTAGAATACCTCCCTTCATCCACCCACTTCTAATGATGGGCATATATGCACCGTTTATATATGCCAAAGCATGGGGGCATCCTCCCGCAAAAGGTAGGAGCAAATCGCTCCTCCGCCCACTGCTGCCCCCACGCTTCGGCATATATGCTGAAGTATGTAACTGTGGTGGTGAAATCACCTCCGACATCGCTGGAGTCACGGCTTTATGTATCGTGGGAGCAAACGCTGTTGCTGTCAAGATAAGTAACGGGAATCTACAAGCTGCTGGGGAAAGCCCCGGCGATTAGATCGCACGGTGCCACATGCTCCAATTTGATGATCAAAATGGTGACTAAAAAGTGGCACGCTCATGTAATAATTATCCACATATAAATGGTACCCCTTTCCGAATAAAGGTGACACCAAGTCCCACACTATCTTGCCAACGCTTCCTATGTAGTCAGGGCAGTTTGTCGGCTCTATGTGACTATGTTTGCCCTCGTAAACCATAAAACTACATGTATAGCCTGTGACCCTGTCACAGAGCTTATACATCTTGACCCTGTATCTGGCACGCTTGCTGGGAAGGTATTTGAATGACAAGCGGCCAGAAAATGTAATCAGGGACTCATCAACGCAGACAACTTGATGGGGAGTAAACAAGTCTGCAAAACGTTGGTTGAAGTGGTTTACAAGGGGCCGAATTTTGTAGAGCCGATCGTATTCAGGGTCTCCACGAGGACGACAGAGTTCATTGTCATTGAAGTGCATGAACCACAAAATCTGCTCGTATCGTGCCCTGGTCATGGAGGCAGAGAACACGGACATATGGTGAATTGGGTCAGTGGACCAATATGACCGCAACTCACTCTTTTTAGTTATGCCCATGTTGAGGGAAAGGCCCAGAAAGATCTTAAATTCGGAGACCGTAATTGGTCTCCAATCTCTGGCAAGGGAGGACTGGGGGAATAGTGGCAATGTGTTGACCAGCGTATAAATTGCTTTGGTCCACAATAGATCTATAGAGATCTTCGGTGAAAAACAGTGAATAAAAATCAAGTGGCGTAAAATCAACTGTTTCCACCTGAATTCTGGGTTGGCCAGTGAATGGGGGAAGTACGGGTGCTGCAGAAGTGGTGGGTTCCCAATTCGGATTGGCAAATGCAGCAGGAAGGGCACGACGGGCCTGTGTTCGTCTTCTTGGTGGCAGCGGGACACTAATTGTGCACCTCGCCAGCTTGAACTGCACTTATGGGACTCGCCACGTCACCACGTAATACTGCAGTGCTGGATGTACGACCAGGGTGTACTAGGCCGCTGGTGCTTGCCAGTTCACCAGAAGGAATAGCGGCGCTAGTACTGCTCTGCTCCATACGAGGGACATGCGGTTCTTGCACTTCAAGGACAGAAGAAGAAGTTTGGGGTCTGGTACGCCTGACCTTGGCAGGGACCACAACTCCGTCTACAGAGCTATCTGTCATGGAGCCGCTGTTGTCTACAGGATCGTATTCTGAGCCTGAATCTGACAGATGAGTGACTTCCTCTTCACTATCTGTCATGCTCAGAAACGTGTAGGCCTCTTCACTAGTGTACCTTCGATTTGCCATTTTGGGCTCTAAATTTAGTGGTACACTAGTGAAACTCACAGGCAAAAAAGCTCCTGACTGTCAGCGACTGTATCAAAACGCTACCAAAAAAATGTTAGCGATCGCAGGGATCAGGCCTGACTCTGCGAACGCTGCAGTTATGTGTGCTTAGTGTTTTGTAAGTGTCAGTGATCGATCGATACTGCACTTGGGTGGGCTGGGCTGGGCCGAGGGGCAAAACGCAGGTGCTAGCAGGTATCTGGGCTGATCCCGCTAACACTGCGTTTTTGGGGACCCTAAACTGCTGGGGACGCTAGTATAGATCTGATCGGATCAGATATTGATCCGTTCAGATACTATAGCACTAAGGGAGGTGTATGCTGAGTGCGTGGGTTTTAGCGGTACTGGCGCTAACCTGAAGCTGCCTGGGGCGACGCAGACCTTATCTGACCCTAAAAACTTAACTTATATCACCGCCGGGCGATTAGGGGGTTAAACCTTTGTAAGGCAATAAACGGCGGGTGCCCTTAAAACTCTAATTAAAAAACTAACTAACCAGAGTTACCCGTAACACTTATACAGTGATCACTGGTGAAAGGGTTAACTAGGGGGCAATCAGGGGGTTAAAACCTTTACTAGGTAGTATATAGGGGTCCTTGTCGCTATAAAACACTGACGGCGAACCTATATACTTACCTCCCTAACTAGCGTCACCTATGTCACTAATACAGCGATCAGAAAAACGATCGCTTAGTGACACTGGCGATGGGGGGTGATCACGGGATTAAAACTTTATTATGGGGGGTTAGGGGGGTACCCTAGACCTAAAGGGGGCTAACCCTAACTGCCCTACCACTTATAACTGTCACAAACTGACACCAATGCAATAATCAGAAAAAAAAAAAAACTGCTTTTGGTGTCAGTGTGAGAGAGGGTACAGGGGGGCGATCAGGGGGTGACTTGGGGGTGATGGGGGGGGTGAAAAGTGTGCCTGCATGTTCTACTGGAAGTGTAGTGTTGTGCAAACTTACTTGGATGTCTTCTCTCCTCGGCGCCGGAACGAGACCGGCTCGAGGAGAGATGACATCACTTCCTCCGCTTCTGTTTACATTACAGAAGCCGAGGAAGCATTTCATTCGCCAGGAGCGATCGCGAGGGGGGAGCCTCCCCCCTCACCTTTGATCGCCCCTGACATGAATCCGACCGCCGCAGGCACGGGGGGGGTCCAATCGGACCCCCCGCCCGCGGGAAGGCAAGGACTTACCTGTAAGTCCTTTTGCCTGCCCATGCCATTCTGCCGACGTACATCGTCGTGCGGCGGTCGGCAAGTGGTTAATGATGGATATTCATAGGTAAAAAAATGTTGATGTTGTAAGCCACATTGAAAGATGTTAGAGCAAGGTGGTATACTGAAAATGAATCAGAGACAGGAAGGGGAGGGGAATATACAGAACTACGGTGGGAGAGAGAGTTCAGCTAGACAGAAGGGAACAGAGCTTAAAGACACAGAGCAATAATAAATCACGTGTGGGTTATTTACTAAAGGAAAATCCACTTTGCACTGCAAGTGCACTTGAAAGTGCACTGAAAATGCACTTGGAAGTAAAGTCGCTGTAGATCCGAGGGGAACATGCAAGGAAGATAAAAAACAGCATTTTAGCTTGCACATGATTGGATGATAAAATCAGCAGAGCTTCCCCTCATTTCAGATGTACCCTTCAGATTTACAGCGACTGCACTTCAAAGGGCACTTTCTTGTACAAAGGTTTTTATTGGACATATCAATCAACATAGTGATAGATATAGACACTGAAGGAAACATCATGTATACATATTTGCATAGATTATAAAATTGCAAAGAATGGTAGCCTAAAATAGCAGAATTTGCACTAGATTCCAAAATTAAACGAAGAATCTTATAAGATCAACATATACTAGTAGTATAGCGAAATGCTAATTTCCATTATTTTGGTGAAAAGAAGGAATAAGAGGAGAGAGGACCAGAAGAAGGGTGAAAAGGGTGAGTAGGATAGAGAATATAGAGCATAAACAGGGAAAAGAAAAGGAGGAGAGAGGGAAGACCACGGGGTGAGAGGGGTGGAGACTTACTATAGAGAGAGTAGTGCTGAGTCAAAACGGGAAGGGTGGGAATATACCACCCATGGTTGCCAGGTCCGAAGAAATTTATCATGCGTATCTGATAAGACGGCCGTCAGTTTTCCATTAACCATGATCTCATTTACCCGGTTTTTAAAGCGGGGTTCCACCCAAATTTTGAACAATATCTGTATGTATTCTCTTCCTTGCCTAGATGCTGACAATTTAAATCGCCGTAATTACCTTTTATTTTTCTATTCTTCTTTGCACTTCCTGGTTCTCCTCCCGTGGGAGTAGGCGTGTTTCTAGCCTCTCCCAGACTCCGCACAGTCTCCTGGGAGCTAGTCTCAGGCTTCCCAGGATGCCACTGAGCATGCGCGGGAACGAGCGGTGAATGCTGGGAGCACAGCATTCACCGCATCCAGGAAATAAATGCTTGTGGGCTTCAATTGCCCACAATGAAGATGGAAACCGCCTGCAGTGAATAATATAGGTTATTCTTTCCGACGAAATCTGACACAGGCGGACATATTACACACAATATGTGAGTATGTAATGCTGAGAAGAAAAGTTTGTGAATGAACTCAAAAAAAAAAAAAAAACGATAGATAGGTGGACCCCCGCTTTAACTGCTTCAAAGCTGAGAGCCGGAGTTTTCCAAGCCTTAGCTATGGTTAATCTAGTTGCAGTAAAAATATGAGATGCCAATTGGTGTTCTGGTCTTAGTAATTCTGTGATCGGTTTCCCCAGAATAGCTTCAAAGGGTCTCTCTTTATATTAGTGTTGAAGAGGTTATGCAGCAATGCATAGACTCTAACCCATAGTCTGCATATCCTGGGGCACTGCCACCAAATGTGTGCCATCGTACCCTCCCGAGAACATCCACGAAAACACAGGGGGAATAAGTTGGGATAAAACTAGCTAATCTGGCCGGGGTGTAATACCATCTATAAAGAACTTTATAGGCATTTTCCAAGAAAAGAACATTCTTGGAGCATTTGGACAATGCAATAGTCATGACCTGCCAATCCTCCGGGTCCAACTGCTTCCCAAATTCCGCCTCCCACTGGAGATGGTATGATCTCAAGGGTGGTCTTTTGGAGTTAATTATAGCTGTATATATTAAAGAAATCAAACCCGAGGATTGTGGTCATGATCTACAAAGGCTTTCAAAGGGGGTTAACGTATAGGGGGTTGGTTGAGATTTTATAAGGGTTTGAAGGAAATGTCGGAGTTGTATATAGCTATAGTGCTCCCTAAGGGGGATATTATGGGAGGAACGTAAGACTGCAAATGGGATGATCTTGGTAGGGGTAAACATTGAGTGGACATCTACAAAGCCACTCTCTGTCCACCACGTAAATTGAACTGGGTTATCGCAACCAGGTGGAAATAGTGGACACTGAAGAAGGCGAAATATGGGGAGGTGGGGAGAGATTAAGCCTGCCGAATATTTGACCGTGTACCATAACCGAAGAGAGTGGGCCAAACATGGACCAATAGTGATTGGGCGATAGGCTCGGGGAAGCCAAGGAAGGGAGGCTTACCGGTTATAATGGAGAGTGATGGATGAAGGGCGCGTGATCAAGCTCACATCAAAACATATAAAAATTATTTCAGAGGAAATAAAGAGCAAATAAAAGCAGTTGAATAATACCAATACTACGTATCATGCAAACAGGTGACAAAATGTAAAAGACATGAAAAATTAAAAATGGGTTAAAAATATCATGAGCCCATGTTGAGGCAGGTATTTAGAGTTGGCTAACGCGTTTCGAGGATAACCTCTTCATCAGAGCCTATTGAGAACCAGGGTGCAGTCTCTATATGCCAGTAGGCCAAAATATGTACATCTACATAATGGCTAGTTGGAAAAAACGGCCTGAAATGGAAGATGCGATTTTCTGTGTTCCATACCAGTCCACGTTCAAGCGTTCTATGTGATAGTAGATGGTGTGTGGGTTCTCCTTTAAGTTTGTAGAGAAATGGTTATGGGGTGGTGTGGACCTGTCACTGGCTGGGTGGAGGGGAGATCTTTTGACCTGTATACTCCTGGGAAGGTGCTGTCCAGTAAATGGAGGGGGGTGAAGGTCTCACGAGAGAATGCTGCAGCCGTGTGTGTCCGCAGCAGTCTCTCTGTCTCAGGTGTCGGGTGCGAGTCCATCAGATCAATAGTGGCCCATAGCGGCATTTGTTGTTTCTCATGAAGGTGAGATAGTGGAGCAATAGCTGCTGCTGTATAGTAAGCGTGTAGGTTGGGAACCGAGAGGCCACCATTGATCCTTCGGGCGTACAACACCTGCCGTTTAATCCTAGGTTTTTTAGAGCCCCATATAAATTGCATACGTTTTCGTTGGTGTATGCGTAGAGCATAAGAAGGGACCTGGACCGGTAACACCCGAAAATAACATAGCTTTGGGAGATAGGTCATACGAATGGTTGCAATCCTTCCAAACCAGGACAATGGAAGGGTGGACCAGGAAGAGAGCATAGCCGTCAGCTTTCTAAACAATAAAGGAAAGTTGGCTTGATAAAGGCCTGAGTATTTTGGGGTGAGCGGAATCCCAAGATAGGGTAATGGCTCTAGCCATTGGAAGGGAAATGCAGATTACAGGGCTCCCAACTCAGAGGAAGAGAGGCTGATCGACATTGTTGACTGATAGGCTCGAAAAGGTGGCAAAAGTATCCAAAAGTGTAAGCAGATTCGGGAGGGAGATTCTAGGTTTAGTGATGGTCAGCAGGATATCATCTGCGAATAATGATAACTTATGCGGAGTACCCGCTACTTCTACCCCCGCTATATCCGGATGAGATCAGATGGCCTCCGCCAAGGGTTCCAATGCCAGGATAAATAAAAGTGGGGAAAGTGGGCAACCTTGACGGGTACCCCTTTTAATAGGGAAGATAGGTGACTTGAACCCGCAGTATTTCACTTCGGCCTGGGGGGAATCGTAGATAGCTGAAACCCAACGCGGAAAGGAAGCGCCAAATCCATAGCATTTAAGTACCTGTGTCAGATAGGGCCAACGTGTCAAAAGCCTTGTTGATATCTAATGACAAAAACATTGTTTCTAGGGACCTGTTATGTGCTATGTGTTGTATTTGAAGAAGACGTCTGATAGCATCACCAGCCTGTCTTCTTGGGACAAAGCCCACTTGGTCCTTTTTTATCAAGCGTGGTAGAAAGGAATTGAGGCGGTTGGCCAGGATTTTGGTTAAGATTTTCATATCAATATTAATTAATGAGATTGGCCTGAAGTTAGCCCACGATGAATGATCCCTATCAGGTTTAGGGATCATAACGATGTTGGCAGTCAGCAGGTTGGATATAAAGGGGCGACCTTCCTTAACTGAATTATACATATTTGTTAGGTGAGGAGCAATAATATGCCCTAATTTCCGATAGTAAAGTGCCGTAAATCCATCTGGGCCGGGTCGTTTGCCCACCTTTAACTCTGTAATGCACTGGAGGACTTCCGAGACTTGTATGTCTCGGTCCATCAGAGATGTGTGGGATTCGGATAGGGAAGGCAGAGATAGATTTGTCAAAAAGGCGTCAAGGCCACGGGTGGAAGAGTGATCAGGTACAGAATACAATTTAGTAAGACGGTACCGGAACTCTTCCAGAACTCGCTGGGGATTGCCGGTAAGAGTATTGTGGCGAGTACGCAGTGTAATGGGAGCAAATTTTGGGGCAAAGGTTCACAGTCTGTTGGCTAGCATTGCATTAGGTTTGTTGACTTTGACGTACCATTTTTGCCGGGCCCAGCGTAGGGTGCGTTCCGCCTCATCTGTCAAACACAAATCTAGCTCTGTGCAGGCCTTGTCAAGGAGTTTGCGATTAGTGGGGGTGGGGGATTGCTTGAAGGTCCTTGCTACTGCCTCCAATTTTGACTCTAGATCGTGGCGTGCCTGTGCCCTCTCCTTTTTGCGCTTAGACGCTAGGTGAAAAACATGGCCTCGTAGAACTACTTTATATGCCTCCCACAATGTGACAGGAGACGAAACTTATCCTGAATTAAAGCTAAAGTATTCCAGAGAAGCCTTATGGATGTCATTAAGAATTGCTTTATAGGACAAGAGAGAGTCATTTATCACCCAGGGGGAGAATTGCGGTTTATTAAGCAGAGAATTACAAACCACCGGGATGGGGTCGTGGTCCAACCAAGGGGCCGCCAGGATAGAAATTGATTCTATTAAGGGTAGATGTCTGCGAAGAACGAACATATGATCTATCCTGGAGTAGGAGTGGTGAGGGTGAGCATAGTAGGTGTACTTTCTGCCCAGGGGATGAAATTCCCGCCAAATGTCTATTAAATCGTGATATTGCAGTGAATGTGAAAATGTTTTAGCTGCCGGGGAAGGAAGTTTGTGATCCGAAGGGTAATTGTCTAGGGAGGGCTTCAATGTCACATTAGAGTCACCCGCCACAAGAAGAGTACCTCTCTGGTGGGACCTCAACAGGGCGCAGACATGGGTCAGGAAGGGCCCCGGATTTTTATTCGGGGCATAATAAGTCATAATCGTAACCTCAGTATCTTGAATAGTACTCTGTAAAATTAGGTACCTACCATTTGGATCTGCTATTTGTTTACTGCAAGTAAATGGGACCGACTTGCGTAAGGCTATCAGAACACCCCTCTGTTTAGTGGGACCATTAGCCAAGTAAACATGGGGGTAATCCGACGCAAAATATTTAGGATAGGAGGAGGAAGAGAAATGGGTTTCCTCGAGGCATGCAATATCTATTTTTTGTTGTTTAAGGTATTTGAAAACTTTGATCCGTTTCTGGGGGGAGTTCATGCCCTGGACATTCAAGGACAACCAACTGAGAGTCATTGAAGCAGAGGGAAACTCCTATACAGTATTCCAGCCAAACACCCCGTGGACTGGGAGGAAGGGAAGAAAAGACATGGAGATATAGAAAGAAGAAGAGGGAGGGAGAAGGAAAGCAAGACAAAAAAGATAAGTGTGTTGAAGAGAACTCGAAATAGAGCTAACCCTTATGCCCCGTACACACGGTTGGATTTTCCGACGGAAAACGTGTGATAGGACCTTGTTGTCGGAAATTCCGACCGTGTGTAGGCTCCATCACACATTTTCCGTCGGATTTTCCAACACACAAAGTTTGAGAGCAGGCTATAAAATTTTCCGACAACAAAATCCGTTGTCGGAATTTCCGATCGTGTGTACACAAATCCGACGCACAAAGTGCCACGCATGCTCAGAATAAATAAAGAGATGAAAGTTATTGGCTACTGCCCCATTTATAGTCCCGACGTACGTGTTTTACTTCACCGCGTTCAGAATGATCGGATTTTCCGACAACTTTGTGTGACCGTGTATATGCAAGACAAGTTTGAGCCAACATCCGTCGGAAAAAATCCTAGGATTTTGTTGTCGGAATGTCCGATCAATGTCCGACCGTGTGTACGGGGCATAAGAGTTTGAATGCATCTTTTTGTGGGTTACGGGGCCCACAGTAGGGTGGGACGTTGGCCAAGAGAACCGTCTTAGCCAAGTGCCAACACATGAAGGGGAGCAGTGGTCCATCGGAACCACTGGCCTATTGCGTATCAATAAAGTCAGCACAGTGGTGTAGTGGATAGCACTCTCGCCTAGCAGTAAGAAGGATCACTGGTTCAAATCCCAACCACGACTTTACCTGCCTGGAGTTTGTATGTTCTCCCTGTGCCTGCGTGGGTTTCCTCCGGGTACTCCGGTTTCCTCCCACACTCCAAAGACACGCTGGTAGGTTAATTGGATCCTGTCTAAATTGTCCCTAGTATGTATGAATGTGAGTTAGGGACCTTAGATTGTAAGCTCCTTGAGGGTAGGGACTGATGTGAATGTACAATGTATATGTAAAGCGCTGCGTAAATTGACGGCGCTATATAAGTACCTGAAATAAATAAAAAAATAAATACAATAAATTGTGCACAGAGTCTAAAAAAGTTTCTAATGAAACATTTAGGTAGAACCAGCTTAAACAGTGAAAATCAAAACACATATAAAAACATGTGAAGGTATAACTATAAGGGGCCCCCGGGCGCTCGGCGACGACAGCCACCTGGCCTCCGCCTCCCGGGAACCAGGGGGACCGGCCCGACCTCACCGCAGCAGCAACTCCGCCAAACCCTCAAACAGATGCGGAGAACCGTCGTGCAGAAACAGAAGGCACAACCTGGTTAATGAACCAATAAAAGTTACCCTTGCAAGGAATACATTGCCCCCCCTTCCCCCTCACATCTTAAAGCGGAGCTCCACCGAAATTTTTTTTTAAAAAGTCAGCAGCTACAAGTACTGCAGCTGCTGACTTTTAAGACATGGACACTTACCTGTCCAGGGCGCCCGCGATGTCGGCACCCGAGGCCGAACCGTCTCTCGGGTGCTGCCGCCTCCATCTTTGGTAAGGGAATCAGGAAGGGAAGGCTTGCGGCTTCACTTCCCGGTTCCCTACTGCGCACGCGCGAGTCGCGCAGCGCAATACGGGTGGTCCCTGCTGTCTCTGGGACCCGTGTGCTTCCCAGCAGACAGCGGGGGGGGACAGGAAGTGGCGTAAATAACCGCAGATTCTGCGGCTATCTATGCCGGAAGTGGGTACAGATACCTGTAATTTACAGGTATCTGAACCCCCCTCCCCCCTGAAAGGTGTCAACTGTGACACTGGAGGGGGGGAGGAATCCGATGAGTGAAAGTTCCACTTTTGGGTGAAACTCCACTTTAAGAGTCAAAAAATAAATAAAATTCAGTAGACAGACTTCAGGTTGTCCTTTGTGTGGAGAGGGGTCAAAAGGTACTGCCAGTGCCCATGCCTCTGGGTTAATCACAAAGATGATGATCAACACCCTCCACCGCCATCTCACAAATGGGGCGGCCTAAAGTAGAGTGTTCAAATAGATCTCCAGGGCAGAGGACCTAGAACAAAACATGGTGCATGTAAATCAGGGGGGGCATTCCAAGAAGTTCCCAGATGATCTGGGTAGTAAACTAGCGGGTAAACATAAATCCTCGGTTGTGGCATATAGTGAAGCGACAAGAGAGATCGGGTATCACAAAAATGTAAACAAAGTACCTTCAACCATTATTGGACTTATGGAAACGTTGAGCCTGTAGATCCTTCAGCACCTGGGATTCTGGTTGGGAACGTTGAGAGGATTGTCGAGGAGGCCTAGAAGGTCCCGACCTGGAAGAGGAGGACAATACGTCCATCGGGGACGAAGGGTGGTCCAACTGCAGATCCTGGAAGTGGCGTTTCAAATCAGATGGGGAGGTAGCCTGAAACTGGCAGCCCAAGTGGGAAAAAGACAGCTTAAAAGGGGAATCCCCATCTATATTTAATCCCCTGGGTTTGAAGAACTTGAAGATAAGGTTTGAGGCCTCGCCGCCTGGCTATGGTGACCGGAGATAGATCAGCAAACAGCTGGAGGGAGTGTCCTTGAAAAGAGAGGCTTTGCTGATCCCTTGCTGCTTGCAAAAGTTTCTCTTTAGTACGGTAATAATGAAATTTAATAATAACGTCCCTCGGGGGGCCATCTGAGGGTTTGGGTGCCAAGGACCTGTGAATGGTCGAACTCGAGCCTCTCCACTGGGATCTCGGGGGCCAGTTCCTGGAAGAAAGCAGTGGCTGTACCTTGTAGGTCAGTAATAACCTCTGGGATACCGCGTATGCGCAGGTTGTCCCTGCGGGCCCTATTCTCAGTGTCCTCCAATTTATCTTTTAGGGCCTCAATCTCGGCTGACATTTTATTCACTTCCTCCTCGTGGCCTTCCAGCACCGTGGTAGCCAGATCCATGCGTTGTTCCAGCTGATTAGTGCGGTGGCCTATCTCTTTAACGCCCCGGACCAGGTCTGAGGAGAGTTAGTGGGAGGCTGTAGTAATCTCGTCCCTCACTATGCTGCGGAATTTATCCAGCAAATTATCAGAGTCCGCAGGGAGAGGTCTGTGGGAAATTGATGCAAGCTATCTGCAGGAGACGCTGGATCCTCAGCAGAGAGCTGAGTGGCATCGTCCGACTCCAGAGGCTCAGGCGCCATCTTAGATTTCCATCTGCCAGGGCCTGAGAGAGATTTATGTGGCTTCGGGTTCTTGGGCTTAGTTTTAACGGAGCAGTACATTACCGATGGCTTACCGATGGCTTCCAGAGGTGATCCGGAGCCTGGGGAGGTATGATAGCTGTGTCCCCGCTCGCTCTGTGCGGTGTCAGGCCGGTTCTCTGGTTCCGTCGGCGCGGAGCAGAGGAATCAGACAACCATCTTCGTCGCTCGCGCGCATGCGCCCCCCAAGTGCAATTGCAGTGCAAAGTGGATTTGCCTTTCGTAAATAACCCCCATAGTGTACCACAACAATGCTTTCCACCCTAGCCCATTCAAAAGGACCACTGTGCTGACAAAGTCCAGAGTTTGCAGTTCACAGCACTACAAATTGTTTATAATTGGATGTTTAAATCTCAATACTTACATGATGTACAGATTATCATGAATCAGCCAATATTTCCTATTGCTATTGATGACATATGGCTGGGTACATTATATAAACTTCATGTACACTATGTGGGAGATTTACTAAAACTGGTGCACAAAGAATCCAGTGCAGCTGTTCATAGTAACCAATCAGCTTTCAACTTGTTCAGTAAGAGTCCTTTCACACAGGCTTTCCGCCAGACGGACTCCATTTTGCTCAGTGAGGGATCGATCCACTGATCCCTGCTGAGCAGGCGGATGACAGAAACATCTCTGCTCACTGTGCAGAGATGGACCTGTCAGAGCCCCGCTCTCCTCTATGGGAGGTCGGATGAAATTGAACCGCCTGTCTGTTTTCATCCCATCCGCTCCCCCAGACGGATGGAAAATAGGGTTTCCATCCATCTGGATTTCACAGACAGGATCGGATTTTAATACTGGCGCATGTCAGTGGACATGTCCCCATTGACATCCGCTGCTCTATAGAGGTGCATGGAGCGTTCGATCAGGTCTGCCTGAAAAACTGACAGGCGGACCTGATCGGTGCGCCCGTGTGAAAGGGGCCTTAAGCTTTGCCAATAAAACCTAGAAACTGATTGATTACTAGGGATGAGCCGAACACCCCCCCTGAACATGCGAACAGACAAAAAATTTGTGTGAACATGCGAACACCGTTAAAGTCTATAGGACACGAACATGAAGAATCAAAAGTGTTCATTTTAAAAGCTTTTATGCAAGTTATTGTCATAAAAAGTGTTTTGGGACCTGGGTACTACCCTAGGGGACATGTATCAATGCAAAAAAAAAGTTTTTAAAACAGCCGTTTTTCAGGAGCAGTGATTTTAATAAATGCTTAAAGTGAAACAATAAAATCAAAATATTATCATGCCGGGGGTCCCCTTATTCTGCCTGTAAAGTGTTGCATCTTTCTCACGTGTTTTTCTGTGCCGCAGCAAAATGGTATTTAAAATTGCTTGCGGCTGTAATGTATTGCCAAATCCCGGCAATATAAATAAAATACAATGAAAAAATTGGCATGGCTTCCCCCCAGTCCATATCAGGCCCTTTGAGTCTGGTATAGGTTTTAAGGGGAACTGCAGGCAAAAAAAAAATAAAAATGGCGTGGGGTCCCCCCAAAATCCATACCAGACCCTTATCCGAGTAAGCAGCTATGGCAGGCCAGGAAAGAGGGGGATGAGCAAGCGCCCCCCTCCTTAACCATACCAGGCCGCTTGCCCTCAACATGGGGAGGGTGCTTTGGTGTCCCCCTCAAAACACCTTTTCCCCATGTTGATGTCGATGGGAGGCGTCCCGCCGACTGCTGTCTCCTAGCTTTGTCACCTGTTATATAGGCAAGAACGGGGCCACCTGGTGACATAAATGGGTGACCCTGTCCCCTCTGATGTCACGTGACATCTGAAGGGGGTGAGGTCATCCGGTTACATCACCGGGTGGCCCCACCCTTGTTGAGGGCAAGCGGCCTGGTATGGTTCAGGAGTGGAGGCGCTCACTCGTCCCCCCCCCTTTCCTGGCCTGCCATGGCTGCTTGCTCGGATAAGGGTCTGGTATGGATTTTGGGGGGGACCCCACGCCATTTTTTTTTACTTTGGCATGGGGTTCCCCTTAAAATCCATACCAGACTTGAAGGGCCTGAAATGGATTTTGGGGGGGGGGGCACCCACACCATTTTATTTATTTTGGCATGGGGTTCCCCTTAACCACATCAATACACTGTGTTATATATACTACACTGCCTGCACTGACTGAATATAGAGTCTACACTGAATATCAGACAGCAGAGGTGATGCCTGTGGAGTGCCAAGCCAGGGACCTAACTTGTCAGCAGGGGTGAAGCTTGAATAGTATCTGTGAGTGCCAGGTCAGGGACCCAGCAGTGAAGCGAGTGTGACACTTGAGGAATATACTGAGTGCTACAGTGAAAGAGCTCAGGGGATCCAGTGGCTAGTGGATCTGAATCTAGTTAGAGAGACTGGGAGCTTGTTGAGTGACCCACGGTGAGTGAGTGTGGGGTAAAGAGAACTGTTTGTATTGCATAAAGTTGAATACCTTTACCGTTAGTAACAGCTACAAGTTTGTTGCCATAGGAGACAGCAGTCCTACCTATACAGAAGTGGTGTCTGGCTGAAGGCCTTCACCTGTATAGCTGTCTACCTATAGAAGTTTTGGAGTCTGCCAAGTAACATTGCATCTACCTAAGGGTGTCCTGGAGGTTATCATTGGGCTTCAAGGGCCCCGGGACTTTGCTACATAAATATGTAAAGAAGATGAGGAAGAACGTCATCTGTGACTTGTCTACTTCTCATACAGTGCTCACTCAAGAATGAAGCAAACATTCATATGTCTTAAATAAAAACATCCATTAGAATATGATTATAACAGACAGGCAAAAATGATGATCATTGTTACTTAATGTACTTAAAGTGTCGAATAAGCTAATGACATATATTTTGTGCTACTCGTTACACAATGACTTTCATTTGTCATTACATATCCATTAGTGATATTTCTTTGATGTTGACAGATTCTGTTCTGTAAGGATCAGTAGTTTTCAGTATTGCTGGATTGTTAGAGTGATCCTGTTCTCTTTTGGAGCTCAGAGCTCTGACACTGGTGTAGCACTACCCCCGCAAGGGCTGCTGATAGCTGCTTGCTCTACTCCTGCACAGCCAGACAGCAAGCATTCTTTACTTCCATCCAGACACAACAAACAGTCTCTGAATTTGGTTTTGTTGTTTTATTAGGGGTGATGACTTTGATGAGGAATAAGAATAATGGGATGCCCAGCTTGACTGAAACAATAAACGGGGGCAACTTCCTCCCTATTTACAAAATCCTGAACTGTCCTCCTTCCTGGACACTGACAGTCTTTGGTGATCAAAAGCAAAAGCCCCTTGAGGGCTAGGAACTCTCAGTCCCTTTTATAAAATAGCACAGTGTGCTGTAAGCTGCATTCAGGAGTACCTCCAACTCCACCGTACAAACTGCTCCCAGCTCTACTGCCTGCAGAAACTACCAGTCCTCCCGGCTGTTCGTCCACCAGCCCACCTGGCTGCTCGGAGGATCTCCCAGGGCAAGTGATAGGAAGTGTTAAGCACAGCGCTGTCCTCCTAAACACTTGCTACATGTGGCAGTCTCTCCCAATGTGAATCCCTGAGTGTGTTGGCGTACTCAATCTGTCCTCTTTGTTCCCTGCTGCCCCATAGGCAAGATTCCTCCTCAAATGGAGATGCTGATAGGATCTTCTCAAGTGAGCCCGAGTCCAGCCTAGAGGCAGGAGCCCCCCTACCCAGACACAGGGGTCCTCTCCTAGGCCTTTGACAGTCTCCTCAGCACTACATCTTCCAACCAATTCCTCTGCTAGCATGACTCTCCCATATTTAAGGGCTGACTCAGCTATACTGCCAGAACTTCTGCCTGGGGATTGGCCACATTCCCTCAAGTATGCAGATCAGTCCTCCTGGCCTCTGCCCACTAACTTCTAAAAATTTTCTACAAACCTCCAGATTCAGGGGGAGATACCAGAGACCTGCCTCTGTAGAGCCATCCAGCCTGACCTGTAGTAACCCTGACCCAATTTCTGACTCAAACTAACCATGAGTCATACCTTAAATTTACCTGCACTATTCTAGTAGCGTACTAGAGGGTGCTACACTGGAAAAAGTAAGTATGCTATAGAAGCAGTTGCGACATACAGTCAGGTCCATAAATATTGGGCCATCGACACAATTTTAATCTTTTTGACTCTATACACCACCACAATGGATTTGTAATGAAACAAACAAGATGTGCTTTAACGGCAGACTTTCATTTGAGGGTATTTACATCCAAATCAGGTGAACGGTGTAGGAATTACAACAGTCTGTAAATGTGCCTCCCACTTTTTAAGGGACCAAAAGTAATGGGACAATTGGCTGCTCAGCTGTTCCATGGCCAGGTGTGTGTTATTCCCTCATTATCCCATTTACAAGGAGCAGATAAAAGGTCCAGAGTTAATTTCAAGTATGCTATTTGCATTTGGAATCTGTTGCTGTCAACTCTCAATATGAGATCCAAAGAGCTGTCACTATCAGTGAAGCAAGCCGTCATTAGGCTGAAAAAACACAACAAACCCATCAGAGAGATAGCAAAAACATTGGGTGTGGCCAAATCAACTGTTTGGAACATCCTTAAAAAGAAAGAATGCACTGGTGAGCTCAGCAACACCAAAAGACCCAGAAGACCAACTGTGGTGGATGACCAAAGAATTCTTTCCCTGGTGAAGAAAACACCCTTCACAACAGTTGGCCAGATCAAGAACACTCTCTAGGTGGTAGGTGTATGTGTGTCAAAGTCAACAATCAAGAGAAGACTTCACCAGAGTGAATACAGATCGTTCACCACAAGATGTAAACCATTGGTGAGCCTCAAAAACAGGAAGGCCAGATTAGAGTTTGCCAAACAACAACTAAAAAGCCTTCACAGTTCTGGAACAACATCCTATGGACAGATGAGACCAAGATCAACTTGTACCAGAGTGATGAGAAGAGAAGAGTATGGAGAAGGAAAGGAACTGCTCATGATCCAAAGCATACCACCTCATCAGTGAAGCATGGTGGTGGTAGTGTCAGGGCATGGGCTGCCAATGGAACTGGTTCTCTTGTATTTATTGATGATGTGACTGCTGACAAAAGCAGCAGGATGAATTCTGAAGGGCAATATTATCTGCTTATATTCAGCAAAATGCTTCAGAACTCATTGGACGGCACTTCACAGTGCAGATGGACAATGACCCGAAGCATACTGCGAAAGCAACCAAAGAGTTTTTTAAGGGAAAGAAGTGGAATGTTATGCAATGGCCAAGTCAATCACCTGACCTGAATCCGATTGAGCATGCATTTCACTTGCTGAAGACAAAACTGAAGGGAAAATGCCCCAAGAACAAGCAGGAACTGAAGACAGTTGCAGTAGAGGCCTGGCAGAGCATCACCAGGGATGAAACCCAGCATCTGGTGATGTCTATACGTTCCAGACTGTAGACTGTAATTGACTGCAAAGGATTTGCAACTAACTATTAAAAAGTGAAAGTTTGATGGATGATTGTTAATCTGTCCCATTACTTTTGGTCCCTTAAAAAGTGGGAGGCACATATATAAACTGTTGTAATTCCTACAACGTTCACCTGATTTGGATGTAAATACCCTCAAATTAAAGCTGAAAGTCTGCAGTTAAAGCACATCTTGTTCGTTTCATTTCAAATCCATTGTGGGGGTGTATAGAGCCAAAAAGATTAGAATTGTGTCGATGTCCCAATATTTATGGACCTGACTGTAGTTTGGAATAAGTTTAAGGGTTAAACATAGGTTTGTGTTAGGGCTGGAAGGGGTTATCAAGTTAATGTTACCTGTTAGTGTTAATGTTAGATTTTAAGTTATGTGATAAGATTCACAATGCAGTTCTAATGCTAAGGGTTACTGTGAGCTGGGAATAGATAGCGGGTTCAATGTTTCCTGGGATGAACAACTTTTTTCAGCATGAAGATCTGTCCAGTTGCTTGTTTGTAAGCAGTTGCACATTTATTGCTACTATTTACAACTATATGCAGAGGTGCTGTACAGTGCTCCAAAGTAAACAAAACTTCATCTAATCTGAATCCATGTGAGCAAGCCCGCCAGGTAGCTGTCAGTTGTTTTGGGTCAGTCATCTGTGGCCAGGGCATGTATACACAAGGGGCATGTTCATGTGCAGCTTTGCAGTGGGGAAAGCCTCAGCCACAGATGATTCACCAGGTACAGTAGCAGCTTTCCGGCGGGATTGCTGATGTGGGTTCAGACTAGGATCTGAACATGACTGAGATCATCCCTGATCCTCTCTAACCAAATGAAGCTGGTGAGTCTCAAAATGTAAAGGTAGCACAAACTGTTAGCTTCAGCAGATACAATCCTATCTGCTTGCCAGGCTGCAGAACCCCATCTGTGTGTCTCGCCTGAAACAAAATGGGCTTTCACAGAGAGGTGCACATTCCAGAATGTGGAAGACAGGAACCTAGGTGATATACTCTACAAACTCCAACCATAACTTTTCAGGGCATCATCCCTGCTGCAGTTACATCGAAGGGTATGTTAACCACTTGACCGCCGGAAGGTTTTACCCCCTTCATTACCAGACAATTTTTGCTATTCAGCATTGTGCTACTTTATCTGTCAATTGTTTGGTCATGCAAAACTGTACCCAAATTATTATTTTTTTTTTGGCACTGTCTAATACCTTATTTGATGTTTGCTGTGAGAGAGGTTCCTCAATCCTCCACAGTGTTCTCTCCTTTTGAATTACTGTATGGGCGGCACCCACGGGGACTATTGGACATTGGCAGAGAAAGTGAAACATGGAAGAGTGAGAGTTCCCCTCATAGAAGTGTGATTAAACATGTGGCACAGATGCAAGACAGAACTGCGAAAGTAATGCCTATTGTGAAGGAACATTTGGCTCAAACCCTGTTGGCTTAGCAGAGGATTTACAATTGTGGGGTCCAGGTCCATTCTTTTTCAATTGGTGATAGGGTGTTAGTCACCATGGTCGAAAGTAAATTCCTCCCCAAATGGCAGGGCCCTTATGAAGTGTTGAAAAAAATAGGTGATGTGAATTACAAAATTAGCTCACCAGAAAAACGAAACCTGAGCAGATATATCATGTGAATTTGCTAAAACCATGGAAGGATAGGGAATCCTTGGTCCCTGAAACTCCTTCCAGCTCCACCTAACTTGGTAATCCCTGAAGCTGAGATAGAGAAGACTCTGTAAAAAGCCCAGCAACAGAAAGCTAGATAATGTATGCTCCTCAATTAAGAGAAAGTTTCAGAATTGCCTGGCTAGGTGTCTGGAATTTAACATAATGTTATTACCCCACCAGGGGAATGGGTCAAGTTAAAACCCTATCGAACTCCAGAAGTCAAGCGAGAGGCAATTTGCCAAGAAGTAAAATTCATGCTTGATCTGGGGGTTATAGAGGAGTCAAATAGCGATTAGTCCAGTCGTATTGTGTTAGTGCCCAAACCAGATAGAAGTTGGCAGTTTTGTAATGACTTTTGTCAATTAAATAATATCACTAAGTTTGACACCTTATCCATGCCACGCATAGATAAATTGATTGATCACCTAGGGGCAGCCTGATATATGACGACATAAGACCTGACCAAAGGGTATTGGCAGATTTCTCTCTATGAAAAAAAAAAAAGATTCCTCAGCCTAGGAAAAAATGCATTTGTAACTTCCAAACTTCCAGTATCAAAGGATGCCTTTTGGGTTGTAGAATGCTCCAGCAACATTTCAATGAGTGCAGGGGCGTATCATGAAATCAGTGGGTCCGTGTGCAAAAAGTAGGCCCTAGACATGGAGGCAAATTAAAATGCAGCGTGCAAAACGTGTCATGGTAAAAAGCATGTGTGGGTTAAGTTGCACTAAATATTGGGCTTGGCTTAAAGGGGGTGTGGTTAAATAGAGTCTGAGATGACTTACATAGTACAGAATGTGGTAATGTTAAATAGCGAATGTATAGTTTGGAGTATACGGCGGTGGGTGGTATGTGCAGGAGAGGAGTGCGGAGTGCATAGCGGTGGGTAGTATGTGCAGAGGGGTACCGAGTGTTTGGCGATAGGTAGTATGTGCAGGAGAGGGGTGCAGAGTGCATGGCAGTGTGTCAAGTCCCGGGTGCAAGGCCAGATTGTTGAGAGGGCGCTCCCTGCGGCTAGGTGCAATGTACCCCTGGGAGCGAGATAGGGATTACAGTGCCCAAAGGAGCACAGATTGCCTAGTACTGCTGCTGGGTAAGCTGGTTAGCAGAGGGCAGCTGGGGTGTGCTGGGTGAGCTGAATGGGAAACCGTGCGAGGAGATATTCCAGGTTATGAAACAGCAGAGCAAACCAGGAACAGAGTCAATAGCCAGGCCAGGGGTAATATACAGCAGGATCAGTCCGAGATGAGTACAGCAGGATAAAGCTGGAACAAAGTTAAACGCCAGGCCAGGGGTCATACACAGTGCAGTCAGACAAGGTACAGATGCGGAGACTGGAGAATGGTCAAAGTCCAATCCGGGGGTCAATGCAGGCAGACAGCAGGAGTAGTCAAGCAAGCCGGGTAGGTAACAGGAATCAGATGTAGATAACAGGTACAGGAGACACAGGAAGCTGACGATAATCCAGCAACCTGCATGTATCCACGGTAGGTTTAAATAGGCCAGAGGGCGCCAACAATTATCATGGTTCACGCATGCATCAGCGCGCGCATCTGCGTGCACGCGCTGTTTCGCACCTGGTGCAACCATGATGTGTACTGGCAGGATTGCCCATCCTAAGGCCATTTCCCTGACAGTGCCCACCCCCCCAAGGGGCAGCCTCCGGATGCCTAATTGGGCCCATCGGGGGAACCAGGCTCGGAAACTCTGTAAAAGTCTAGGAGCAAGAATGTTGTCTGCTGGTTCCCAAGAATTTTCTTCTACTGAGTACCCTTTCCATTTGATAAGAAATTGAATTGTCCTATCTCTCCTATGACAGTCCAGAATGGCTTCTACTTCGTACTCTTGTTTCCTCTCCCACTGAGACTGGAGGCGGTGGAGCTTCTTCTCTCCCTGGAAAAGGACTAGAAACAACAGATTTAAGCAGAGAAACATGGAACACTGGGTGGATCTTATAAGAACTTGGTAGTGCCAGTTCAAATGCCACTGGGTTAATTTCTAATTTATTCACGAATGGGCCGATAAACTTTGGTACCAGTTTCTGGGTGGGGCAAAGAAGCCTGAGATTTGTCGAAGAGAGCCTTACTTTATCTCCAACCTTAAAGACAGGGTTTCCTCTCTTCCTGTTGTCGTACTGTTTCTTGTAATTCTCTTGTGCCCTTTGCATGGTTACCTGGAGGGTTTGGTTAGTCTGGATAGAATTTATCCTGTCCTGAACTGCTGGGACTGAGGCCTCTGGGGTGACATTAGGCAGGAATGAGGGAGGGAACCCATAATTGGCCCAGAAAGGTGACTGATTAGTGGTTGTATGAACTGAATTATTGTATGCAAACTCTGCATGCGGGAGTAAAGAGATCCAATCGTTCTGGGAAAAAGAGCAGAAGCAGCGTAAATATTGTTCTAAGGTTTGGTTAGTTCTTTCGGTTTGACTATTGCTTTGGGGATGATAGGCTGAAGATAGGCATACTTCAATTGATAGCATTCTGCAAAGCTCTCTCCAGAACCTGGAGGTAAATTGTACCCCTCTATTGGACACAATCTTGTTAGGTAAGCCGTGTAGTCTGACTATCTCCTTTATGAAAGTCTTCACCATGTCCACAGCAGATGGTGTACCTATCATGGCCAAAAAGTGTGCCATTTTGGACAGATGATCCATGACTACCAGGATAGTTGTAAACTCTTCCGAGGGAGGTAGCTCTACTATGAAGTCCATAGATATTTTTCTCCATGGATGCTCTGCCACTGGCAATGGATGTAACCAACCCCAAGACTTGACATTGGACCCCTTATTCCGCTGACAGGTAGTGCAGGAGCTAACATACTCCCTGCAGTCGGATTTCAGAGTAGGCCACCAAAAAGATGGTTGGATAAGCTCCATTGTCTTTCACACCCCAAAGTGGCCAGCAAGTTGGTGATCGTGCAGTGTGTTTAGAACCTGGATTCTGGCTTGCTGTGGGACAAAGATTTTATCCTGATACCAAAGGAGCCCCTCCTGGTTTCATAAAGAGGATGCCTCTGGTTCCAAGCATTGGAAGGAAGCCTGTTTAAGTGAAGAGCTTAGATCATATTGGATCATGAGAACGTTTTGTGGTGACAGGATTGTGCTGGGAGCTATTTCTTCAGGAGTATCAGGAAACATCCTGGATAGAGCATCAGCCTTCCCGTTCTTGGACCCAGGGCAGTAGTGTGGAAATTAAACCTAGCAAAGAACAGAGCCCATCAAGCCTGTCGGGGTCTTAAGCGATTGGCAGTGCGAAGGTACTCTAGGTTCCTATGATCTGTGAAAATCATAATAGGGTAGGTGGCACCTTCAAGAAGGTATCACCAATCCTCTAGAGCAGTCTTAATGAGCTTCTGGAGACTACAGGAACCGAGTATGTAGACGGGTTAGTTGGGTTATAGGTGAAATGATGGAAGAGAAGTTCTTTATGAACCTTCTATAAAAATTTGCAAAGCCCACAAATCTTTGCACCCCCTTTTTGTCTGATGGAGTTGGCCAGTCTAGGATTGCCTGCACTTGTGGATCCATAGCTACACCACCAGTGGAGATGATTAGCCCCAGAAACTGTATTGATTCCTTTTCAAAATCACACTTTTCCGCTTTCACGTAAAGTTGTGTTTTCTCAACGTGTGCAGCACTGTCTTCACGTGTGTACGATGAAGCTCCAGGGTAGTTGAGAATATAATCCAGGTAAATGATAACAAAATAGTCTAGATATTCCCAGAAAATATCATTTACAAAATGTTGGAACGTGGCCGTGTTAAACTGTCCAAATGACATTACTAAATACTCAAAATGTCCGAAGCGCGTTCTGAACGCTGTCTTTCATTTGTCACCCTTTCGGATGCAAATGAAATTGTAGGCCCCCCGTAGGTCAAGCTTGGTAATTATCTGAGCAGTACAGAATCTCTAAAAGAGTTCAGGGACTAGTGGGAGAGGGTAGCGGTTCTTTATGGTGATTTTATTAAGCTCCCTGTAATCCACACATGGTCTTAATGTCTTAAGATTCCGGCACCAGCAGGAGAGGAAGAGGGACAGATGAAGCCCTTTTCTAAGTTTTCATCAATGTATTGTCGCAATGTTCCTAATACCATCTCAGAGAGCGGAAATATGCGTCCAAACGGAATTTCGGCCCGTGGGAATAATTCAATAGGACAGTCTTATGGCCGATGTGGTGGTAGAACATCAGCTTTTTTCTTGTCAAAGACATCCAGGATTTCCTGGTAGGCTGGTGGTACACCCTGGTTATTGGCAGGTACAGGTTGAACTGTCAAGAAACTGGTAGCATCTCTGGATTCAGGAACAAGGCAGTGCTGCTGGCAGTAGGGAGAGGTGAACAAAATTTCTCTTTTGATTCAGTTACATAGTTACATAGTAGGTGAGGTCGAAAAAAAAAAACAAGTCCATCAAGTCCAACCTATGTGTGTGATTATATGTTAGTATTACCTTGTATATCCCTGTATGTTGTGGTCGTTCAGGTGCTTATCTAATAGTTTCTTGAAACTATCGATGCCCCCTGCTGAGACCACCGCCTGTGGAAGGGAATTTCATATCCTTGCCGCTCTTACAGTAAAGAACCCTCTACATAGTTTAAGGTTAAACCTCTTCTCTTCTTATTTTAATGAGTGGCCATGAGTCTTGTTAAACTCCCTTCCGCGAAAAAGTTTTATCCCTATTGTGGGGTCACCAGTACGGTATTTGTAAATTGAAATCATATCCCCTCTCAAGCGTCTCTTCTCCAGATAGAATAAGTTCAGTGTTTGCAACCTATCTTCATAACTAATATCCTCCAGACCCTTTATTAGCTTTGTTGCCCTTCTTTGTACTCGCTCCATTTCTAGTACATCCTTCCTGAGGACTGGTGCCCAGAACTGGACAGCATACTCTAAGTGCGGCCGGAACAGAGTCTTGTAGAGCAGGAGAATTATCGTTTTATCTCTGGAATGAATCCCCTTTTTAATGCATGCCAATATTCTATTTGCTTTCTTAGCAGCACCTTGGCATTGCATGCCGTTGCTGAGCCTATCATCTACTAGGACCCACAGGTCCTTTTCCATCCTAGATTCCCAGTTGATCTGGGTATTATGCGCTTGGAGCCAAGGAATACCCAGGATGACCGGGAACATAGGTGAACTCAGGACATAAAAGCGCATGAATTTCTGATGGCCATCAGTGTTAGGTGCCCGTCTTCTCCTTGTGGCCTAGGCTCTTGGAGATGGCTCAGTGGAGGTCCTCGCCGGCGGTTAATCAATTACACATACACACACTAGGTATGCTGAAATGATTACAACTCTTTATTTCAGGATTCGCTGTTTTATGCTGTCTTTACAAGACTCTGCCCCAATTTTGGGGGCCAATCAAAATAATACATATTAGCATATTCGGTAATTTCTTAATCTCGTGATTTTTCAAACTTTAATAATGCCTTCACCTTGTGATCTTAAAATGGTGACCCCTATAGTTCAAGTTAATAGGTCAAAACATTCCTTATTCTCTGTCACCGTCTGCTGGACCATGAGGTGTTCAACCACAGCTTCCCTAAAAACCTAATTCTAGCTGCTGTACCCAGCAACAGTGTACAGAGATAAAACCACAGGCAGATGTTTCCTCAGATGGAGACATTAAAAGAGGAAAAGACAGACAGGGTGATATTGCAATGAGATAATTCAGTAAGTCATAGTCAGTCTGTCATAAGACAGTTTGTCTAAAATGTATCAAAAACAATCTTTTTAAAACACTAAGCAGATAAGCAACCCTGAACTTATATCCTCAGGGTAAAATCAATAATCAATCATAATGCAATGTATTATGGAATCTCCTTACAATCCTCCCTTTGACCATTCGATATCATCGAAATGGTCATTCTACCTTTTCGTCACGCCTCAAGGAGTCATATTCCTCGGCTACCTTTTCGTCATGCCTTAAGGATTCATATCCCTCGGCCTCATTTTCCTGGTTCTCGTACCATACCGTGGGATCTCTGGTAATGGAAGTCAGCTTCATGGTTTCGGAAGGTGCTTCGCTACCCTTTTTGTAGAGGCATTTGAGTAACATGAAGCATGCATACAAGAACAATATGAAAAGCAGTATGGTAAAAATTGTCATTGCAGTGTTCTTAAACCATGAAGTGAGACCTCCCAAACTGAACCCGGTAGAGAAAGGGTCCCATGTTTTCCCAATATCCCTTGCATCCTGTTGTAGCTTGTTTACCTCTTTTCTGTGTTGTGTGATAATGTCATAGTAATCAGGGATCTCGATACTCGTGTTGTGTATCCAAGTGCAGCATTCATAGTCCTCAGTAATTTCACAGAGGCCAGTGAGGGCTGCGCTCATGCTTTCTATAGCCAGGTCATGTAACCCTAGTTGTTTTCTAATTGCTCTGGTTTCTAGGTTTAATTTTGAGATGTCATCAGAGTCCTTCTCCAAGATCTCATCAATGATTGAGGTGTAGTTATTTAGTCTCTTCATCAAATCTATTCCCCAACCTGTCCAGGAAGGGAACCAAGCCCAGGTCATATCTTTCTCTAGGAACATTTCTCTCTTTCCAAGATGTTTTAGAGGGTATCTTGGGTGGGTGCTAGCTTTAAGTAGGTGTCCTTGCCCATTATCCCCAACTACTCCCATTACAGGAACTATTTTAGCAAGGTAGCACCATCCCTGAGGTTCTTCAGGAATCCATGGGTAACAGAGCAGCTTGCCACAACAGATGTAAGTTGTGTTACCTAATGCCAAGGGTCGTTGACTAACAACGGTCCTTGCACCCTTTGAATGACCAGATGCCATCAGCAGAGCTAATAACTGTGCGATCATGGAGTGGGAACTAGAATTAAAAAGGTCATAGATGGTAGCATTTATCACAGGGTCTGAGGTGCGAAAAAGTGAGTTGTCGGTAAGGGAAGCCATGGAGACATTAAGTTTTGACCGTTTGCACACCTCAGCTCCCCTGGAAATGTTTCCCAGTATGAAACACCAATCTGGAGCGTGGCTCCTGCCCACAATTTGAAAACTGAGGGGCTTATTGGGACTTTTTCTTATGACATTGGCAAGAATTATGGGGGGTGTTCCATTCAAAAAAGGAGTGATGTTTAAGGGAATGGCCATCAATGGGATTCTGGCTGTACTGGGGTGGAGTTTGCTGCATATCCAACATTTCTCAAAACCAGACTTTTGTGCATAACTGTACTTAAACCTCAACAACGACATCTTGTCAGTGAAACCTGAAGGGGGTTCAGTGGGGGACATACTTCTTTTATATTTTATGCTAGGTGCTTTGGCTGTCTGGGCCTTTCCACATATCCCTTTTAGTAGCCCTAAACCTTCTGGATGATACACACAATTCGCTATTAACCAAGTAGGTAGGAATACTATCAGAATCAGACATGTCCAGAGGCATAATGTTTTTCCTGACACAGAGGTGGAAATCATTTTGTCAGGTACTGTGTGCAAAGTTCTGTTATACGTTTCTTCCTGTTGGTGGGGGATTCGTCTCGTCGTCCAGAGAGATTTGTTTTATGCCTTCTTGAATGTCCTCCAAATCCGGTCGCTGTTCCTGAAGAGAGAAGTCTTGGGATGCTGGTGGAGGGTCAGGGGTCTGGGGTTGCTGTGGACACTTCTTTAACCGGCTGGCGTGGATCCAGGTGTTTCCTAGATCGGTCAGTACAGCAGTTCTGGAAACCTTCTCTATCTTCCAAGGTCCAGAGAAAATGGGTCCAACCTTCTCTACTTTGTCTCCTGGGATGAAGGGATGAGTGGGTTCTGTTGAAAGAGGAGAAAAGGTGACAGAGACTTGTTCGTTCATATCCTGTAGCATACTTACCAGATTTTTCACGTACATTTCCTGTTGAGAATAGATGTTAATGTCAGTGTTTTGATCTAAGAGGGGCAGCTCTATGTTTGCAGGAACTCCCATCAAAATCTCAAAGGGCGAGAGTTTTGTTCTAGCATGTGGTGTTGTCCTGATCTGAAATAGGACAGAAGGAAGGTAATCCAACCATCCTTTCATGGTGCCCCCCGTAGCCTTTTTTAACTTGTCCTTAATGTTCCTATTCATTCTTTCCACTACTCCTGCACTTTGTGGGTGGTAAGGGATGTGCAGTTTCCACTGTAAGCCTAGTAGCTTAGCTAAAGTCTGTGTAACAGAGGAGCTGAAGGCAGGCCCTCTGTCTGACCATATGGCCGTTGGTATTCCGAACCTACAAACCCAATGGTTCAGTAGGCATTTGGCAGCAATTTTAGCAGTCTCACCTGTACAAGGAATTCCTTCAACCCAACCTGACCATTTGCATACGATCACGCAAAGGCATTTCAAATTGCCTTTTTGTTTGGGCATGTGTGTGAAGTCTATTTGCAAATCTGTTAGGGGACCCAGGGGTGAGGGCAGGTGGCCATGTAATCCATGATTTTTCCCTTGGACATTGTTTTGTGCACAGGTCAGACAACTGCTGGTGAGGAGTTTTGCCTGTTTACTTAAGTTGTTTGTGCAGAAAGACTTTGTGTATATGTTTGTTAGGGCGGTGGTACCTATATGTCCTGGACCATGGAGATAGGAAAGTATGAGAACACTGCTTGATTCTGGTATTCCCAATATCTTCCCCTCTTTTGACCAAAGACCTTCTTGGTCCTTGGTCAAGCCATCCTTGACCCAAAAAGAAACATCCTCCTCTGTAGCTAATCCCTGTATTTGTGCCACAACGGTTTTGAAGTTGGGTGATGTAAAATGTTCTTTGAAGAACATTGTTGTGGGGGCTGGCTGACCACTGTACAGGGCAGCGGCTTTTTTTGCTTCTCTGTCTGCCAGAGCGTTTCCTTTGGAAACTCTGCTGTTATCTGATGAATGTGCCTTTACCTTGATGACCGCTATCCTCTTTGGGAGAAGAATCGCTTGCAGGAGTGCTTTAATTTGCGTAGAGTTAGCGATTGGCTTGTTGTCAGCGGTTTTAAATCCTCTATTCGCCCAGATTACGCCATAGTCATGTGCGACCCCAAAAGAGTACCTACTATCTGTGTAGATGTTTACCTCCTCATCAGAGAAAAGTATGCAAGCTCTTGTGAGTGCCTCCAATTCTGCTACCTGTGCCGAGGAGGGTGGTAAGGCTTTTGCTTCCAACACCACATCAGGTAGTTGGACAATGGCATACCCTGTCAGGAATGTTGCATCAGAGGGGCGAGTACAACTGCCGTCTATGAAGACGTCCTGTACTCCTGGTAGGGGAATGTCAGTGAGATCTGGGCGAGGGCTGGTTATTGCTGCAACCTGTTCAACACAATTGTGCTTCTGATCAGGGTCTCGTGGCAGCTTGAGCAAAGAATGTAAAAGACGGACAGTGGGATTACTTGGTGGTGCGTGTTTGAGGGTGAGGTTATCAGTATTCAGAAGTGTGATCTCATACCCACTAAGCCTTTGTGCTGTCATATGCTGTGTGTTCATGTTTTGCAGAAGGTGAGTTACTGAATGAGTAGTGTAAAGAGTCAGTTCATGGCCTAATACTGATTTGTTAGCCTCCTGAACTGCCATAGCACAAGCAGCAAGGTTTTGTAGACAAGATGGCATCCCCTGTACTTGGGTAGGCAACTTTTTTGAGAGATAGGAGACTGGTCGGTACCCGGTTCCATGTTGCTGTGTCAAAACCGCAGCAAAAGAATTTCCCGATACCACACAGTATAATTGAAAGGGTTTGCCATATTCTACCAATCCCAGGGCGGGGGCCTGAGTCAGACTTTTTAACAAGGCCTGAAAAGCACAGAGCCTTTCTGTTGTCCAATCTACTGTCTTTGGGGCGGTGGACAAGGTAGCCTCCCTCAGAATGCCATCATAATATGAAAAATCTGGGATCCATTGGCGGCAATATACGATTGCGCCCAAGAATGAGAGCAAAGTTGCTTTGTCTCTTGGAGGACTGAGAGCCTGCAGGGCTGCGGCACGTTTGGGGGATACCAGCCTGGTTCCCTCCTTCAGAATGCATCCCAGGTATTCTACCTGACTTTGACACCATTGTATCTTCTTCCGCGATGCTAGGTGGCCAGACCTGGCCAGGTGATGTAACAGAGATGTGGAATCGACCGCACAATCTTCAGCAGATCGACTGCACAGGAGCAAGTCGTCCACATACTGTATTAGCACCGACCCGCGCTCAGCAGTCCATGACTTAATTGTCTCATTAAGGACCATGGAGAAGGCTGCGGGACTGTCCACATACCCCTGCGGTAATCTTGACCAGGTCAACTGCTTTCCCCTCCCCCATGAGAATGAGAACATGGGCAATACCCCATCATCGATCGGGATGCTAAAGAACGCGTTCGCCAGGTCTACTACTGTGTAGCAAAGGGAATCAGCAGGTATTTTCAAAAAGATGAAAGAAATATCTGCTACCAAAGGTGGCAGAGGTATAACCTGCTTGTTCACGGCCCTTAGGTCCTGTACAAGCCTCCATTCCCCATTTGCCTTTTTCTCTAGTTTCCTCTCGTACGCCTCTAAATCTTCCCTTTTCCTCTGTATCCTTTCTTCCTCTTCCTGCTGTCTCTTATTAAATTCTTTCTGTTTCTCCTCCCATTCCTTTTCCCTGGGGCTTAACTTCCTGACTCCTTCCTCTTCTCCCTTTTCCAGGGACATTCCATCCCTTTCTTCCTTAGTTATCGCAGAATACTCTCTCATCTCACCATCCCTCTTATCTAGCTCTCTTTTGTAACGTTCTAGCTCTTCCTCCCTTTCCTTCGGATCCAACCTCCTAATCCTCTCTTCTTCCCTCCTACGTATACCTTCTGCCCGGACTTCCTCTTCCCTGTTTCTACTTTCGTTTTCCCATCGTGTAACTTGTGCCTGATCAGCTGCCCCATATACCATGGTAGCCAATACTGCTGGATCCAAAGATGGATACAGCTGAAGACATGGACCCAATGTTCCATCCTCCTGTTTAACCATCACATAAGGGGGGGGTGCTTCGGGTTGCTGTGAAAGGGCGGGTGAATTTACAGGTTTTGGTGTGGGGGCTTTAGTTACATACTCTGTTTTATATTTGGCTAAGCATTTATTCCATATTTTGTAACAATTTTTCATATACTGGGGGTCTTCCCATTTCCCAGGTGGGTAGGAGTGCTTGTGTACCTGACACACCTTGCTCACTTCCTTCCACTCGTCCTCAGAACAGGGTCCCACTGGCCCTGGGTCATGTATCCCCAGCTGTTGGCACCTATCTCTGACCTGTGTCCAAAATGGTTCTACCTGTGACCCCGGCAGTGTGTTTTTAACATACTCATAGGGAGATGGATTGGCCATGGTCTGGGTTGCCGCAGAATTCCCCATCTAATAACCTTGGTAGTGTATGACTAGTACAGGGACAGAGATGAAAGCAACCTGTTTGTGCTATAATCTGTTCCCTGACTTGGGAGTAAGTCCCTTGGTCTCTTATGGCAGTGGGGCTGAAATAGCTATGAAGGTTAACTCTTAGTACCCGGTGTAAAGTGCCCCTTCTTGTGGCAGGATAGACCCCCCTTGCACCAAGTCGGTATGAAAATCCGGTTGGTCTAGTGGTAAGCAGGATCCACGTCCTGTCAACACTAAGGAACAGTAAACCAAAGGTGCAATGTGGGCAGGCGGGCGCTATCTCACTACAGTCAGGCTCCTGTCTTAGGTCGTTCATTTAGTGCATATATGTGTAATACAATATCTTAACAAAAAAATCCTCTAAATCAATACAGTACTTTACATTCAGTTGTCATACACATATATATCATACACTTATCTCTAATTCTCTAATACTCTATACACTCTAAATACTTACGGTGGTACCTAAACAAGCAAAATCTTATATATACAGTGGCAAGATAAAGTTACATTATATGAACATGTTATAATAAGTATAATAAGTGCACTTTTCAATATTTTCCCCAAAAATTGGGCGTCCACTCAGCCACTCCTTATACTACGGGCGTATTCTATACTTCCCGAGTTTTAAACACACATATATCTACTCAACACAGTCAGACCAACCTAGTCAGACTACAAAAAACCAAAAAAACCTGCGAGCCCTCTCTTAACCCTCCAAGGGGCCAGCCTAGCCCGTTGCGAAGGCACAGTTATGTAAGTGGGTGGACATACAAGGTTATTTGAACAAGGCAAGCATCAACACCAATTACCAAAAATAGGTAAAAAGGAGTAAAAATGTCTTACCTGTTCAAAACACCCCACTTCTGGTACCAAAACTGTTAGGTGCCCGTCTTCTCCTTGTGGCCTAGGCTCTTGGAGATGGCTCAGTGGAGGTCCTCGCCGGCGGTTAATCAATTACACATACACACACTAGGTATGCTGAAATGATTACAACTCTTTATTTCAGGATTCGCTGTTTTATGCTGTCTTTACAAGACTCTGCCCCAATTTTGGGGGCCAATCAAAATAATACATATTAGCATATTCGGTAATTTCTTAATCTCGTGATTTTTCAAACTTTAATAATGCCTTCACCTTGTGATCTTAAAATGGTGACCCCTATAGTTCAAGTTAATAGGTCAAAACATTCCTTATTCTCTGTCACCGTCTGCTGGACCATGAGGTGTTCAACCACAGCTTCCCTAAAAACCTAATTCTAGCTGCTGTACCCAGCAACAGTGTACAGAGATAAAACCACAGGCAGATGTTTCCTCAGATGGAGACATTAAAAGAGGAAAAGACAGACAGGGTGATATTGCAATGAGATAATTCAGTAAGTCATAGTCAGTCTGTCATAAGACAGTTTGTCTAAAATGTATCAAAAACAATCTTTTTAAAACACTAAGCAGATAAGCAACCCTGAACTTATATCCTCAGGGTAAAATCAATAATCAATCATAATGCAATGTATTATGGAATCTCCTTACAATCAGGAGTAGTAACAAAGAGAGGAGCAGTCTTTTGTGTGACAGGGCCAGAACTAGGCATGGTACCATCAGCCAGAAGAACTTACAATCTACGTTTCTTGTGGAGAAGGGGCATACTAAGTTTTCTTGCCAGGTTCAAGTCCTGGAAGCAGCTGCATGCCCCAGAATCGATTATGGTCTCAAGCCGAGCCCCCCTTTGGAGGTCTGTGATCATTCGGCCTGTCGCTCCAGCAAGCATCTATCCAGTTGAATGGCCAATTAAATGAGACCCTCGAGAGTAGTAGGGATACCAATCCCAGCCAACTCATCCTTGAGGGATTCAGAAAGTCCTAGGTGGAACTCATGTTTTAAAGCGGCCTCATTCCAGCCTGTGTATGCAGATCATCGACGGAAGTCCACGGTATAGTCCTCCACCGGCCACCATCCTTGCTGTAGTGAATGCAGAGCACCTTCAGCGGTAACCGTACGCTGCATCATAGCTGCAAAGAATGTGTCCACTGTGTTAACGACTGGGCCTTTCCGTTCTCATAAACTGTGGGACAATGCCTGGGGTTCATTGAACAACAGAGAAATGAGGAACACAACTTTAACAGTCCCAGTGGAAAAAGTCCGGGGCTGCAAGGTCAGATATAGTAAGCAGGCATTCTTGAAGGATCTGAACTTTAATCGATCCCCGGAGAATCACTCAGGGGTTGGTACTCGTGGTTCTGGAGGCGGGGCTACCACCGTAGGGGCCACAGAGGGTTGTTCTTGGGCCATGGCTGTGGAGCTGGTGGAAGATGGACCTGAGCCAGCAGAAGCAGATGGCACCAATAAATGTTGTAGCAGACCCTCTAACTGGAGGTATCCCTCCTGTAGTCTTTGGACTGCTTGAGTCAGGGTAGTGGCTTGTTGGCACAAAATCTCTATCAGGGACGCACCTCTGCTGGCCTCAGACATGGCTGGATTATACTGTTAAGTCCCGGGTGCTGAGAGGGCGCCCTAAGTGCAACATATGCCTGGGAGTGCGTGACAGGGAGTACGGTGCCCAAAGTAGCATGGATTACCTGGTACTGCTGCTGAGTAAACTGGTTAGCAGAGGGCAGCTGGGGTGCGCTGGGTGAGCTGAATGGGCAACCGTGTGAGGAGATATTCCAGGTATTTTAACAGCAGAGCAAACCAGGATCAGAGTAAATAGCCAGGCCAGGGGTCATACACAGCAGGATCAGTCCTAGATGAGTACAGCAGGATAAACCAGGAACAGAGTCAATAGCCAAGCCAATGGTCATACACAGTGCAGTCATACAAAGTACAGATGCGGAGACTGGAGAATGGTCAAAGTCCAAGCCGGGGGTCGATGCAGGCGGAGAGTAGGAGTGGTCAAACAAGCCGGGTAGGTAACAGGAATCAGATGCAGATAACAGGTACAGGAGACACGGGAAACTGACGATAATCCAGCAACCTGCATGTATCGGCAACAGGTTTAAATAGGCCAGAGGGCACCAACAATTGTCAGGGTGCACCTGCCGTTGCGCACCTGTGTGCACCCGCCACCACGCACCTGTGTGCGCATGCGCACGGGGATTTGCCTGGCGCAACCATGATGGGTACTGGCATGATTGCCCATCCTACGGCCATTTCCCTGACACAGTGGGTGGTATGTGCAGGAGAGGAGTATGGAGTGTATGGCGGTGAGTAGTATGTGCAGAAGAGGAGTGCAGAGTATATGGAAGTGGTAGTATGTGCAGGAAAGGAGAGCGGAGTGTATGGTGGTGGGTAGTATGTACAGGAAAAGGAGTGTGGAGTGTATGGCGGTGGATATTATATACAGGAGAGGAGTGCTGAGTGTACAGTGATGGGTAATATGTGCATGGACAGGAGTGTGGAGTGTATGGCGGTGGGTATTATGTGCAGGAGTGGAGTGTGGAGTGTACGGCGGTGGGTAGTATGTGCAGGAAGAGGGGTATGGAATGTTTGGCGGTGGGTAGTATGTGCAAGAGAGGAGTGCGGAGTGTATGGCAGTGGGTAGTATGTGTAGCTGAGTGATGGTCCTGTGCAGATTGTAATGTGTGCAGACAGACAGATCTTCCCATCATCTGACTCACCGCATACTTGGACTCCTCGTGCAGATGGATCCTCCCCCATCCCTGGACCCCTTATACAGACCTCACCACCGGCATCTTGAGAAGCCTCTGCACTGTTGGTGTAAAAACATGTAGGGGGGGTGGGGCTGCCCCTGCCAGTCAACCCAGCAGCCCGTGGCCTACGGACCAACCAGGGGGCAGAGGGACAGGTGGGGGGCAGCATCACTGGAGGTGGGCAGAGGGACAGGAGGAGGATAGCGTCACAGGAGGGAGGCAGTGTCACAGGAGGGGGGCAATAGTACTGGAGGGGGCAGTGTCACAGGAGGGGGGCAGCGGGATAGGAGGGGGGAAGTGTCACAAGAGGGAGGCAGGGGGACAGGAGGGGAACAGAGAGACAGAAGGGGGGCAGAGAGACATGAAGGAGGCAGAGAGACAGCACAGAGGAGAACCTCTTCAGCATCAGGTCATCAGGCAGCGGCGTGTGGTGGGGCTCATGCAGTCCCAGTTAGGGGGGTGAGTGTGGTGGTGAAGTGGTGCTCATAAGCTGGGGGTGGGAGGTCAACACGGGGATTCCAGTGATCAGGAGGCGGAAGGTTCAGGCAGGTGTCCAGCTCTGACAGCTGCAGCGCTCCTTCTGACGATCTTTATATAAGCCCCAACTTTGCTGTTGTGGGGAAGAGGTTATTGTCTTCATCAACAAGGAGAAGGTATGTTTAGGGCATGTGTCCTTCTATGGTTTGGGGGGGGGGGGGGGGGGCAAATGCAAATGCAAATCTACCAGCCTTCCAGATTGCATGTTTGGATCATGATCTTGTATGGATTTTGGTATTAATTTTGGGGAGACCTTGTACTTGTTATATTGCGTGGGGTTCCGCCCTATCCTCTTCACGCTGACAGTACACATATACGCAGCCCAACTGGGTTGTTTTTTTTCTGTGGGGCCGCATATATGCATATCTGTCTTTGTGCAGGGAGCGTGCTATACAGCACACTCCCAGCACAGATACCGGGGTCTCAGCAGGAGCCCCGGGTCCCGTACTAACCATCAGTGCCCGGATTGGCTATCACAGTCATCGGTCACTGTGAAGCCCGCCCCCTGTGTTTCTCCCTCTGTAAATGGAAGGTAGAGATACATTGTATCTCTCTCTCTCCTTGGTTCAAGAGGTCAAAGGTCAGAGTCAAGGGTCATGGTCAGTATATTTTGGGCAGGATTTTTTCTTAAAAAGCATTTTTTAAATTAGTATCAGTGTCAGTTAGCATCAATGTGTTTTAAGTAGGATAAAAAAAATATGCACTACTGTACTACAGCTATATACAACAACTAACATACACATACAGTATGTGCTATCCGTGCGATCGTCCAGAGCAGGAGAATATATTTTGGGTTGTTCCTTGGTGGTAGGTTATGGTAGTTACAAGATATATACAGCTAACTTTAAAAAAGAAAAGATTTTTTTTTACTATTTTGGGCCAGATTTCCTATGATAATAATAAAAAAAAAAAAATCAGTAGATATCCATTACCATTTACCATCAAATGAAAGCCCAATTTGTTCTGAAAAAAAAGGTATAATTCACCTGGATGCACAAAGTAGTTGTGATGCTACATACAATTTTACAACACATGCCAAAATTGCAAAATTGTGTTTAGGCATTACCAATTGTTTTATCCTTAGGCGTAAAGGGGTTAAAATTTCATTTAGGTCTAGCATGTAATTTGGAGTGGACCCTACACCTTTTTTTTTTTTTCTGCGTGAATTTACCCTTGACATTTGTACCTGGCCCTCATCAAACATAAGGGTCTTGTAAGTATTTTTAGGGGGAACACCATGCTTCTTTTTTTTTTTTTTTTTTGCGTGGAGTCCCCCATTAACATCTATATCTGATCTCTCATCAGAATATGGGTCTGATATAAATTAAGGGAATCTCCAACCGCCTTGTTTACAAACAGAACAAAGTGGCTGAAGCTGTCATTACTGACAATTTAAACAGGATGGAAGGGATAGATGCCCCATCTGAAGACACTTTATAAGAACTATTTGCTGTGCACTGAACAGAAATAAAATAATCTGCCAAGGGTGATGTCACAGGGGAACTGGTAGTATGTCTGCATGCAGTTCTTCATTACACCCAGTAGAGGACAGCTAGATACAGTACACCCAGCCAAAGAAAATGCAAGAGTGAGAATGTTCACTCTGCTCTATGTATCCTTAAAAGATGCAAAAAGTCACCGTGCTCCATTAACTATACTTGTCTATTATCTATATGCCTTTTTAATGCCAACACCTGTTTACATGAGGCATATGTTAATGATAAGACTTGGTTCATTTTAGAAGATCACATGAACCATTCAGTTCCTTACTCTTTTGCGTCTTCTGTTTGTAGCCAATCATTACTGGTTTCTGGGGTACATTTGAATATCAATTGAAGGAATTCAATATGAATGCATTTGTACCATACAGTGAAATGTTTACATAAAAATTATTAAAAGACAATGGGACTATATACTACAATGAAACACTATTTATTCTATATGTTTCCAAATAAGTGAAATAATGTACTTTTAATTGAGTTGACTATACATTTTATTTTACATTTTCAGTATATTATTAATTTTGCATAGCATGGTTCTGGCACTAATGAAGCTTTGTTCCAAGGGGAACATGGTGACAAATGTTCTGTTCCATTTGATTTGCTTTTTAGGCTTCATGTACACTGCTGCTGGTAAACAGTTGGGCATTTTTTTAAGGTGCCCCTGAACTCTCCTCTGTGTTATCTTGTCAGTACATGTACACAGGGTCGTTTATAGTCCTTTCTAGGCAGTTGAGTTAAGAAGCATTTTTTTGGGCTTAGGGGAGGTGATGCTTAGTCGAATAGCCAGCATATATTCCAACCCAACACAACCGCCCGAGTAAAGGCAAACGGAGTCGTCTCCGACCTTTTCCCTATAAAAAACGGAACAAGACAGGGATGCCCTCTGTCACCCCTCCTATTTGCCCTCTCCCTAGAACCCCTCCTTTCCACGATCAGATTGAACCCAGACATATAGGGAATAACAGTCGGGCAGACACAACATAAAATTTTGGCCTACGCAGATGACCTCTTTTCACTGTCCCTACCAAATCTTCTTAAAGAATTTGAAACCTATGGGAAATTATCAAATTTAAAGATACATTTCTCCAAATCGGAGGCGATGGGGATAGCATTACCACCACATACCCTTCCGTCTATACAATCAAACTTCCGGTTTAAGTGGACGTCTTCTACCTTGACTTATTTAGGTACCAACATCCCACCTGACCTTTCCCACATTTACGAGAGTAACTTGCCCCCATTAATACCAAAAACCTGGATGTTATTAAATATCTGGCATAAGGGCCTACATTCTTGGTTCGGGAGATGCAACTTATTAAAAATGTGTATATTGCCGAAATTTCTATACCTCTTCCAGGCCCTTCTGATTAGGATATCCCTTACATATTTCAAACAAGTCCAAGCTCTCTTTACCCACTTTGTTTGGGCACATAAAAAACCACGCACCCCCCTCGCTCAACTCTCTTTGCCCAAACACTATGGAGGTTTAGCATTGCCCGACATCAGGAGATACTATCAGGCAATACATCTAGGCAGGGTTATTGATTGGAAACCCCATCATAGGTTCAAATTATGGGCACAAATAGAGCAACACCAGACCGAAATCCCCCTAAAGAATGCACTATGGTGTGGAGACTCCTTACTTTCAGAATTGAAATCGCGCCCTTTGATAGGGAACACACTGCGACAATGTTCCCAGGCTAACATACAAACTTCCCTGATGACTAAGATATCACCACTTACTCCAATTATAGATAATCCCAGGTTTCCTCCGTCTCTGGCCCACGCTATTCCTAACACTGAGGAACACTGATTGTGTCGCCGCCTTCCAGTTTGTGACAGGAGACAGATGGCCCACGATCTCGGAGTTGATGGATGCCACAGGACCCTTTCGACTGACGTTCTGGAACGCAGCACAGCTACATCATTTTCTCTAGACTATCCCAAATCCCTAAAATTACACCGGACCATTGACCACGTTCGAAGAGTACTGCTCGGAGACAGAACCGCTCTCACACGTCCTCTCCAAAATGTATTCCGTTCTGAATACCCCCCCACAACAACCAGGTCTGCCTTGCATCACGAAGTGGGAAACAGATCTCAACCATACTTTTACTGCATCGCAAAAACAGAATATGATCGGTTTCTCTCTCAAGTCCTCCCTTTGCACTAAAATGCAAAAGACCAATTATAAGAACCTGACAAGGTGGTACCTGACACCTAGCCGCCTACATAAGATTTTCCCTGACACATCTGAACAGTGTTGGCGTTGCAATGAGGACAGGGGAACGATGCTGCACATATTCTGGACATGCCCTAGACTAATGACTTTTTGGTCTGTGGTTCGCACCATCTCTCAAAAGTTCACAGAATTACAGATCCTGAACAAATTTTTTCTACTCCACATATTAACTTTATCTCCCAAAGTCTATAAAAAGTCTATTCTGTGTCACCTGGTGAATGCAGTGAAATCTTGCATCCCCTTGCTATGGAAACAGCAACACCCACCGTCCACAGCACTATGGCTGAGGAAAGTGGAAGATATTAAGAAGATGGAGGATCTGATACTGTCAGCACAAGACAGACATGAAACTTAAGAAAACCTGGGATCTTTGGAACATGTATAACCTTTCTAGAAATTAGTTATGGGCTGCCCGTTATTACTGGTACACATGTGTATATATTTAGCAACACTAGAGCCATGTAGTTACAGTAAGACGGTAAAGGTCACTTGAGAAATTTTCAAATATGAGCAGACTGTTCTGATGTGCGTTACTGCTTACTGTGCCATGCTGTATGGGAGGCTGCGACCTCCGCTGATGTTGGCTCCTATTGTATATTGTGGGCCTTGCCCAATTTTTGAAAATCTAATAAAAATGTATATTTGCAAAAAGAAGCATTTTTTGGAAAGCACAAAAATACGTTCAGGATGGATGTTAAGAGGCATTTGAAACGCCAAAGCCAGTAACAGCTTGTAAACGCATGTAAACGCGTTTAGCCGTGTTTTGTTTACAGGCGTTTTTAGTGGAGATACATTTTTGACTATTTAAACAAAAAGCCTCTAAACGCAAACGCAGCTAAACGCGGCATGTAGTCGCTGCAAAATGGATGTTTTTAAACGTCGGTTACTATCTGTCAAGTTTATTCATTCAGGAGAGGTTTTAAAACGTCCCGTGTACAATTAGCTTTATTCTTAAAATGCTCCACTTTTCAAAATAAATGGTCTTGTCTGATTAATTTACATTTTTGTTGCTCCTTTGCACAAAAATTATATTGCATGTATGATACAGCACCTTTGATGTTACAACTAATTAAGGAAATAAGACTCTTGAAAGTTTTTGCATTGGAAATATATGTATATTTAGAATTAAATATCTTTTGTCACTTTCATATTTAATTTTTTTTTTTCATTTTAAATATAATTTTCTACAAATGCATAAAACAATGTAATAAAGATTTTTAAATGTTTCTTTTGTTTATGGACATTTAAACATAGCAACATGGAAGTGTGCGTGGCAGCTAATCCTATTGTGAATTACACTTTTTGCTGTGCCCTAGGAAATGATGGGTAACGCATGATTGTTTACTCTAGGCAACAACTGCTTCCCTCTACTCTCATTTAATTTAAAAAGGTCTCAAAAGACTTGAGAAAGTTCTTAAGAATTTGTTAGACACACTCCCCACTGATATTAGACAAAAAAGAAAAGAAACAAGTAAAGGACTTTAAATGTTGCCATATATAACCCCAAATGAGAGAAACTACAACCATATACAATTAAACAAAAGTTTATTTCATATCAGCATAAAAAAAATAAAAACATGTACATATTGCATAAGGCTATCCTGCCTTCATTTCTCAACTGGCTAAGTATAGCACTCTGTGTGCAGAAAGACCTGTGCCAAATGGCCCGATCAACTTATTGTAAGTGTGAATAAAGGTCTCCACATAGGGGGCCTGGTACAGGATTCTGCATGTCATCACAGATGTGGAGCTCTACGCGTTTCACTGTATGGCTTCCTCAGGGGATCCTATTAATGATTTATGCATAGAGTTGCAGACCTAAACCAGAAGGGGGCTCCACTCAAGGTGGAAGGTAAAGACACACAGATCCAGCCACACAAGGGGGATTTCCAAAGTTGTAAAGATAAAGATGAGATACGTACCCAGTTCTTAATATACTGTAAATATTAGGGTTGTCCCGATACCACTTTTTTAGGACCGAGTACAAGTACCGATACTTTTTTCTAGTACTCACCGATACCGATTACCGATACTTTTTTTTTAATGTCACGTGACAGTGTTTTGTTTTTTTTAACAATGCTTTCTTTTTTTTCTTTTTTTTTAGGGGGGGGTTGAACGGTGTCTGTGTGTTTTTTTATTTACATTTTTATTATTTTTTTACAATAATGTTTTTTTTTATTATTTATTGCAATATGTTTTTTTTTTTAATCAGCCCTGTTGGGGGGCTTTGGTGAGATATCAGGGGTCTTAACAGACCCCTGATATCTCCCCCTTGAGACAGAGAAAGAGACCGAGGATAGAGATTCCCCAGTCCCTTTCTCTGCAGCCTCAGCTGCACCGAGAATGAATGGAGAGAAGACAGCGGCTCCTCTCCATTCATAAACTGACACATCGTATTTACAGGAGATTACAATGTTTCAGTTATGTGAATGGACAGAGTCAGCTGACTCTGTCCATACAGAAAGAAAGGAGGACATGGAGAGAGAGAGAGACAGCACAACGGAGAGGGACAGCAGAACGAGAGGAACAGCAGAACGAGAGGAACAGCAGAACGGAGAGGGACAGCAGAGCGGAGAGGGACAGCAGAGCGGAGCGTGACAGCAGAACGAAGGGGGATAGAGGAAGAGAGGGGGACAGCGGAATGAAGAGGGACAGCGGAGGGGGACAGCGGAACGTAGGGGGCATGGAGGATGCGGTGACAGTCAGCAGTGATCGCGTGTGGGGAGTTACAAGAACCGATCACCGCTGTATGTCACTAAAGCAGCTGAAAGCCGCCGGGGGAGACGCTTGTAACACGCGTCGATCACTGCTGACTGCCCAGGTATCGGGGGAAGCATCGGGAGCATTTACCTGAGTACAAGTATTTGGGCAAATGCTCGGTATCGGTGCCGATACCGATACTGGTATCGGTATCGGGACAACCCTACTTTACCTTTAAAATTTTGGAAATCGCCTCTCACAGCATATACCCCCGCTATCATGTGGTAATGAATAAATTGGTCCCATAGATTGGTGCTCCTGAAGTTGTTTTCACCCAAATGTGGTGCCTCCCCTTGTGTAGCTGGATCTGTGTGCCTTCACCCTCACCTTCCACCTTGAGTGGAGCCCCTTCTGGCTTAAAGTGTTACTAAACCCAGGACCCTGCATTCACTATATCTGGTCTCCCACAGTACACAGAACATGGAAATCATTTTAGTAAATATAAACTGCTAAATACCTTTTCTCATCAGCAGTATATAGCAGTCTTGTGACTTCGATCAGTGCCTGGTTAAAGCTTGTAGGAGGAGTTTTTATACTGCAGGACCCCTGACCCTCTGTCTGGACAGTGCTGATTGGCCCTGTGCTGATCACATAATAATAATTACATGCACCCTCCCAAGAAAAAAAAACCCCTCTAGCAATACACACCAAACTGAGCATGTGCAGCCTGACTCCAGTAACTCTGTCTTATCGACAATGCAAGAAGGGGGCGGTACCTTGCAAACAGGATCAAACAGCCTTTTTACACAATGCAAAGGATTAAGCCCTTAGGTTCCACATTAAGTATAACAAGCATGCTTTACTGCATATACAGACTGATTTTACTCTTGTGGGTTTAGTAACACTTTAAGCCTGCAACTCTATGCATAAATCATTAATAGGATCCCCTGAGGAAGCCATCTGGTGAAATGCGTAGAGATCCACATCTGTGATGACATGCAGATTCCTGTACCAGGCCCCCTATGTGGAGACCTTCATTCACTCCTACAATAAGTTAGTCGGGCCATTTGGTACAGGTCTTTCTGCACACAGAGTGCTTTACTTAGCTAGTTGGGAAATGTAGGCACGATAGCCTTATGCAATTTTTACATGTTTTTATGTTTTTTATGCTGATATGAAATAAACTTTTGTATAATTTTATACAGTTGTTGTTTCTCTAATTTGGGGTTATCCATAGCAACCTTTAAAGGTCTTCACTTTTTTCTTTTTCTTTTTTGTCTGAATTCTGATATGGATGTGATGCCATACTAATCAAGACTTGTCTCTATGTATTAATCCCCACTGATATTAATCGTTTATGCTGGTCGAAAGGAACATTTTGACAAAACAAAAGCATGTAGCATCAATATTGTGGAAAATATGTTTCACTAAGCACCTGAGGTCACTTTAAATTTTTTAGACACCAATTGTTTGGGTCAATAAATTGATATTTAACTGCTAAACTAATATGAAAATAAATCTATGCACATCTGAAATTTACCCATCTAAAAATATAGGCAATGTTGGTCAAAACAACCACACATCAATGTTCATTTGTCCATATATACCCCTTGTAATCAGCCTACAATAAATATTTAGAAACTGAAGTGATACTGTGGAGATATTTTCAAGTTAGGAAAACTCAGTTTTAAAGTAGAACTATGGGAGAGGGATGTAATCTCTGTATTCCTTCTCATCTGTGTCCTTTTGGAGAGATTTCCCTTTACTTTATGTCGCAAAGCCAAAACAGGAAGTGAGAGGAAATCTCTCCAAAGTGAGAAAATTCCTTATTGTCACCAAGGTCGCAAGAACTAGTGTCCCAATTGGAAGATTTACCCCCTATTAGCCCAGGTTCACCTTGATGTGATTTGGCATGCGATTTGACATGTCAAATCGCATGACAAATCAGTGGTTATTGCCCACAATAGCACTGTCCGAATCTGTGAGGACGCCGACTTTGTGGCGCCACAACGTTTCCCGAGAAGTAGCTTCTGCTGAACGCGCACGATTTCAATCCCGCAGCAGTGTGAACCTAGCTTACAGTTCTTGGGACAACCCAACATGTGGTGTAGCTGATAGCACTTTCACCTAGCAGTAAGAAGGGTCGCTGGTTCGAATCCCAACCACGACATTACCTGCCTGGAGTTTGCATGTTCTCCCTGTGCCTGCGTGGGTTTCCTCCGGGTACTCCGGTTTCCTCCCACACTCCAAAGACATGCTGGTAGGTTAATTGGATCCCGTCTAAATTGCCCCTAGTATGTATGAATGTGAGTTAGGGACCTTAGATTGTAAGCTCCTTGAGGGTAGGGACTGATGTGAATGTACAACGTATATGTAAAGCGCTGCGTAAATTGACGGCGCTATATAAGTACCTGAAATAAATAAAATAAAATAAATAACATTTGGGATATTCTTTCACTTTCGGTGGTAATGGTAAGCATGACAAATAGAGCAGGGCAATTCACTCTAACAGGGCACAGACAGAAATAAAAACTTGACAGGTGTTCTAATCTATCTACACTCTATCCAAAATAACAAAAAATGCCTTTACTTATATTTTAACAACACTTAACTTGTTTCCCCTTCACTTAACCTCCCTGACAGTATTCCTGAGTGCAGCTCGGGGTTAAATTTCAGCACCATTAGCAGTAACCTCGAGCCACACTTGGGATTACATCTCAGGATCCTGGTGCAGGTTACTTACCTTGTCCCCAGGATCCTGCGATGTCCCCCATCCACAGCCCACCCTCTACCCCCCATCTATAGTTCACATCCCCCCATCCACAGCCCACCCTCTACCCCCTTGTCCACAGTTCACATCCCCCTATCTACATCCCACCCAAAACCCCTCTGTCTACAGTTCACATCCCCCCATCCACAGCCCACCCGCTATCCCCCTGTCCACAGTTCACATCCCCATCCACAGGTCGCCTTCTCTTCTGTCATCCACAGCTCACCCCCCCCCCCCCCCATGCACAGCTTACCTTCCCCCCATGCACAGGCTACCTTCTCTTCTCTCATCCACAGTTCACCCCCCCCCCCCCCACAGCTCGCTCTCTCTCCCCCTCTCCACAGCTCCCCCCCACCCATAGGTCACCTTCTCTTCTCTCATCTCCACAGTTCACCTCCACCCCCCACAGCCCCCCCCACCCATGTGTTACCCTCTCTTCTCTCATCCACAGTTCATTCCCTCCCCCCACAGCTCACCCTCTCTCCCCCTCTCCACAGCTCCCCCACCCATAGTTTACCCTCTCTTCTCTCATCTCCGCAGTTCACCTCCTCCCCCCACAGCTCACCCCCCCACCCACAGATTACCTTCTCTTCTCTTGTCCACAGTTCATCACCCTCCTATCCACAGCTCGCCCTCTGCGCCCCAACATTCCACAATTCACCTTAGCATATGCAGCCCCCCCATCCACAACTCCCCTTTTAACCTCTGTCAACATGTCACCTCTGCACACCCCCCCCCATCCACAGCTTACACCCCCAGTCCACAATCACCTCTGCACCTCCATCCACAGCTTATCTTTCCCTCTCCACATTCCACTTTTGCACCCCTAGCTACAGCTCACCCAAGTCCATAGCTGTAAACCTCTACAACCCCCTATCTGCCACCTCTGCACCCCAAGCCCCCCCCCCCCCCAGCTCTCTTGACCCTGTACAAATCCCCCTGCCCACAGCTTTCACTTTGCACAATCTAACCCCCCTCAGCTCTGTCCTCTGCAGAACATCCACAGGCTCCACTCCCTCTGCACAACCAGCCCCCCTTCCTCCCCCTTTCCCTCTGCAGATCTCTCACCGGTGTCTTGCTGAGAAAGTTCCCTCGGCGGATAAGTTCCCCCCTGTACTGCGCAGGCGCAGCGCCTGCGCAGTACGAACTACTGTCAGCCGCCGGAGATAGCCGAAGCTCAAACTTTTCAACAGCTGTACATGGCGCCTGCGCCCTAGGTCCAGGTTCCTTCCCTACCATCCAAGTGGACCTAGAGGGGGAATCAAAAAGAGCCGAGCGAAGCGAGGCCATGCCCGAAGCGTGGCGAGCGAAGCGTGGCGAGCGAAGCGAGCCCGCGAGGGGCCCTCTTACAGGTGCCGTGTACAGCTGATTTTCAGCTATTCTCCTTCGGCTATTTCCGCCGGATCCCGCATCCTACTGGGGGGTCCTTATCCCCCGAGCGGAACTTTCTCGGCAGAACACCGGCATTAAAGCAGTGCAGCAGACTCCGTTCTGTTAGGCAGATCAGGTTTTTTTTTCCCTCAGCATGCTGTGCAGTCTCCTCCGTGCAGCTCCACCTGTCAGATCAGTGTAGCACAGAACCGAGGAGGAGTTTCAGAGTGCTTTACTCGGCTCCATGCTATACTGATCTGACAGACAGCAGGTGGGGATAGCTGCCTCTGGAATCCTCATTAATGCCGACAGTTGCGCTGTCTGACCCCGATCCCAAGGCACCAATCAGTCAGCTGTGGGGCACATACCCTGGATGACGGCTCTAGCATACAGAAGTCGGTGGAGGAAGTGAATGGCATAGAAAACTTCCTCTACCGACTTCTGTGGTATGTGACATGCTGCATAGGAGAGCGCTGCCTGAGGTGGCGGAACTGAGTTTCAGCACATTCCAGCAAAAAAAAAGGCCCTGATGTCATCTCTTCCTCAGGACCCTATTGCAGTTAGTAGTTTCTGTCAGGGACATGCTGGCCATAGCGCAGCGAATGTGCAAAGGCAGAGGCAATTGCACATGCGTGGGCCCAATTACACTAATACCCTACCTGGAAGTCATGTCCGTGTGGTCGCATGGTCGCCTATGCGGATGGGCGAACGTGTTTCCACGAGTGGACGTGCCCTATTAGCATTGGCACCCAAATGACATAAATAAGGATGGCAGCTGCACTAGGGCCCTGCTGTCTGGTCTGCAGCTTCCCCTGTATCCTGTTTCTGTTCCTGTCTTTGATCTGATTGTGACCCGGCTTTCTGACCATTGTAAATTCTCTCCACTCCTGACCCTGGCTTGCTTTGACCTTGATTTACCTACATCTGCTTGATTCTCTGTTGCCTAACCTCTGCCTGAACTTTGACCATTCTTTGCTTGATGTCTCTGATTTACCTGATCTATCGTGTATAACCTGGCTTGTCTGACTCTGCACCAGTCTCCTCAACTTCCTACAGCCCAACGTACCTGCATCCACATTACACCCGCACCTGCAATATACTTGAATCCACAGCACACCTGCATCCACCCACCATGCGTGCATCCACAGCCAACCTGCAGCTCTACTACCGCTGCCAGCTGCTTCTCCTGCTCACCTGCTAACGGAGAACATCGCAGGCACTTCTACCTCACCGTGCTCTCACGGCTGCTGTTGCAACCTCAGTGGACCTTGAACTGGGGCTGTATGAAAGTCCTTCCTCTGCTCGCCAGGCTCTACAGGAAGGTACATGACAGTTCCTCTTGCTAGACTACAGTGATCATGCACTCTTCTGAAAACATGCTCTTCAATCAAGGCTCATTTATAAAAACTAGAGGATGTAAAACAATAAGCTACTTTTTAAAGCAACCTGGCATAATCATAAATATCACAAATCAGCTCCCTGCTACACGTTGCTCACCTTACATTACAAGTTTATGTAGCACTACTCAGTAGGAGTTGCAAATGTCAGGGTTCCCCACTGCTGCACAGCCAGTCACTTAGCTTGTTCAACTTGCATCCAGACGCAGAAAACAGTCTTTGACCTTTACTTTATTATGGGGATGATAACTTGGATAGGGTTAGGGATTATGGGATGCCCAACTTGACAGTAACAGAAAAATCCAGGGACAACGTCCCTCCTATTTACAGCTCCACTTCTTCCTTCTGCACAATACTTGATCCTTGTACAGCTTCACTTGATTTACTCTGCAAAACTCCAGTTGATTTATTCTGTGGGAGCTAACAGCCTCTTGTTAGCTAAGCAAAAGCCCCTTACAGGCTAGGGATTTTCAGTCCCTTGGAAAAGTAGCACATGTGGAGTGAATTGCATCTTGCAATACCTTCTGCTTCCCTGTAGACACTGATTACAGCTCTACTGCTTGCAGAAATGCTAGCCCACTTGGCTGCCACCAGTCCACCTGACTGCTTCTTCTTCCCAGGCCTCCTGACTGACACACACACTGGAGATTTCCCAGGGCAAAGTTAGATGAAGACTTAAGCACACCACTGTCTTCAAGAGAGACCTGTTACAGCTGACAATCTCTCCCCTTGTCTGTCCCTGTACCATGCTGATCTACTCACTCTGTCTCTCTCTGCTCCTGCTGCCCCATGGCCGGGCGGTTAGCAGACGCTGGAGCCTTCTGCTCCACGGGAGGTTTCTGTCCTCCCTGAGCTCGCCCTCTTCAGAAAGCTTTCCGCCAACTGCCTCCTGTGGTAGGATCCTTCCAGGCCAGCCACATATTCACCGGCCCGAGGTAAAGCCCCCCAGCAGGGGTCCCTCAAGGGCCACCGACAGCATCCCTCAGCATTGCTTCTCCATCATCCACCCGTTTCCCCTGCTGGCATGGTTCATCCAATATTTAAAGGCTCCTTAGCTCCATGCCAGACCCACTTCCTAGGGATTGGCCAAGGATCTCCAAATATGCAGACCAGCCCCTCCTAGCCCCGCCCACTTATTTCTAGAACATTCTCCAATATTCTAGAACCAGAAGGTGGCACCAGAGAGCTTCCTGGAGGAGTCATTCAGCCCTAAATTCCAATAACCTTCACCCAGATTCAGTAACTCAGGTTTATCCCTGGGCCAGACTATGGTTTGTCTATACTACTGCTAGTAGCACACTAGAGGGTGCTACACTTACAATGTTGCAGTCCTATCAGTGCCACATAGGAGACTGAGGAAATGTTTTTTCTTCCCTGCAGCAAATAATAGGTCATGTTCCTCAAACAGTTTTTGTTTTTAAATGATACTACAACAGCAGATGGTGACATGTCAGAAATGTATTCCTTCCATCTCATAAAGCGACTGAAATGTCCACTCTAAGATGGGAATCATACCTTATCATTTTTTATGCATTTTACATGCAATATCAATGCAAATTTACACCCATGTGTAACTTTCATCGATACACATTTTCATGTGCTTCCATTGTCATCAACAGGCCCTTTTAACACATGTTGACGGTTTATAAAACAAACCTTTTCATTCAATGCACATTTTACAGTGGCTAATTTGCATACCTGCGCCTAAACATATGTGTTAAAATGCATAGATTTGAATAGGCCCTAAAAATAGTTTCTTGCCTTTATTCAGGTTGTACTCCATTTTTTGTGCTTTTCAGTATTTTTTATAATCCTTTGTAGTACAAAGTCTGTTGTTCATATAGCTGATAAGCTCAAGCTGAATTCAAGGTTTCAGTGCGACACAGTTTTCCTGCCAGGGCACTACCCACCATGCTTTTCCTTAGGTAACATATAGTGTGCTCTTGGAATAATTTTTTGTGTATGATATGTTCATTCTTCAAATAAAGATTGTGTTCGTATTGTGTATATATAACAGATATATCAATATTGAATGATCAATGTAAAAAAAATACAAAATGGACCCTTCAACCTAATTCATCAAACTTTTTCACCACAGAAAATGATTACAGTCTCATACACAAGAATGTTGTGTGTGAGCTCTCTTATATTACTGGTAAGCATTCGGTACTACCTTTACATTTTCAGATGCATCATGTCTTGCAGCTTTTTAAATCCTATATTTTTTACCTTTATAAATTCAGGAATGCTTTATGCATCTCGTGTACCCGAGTGTAAATGATACAACACTTAACTAAAATGGTTTACATATCAAATCCATGTCGTTGTCCTTTGTTCTGCAACGTAGGCTAGGTAGAAATAAAGCGTATAGTACTAATACATATACAAATGCAGAGAACACCTCATGCAAGGTTAAATGTTTCATCTATGCATTAAATCGATTCCCTACTGTGATTACATATACATTCACCGGCCACTTTATTAGGTACACCTTGCTAGTACTGGGTTGGACCCTCTTTTGCCTTCAGAACTGCCTTCATTCTTCGTGGCATAGATTAAACAAGGTGTCGGAAACATTCCTCAGAGATTTTGGTCCGTATTGACTTGATAGCATCACGCAGCTGCTGCAGATTTGTCAGCTGCACATCCATGATTCGAATCTCTCGTTTTACCACATCCCAAAAGTGTTCTATTGGATTGAGATCTGGTGACTGCGGAGGCCATTGGAGTACAGAGAACTCATTGTCATGTTCAAGAAACCCATTTCAGATGATTTGAGCTTTGTGACATGGTGCATTATCCTGCTGAAAGTAGCCATCAGAAGATGGGTACACTGTAGTCATAAGGGGATGGACATGATCAGCAACAACACTCAGGTAGGACATGGCATTTAAACTATGTTAAATTGGTACAAAGTGTGCCAAGAAAAAATCCCCCACACCATTACACCACCAGTCTGAACCGCTGATACAAGGTAGGATGGATCCATGCTTTCATGCTGTTTACGCCAAATTCTGACCCTACCATCAGAATGTTGCAGCTGAAATCGAGATTCATGAGACCAGGCAATGTTCTTCTATTGTCCAATTTTGTTGAGCCTGTGTAAATTGTAGCCTCAGTTTCCTGTTCTTAGCTGACAGGAGTGGCACCCGGTGTAGTCTTCTGCTGCTGTAGCCCATCTGCTTCAAGGTTCGATGTGTTGTGTGTTCAGAGGTGGTGTTCTGCATACCTTGGTTGTAACGAGTGGTTTTATGAGTTACTGTTGCCTTTCTATCATCTCAAACCAGTCTGCCCATTCTCCTCTGACATCAACAAGGCATTTTACTCCACACAACTTCCGCTCACTGTATATTTTCTCTTTTTTGGACCATTCTCTGTAAACCCTGGAGATGGTTGTGTGTGAAAATCCCTGTAGATCAGCAGTTTTTGAAATACTCAGACCAGTCCATCTGGCACCAACAACCATGCCACATTCAAAGTCACTTAAGTCACCCTTCGTCCCCATTCTGATGCTCAGTTTGAACTTCACCACGTCTAGATGCCTAAATGAATTGAGTTGCTGCCATATGATTAGCTGATTAGCAATTTGTGTTACCAAGCAATTGAACAGGTGTACGTAATAAAGTGGCCGATGAGTACATATTCTGCAACTAAATCATTTCATATACTTTCCTAGCATCCGATCCAGTTGTGTCTCTTGACCATAGCTGTTTGTGTTGGAGGATGGAGTGAGGGGGTCATTTAAACCAGCTACAGTAATCAGAGACTTGTGCTAAGGACAGTTCCTGCGCTATGTGACCCTCAACAAGTTGGACGTACTGCAGGAATGAGCTTAGAGCAGTATAAATACCGTACCTCAAATTTGCCATTACATTAGCTGCCATAATGTTGAGTGCACTTCAGTTAAACCTAAAAAATAATTTTTACTTTTCTTGCTGATCTGGTGATCCTAGAAAAGTCCTGCTTGTCATGCTTAACAAGCTGCTTCTGACATACAAAAGGTCCTATGTTTTGTAGAAATATGGCAAAAATAAAGGGTTTTGTTTAGCCACCAGTCAGATTCAAACCTGCCCTTGCACATCAATGATGATACTGTATATGAAGCTAAGAGATGAAGTTAAACAGCACAGTCTCGAGGAAGCACATTTGTAATGACCCTGTTAGGTGGTCTCTGGAATCAGATACAGTGGAACACTTCACTCAATTTAAGATACATTGAGTGAACTTTTTTTATTTTAGCACAGTAGCAGTGTTTGATGGCATTACGCTATACAAATTTTATGATGTGAACATACAACTTATGTTGAATCTCTTATGCAAAAGTCTTTCAAAACCATCCATTCTGTGTGTATATTTAGCCCTGGTGCTACATATTTGTGTGTAGATCTAAAGTATCTGTAACATCAGATTGTAACATACACGGTCAGCTTTAGTAGCTCACAACTTTCCCCTAAACTTTACCTAGAATTTCTCCTTAAAGGAATCGAAAATATTATTTTATATTATATATAAAAACATAATACAATATATTATTTTTATTTACCAAAAAAGGATATGTGTGTGACAGTGGTTTAAAAAAATGCTAGCAATTAAAGAATGTATGCTAACCGTTGCATTCTCACAATCTAGGTTATATATATCCTGTATATTCAAATATGTAATGCTTTTAGTGCAGAGAGAATAAGACACAAATTGAAACTGTATTTCAAATGCAATCTATATAGCCTTGAATGGACCAGCGATGACAGGTTTTGTCTTATTCCCTTTGACTCTCTCCTTTGATCTGTACTACTTCCCAGTGTTGAGGCTTCTGTTAATATTTCAACCATTTAAAAATGTATTTTTTAGTGTTCATAGCTGACAGTGACTTCCTAACAGGCTCTCTTCGCTCAGTAGGGCTTCGTTTCCAGTTATTACTCTCTCTTTGTAACCCAGCACTTGTGAAATCACGGCATTATAAAAACATGCGCAGGACTTCAGTCGTGATTGTGAAGATTTGTCTCAGTTGGCTTTAGCTCGGGGACTTGAAAAAAAAATTAGGCAAAGTAAACGTAATTTGAATGAGAAACCAGGGATACTATAAGTCATTCAATTGGTGGGGTGGGGGGGGGGGTAATCTGGGTAATCCCTTATTTTAAAGAAGGCTTACAGATTCTGATAAGTATCCCTCCCTGCAGAACCCCACATGCACCATCTACCATTTGTTTACATCAGATTACCTCTAAACCTGTCTGGGTCTGAAAAAAAAAAGTTTTTATTAAAACGTTAAAGATCAGAGGTAAAAGGCTGTAAATGGGTTTACTATGCTTCAGTTATGAATGAACACAGTGAGTGATCGGCACTGCATACTGTGTTCATTCAGAAAAGGCAGGGGCTGGTAAATGACATAAATTACTCCATCCTGAAACATAGTTACATAGTTAGTCAGGTTGAAAAAAGACACAAGTTCATCTAGTTCAACCATAAAAAATAAATTAAAAAAAATAAAATAAAAAATATCATACAATCCCATATACCCAATCCTATACCCACAGTTGATCCAGAGGAAGGCTAAAAACCCCAGCAAAGCATGATCCAATTTGCTACAGCAGGGGAAAAAATTCCTTCCTGATCCCAGAGAGGCAATCAGATTTTCCCTGGATTAACTTTACCTATAAATGTCAGTACCCAGTTATATTATGTACATTTAGGAAAGAATCCAGGCCTTTCTTAAAGCAATCTACTGAGCTGGCCAGAACCACCTCTGGAGGAAGTCTATTCCACATTTTCACAGCTCTTACTGTGGAGTAACCTTTCCGTATTTGAAGATGAAATCTCTTTTCCTCTAGACGTAAAGAGTGCCCCCGTGTCCTCAGTGTTGACCGTAAAGTGAATAACTCAACACCAAGTTCACTATATGGACCCCTTATATATTTTTTTACATGTTGATCATATCCCCCCTTAATCTCCTCTTCTCAAGAGAGAATACATTCAGTTCCTCTAATATTTCCCCATAGCTGAGCTCCTCCATGCCTCTTATCAGTTTGGTTGCCCTTCTCTGCACTTTCTCCAGTTCCTCGATATCCTTTTTGAGAACTGGTGACCAAAACTGAACTGCATATTCCAGATGAGGTTTTACTAATGATTTGTACAGGGAAAAAATAATATCTCTCTCTCTGGAGTCCATACCTCTTTTAATACAAGAAAGGACTTTGCTCGCTTTGGAAACCGTAGCTTGGCATTGCATGCTATTATGGAGCTTATGATTTACCAAAACCCCCAGATCCTTCTTCACCATTGATTCCCCCAGTTGTATTCCCCCTCTAGTATGTATAATGCATGCATATTCTTAGCCCCCAAGTGCATAACTTTACATTTATCAACATTAAACCTCATCTGCCACATAGTCACCCAATTAGACAGTGCATTGAGGTCGGCTTGTAAATTGGAGACATCCTGTAAGGACATTATTCCACTGCATAGCTTAGTGTCATTTGCAAAGACAGAAATGGTACTTTTAATCCCAGACCCAATATCATTTATAAAGATATAAGGGTCCCAGCACTGAACCTTGGGGTACACCACTGATAACCTTAGACCATTTGGAGTAAGAATCATTAACCACTACTCTCTGAAATTGGTCTTTTAGCCAGTTTTCTATCCATTTACAAACTGAAAAGCGCTGTGGGGGAAAAGGGGCAGCGGACACTGGGGGGCATATACAGCAGGGGGAATCTGCCCTACACAGGGTGATTACACCTATGGGGTGGAAGTGTGTACGCCTATGGTGACATCCATTCCATTCGGGAAGAATCTCAGTAGAAAGAACACAAGGTTGAATTTTAACCGCTTGCCGACTGTATACTGTATATCTACAGCGGCAAGGCGACTCTCCTTGGCAGGATCACGTACCTGTACGTGATCCTGCACTTCCGGGTCTGGGATGCGCACATGCGGCCGGCAACACACTCCCACTGTGATTGGACACAGCAGGAGCCAATCAGTGGGTTCGGCAGACATGATGTCCGCTAAGACCCGCGATCGTTCAAGACACAGGCAGAACAAGACAGATCGCCAAGAAGGAAAGGTAGTGATCCTGTGTTCCTAGGCACACATTTAACTCTTTGATCCCCCCCGATGTTAACCCCTTCCCAGCCAGTGTCATTGGAAACAGCGACAGTGCATATTTTTAGCACTGATCAGTGTATTAGTTTTGCTGGTCCCCAAAAAGTGTCACTTAGTGTCTGATTTGTCTGCTGCAATGTCGCAGTCCTGCTATAAGTGGCTAGTAAAAAAAATTAAAATAAATAAAAATTCCATAAATCTATCCCATATTTTGTAGACGCTATAACTTTTGCGCAAACCAATCAATATACACTTATTGGGATTTTTTTTCCCAAAAACATGTAGCAGAATACATATTGGTCTAAATTGATGAAACAAATGTGATTTCTTCCATTTTTTATTGGATGTGTTTTATAGCAGAATGTAAAAAATATATATATATATTTTTTTCAAAATTGTCCTTTTTTTTTGTTTATAGCGCAAAAAATAAAAACCGCAGAGGTGCTCAAATACCACCAAAAGAAAGCTCTATTTGTGGGGAAAAAGGACATAAATTTGATTTTGGTACAGCGTCACACAACTTCGCAATTGTCAGGTAAAGTAATGCAGTGCTGTATCGCAAAAAATGGCCTGGTCATGAAGAAGGGTAAACCTTCTGGACGGCAAATGGTTAAACTACTTATGAGAGTAGTGAGTGATGGAAATGTTTTCCAATTCATTTTTTGAAGTAGATTTTTACCTTCAGTCTTGCATAGTTTACTAAAATTTCTTACTCTGATTTCATTGCACATTGTGAGCTTCTCACAGTTTGCATTATAATCTGCAGCAAGTCAGATACAGCCTGTTTCATTTTCTGGTTGGAGGATGTCCAGTATTATCTATCCCTTTCCTTCCCAGCTGTCCCTTGCCTACCCCTTTCATTTCTTACATTTTAATTATTTGAATCTCAGTGTCACATGTGTGCATTATCACAGCTTTCTGTTTTTAGGACAGCATTCTGCCACCCCCTCCCACCAACCATAATCTGTCTACATTGAATAGAGAAGCAAAGAGACCTAGTTATGATACTAGGTCTAAAGTAAGGTATGCAATTTAAACATAAACATTTTATTTAATAATATCATTATCATTTTCATTTTTGGGGAAATGAGGAACCAGGGAATGCAAAATATAAACAGATTAAAGTGAGTGTTAAATTAATAATTTTGGTATAATTTAGCAATTGGATGTCCACATTGATGGTGCACATTTTGCAGTGTCCTTATGTTGGATGCTAAGGGTATTTTGTACTCCCAAGGTAAAGGAGAACAAACTATTTTACAAGGACAAAATATTGTTGTAAATTCATTTTGTTTTATGACAAAGGAACTTATGGCCCCTGGTTATCCAAGATATAAAACTGTTTGACAGCAAAGATGAAGTTGCATAAAATCTGGTTTTACAAGGACCCTTCCATAAATACAAAAGAGAAAAAAACTCTAAAGCCCTGTACACACGATCGGATTTTCCGACGGGATATGTTGGCTGCCAGGCTGTTGGCGGAAAATCCGACCGTGTGTATGTTCCATCGGACATTTGTTGTCGGACTTTCCGCCAACAAATGTTGGCTAGCATGTCTTCAAATTTTCCGGCAACAAATGTGTTTTGTCGGATTTTCCGGTCGTATGTACACAAGTCCGTCGGACAAAAGTCCAAAGTACAAACACGCATGCTCGGATGCAGAAGCGGTTGGTGTTGTAAACTAGCATTTGTAATGGAGAATTAACATTTGTGACGTGGCAAATTATGAAATTTCCAAATGCAATGCACATTCTCTTCTGCTTTAATGGGATAATAATGAAGCTGCTTTTCAAAGGCTTTTTCTTTCTAGTGATGTTAAGAATAATATTATTATGTTTTTTTTGTTTTTTTTTATTTGTGCAAGTTACCACAACACCATTATCTTGTAGTTTTTAAGATCAAAGATACAACTATATTGGTGTCCCTTGTCAATTTTACATTGTATTTTTTAAAATGTATCTGCCTACTCGCAAACTGTCATTTGAAGTAAAACACATAGCCAAGTATTACTCCAATTTTTTTATTGTGTATTAAAAAAAAAAATTAGACATGCTATCTGCCAATAGAACTTAACCAAAAAGTGCATTCTATGCATCCAAAAATATAGAAAATATACCAAATTAAATCATTATTCAACCAAAAAAATAATGTCAAAGCAATAACTCCAAGGCCAATAATAAATAACACATTATCTCCTCTGATTCCGCAACATGTCTGGTTGACGAACGGCCGTTCAGAAACGAAATGAAAAGCACAAAATGAAAAGCACTAAATGAAAAACGCGAAAAGAAAACCTTGATTCAACACTCACCAAACTTCTACTAACACGAAATTAGCAGAAGAAGCCCAAAGGGTGGCGCTAAAGACATGAAAAACCACATAGTACATCTAGTACGTCACTACGTTTGTAATTGTTGGCCAACATTTGTGTGACCGTGTGTATGCAAGAAAAGTTGGAGCCAACACCCTTTGGACAAAATTCCACGATTTTGTTGGCGGAAAGTCCGATCTTGTGTACGAGGCATAACTCTAAACACTTCACCAGCATTGAAGTTGTACTTCAGGTCTATAGAAAATCTAATCAAGTTATGTATTTATTTATAAAAGGCATAAATACATAAATGCCTGATATCAACCTTTTGTTATCACATGGCTGCTGGCATGTTCTGATCAGCAGGGATTCCATGAGCAGATCCCCAGCTGAATCAGAGCTGAACAGGATGAATATTCGTTTTTTTCATTTTGTGCCTGGCAGCTCTATGGGCAGGCAGATGTAAATGGACTCTGGTGTCTCCCGTGATCTGTTACATTTAAGTCTGGAAAAATGGACAAAGTCTTGTTCCATTTTTTTTTCTGGGCCTGGACGGACTCCGAGGTAGGAGGGTGTAAATGGATACAAGTCCATTTATATCCACCTGTCCTTAGAGCTGCATGAAGCTCTGGAAACTGACAGACCTTATAGAAAAATCTGTGTGAAAGGACCCTAAATGTGGTTGTTTTTTCTTGTAACTTGTCTGTAGGCAAAGGTTAGAAATTCAGTGAGATCTTACCATAAATGGATGTTCATGTTTTCGTGATTATGACTTAAAGTGGATGTAAACCCACCACTCACCCAGTATAAACCAATGGCACAGTATTACTGTATATATAATGCAAGCCTCCTGCATGTATCCCTACCTTGAAAATGTCACCCCCTTCAGCAGTAGGAGCCCAGCAAAACTCTGGAATCGGTGGGTGGTTCTCTTTGTCGGAGCTCAGTGGGCAGAGTCGTGATGTCACAAGACTCCTCGCCCACCTCTTCACTCTCCTTCTCTTTCTGTTGGCTCTGGGAGCTGACTGCACCATGAATATCCTCCTCAGTCACACTGATCTTCTGCTAATCTTGAGGACAGGGGTGTTGCTAGGTGGCAAAAAGACCAGGGGCTTCAGCCCGAAGTCCAAAAACCAGGGGGGGGGGGGGTGGCGCAGCTTTTTTTTTGGGCTGGGTGGTGGGGTTGAGTGACTTACCAGTGCCCATCAATGCTGACCAGTAAACACACCTGTCTGACACTGACCATTACACTGACCTGTCTGACCTACATACACTGACCTACATACACTGACCACTGACCTGCCTGACCTACATACACTGACCTACATACACAGACCTGCCTGACCTACATACACTGACCTGCCTGACCTACATACACTGACCTGCCTGATCTACATACACTGACCTGCCTGACCCACATACACTGACCTACATACACTGACCTACATACACTGACCACTGACCTGCCTGACCTACATACACTGACCTACATTCACTGACCTGCCTGACCTACATACACTTACCTGCCTGACCTACATACACTGACCTGCCTGACCTACATACACTGACCTACATACACTGACCACTGTCCTGCCTGACCTACATACACTGACCTACATCCACTGACCACTGACCTGCCTGACCTACATACACTGACCTGCCTGACCTACATGCACTGACCTGCCTGACCTACATACACTGACCTGCCTGACCTACATACACTGACCTACATACACTGACCACTGTCCTGCCTGACCTACATACATTGACCTACATCCACTGACCACTGACCTGCCTGACCTACATACACTGACCTGCCTGACCTACATACACTGACCTACATACACTGACTACTGACCTGCCTGACCTACATACACTGACCTGCCTGACCTACATACACTGACCTGCCTGACCTACATACACTGACCTACATACACTGACCACTGACCTGCCTGACCTACATACACTGACCTGCCTGACCTACACAAACTGACAATGACATACATACACACACTGTGTGTCTGACCTTACTCAGCTCAGCCGTGGTGTGCGGTCACAGCAGGCAGTCAGTCGGTCACTCGTCACCGTCAGAGAGGAGCCGCCCGCCCGAGCGGGGATGTAGCGTTCCCGCCTACTGGAGTCTGCAGGCTAAGATGGACGTCACGTCACATGTCCCGCAGTACTGGCATTGGCGCTGCAGGCTAAAGAAGGCGGGACCTGCAGCACTTGGCCACTTTCAGACGCACTCGGCCGCAATGGCACTCGGCTACTTTCGGCCGCACTCGCAATCAGATCGGTCCCGGCGGCTGGCGCTCGGGGCTAACAATGGAATGCAGCATTCCATAGACTCTGGGCTTTTCGGGGTCACATTCGGGGCTTCAGCCCCCCTAGCCACCCCCTCCCTACGCCCCTGCTCGAGGATCACGCCCCATAATGATTAACATCCAGTCACAATGAGGAAAGGCACCGCATGACTTCAGCATGCCAAATCATGCTAAGGTGTGGAGCAGCCAATCCTGGGAGAGCTGGAGAAGAAAGGAGGAGGGATGTGAAGCTGGAATCGTAACACACTCACTGCTCCTTCATGAGATAAAGAAATCAGATTTATGACAGCTGCGGGAATTTGTGTGGATGGAAGAATCTGTATTTTTTTTTTCAGTTCAGCTAAACAAAAAGAAAACTAACCATCTATGCCCAGCTTTAGTGTTTTAACTTTTAACCCTCAAAGTACGTCAGATCTGTTCATTTCAAAGGCAGATTTGAAAATGAAAATACAAATCTGACTGAATGTAGCAGACAAAACCAACAATGTTTGTTCATCAGTTTAAGATTTTTTCGTTACATGATATGAGTCATGAATCTGATATGTTGATATAAATTAAAAATGTGTGCAAGTGTTTATTTATGGTGTAGCGTTGGTATTTTTGCCTCCTAATGCCATGTAATGTTAAACTATGAATAATATTATAAATTGTTTTTGGCTCCCTCTAGCGGTATAAATGTGAAAGGGACTTTGCTTATTTGACACAAGGAAATTGACAGAGTCTGACAGGAAGTGACTTAATGTTTACCTTGTGAAAGGTTTCACCTACCCACAATGCTCACTGACCTACCCATGAACACTGAGTAACTGAACTGCATGCTGGGTAGGTTATAAAAAGCTCACCGCGGCCATCTTCTTTCTCTTTTGGACGCATGGCCTTGCTGTGAGGATCTGTGAGGAGGTGGTCCAGAGAGCGCGGCCTACATCGTGCGGAGCGGAAAGTCCAGCTTTACACTTGTGTGCTGGAGAGACAGCGGTATCGGATTGGGAAGGATCCAGAGATGTCTGACGGAGTTATCTGAGGGTCCCGGTCACCTTGCGGAGTGGAGCAGCGTGAAGGTGCTGACTGACAGTAGGACTAGGACAGCTAGAACGGAGGTTTCCCACTTTCCAGGCCTGGTGTAGTGAGAGGGCTGTCTCCCAACGTTCTTTAACTCACTTTATACACTTAGACATTACACTTTAGAGTTGCTGAGCCCTGTATTTCCACAAAGGAGTCCACAAAGGAGAACTGACACTGTGTGATCCAGAGCCAACTGTACTGGAAACAGTTATAAGCGTGTTAGACTGCAAGAATGGTTTCAGTCATTTATCTACACTATTGCTTTGTTTTCCAAGCCCTTGGATTACAATCACTGCAGTATAAAAGCTAGCAGTAGACAGAAGACAAAAGACTACATCTTTCACTGTAAGGTTTTGTGTTTAGTCACAGTGACTGGGGACTACATCATAAAGCAGGAGGAGCCCATTAGCAATTGTATTGTGCTGTATTATTTACTTTGCATTACTGTGTTTAGTGCAGCATGCTGGAAGTGGGAAGGTGCCCAGTGTCAGAGCATTGTCACTCTGGACGCTAGTCCCACTTGGAGACGCGCTTGCAAGGGTTAACCAAACAAACTTTCCATATAAATAAGTTGTGAATGTTCATTGCATTGTCATATTACGTTTATGTGGCAGTGCTGTTATAGTAATTTCTCTTTCCTATACCAGTCTCAATAAAATTGTATTCTGGTTAACTTCAGTGTGTAGGTGTGTTGTTAATTCTTCTGCAGGTGAAACCACGGACACCCAGGTAATAGTGAAAGGTACATTATTGTATAGTGTGGGAGTGTCCTTAAGTGTTAAGCTTCACACCAACACTGTGCCACAGCTGTGTCAAGCGGGTTGAGACGGTTTAGTGGGGGTGGAAACGCAGAGAATAGGCCCAATCAAATATCAGCAGCTCCTTCGGGGGTCAGTGCTACAATGTCAACATGTGGTATTTTGTAAGACAGGGCCAGACTTAGGCTCCATTCACACCTAAGGAAAATTTCACTGCCATCGGGGTGCCATTAACAAGTAATGGCACCGCAATCGCACCCATCGTTTTGACGCAATTCTGGAATTGTGGGCAGAAATTGCAGCGATTCCGCCCCTGATTTCAAATGCCTAGGTGTGAATGGAGCCTAAATCGAACATCTTTCCAGCGCAAATCCAACTGCATTTACAATTAAATCAATTGAATGTGTGTGTGTGTGTGTGTGTGTGTGTGTGTGTGTGCATGTCATAATTTTATCTACAGTATATACCTAACATAAATGCATACTTCTTAGACTGAGTTTAAGATAAATTGAAAGCATAAATCTAACGAAACAACTTAAATATATAATTATATGTGAATGGTTTTACCTTTAAAAAACATTTAAGCCCTTTTAACTACAAGAGACCAACTACTGTTTAAATGTCTTCCAAATATCAAATATTTTACCAAGCATATACACTGCATCTTTACAAACAGTACCTTTATTGCCCACTGTTAAAACGTATACAAAGCATATGCAAAACCCCATTTAAAAATCACCTCTTATAATCCTTATCAATAATAGTTATCAAATGTTCTTTAAAATAAAAAGTATAACCGTACTTTATTAGACGTAAGGGTATATTTCCTGTTCTCAGTAATGACCTGTAAAAACTTTATATATGTAAAGGGTATTTTTCCAGTGTTCAGTAAAAAACTGTAAGTACTGGCATATAAGGCCTCTAATGATTTTATTTAAACCGTGCAACCTAGATTCATTGTACCATTATCAGCAGTTTGAGTAAACAACGTAATTATTGCTACCAGGAGAGAGACATGCCAGGTGAATTTTATAAAGACACATAAATATAATAGACCTCTCTTCTAGCGCACATGTTTATGTATATATATACAGTATCTCACAAAAGTGAGTACATCCCTCACATTTTTGCATTTTTGTAAATATTTTATTATATCTTTTCATCTGACAACACTGAAGAAATGACACTTTGCTACAATGTGAAGTAGTGAGTGTACAGCTTGTATAACACTGTAAATTTGCTGTCCCCTCAAAATAAGTATTTAACACACAGCCATTAATGTCTAAACCTCTGGCAACAAAAGTGGTCAAATTGTCCAAATTGGGCCCAAAGTGTCAATATTTTGTGCGGCCACAATTATTTTCCAGCACTGTCTTAACCCTCTTGGGCATGGAGTTCACCAGAGCTTCACAGGTTGCCACTGGAGTCCTCTTCCACTCCTCTATGATGACATCATGGAGTTGGTGGATGTTAGAGACCTTGTGCTCCTCCACCTTCCGTTTGAGGATGCCCCACAGATGCTCAATAGGGTTTAGGTCTGGAGACACGCTTGGCCAGTCCACCACCTTTACCCCCAGCTTCTTTAGCAAGGCAGTGGTCGTCTTAGAGGGGTGTTTGGGGTTGTTATCATGTTGGAATACTGCCCTGCGGCCCAGTCTCCAAAGGAAGGGGATCATGCTCTGTTTCAGTATGCCACAACACATGTTGGCATTCATGGTTCCCTCAATGAACTGTAGCTCCCCAGTGACAACAGCACTCATGCAGCCCCAGACCATGACACTCCCACCACCATGCTTGACTGTAGGCAAGACACACTTGTCTTTGTACTCCTCACCTTGTTGCCACCACACATGCTTGACACCATCTGAACCAAATAAGTTTATCTTGGTCTCATCAGACCACAGGACGTGGTTCCAATAATCCATGTCTTTAGTCAGCTTGTCTTTCACAAACTGTTTGCGGGCTTTCTTATGCATCATCTTTAGAAGAGGATTCCTTCTGGGACAACAGCCATGCAGACAGATTTGATGCAGTGTGTGGCATATGGTCTGAGCACTGACAGGCTGACCCCCCACCCCTTCAACCTCTGCAGAAATTGTCAGGGAAGTCATCCGCAGAATACAGCTAATGCTCGCAAGCATACACCTGTGCGCAGGCGCCGGCAAGGGATTCACAGAACAACTACGGGCGCATCAGCGAATGCGCGGTCGCACGTTCGCGATCACGCGTGCGCGCATTCGCGATCGCGCACACACGTGCACGCCTGTCATCAGAACTGGCGCCAGACGGCCTATTTAAACACAGACTTAGTACTAGCTGGTTGCTGCTTGGTCTACAGCGTGTACCTGAATTCTTGCTACCTGTGTTGACTTTCGATCATCGTTCCGGCCTGCTTCCTGACTTCTCTCCTGCCTGCTGTTTGTACCTGATCTGCCTACCTGCTGCTGAACCTGCCTGTGACCTGACCTCTCTCCTGCCTGCTGTTTGTACCTGATCTGTCTACCTGCTGCCGAACCTGCCTGTGACCTGACCTCTCTCCTGCCTGCTGTTTGTACCTGATCTGCCTACCTGCTGCCGAACCTGCCTGTGACCTGACCTCTCTCCTGCCTGCTGTTGTACCTGATCTGCCTAGCCGTTGCCAAATCTGTCTGTGACCTGACCACGTTCCTGCCAGCCGAGTCATCTGATCTGTCTCTCTGCTGCCGAAACCTGCCAGTGATCCAGCGACTCTTCTGTCTGCTTCCAGTCAAGTCCAGCCATCCACCTGTGTGTTCCGGCAACTTCCTGCTCAGACTTCGGGACTTCCATAGGCACTCTTACTCCGCCGTGCTCCAGCGCCAGCTGTTCCACTACCAGCGGCCCTTGAGCCGGAGTTGTACGGGAGGCCTTCCTCTACACGTCAGGCTCGCCATCAGGTACGTGACAGTACCAAGCAGCCATGACTGAGCCTGCAGGAGGAACCTCTCCCCTACATGAAGTCTGCCAATGCCTCACAGGCCTTACTCAAGCAGTCAAGTCCCTGCAGGAGAAATATGTGCGTATGGTGGAGCATGTGCAAGTCCAGCTCTCTTCGGCCATTCCCGCTGCAATGATGACATCCCCAGAACCACGAGTACCTAATCCTGACAGATTTTTTGGAGATCGGACTCAGTTCAGAGCATTCCACAATGCCTGTCAGCTTTATTTTTCACTCCAGCCACGGACTTTTTCTGCAGAGACTACAAAGGTGGGGTTCATCATATCCCTACTTCAAGGTGAGCTCCAAACCTGGGCTCATCGTCTGTTGGAAAAGAAGGACTTACAACTAAATACCATGTCCTCTTTCTTCCAAGCAATGTCCAAGATATACGAGGACCCTCTATTAACCACTACTGCCGAGTCCTCTCTCCATGCACTCCGACAAGGCCGCAGAGCGGTCGAGGACTATATAAGGGATTTCAAGTGCTGGAGTGCAGATACCCACTGGAATAACGCAGCCCTGTGACATCAGTTTTGCCTGGGGTTATCGGAGGACTTAAAAGACGAGTTAGCTCGTGTGGGTGCTCCAAGTACCCTGGAGGACTTAATCACATTATCAATCCAGATCGACCGTCGTCTACGAGAGCGCAGGCGGGAGAAGTCAGCAGTTCCTGTTCGGCCGACATCTGTCAAGTCGGCCTCTCCTGCATTAGAAACTGTAACACCCACACGGCTAGGCTTGATTCGCCCGTCGCTGTCCCCTGAGGAACGGACACGACATCTTCAAGGCAACTTCTGCCTCTACTGCGGCAGGGCGGGTCACTATGTACGGACTTGTCCTGCTAAGGGACGCGGATCCTCCCCTGCTTCTCCAGCAAGTCGGGCGGTCCCTCCAGCAACTTCTGCTCAACTGGCACTTCCTGTTACCTTTCAGCTCCCAGGGAGAAGCGTGTCAGCTACTGCAATTGTGGACTCTGGGGCGTGCAGTTGCTTCATTGATCTGGCATTTGCTGCCCAACAAGGTATTCCTCTTCAATCCAAAGAGCAGGGACTTACCGTATTTCTGGCGGACAGCTCTCGTATAAAGTCCGGATTGGTGACCCAGGAGACCCCTCCACTGTTAACTACGACCTCTACTGGTCATAAGGAACTTTTGCGTCTAGATGCCATTTCTTCACCTCTGTACCCCGTCATTTTTGGTCTACCATGGCCACAGGCCCATAACCCGGAGGTGGACTGGAAATCAGGCAGTATCAAGTACCAATCATCTTACTGCCAGAAGCACTGCCTGTCCAATCCCACTGCTGCACCCACCACCCTGTTGTGTATGGACGTTGATGCTGAGCTCTGCCAAAAGGTGCCTGGGGCCTATCACGAGTTCCTTGATGTATTCAGTAAATGGGGAGCAGACACTTTACCTCCACACAGGGCTTACGATTGCCCCATTGAGCTCCTTTCTGGGGCTGCTATTCCATTTGGTCGGATTTTCCCACTGTCTGAGAAAGAATTAGCAGCTCTAAAGGAATATATTTATGAGAGCCTCCAGAAAGGCTTCATTCGCCCTTCTACCTCACCTGCCGGGGCGGGAATATTGTTCGTGGAGAAGAAGGACCATTCACTACGACCGTGTGTAGATTACCGGGACCTGAACAAGATCACGGTGAAAAACCGTTATCCTCTTCCCTTGGTTCCTGAGCTTTTCTAAAGACTTCGTTCTGCTACTATTTTTACTAAACTTGACCTGAGGGGAGCCTACAACCTCATCCGCATACGCCAGGGGGACGAGTGGAAAACCGCCTTCCGTACTCGTTTTGGACACTACGAGTATCTCGTCATGCCCTTCGGCTTGTGTAACGCCCCGGCTACCTTCCAACACTTCATCAATGACGTCTTCAAAGACTACCTGGACATTTTCGTTATTGTTTATTTAGATGACATTCTGGTGTTCTCTACCTCCCTTGCTGACCATCGGGAGCATGTCAAGAATGTTCTCTGCCATCTCCGCTTACATGGACTCTATGCCAAACCCGAGAAATGCGAGTTTGAGCGGCAGAGTATCCAGTTCTTGGGCTTGATCATTTCTACCGGAGGGATTGAAATGGACCCTCAAAAAGTGTCTGCAATCCTGACCTGGCCTGCGCCCACTGATAAGAAGGGGATCCAGTGGTTCATTGGGTTTGCTAATTTTTACCGCAGATTTATCAAGAACTTTTCAGCTATCATCTCACCAATTACCCAACTTACCAAACAGGGTGCTCGTTTCCGCTGGTCTCCCAAAGCCCAGGCTGCCTTTGAAACTCTTAAAGGACTGTTTACAACTGCCCCTGTACTAAGCCACCCAGATCTGGCACTACCTTACATTCTGGAGGTAGATGCTTCCGAAAGTGCAGTCGGGGGAGTTCTGTCCCAGCGCCAAGGTCCCAAGGATTTAGTCCATCCTGTAGCTTTTTTCTCCAGAAAACTTGCTCCAGCGGAGAGAAACTACGACGTGGGAGATCGGGAGCTTCTTGCCATAAAGGCCACCCTGGAAGAGTGGAGGTATTTGTTAGAAGGAGCCGCTCATCCAATATTGATTTATACAGACCACAAGAACCTTGAATATTTAAGGACTGCCAAAAGACTAAGACCTCGACAGGCCCGATGGGCACTTTTTTTTTCAAGGTTCTTGTTCCACATCACCTATAGACCCGGATCAAAGAACGTCAAGCCTGATGCGCTGTCACGTATGTTCGAGGATCCAAAGGTCTTACCAGTACCTGACACCATCCTACCAGCAGTAAATTTTCTGTTGCTGCAGTCCTATCTCATGTCACAGTTGAAGCAGGCGTCCGCAGTTTCCCCTGATCCTGTCTTGGAGACGTTACAGGCAAGAGATGGACTTCTTTGGAGAGGGAACAAAGTCTTCGTCCCAGAAGCAGTCCGTTTATCATTTCTAGGACTCTGCCATGATCACCCTCTAGCAGGTCACTTTGGCATTCGCAAAACAATAAACTTAATGCAACGCACATTTTGGTGGCCTAATTTGGAGAAGGACTGCAAGGAATATATAGACACTTGCATTACTTGCATCCGGAGTAAGAACATCCGAAATAAGGCGTGGGGTTTGCTCAGACCTTTACCTGTGCCCGACAGGCCGTGGACCATGATCTCCATGGATTTTATAGTTGAGCTACCTCCCTCTGAAAACTGTACAGCCATCTTCGTCATAGTAGACTGGCTAACTAAGATGGCTCATTTCCTACCCTTGAAGGGTACACCCTCTGCTGCTGAGACTGCTCGAGTATTTATTAAGGAAATCGTTAGACTCCATGGGGTACCCATCGACATTGTCTCTGACCGCGGAGTCCAATTTACTTCAAGGTTTTGGAGGGCACTGTGTGAAGCCTTAAGAATTAAACTTTCCATGTCATCCGCATATCATCCGCAGTCTAACGGTCAGACTGAACGGACCAATCAGACGCTGGAACAGTACATCCGTTGTTTCACTTCGTTTGTGCAGGATGATTGGGTGTCTCTCTTACCCTTAGCCGAGTTTGCATATAACAACTCCTGTCATGCAGCCACCAAGCAATCTCCATTCTTCTCTAATTATGGCTTCCATCCCACCTTTTTGCCTGACCTTGTCCCTGAGTCTTCAATACCGGCTGTCCAAAGCACTGTAGACTTCTTTAATCGCAATAACAAGCTGTTGAAAGAGACCATAACCAAGGCTCAACAGGATAATAAAAGAGCTTTCGATAGGAAGAGGAGAGGGGAACTCATTCTGCAACCAGGGGACCGGGTTTGGTTGGCAACAACAAATCTGAGACTGGCCTGCCTGTCAAAGAAGTTGGCCCCTAAATTCCTTGGGCCGTTTCCTGTGAGGAGAAGGATTAATGATGTTTCCTACGAACTATCCCTACCAGAATCCTTCAGCATACATCCGGTATTTCATGTATCTTTGTTAAAGCCTGCATTGCCTGATCCCTTTCCTAATCGGGAGTCTAGACCACCTGAAACGGTGATGGTCAGTGGAGACGACTGTGAAATACTCTGCAACCCTGTGCAATACTCTGCAACCCTGTGAAATACTCTGCAACCCTGTGAAATACTCTGCAACCCTGTGCAATACTCTGCAATGATCCTGTGCAACCCTGTGCAATACTCTGCAACCCTGTGAAATACTCTGCAACCCTGTGCAATACTCTGCAATGATCCTGTGCAATACTCTGCAACCCTGTGCAATACTCTGCAATGATCCTGTGCAACCCTGTGCACTACTCTGCAATGATCCTGTGCAACCCTGTGCAATACTCCGCCATGCCCCGCCATACTCCGCCATACCCCGCCATGCTCCGCCATACCCCGCCATGCTCCGCCATACCCCACCATGCTCCGCCATACTCCGCCATGCTCCGCCATGCCCTGCCATACTCCGCCATACTCCACCATACCCGCCATGCTCCGCCATGCCCCGCCATATCCCGCCATACTCCGCCATACCCCGCCATGCTCCGCCATGCCCCGCCATACCCCGCCATATCCCGCCATGCTCCGCCATGCTCCGCCATGCCCCGCCATACCCCGCCATACTCCGCCATGCCCCGCCATACTCCGCCAAAAAAAATAATTTTTTGGGAAAAAGCCTCAAACTAAAATAAATAATGTAAAATGAACAATAAAAAAAAAAAAGAAATTTCCCTGTGTCCCCGTGTGCTCGCAGTCAGAAGCGAACGCATACGTAAGTTGCGCCCACATATGAAAATGGTGTTCAAACCACACATGTGAGGTATTGCTGCGATCGGTAGAGCGAGAGCAATAATTTTGGCCCTAGACCTCCTCTGTAACTCACAACATGTAACCAGTAAAATTTTTTAAAGCGTCTCCTATGGGGATTTTTAAGTAGCGAAGTTTGGCGCCATTCCACGAGCGTGTGCAATTTTGAAGGGTGACATGTTAGGTATCTATTTACTCGGCATAACTTCATTATTCACATTATGTAAAAACATTGGGCTAACTTTACTGTTTTGTTTTTTTTGAAAGCACAAAACTGTTTTTTTTTCAAACAAAACGTGTTCGAAAAATTGCTGCGCAAATACAGTGCGAGATAAAAAGTTGCAACGACCGCCATTGTATTCTCTAGGGTCTTTGCTAAAAAAGGTGCTCCCCTGCATGTTGGGCCTCTGTATGTAGCCACGCTGTGTAAAAGTCTCACACATGTGGTATCACCGTACTCGGGAGTAATAGCAGAATATGTTTTGGGGTGTAATTTGTGGTATGTATATGCGGTGTGTGAGAAATAACCTACTAATATGACAATTTTGTGAAAAAAAAAAAGAAAAAAAAATCTTGATTTTGCAAAGAATTGTGGGAAAAAATGACAACTTCAAAAAACTCACCATGCATCTTTCTAAATACCTTGGAATGTCTTCTTTCCAAAAAGGGGTCATTTGGGGGGTATTTGTACTTTTCTGGCATGTTAAGGTCTCAAGAAATGAGATAGGCCGTCAGTACTTCAGGTGTGATCAATTTTCAGAGATTGGCACCATAGCTTGTGGACTCTATAACTTTCACAAAGACCAAATAATATACACCGATTTGGGTTATTTTTACCAAAGATATGTAGCGGTATACATTTTGGCCAAAATATATGGAGAAAAAATTACTAATTTGCAAAATTTTATAACAGAAACGAAGAAAAATGCATTTTTTTACAGAATTTTCGGTCTTTTTCCTTTTATAGCGCAAAAAATAAAGAACCCAGCGGTGATTAAATACCACCAAAAGAAAGCTCTATTTGTGTGAAAAAAGGACAAAAAATTCATTTGGGTACAGTGTTGCATGACTGAGTAATTGTCATTCAAAGTGTGAGAGCACCGAAAGCTGAAAATTGGTCTGGTTAGGAAGGGGGTTTAAGTGCCCAGTGATCAAGTGGTTAAACACAGACTTAGTACTGGCTGGTTGCTGCTTGGTCTACAGCGTGTACCTGAATTATTGCTACCTGTGTTGACTTCCGATCATCGTTCCGGCCTGCTATCTGACTTCTCTCCTGCCTGCGACAATTCTTTTTTTCAGATCCTCAGAGAGTTCTTTGCCATGAGGTGCCATGTTGAACTTCCAGTGACCAGTATGAGAGACTTAGGGCGATAACACTAAATTTAACACCTGCTCCCCATTTACACCTGAGATCTTGTAACACTAATGAGTCACATGACACCGGGGGAGAAAAAATGGCTAATTGGGCCAAATTTGGACATTTTCACTTAGGGGTGTACTCACTTTTGTTTCCAGCAGTTTAGACATTAATGGCTGTGTGTTGAGTTATTAAGTTAGGTTATTAAGTTCATTTTTTTCCTCATTAATGTACACACAGCACCCCATATTGACTGAAAAACACAGAATTGTTGACATTTTTGCAGATTTATTAAAAAAGAAAAACTGAAATATCACATGGTCCTAAGTATTCAGACCCTTTTCTCGTTATTTAGTAGAAGCACCCTTTTGATCTAATACAGCCATAAGTCTTTTTGGGAAAGATGCAACAAGTTTTTCACACCTGGATTTGGGGATCCTCTGCCATTCCTCCTTGCAGATCCTCTCCAGTTCTGTCAGGTTGGATGGTAAACGTTGGTGGACAGCCATTTTTAGGTCTCTCCAGAGATACTCAATTGGGTTTAAGTCAGAGCTCTGGCTGGGCCATTCAAGAACAGTCACGGAGTTGCTGTGAAGGCACTCCTTCGTTATTTTAGCTGTGTGCTTAGGGTCATTGTCTTGTTGAAAGGTAAACCTTCAGCCCAGTCTGAGGTCCTGAGCACTCTGGAGAAGGTTTTCGTCCAGGATATCCCTGTACTTGGCCGCATTCATCTTTCCCTCGATTGCAACCAGTCGTCCTGTCCCTGCAGCTGAAAAACACCCGAACAGCATGATGCTGCCACCACCATGCTTCACTGTTGGGACTGTATTGGACAGGTGATGAGCAGTGCCTGGTTTTCTCCACACATACCACTTAGAATTAAGACCAAAAACTTCTATCTTGGTCTCATCAGATCAGAGAATCTTATTTCTCACCATCTTGGAGTCTTTCAGGTGTTTTTTAGCAAACTCCATGCAGGCTTTCATGTGTCTTGCACTGAGGAGATGCTTCCGTTGGGCCACTCTGCCATAAAGCCCCGACTGGTGAAGGGCTGCAGTGGTGGTTGACTTTCTACAACTTTCCCCCATCTCCTGACTGCATCTCTGGAGCTCAGCTACAGTGATCTTTGGGTTCTTCTTTACCTCTCTCACCAAGGCTCTTCTCCCCTGATAGCTTAGTTTGGCCGGACAGCCAGCTCTAGGAAGGGTTCTGGTCATCTCAAACGTCTTCCATTTAAGGAATATTGAGGCCACTGTGTTCTTAGGAACCTTAAGTGCAGCAGAACTTTTTTGTAACCTTGGCCAGATCTGTGCCTTGCCACAATTCTGTCTCTGAGCTCTTCAGGCAGTTCCTTTGACCTCATGATTCTCATTTGCGCTGACATGCACTGTGAGCTGTAAGGTCTTATATAGACAGGTGTGTGGCTTTCCTAATCAAGTCCAATCAGTATAATAGAACAGAGCTGGACTCAAATGAAGGTGTAGAACCATCTAAAGGATGATCAGAAGAAATGGACAGCACCTGAGTTAAATATATGAGTGTCACAGCAAAGGGTCTGAATACTTAGAACCATGTGATATTTCAGTTTTTCTTTTTTAATAAATCTGCAAAAATGTCAACAATTCTGTGTTTTTCTGCCAATATGGGGTGCTATGTGTACATTAACCTCCCTGGCGGTATGATTATTTCTGATTTTAGGTGCTGAAAGCGGTACAATTATTTTGCACAGAAATTTGGCGTTTTATATTGTAGGCCTGTAATTCTTAGGAATAGTTCACTTAAATCTGTCCAAACAAGAGTCTAGTAGACATCCCGGGTATGATAAAGTTTGAAAAACGAAATAAAAAATTATAATATAATAAATAACTATAAATAATTATAACAAATAATAATATAATAATAATAAAAATTATATAATAATGTAATCAAATCAAAAACACTGAAATTTGCTCAGTTGCAGAATTTTAGCTTTTATTACTTTTAGTGTTTGATGACGGATCTCCTCACAAATCACTATCGCTCAATTCTGCGAGTGATTCTAATTTATTATCGCTTTTTTCTAGCTGGTCTAAAACCACTTTTGATGTAAAGGGCCAGTTTTGGTTGCTATGGGCAATCTCCAGTTTCCTGGCAGAAAGAACAGTTTTATATATATAAAACTGCATGCAGGACACTGGGCAGACCACTAGGGACAAAGGGGATGTGTAGTTATTTGATACAGTACTGTAATCTGTAAGATTACAGTATGCTGTATCTGTACTGTGTGTTTCACTATTTGAATTTACCGCCGAACTCCGTCCCCGTGCGTCGCAACGCTCGCAGGGAACGGAGCTCGGCACTGTGAATCGAGCGAGACACAGCGGCTCGCCGATCACAGCGGGGAGACATCGCAGGATCCAGGGGACAAGGTAAGTATGCTCTTCCTGGATCCTGCGATGCAAGCCCGAGTCTGGCTCGGGGATACCGCTTTTGGTATAAAAAATCCAACCCGAGCCAGACTCGGGAATACCGCCAGGGGGGTTAATGAGGAAAAAAATGAACTTAAATGATTTTAGCAAATGGCTGCAATATAACAAAGAGTGGACAATTTAAGGGGGTCTGAATACTTTCCGTCCCCACTGTATATATACACTATATGGTCAAAAGTATTGGGATGCCTGCCTTTACAAGCACATGAACTTTAATGGCACCCCAGTCTTAGTCCGTAGGGTTCAATATTGAGTTGGCCCACCTTGGGCAGCTATAACAGCTTCAACTCTTCTGGGAAGGCTGGCCACAAGGTTTAGGAGTGTGTCTATGAGAATGTTTGACCATTCTTCTAGAAGCGCTTTTGTGAGGTCAGGCACTGATGTTAGACAAGAAGTCCCATCTCGCAGTCTCCGCTTTAATTCATTTCAAAGGTGTTCTATTGGGTTGAGGTCAGGACTCTGCACAGGCCAGTCAAATTCCTCCACCCCAAACTCGCTCATCCATGTCTTTATGGACCTTGCTTTGTGCACTGGTGCGCTGTCATGTTGGAACAGGCACAGCCACCCCCAAACTGTTCCCACAGTTAGGAGCATGAAATTGTCCAAAACGTCTTGGTATGCTGACGCCTTATGAGTTCCCTTCACTGTAACTAAAGGGCCAACCCAACCCCTGAAAAACAACCCTACACCATAATCCCCCCTCCCCCAAATGATTTGGACCAGTGCACAAAGCAAGGTCTATAAAGACTTGGATAAGCAAGTTTGGGGTGGAAGAACTTGACTGGCCTGCACCTTAACTCGATAGAACATCTTTGGGATGAATTTGAGCAGGGACTGCGAGCCTGGCCTTCTTGTCCAACATCAGTGTCTGACCTCACAAATGCGCTTCTGGAAGAATTATTAAACATTCCCATATAGACACTCCTAAACCTTGTGGACAGCCTTCCCACAAAACTGCAAAGGGTGGGTCAACTCAATATTGAACCCTAAGTACTAAGACTGGGATGTCACTAAAGTTCATGTGCCTGTAAAGGCAGGCGTCACAATACTTTTGACAATATAGTGTGTGTGTATATATATATATATATATATATATAAATATATATATATATATATATATATATATATATATATATATATATATATATCAAATTCATTAAATGTTTGTTTTTGTAAATGCATCCAGCACAATACCTCGCGTATAAATTTATATTAGGTGATACCTCTGGACATAAGAACAATAATAGCAGAGGAAAGGCCAGCAGTACCTGCTAATCAGACCCTATGGCACGGCACTGTGTTGTCAGTCTAATAATGTCAACCTGCTTACAGGAAGGGTTAGCACCAAGATGACCTCATCTGTTTGCTGCTATTTTATTGTAACAGAATGCTCCTGGCAATGAAGTGTGTAAAGATCCTGGGTATCAGAAAAGTGGATGAATAGAAGTAAAAATATTTTGACAGGTAACACCGTTCATATACAGTACACAAACTGTTGATTGCTAGGATGCTACACCAGTCCGGAGTCTAACGGTATAGATAAAACACACTGTAAAAAAAACTTGCAAGCCCTGTTTTAAGACTACCTGAGACCAAATTACTGTTTAAAAGAGAAGTATGGGATGTGAAAAAAAATAAACCTATGTACTCACCTAGGTGGATGCAGCATCAATCCAATGCTGCATTTGTCCCCCGCCGCCTCTAAGACCAAGAACTGAGAAATCAAAGACCGCTGATCGTTCAGTTCTCATTGTTTGGCGGTTCACCGACTCTGCCCCTCCAGCTCTTACTGAAGCACTGGGCTGTAAAGGGGGAGGGAGCAACTGGCTCAGGCTCTCAATGGCGCACCAAGAGGCTGAACCAGCTGTTGGTCTGGCATTTGTATGGATCCCGACACTAAAGTCGGGATCCCTGGTCCAACATGGTCCCTAGAAAGTAATCTTGATAAGCCATTCTCTGACATTTCCCCCCCCCCCTGTTAGGGGAATTGGGGGTTCTGATTCTGTTGTGATATTCAGTTGGCCATGTTTGACTAGTGGTTCTATAACACTCATTGTATACCAGATGTACCTTTTTGAAAGTGCCTGGTAATGCTTTATATTGAAAATCAATAAACAAATACTTAAAAAAAAAAGTCGTGATCCCTCCAGAGCCTGGACCAGCTCTGTGATGTCAGCCACAGTGGACTTTAGCCCACTGTCTGCCGAATATGGGTCACAGGAGTGCATAATGAACTGCACTCCTGTGACCAGCTGGAGAAGGAGGGCCAAAAGAGATTTGGCCCTACTTCTCTTTTGAATGTGTATCAAATGTCAAATATTATACCATGCATAATGGCTACTTTTCCAGTGTCAATAATAAAATGTATGTACTGGAGTATTAAACCTCAAAGGAATTTCAAACTGTAAAACTTTCCGTGGGTAAACCCACAGTGCATGTGCCTATACACAGCTAGATGTAAAGAAGCAATACAGGAGAAACATAAACGGTATCATTCCTAGCATTTGGGATAGGCAATTGTCTTTGATTAATAAAAAATAATGTTTTGTTATATCTGTTTAATAAATGAAAAAATTACCAGTGATCCTGCCAGAAATCATGTCAGCTTTTGCTGCAAAGCTATCAATTTCATTGTTCACAGCTAACTCTGAGGACCCCTGCCCTCTGTGTTATGAAGAAGAGGAGAAACATTGTAGTCCAAGCAAGGTAAGAAACCTAGCGTGACAATGTTACTTCTGCAAAGATATAGTGCGGTAAGTGACGGTTGTTGTCCTAGGATAGGAAGTGTGTTACTGGTAGGATCACCAGGGGAAGACAATGAAAAAAGGGCCTCAAAAAATGAAAATAAACTATTGTGTAGCAAATTGTAGTCCATATTGTCTGGTTTTGCACTGAGAAAAAGGTAACTATGTGGTGTAAAATAAGATAACATAAAAAAAGGTAAAAAAAGGTAAAAAAAAATACAATTTGAAAGAATTTGCATGTCTTTTATTTAGCTGGTAATAATAGCCAGTCACTTACATGTAATGCATTCACTGACATTACTGCCTGGCAACTAAAAACTTCCTTGTTGAAAGCTACTTCAAAGCTGTTTATTCATGGATTAAGAGGGACAAATTGGTCCCGATTCATTATCTTCTCTGTGACTGCGACAGTGGTTGTGTGCCTGCTATCAACAAACTTTCTTTCTTTCTAAAATACTAAAAATCTAGTAATAAATACTAACAGAAAGCTATTTCAATTCATTTTAGTATTACGTACACATTCTTTTTACACGTTATGGTTTATGTAACTTATTTTATTTATGTACATTATTTATTGTCTCTGTCTGTGGCACACATTTATTATAACTTTAAAAATCCTTCTTGTTTTAAAGCCGTGCAGTTTGCCCATAATTATCTTCCTATTTATGAAGCATTCTAATTAATATGGGTAGTAATGCAGCCTAATAAAAGAAGGCACAATCTAGATTATATATCTATGGAAATATGGAGTTTATGTCATCTGCCCAGGGTCTTCCTGCATAGCAGAAATCTGACTGATAGCGAAAGTTCAGTAATGTCCTTTAGAGCTGAACTTTATTGTATACTTACATTGACCAAGTAAGTATACATATTTCATACCTGAGGAGCCATTGGGGAAACTAACAATAACTGTAGTATTTTCAGTATACTAGTGGTAGTTAGTATACATTGGCTACAGGGGGTCTCTATCTGAGCACTGTCGACATTCACAGAATGCCTTGATGTTTTTTAATACAAGGCCTTCGCTGATTGGATGAGGGGGGTGGTGACATCACCATCTCTACCTTGTCCAATCAGATAACTACAGTGAATTTCAGCTTCCCCAGCAGCCCCTCAGGTATGACATATGCATATCCACATTGGTCCAAGCTGGACCAATGTAAGTATACAAAAAAGATTATACCTGGAATTCAGCTTTAAAGGCCAGTGGAAGGACAGGCAGAAGACACAAGAAGCTGTGTTGTCATCATTCAGGCCATGCAGAATGAAGGGGTGTGTGAATAATAAAAGGGGTGTGTGAATAATAAAATGAATTAAACAAAATTTGGCAGTAAAACATTACACACATATGTATTTCAGATACCTTGGCCCTGTATGACAAGTTGGTAATGGAATTTAAAAAACATTTTTTTTTTTTTACTTCTCACTGAAATACGTATTTAATACATTCTCTCCTATCAGACTGGTTAATTGCTACAAAATAATACACAACTATCCTTAATGTTCTTGGAAAACATGCTTTGGAATTTCAGATTAACAGTTAAAAGTTTTTATCTGGATAATGAATACATTTCCATAAAGATGTCTGAGATTGTTGGTAGGTTAATCATTAGTCTCAATTAACTAAAGTATGGGTCACACGTTAGGTAAAGTAATGTAAGGTATTTGCATGCTCTTTGAGTTAATTTTATTCCTGAAAATCAATACCACTCTTTATTAAAGGAATTACTGCTGGCGCAATAAAGATCTGTATTTTAGCTATTGTTATCATGTTATGCATTATAACAATAGCTATGCTGAAAAGCCTGGAAATGTGAATTCACTTAAAAAAAGATCCAGTTATCTGTTATTTTCCTGTATACATACTGTATTTCTTAATGCAATATGCTGTTGTTATACCAAAAAGCTGTGGTGTGTAAAGCTGGTTTGGTGATAATAAAGCCTTTTCCTGGAGCAAAATTTAAATTTATAAACTCGTAGTGATGTAGTAGAAGAAGACCATTGCAAAATGCCCCCCCCCCCCCCCCCCCCCCCCCCAGACTTTGGACCCTAAGCTCATTTCAATGGCTTTACCAATACTGAGGTTACTAAAATATTTTGCCTCAACAGGTCTATAATATATTATTTTTACAAAGAACTGAAATGCGGCAAGATATAACATCTTTAGGGAAACTCTGTCATTTTGACGTTTTAGTGAATTAAGCCTATTTTCCAATTAGTGTTTATGAGTGCTGCTGTCAGTATTTTGTTATCTAAGTTTTCATAAGACTTTTGTAGCCCTGCCAAAAGATTTTCCAAGAATGAAGAATAAATGGTTCTAGAAAAAAAATCTTTGACAATAAGGCCTCATGCACACCGGCGTATTAAAATACTTCTATCCACACTGGATCCTTATACTGGAAGCTAGCAGAAAAATTTAGCACAAAAAATGCTTGGCATGCAATTACATGCATTTATGCACATTTACAGACATATGGCTATTAGAAGCATATGTGCATAAACTCATTCTATTGCCAAGAATATTATTTTTTTCTAACTACTATAATGTATTTACATATGTTTATATGCATTTCTGTGCATATGTGTATAAATTATATCAGTAAGCTCCTCCCTAAACTCAGATTTGGGGCATTTTTTTTAAGAATCCAAACGCCACAATGTACATGGACACATTGATTAAGATAAAGCATTCAGAGGCATAAAAAAAATGCCTCTAAAAGCAGTGTTATTTCTGCCAGTGCACATGAGGCCTAAGAGAGGTTAATAATTAAGATAGCACAAGAAAAAGCAATGTATAAGCTATTTCTAGTGAGCAGATATTTTTAAATTATAATTGCAGGGTTTTGTTAATATACCATTCACATTTTTAATGGTTTTATTAAATATAGAAGTTTGAAGAATAACCACTAGAGGGATCTCTATATTGAACACACTTATCCTTTCTGCTTACCAACTGTTGAGATAAGATAACCACAAAGGGAGATTATTTATGTTATATTTATGTTATAATGTTATAAATAACATTTAGGTTATATTTATGTTATTTTCAAAGATTTTGTGGATTAATATGGATTATTTGCTAAAGAAGTAGCTACTGATCACTTTGTGAGGTTAGTAAATACAAAAAAGCTGAATACCTAGTTGAATTGAATGCCCAATTAATTTCAAAGGAAATTTAAACAAATGTTCGTTTTTTTCTTGCGCATAGCTGAATGATTATAATGTGTATTCACTTTACTTAACGGTAGTTAACATCTCCAGTCCTTCAGGAGATCAGTCATCGCCTGAATATTGAGAAGAAGCAGTAAAGCACAACCATTGTATAACACCACAAAATAGAAACCTAAGCCTACATATATAGCAAGCAAATATGGCTGTCCCCAAGTGCATTTATTAATAAACTTTAAATAGAAACAAGGTTTTAAAAAATGAACCGACACTCTTTACGTTTACATGTACAATATAACTAAAAAAGAAAAAAAAATGAAAACATTTCCTTAAAGGATTCTTTTTATCTCACCCCTAATAACCGAAGCTTTAAAACTTGTCAGTTGAGATGAACTGAAATTAAGATGGAAGACTTTACAGAAGCGATTTTGAAATGTGTTAGAAAAAGAACCTACATCCAAAATTGAGGAGGATTAGGCAAATTGTAGTAAGAAGCTGAAAGCATGTAAGCAATCTCACATGAATCATTATCAGACTGCTTCCATACTAAAAAGAAACAAAAAAAATTATATTCCAAAAGGAGTATTGGTAACTGTTCGCCGTCTGTTCTTGAAGCTTAGTTTTTGCTAAATTTGAGGAGGTACTCATACTTATTCAATGTTTTCTTTGTCCAGTTTAGTAGTTTTTTAACTTGGACTTGCACATTCTTAAATTCTAGAGTGCCAAGCAGTGAGATATTGGCATATTCTTTTTCATGCCTCTGTTCTGGAAACCCAGAGGGCTTTAAATCTTCAGTTTAAATCTGCTAAATACACTATATTGTCAAAAGTATAGGGACACCTGACTTTACACGCACATGAACTTTAATGGCTTCCCAGTCTTAGTCCGTATAGTTCAATATGAGTTGCCCACCCTTTGCAGCTATAACAGCTTCAACTCTTCTGGGAAGGCTGTCCACAAGGTTTAGGAGTGTGTCTATGGGAATGTTTGACCATTATTCCAGAAGCACATTTGTGAGGTCAGGCACTGATGTTTGACGAGATGGCCTGGCTTGCAGTCTCCGCTCGAATTCATCCCAAAAGGTGTTTTTATTGGGTTGAGTTGCAGGCCAGTCAAGTTCCTCTACCCCAAATGCGCTCATCCATGTATTTATGGACCTTGCTTTGTGCACTGGTACACAGTCATGTTGGAACAGGAAGAAGCCATCCCCGAACTGTTCCCACAAAGTTGGGAGCATGAATTTGTCCAAAATGTCTTGGTATTCTGACACCTTAAGAATTCCCTTCACTGGAACTAATGGGCCAAACCCAACCTCTGAAAAACAACCCCCACACCATAATCCCCTCTCCACCAAATGATTTGGACTAGCTCCGGACGACGTCAGCCTATGACGAAATGCATAGGGCAGAGCGACATGCTGACATCACTGCTGCCGCTACGGCTGGCCGTCTTATCTTGTTCTAAGGTGCATATACAATATGTTTGATGTAAGTGCAATAATATGTATATTTTCATACAAGTTTTAAGGACTTTATGCTATGGTAAGCCTTTTATATTTTGGGAACCTTATCTATTCCCGGACGGGTGGTCCGTAAATCTGCAAGGAAGATCTCCAGATGTTGTAAAGGCCCTGGCTGAGTTTAAAGCCACATATGCGTCACTGACCTTCTGTGATAGGAGGTTTGTGCAAGCTGGTGAGTGAGCACTTTATCTATGGTGGAGGTGTCATCTGAAGTATCACATACTATATGGTGGTGGATGGTGTCGATATCACTAAGCAATACATGCCTCAAATTTGGATTTATTTGATTACTGGTGTTTGGAGCATTCAGTTTTCTTCTTTAACTACAGTGCCACGCTTAATTTGAACATTAACTATTTGGTTGTGTATGGGCACCTTTTTGAATGAATTTATAAAAGTGGGAATTAGCACATTTAATTAAATCTTGACTCGTTTTTGGGTTTTCCAGTTTAGAACCTCTTTTATTATCTCTATCCGTGAAGTTATGCTTGTTGTGCACAATCTGATTTTGTTTCAGATTTGACCCTCAAGACTGCCAAAATGTACAAACTGTGTAGTGTGATGATCATCCTGACTGCGTCGCTGTGTTTACATCAGAGTCAGTAAGCTAAGTGAAGTTCAGAAGGTGTGTACTGAGTTTTGAGCATCGTCTCCTTTGCATCTCCAGAATGGTCTACAATTGCTACCTCTGCAAAGGTACTCTTCATTTATGTTTAATGATCCACATTTGTCTTGTCTTGTGGTGTACTAACCAGGCTTTGTAAATTAACTGGAATTTAGGTATAGACCAGGTTCATGTGGATATATTGATGCATCAAACCCCGGACCACCAGTGTTAGCCATTGAGACACTGTGGCACACAATCTGTTTACAGACAGGGCAAGGAATAGACTATGATTAATAATGTCCGGATGCATTTAAATTGTGATACTTTCAATTTTAATTTTGTAAATGAGCACTTCTTATAATTATATATCATTTTACTACATGCATTAATAGTAAACATCTTTGGCAAATTTTTGTTTATGCATATCATTAAAGGAGGCAATAATGGCATTACTAGTATAATGTATAGATTACACAGATTCACTTATTGATATGAATGATCTAACCATCTGCAGGTATACTACATTAAATGCAGTGACATTCCATCACACTTTTGGTTGCGGTTACCTACAATTAAAATCCTGGTAGAAAAGGAAAAAGAAGTGTTCAAGAGCTTTGCTGAACCTTGTGATATTTTTACTAATACTATCCATATTCATAATAGTGCACATAATAATTCACAGCTGGATCCTGATTACCAGACACACACTCAAAGTTGCTATTTGATCAAACATAAAAAATGCCACAATTCGTCCATTCACATACCAACTTGAAGTGCAAAGCTAACATTTTTATTCGTTTTGGGTATATTAGAGACTGGTTAAGTCAGGATTTATGTATTTATTTTGCTCTCTATGTTCCTCCGAGATTTATTTTCCAGAGGAATGACAGAGGAGGTGAAAGGAAATCTATCCAATGTGATGTAAAATCTTCTATAAGACAGTTGTCATTAAAATGGGAGGCCATATTGGAAGATATTTAACCCTATGTAAATTTTCTGAAGACAATTCTAAAAGCTTGCATTTCCTACTTTTTGTGCTGGAGACAGTGGTCACCAAATACATTGAATGAATCTCCTCAGTGAGAACACAGACAGATGTAAAAATCTGACGAGGATTCTAACCCTTACCTACTTTATCCAAAACAAAAAAGTTTTGGCTTTAGTTACTCTCTGATTCCTCTGGTTCTTGTTTGTACATCAAGGCATGACTAATATTAGGAGCCCACAGAGCTCACAGAGCAGTGTCTTGCTATGACTATTAGCACTGTGCTGCTGTATTTTGTTTCCAGCTTCTGGTTTGCATATAATACTGCATTTGTCTAATGAGGAATGTATTCACTTAGCGCTGTATTTTTTAGATTTTGTGCTTTTTCTTTATACAGAACAACTGTAATTTTATTTTCCCATTCCTGTTCCAAAACTAAACAGCTTCCTCATCCAAAAAACATAAATGTGTGCTTTGCTGGCAATGCAATAATCTATTAGAGAAGCACAACCTTAGTACTAGTCTCATTAAACATATAAAGGCTGAACTAAGACTTTGCTAGTCTTTATATTGGCTGACTGGATGGATGTAATGCTTTGATTGGCCTGTCCTCTCAAGAATCCAATACATATACATTGATCATGAGAAGCTTGAGGAATGTATGCAGGGTATGTGTGAATGTTGCGCCTTTTTTCTTAAATTGATAGGCTTTCTGATGAGATTGCAGATTTAAGTTAATTTGCTCTGGTGCTAGATTGTGCACAGGTTATAATTGTGTGTCTCTATGGTGACCCATTTAGGCCATTGTTGCAGCTTTGCTTGTATATATAATCAGGGCTATATACCAAATGGCATATATGTTGTGAGAAATACAGTCATGATTATCATATTATGTTTTTACTATTGATTCCAAAACAAGTTTGAAACTAGATGGTCTCGGTTCAATGCAATGCCCTCCTGCAGTTGTGCATTTTTAGGATGGTTTGCATCCATGCATATCAGACAACCAAGACCTGCAGGTAGTATCATCCTAAATAACTAAAAAATCCTGTTTCCATCTATTTGGAGTATGTGGCAATCACTGATCAACAAGAGAACAGACATCCACTATGGACCTGTTCTGTTATCTTTAGTGAGACTTGCTGCTGAATGGCTACTATTAGCGCTGTTTTCCCTTTAATAAAACTCTCCTGACCTGGTATTAAAGATTATAGTAGGAAGCAGGCTGTGGTTAGGTCGTAGTTAATGTATAATTTGGAACATATGGTATTTTAAAATAGTCTCTATTCTTTCTAGGGTGTTCAGGTCTCTGAGAGCCTGACTAATGATGGACAATTAGTCATTTAACAGACTATGGGAGCTGGCTTGTATGGATTTCCATTTGTTAATATTTGCTCTTCAAATATTTTGTTAGAAACGTTTACAACATATTTTATCTGCAGACCAGACGGTAGGACATCTGTGGAAGGTTCTCTCCCTGTATTTTCATCCAGAGGAGCCACACTGGGCTTCCAAGCACCTTAAACCCTCTATTTGTTCATACTGGAAAAAATGTAATAAAACAGAATATGGACTGGATTTATGATTTAATCAAAAGCACTTTACCATATGGCAGGTGTGTTAGCAACAGGCTGTTTGTTTTGAACAAGAAAAAAAAAACACATAGGAAAAGGTAGTCAAGGCCTTTGGAACATCGAGTTCAATCTACAATGAATAGGGATGCTGGGATCACGTGACCTGCATGTGCTAGCAACATTTCAGTGGGAAAATCAAGAGGAAAAATAGCCTTAGCAGGTAAGATGGATGTGACCATGGAACAGTAAAATATTTGGAGCTGACTGAATATTGCTTGGCTGCACTGAAGACTGCTGGACCAAAAGACTGCACTGCACTGTATCATGTGTTTACAGAGTGCTGTCCACACTCAGGTAGTGCTGAAATCCTTAAATCTCCCTTGCCTTTACTACTGCCATTCTGCCATTCACTTGTGCACTCCTCTGCTTCTAGCAATTATTTTCTAAGCTGTTTTATTGTAGCAGTGACTTTGCTGGGTCTTTTTATCATATGGCACAATTCTTCGAATAGATATTAATATGTAAAATTGCCATTTATATATCTATTACTGATTCAATGTACAACTTTAATGCAGACATAAGATCACATTATTGTAGCCACTTGTTGATGAAAAAGTGAACTATTTTGAGTCACTTTCAGACTATTGTAGTATGCATGACATAAAAAAATTGACTCTTCAGTTGACTGTACATCAGTCCAACAAAATCTGGATCGGTACTTTTATACACCATCCTTAAGCTGCCTACAATTGTTTTATGCCTTTGGTATAATAACAACAGTTACCGACTAGCAGAACAAATGTGGCACGTGGGTTTTTAAGTATGTGTCCATTGTTTTAAACCTCACTCGCAGTCAGAAGTATCTTATATGAAATACAAATCCATGCTTTGTTCCTCCCCTGCTGTGGTCCTGTTCTATGATGTCATGCTCATACCCTATAAGATGTCTCTCCAAAGGACCTCCTCCCAACAGTACCAGGCTGTGGCTGATGTGTGAAGGCAGTACGCAGGGAAGAAGAGCACAGTATCTTTCAATGGAGAGCTGCTTGATGGAAGGTAAAATAGTTTCAATGCACAAGTATCAGATATACGTTTTATGTTTTAGAGTTATTGAAACACTTTCCTCTTACTTATGAGAATTATATTTCTTTTTAACTGGGGTGATTATCATTTGGCTAATCAAAGTAAATTTCACATTAGTATGTTAGTTAGCTGTAGTAGAAGTTATCTAAAAAACAATTAGTGTCCAGTTATGAGGTGTTGACTAACTGATTTGTGATCACCCAGAACTAAAGCTATGGCTTGTTAATAAAAAAAGTTATTTATCTAATCTTTTAGCTTATTGGTTTTGATTGGTGAGCGAAATCTGTATTTTACAAGACTATCATAAATTCTCCCCATCCTGGACTTACTCAACTATAAAAATAACATATTACTCTACCACCTTTCCACAATTTTATGGGTTTATCTGTAATGTTACTTTATAATTGGGAATAGCGTATGTAGTTTTAGATCTCTTGGTTAGTGAATTTTATGGTAAAATTCTCAATTCTCCTAAAATTATTAAGCATAATACTTAGTAATGTGGAATGTAGTTTAAGGTGATGTTAACAGACAGGGTCACATAAAACTATATTATTAATTGTAATGGGAAACACATGAAAATACAAATATGAGATTTAATGTACAAAATATAATTGATGCATCAGTTACAATGGTTAATTGTTATTTTATTATTATTATTTTAGTACATTTTACTAAATATTATGAACAACAGCACCACTACTTACAATGACTAGAAAGTGTCCTCTTGTGCTGGTGACTGCCCTGTTTGTTAAAATCTTCATTCTTCTTCCCCTCATCCCCCACTCCCCCAGATATGCACGCCGCTGCGATATTTCAGTGTTGTGGGGGTTAATACAAGCTGCTGGACTTGTCACAGGCATTCGCCAGACGTGATGGCTAAGCCTGCCCTTCCTGACCCACCCGCTGAATGCAATCTGTACTCTGGTTTCTGTGGGTCCATGCACACTTGCCAGCACCTTCTGCTTCTTGAACTGTCTTAACTAAATATGTTTTTGTAAATCAAGCACCTAAAAATTTGACTCGCTTCACAAAGCGAACACATTTGGATAACAATCCTTCATGTTTTTGAAAAGTGGTAGTTTTGTTCTGTCCAATGAGATGAGGGTTACAACCACATGGCAAAAATCCAGATCCTTATTCATTAGCTAAAGCATTGTGAATTGAGCCTAATGTGTGTTTATGTTGCTGAGTTGATGTTAATTCATGCCAACCCTTTTGGATAACTGTCTGTTTTATTTTTTTGTGGGTGCGGGGAGGGGGTAGATATGGACAAAATTGATCTATCAGCAAGTTTGTGGAATGTGAAAAGAACCCATACAAAGAGGAAAAATACCAGATGGGGAATTTCTATAGGTGTTGTGATATCAGCATTGGATTATATTATTGATATTATATATAGCTGCTGATGCTTATGCCATGTTAGGTAAGTAATTCCTCAGTATTCCACATTGATTTGGTTAAGGATTACATCACAGTCCTGGGTTCAGGGTATAGGAGGATACACTTAAGAATTGGGATAAAAAATAGGTGAGCTATCAGATATGGGCAAGGATAAGGGTACATTTTGAGTTAGGGGTTAGGTTTAACTGCTCATAAGCACGATAAGAATTAATTTTAGGGGGTAGAATCATTCTTAAGGCTAGCAGGAGGGATACAATAAGAAATGATAAGTGCTAAAGATAGATAAAAATTGGGAAAGCATTGGTGCTAAGAGTAAAATTCACATTTCCTCCTAACACAGAAAGCTCTTTGTCCAAATGTCTTTCACAAGGGACCCATCACCAGAACTAACTGTAGTGATAAAATGTAAACTTTTCACAGATAGCATCTCTAGAGGGTATTAAGCCCAGTACCTTAGCTCTGCTAGGCTAAACCCAAAAGGATGGCTACCTGTTGTACAAGCACACATTTCCAGATACTGAGACTATGGATTCAGAATAGGAAAAATATTATAACCAGTGATGTGTGTTTGAGTACATACTCATCCTTTATATTACTTACAAAACATGACCAACAAAAAGAAAGCTTTTAGTTTGTGACAATGAATGTTGTAAAATAATATTCTCTGTAGAAGATCAGTCTTGATCACATAATTCACTATACTGTATACTGGTAGTTGAGAAATAAAAAGTAAGAATGCGGAGAACAAATAATAAATATCAGTGTTGATCCTATACACATTGAGATTTTGGCATACTCTGTTATTGGAAGTATACAAATTTTAAATGTAGAGGCAGAAAACTGCTGCTGTTAGACCAAAAGCACAGCAAATTTTATTTAAAGTGGTGAAATCTGAACAAAACATATCCCTCTATAGTGTGTACTTCTCTCCTACCAGGGTACTAGTGTCCCCAGTGTCATTTCTGTCTGCTGCCTCGTTCATCTGCTATCAGCAGGAGTCACTGACAAGGTTTCCTGACAAAAAAGTAAAAACGTGATGAGGAGAAAGCTCCAGCACACAGCCTCAGCTCTGTTCCTGTGTGCTGTGTGAAGGAAGGGGTCTCTCTTGCCTCCAATCAGGTCTCCTTACTAAGCTCTGCAGAGTGCAACTTCAACTCCCTGCCCCCTGCTTTCTGAAAGCTCAGCCAAGTTGTGTAAATTGTGCACTTTGAATAGCTAGCTGTAGAGATGAGAGGGCTGCAGATAAACAGGTCCAACTTATATATGATTTGTTATATCTCTGTGTATCACCTGAGGCCAGTCACTTCACTGGGTATATGAAATGGTTTACAACCACTTTAATGTGTTTTAAATACTCTTATTTTATTTCTACCGTAGCATGATATTTTGTGGTCTTTACAATCCTTCTTCTAGAATGAATGGGAATAACAGATGTACTAAAGGAGTAGAGGATGTTCACATAGCAAATCTGTAAATCTTTGCAAATAAGGTGAACTTGTGTTAATTTGAAACACACAGGTGTTGATTTACTAAAGGGAAAAAGACTGTGCACTTTGCAAAGTGCAGTTGCCCTCTGCAAGAGCAATTGCTCCAGAGCTTAGTAAATGAGCAGAAGCTCTGCTGACTTCCATCATCCAATCATGTGTAAGAAAAAATGCAGTTTTTTTAATTTTCCTTGCACAGGATTGGGTACTCTTTGCAAAGTCAAGCCTTACCTCATTTACTAAGCTCTGGAGCAATTGCACTTGCAGAGGGCAACTGCACTCTGCAAAGTGCACAGTCTATTTGGTATTGGTATTTAGTAAATCAACCCCACAGTTATGCAAGGAAATAAAAAACAGGATATATACTAGCAAATGATTGGATGAATGAAGTTAACAGAAATTCACATTACTTGCAAAGCCCACAGAACATACAGTTTTCAAAGTGAACAAACTATAGTTACTTAGCAATTCAACCCCAATATGTTTATTTCATAATTAATTGCAAGACACAAATGTTTATCCAAACAATGAATACAACACTTTTTGAAGAGACTTTGTAGCCACATTTCTTTGTTTGTGAGACCCATACATACTGCTGCTGAAAGTTGAGTCCTTTCCCAAAACATTTGTATATACACTATATTACCAAAAGTAAGCGTTGGTCTTGTAGCCCACGTGGATGTAATGGGGATCCCAGGAATGGTTACCCAGGAGGCAGGTTGGATCCTGGGAACAATCTCACTGACCAGAGACCCTGGAGTAGTCCTGGGGGTGGATAAGCAGGCCGTAGAAGCAGGACCATCCCATTAGAAATATAGTATCTCAGGGTTCACAGACAACACAGTGTCCTCTACGGTGACTGGGGCATAAGTGGAAGCTGTCATAGAACCACAGAGCACCTTCCCTACTTATCATGTGCAAAACATAGGGGTAGTGCTCTGTAGTTCACAGAAACAATGCAGGCAGGGCTGAAAACATTGTTTAATATTCCAGCGCAGTATTGTCAGCTTAATACAGGAAGTTAGGACAGCATAGAATTTCTGGGAGGATCAGGCATTTATCAAGCAAATATATCTAAATGCTTTTATTGGGATATTTACCAGACAGAAGGTAGCAAATAAGAAGTTGTTAGGTTTAAATACACTTTAAAAATAAACCCAAATACATCGTTTTTATTATTTTTGCTGTATGACAGACAGATGTATCCCGACACACTCGGGCCTGATTCTCACTGGCTTCAGCGTGTATCAGAACAGTGGAAACAACAAGCTTTGGCAAAGTATTTGAAGCTTTCAGCAAGCTCTGTTGAAGCTTTTAGAGTACCATTCAGCTCCAGTTTGTAAATATTGAACACAGATCCAAAATGGAGTGCTGATTGCCAAATAAGCTGCTAGCAGGCTTCAGCACTTCTTGAAGCTTGTTAAAGCAACTTGCTTAAAGTGGCAATCATCCCTAATATTAGGATCTGTGTTCAACATTTACAAACTGCTGAAAGCTCTGCAAATGCTTTGTCAAAGCTTGCTTTTCATACTGTTCTATTTTTTTCAGTGGAATACATCATATATATCAATTTGTTTGAAGGTAAAATTAACAATCTGTATTGACCACTAAACACTTACCAGTTGTTGCCTAAACAGCAGTGTAACATGGAATCACCAAAGCACATTTTCTAATATATATTTCTAGTATATATTGGTCAGATGTATGGCCAACATTCGGAAAAATCATCATTCATTTTTCTATTGACACAAAGGAATAAATCTTAAAGGTAAACTAATACCTAACTTAAGTAGTCATCTAGAGGTTATATTACAATAGAAAGTTAATTCCGACATACTTTCCAATAAAATGACGTGTCATTTTCATGCTCATATTTCCTGGAATTGCAGATTATCCTTTATACAAGAATTTCAGATTATCCTTTTATCAGCATTGTTACTGCACAACAGCTGTAATAAAATCAATTGGATGGCACCTGGATGACACTGATTTGAGCACACACATTTATTGGGGAGGATTTGTAGTTTAGAAACTATTTAAAATGGCGATTAGAGTATTACCACCAAACGTCTGCAGTGCTTCCATATTTATTCCTGACTAACAGGGTTATCAATAAATTTAAAGCAGTTAATGTTCTCTTGTCATGTGATCCAGACCACACTGAGTTCTAAATGGAGCTGCTTATTCCCTGAAGCCTGTCAGAAAATATCCTATTAGTGTGTCAGCCTAGGGCAAGCAGCGAGGCTATGAAAATAGTGTTTATGCTATGACAGAAACAAAGGGGTTCCTTATAATTGTAATTTATTTACTTTTATTTAAGAAAACAAAACACAAAAAATGGGAAAAAACAAAGGTATAATATATGTGTGTTATGCAGATTTATTTTAAGCCTTTAATTATTTTGTTAATATATACAGTACATGCACATGGGGTTTGGTTGCTGTAGTAAATATAGGTGCTGGTTACAAAAAGCTAGCAATTCACCATCTATCTAGTCCAGTCAGGGTGCCCCTGTTTACAGGTATGGTAAATATTGATCACTCCCATGGGCGTCTGCAGAACTTTTTTAGGGGGGGGCATCATTTTAAGGTCACCAATGCCCTGCCCCTTTTCAATAATGTCATGAAGGGGAGGGGCTTAGTCATTATCACATAAAGCGTGATAACCCTCCCACCATTCCACTGCCACATTTGGCACATTTTTGGGGGGGGGGAGTGTACCTGGTTTTGCAGTGGCCAAGATGTGTTGGTGTCAGTTTCTGCAATAATAATCCCCAGCGTTGGTGTCAGTTTCTGCAATAATAACCACCAGTGTTGGTGTCAGTTTCTGCAATAATAACCGCCAGTATTGGTGACAGTTTCTGCAATAATAATCCCCAGTATTGGTGTCAGTTTCTGCAATAATAATCCCCAGTATTGGTGTCAATTTCTGCAATAATAATGCCCAGTATTGGTGTCAGTTTCTGCAATAATAATCCCCAGCATTGGTGTCAGTTTCTGCAATAATAACCACCAGTGTTGGTGTCAGTTTCTGCAATAATAACCTCCACCATTGGTGTCAGTTTCTGCAATAATAATCCCCAGCATTGGTGTCAGTTTCTGCAATAATAACCACCAGTGTTGGTGTCAGTTTCTGCAATAATAACCTCCACCATTGGTGTCAGTTTCTGCAATAATAATCCCCTGTATTGGTGTCAGTTTCTGCAATAATAATCCCCAGTATTGGTGTCAGATTCTGCAATAATAATCGCCAGCATTGGTGTCAGTTTCTGCAATAATAATCCCCAGTATTGGTGTCAGTTTCTGCAATAATAACCGCCAGTATTGGTGTCAGTTTCTGCAATAATAACCTCCAGCATTGGTGTCAGTTTCTGCAATAATAACCTCCAGCATTGGTGTCAGTTTCTGCAATAATAATCCCCAGTATTGGTGTCAGTTTCTGCAATAATAATCCCCAACATTGGTGTCAGTTTCTGCAATAATAACCACCAGTGTTGGTGTCAGTTTCGGCAATAATAACGCCAGTATTGGTGTCAGTTTCTGCAATAATAATCCCCAGTATTGGTGTCAGTTTCTGCAATAATAATCCCCAGTATTGGTGTCAGTTTCTGCCATAATAATCGCCAGCATTGGTGTCAGTTACTGCAATAATAATCCCCAGTATTGGTGTCAGTTTCTGCAATAATAATCCCCAGTATTGGTGTCAGTTACTGCAATAATAATCCCCAGTATTGGTGTCAGTTTCTGCAATAATAATCCCCAGTATTGGTGTCAGTTACTGCAATAATAATCCCCAGTATTGGTGTCAGTTTCTGCAATAATAATCCCCAGTAGGGATGAGCTTCGAGTTCGAGTCGAACTCATGTTCGACTCGAACATTGGCTGTTCGCAAGTTCGCCGAACAGCGAACAATTTGGGGTGTTCGCGGCAAATTCGAATGCCACGGAACACCCTTTAAAAGTCTATGGGAGAAATCAAAAGTGCTAATTTTAAAGGCTAATATGCAAGTTATTGTCATAAAAAGTGTTTGGGGACCTGGGTCCTGCCCCAGGGGACATGGATCAATGCAAAAAAAAGTTTTAAAAACGGCCGTTTTTTCAGGAGCAGTGATTTTAATAATGCTTAAAGTCAAACAATAAAAGTGTAATATCCCTTTAAATTTAGTACCTGGGGGGTGTCTTTAGTATGCCTGTAAAGGGGCGCATGTTTCCTGTGTTTAGAACAGTCTGACAGCAAAATGACATTTCGAAGGAAAAAAAACCATTTAAAACTACCCGCGGCTATTGCATTGCCGACAATACACATAGAAGTTCATTGATAAAAAACGGCATGGGAATTCCCCACAGGGCAACCCCGAACCAAAATTGAAAAAAAAAAAGATGTGGGGGTCCCCCTAAATTCCATACCAGGCCCTTCAGGTCTGGTATGGATATTAAGGGGAACCCCGGCCAAAATTTTTTTTAAAAATGACGTGGGGTTCCCCCTAAATTCCATACCAGACCCTTCAGGTCTGGTATGGATTTTAAGGGAAACCCCGCGCCAAAAATTTTTTTAAAAAAATGGCGTGGGGTCCCCCCAAAAATCCATACCAGACCCTTATCCGAGCACGCAACCTGGCAGGCCGCAGGAAAAGAGGGGGGGACGGGAGTGTGCCCCCCCCTCCTGAACCGTACCAGGCCACATGCCCTCAACATTGGGAGGGTGCTTTGGGGTAGCCCCCCAAAACACCTTGTCCCCATGTTGATGAGGACAAGGGCCTCATCCCCACAACCCTGGCCGGTGGTTGTGGGGGTCTGCGGGCGGGGGGCTTATCGGAATCTGGAAGCCCCCTTTAACAAGGGGACCCCCAGATCCCCGCCCCCCCCCCTGTGTGAAATGGTAAGGGGGTACTTACCCCTACCATTTCACTAAAAAAACTGTCAAAAATGTTAAAAATGACAAGAGACAGTTTTTGACAATTCCTTTATTTAAATGCTTCTTCTTTCTTCTTTCTTCCTTCATCTTCTTCTGGTTCTTCTGGCTCTTCTGGTTCTTCCTCCGGCGTTCTCGTCCAGCATCTCCTCCGCGGCGTCTTCTATCTTCTTCTCCTCGGGCCGCTCCGCACCCATGGCATGAGTAGAGGCTCCCGCTCTTCTCTTCATCTTCTTCTTCATCCTCTTCTCTTCTTCCTTCTTCCTTCTTCTCCTCTTCATTTTCTTCTCCGGGCCGCTCCGCATTCATGCTGTCATGAAGGGAGGCTCCCGCTGTGTGACGGCGTCTCTTCGTCTGACGGCTCTTAAATAACGGGGGGCGGGGCCACCCGGTGACCCCGCCCCCCTCTGACGCACGGGACATGACGAGACTTCAATGTGGCATTCCCCGTGACATCACAGGGAAGTCCCGTCAAGTCACCGTGCGTCAGAGGTGGGCGGGGTCACTGGGTGGCCCCGCCCCCCGTTATTTAAGAGCCGTCAGACGAAGAGACGCCGTCACACAGCGGGAGCCTCCCTTCATGACAGCATGAATGCGGAGCGGCCCGGAGAAGAAAATGAAGAGGAGAAGAAGGAAGAAGGAAGAAGAGAAGAGGATGAAGAAGAAGATGAAGAGAAGAGCGGGAGCCTCCCCTCATGCCATGGGTGCGGAGCGGCCCGAGGAGAAGAAGATAGAAGACGCCGCGGAGGAGATGCTGGACGAGAACGCCGGAGGAAGAACCAGAAGAGCCAGAAGAACCAGAAGAAGAAGAAGATGAAGGAAGAAGCATTTAAATAAAGGAATTGTCAAAAACTGTCTCCTGTCATTTTTAACATTTTTGACAGTTTTTTAGTGAAATGGTAGGGGTAAGTACCCCCTTACCATTTCACACAGGGGGGGCCGGGATCTGGGGGTCCCCTTGTTAAAGGGGGCTTCCAGATTCCGATAAGCCCCCTGCCCGCAGACCCCCACAACCACCGGCCAGGGTTGTGGGGATGAGGCCCTTGTCCTCATCAACATGTGGCCTGGTACGGTTCAGGAGGGGGGGGCGCACTCTCGTCCCCCCCTCTTTTCCTGCGGCCTGCCAGGTTGCGTGCTCGGATAAGGGTCTGGTATTGATATTTGGGGGAACCCCACGCCATTTTTTTTTTTTTGGCGCGGGGTTCCCCTTAAAATCCATACCAGACCTGAAGGGTCTGGTATGAAATTTAGGGGGAACCCCACGTCGTTTTTTTTTTTTAATTTTGGCCGGGGTTCCCCTTAATATCCATACCAGACCTAAAGGGCCTTGTATGGAATTTAGGGGGACTCCCACATCATTTTTTTTTTTAATTTTGGTTCAGGGTTTCCCTGTGGGGAATTCCCATGCCGTTTTTATCAATGAACTTCTATGTGTATTGTCGGCAATGCAATAGCCGCGGGTAGTTTTAAATGTTTTTTCCTTCGAAATGTCATTTTGCTGTTAGACTGTTCTAAACACAGGAAACATGCGCCCCTTTACAGGCATACTATAGACACCCCTCAGGTACTACATTTAAAGGGATATTACACTTTTATTGTTTGACTTTAAGCATTATTAAAATCACTGCTCCTGAAAAAACGGCCGTTTTTAAAACTTTTTTTTGCATTGATCCATGTCCCCTGGGGCAGGACCCGGGTCCCCAAACACTTTTTATGACAAAAACTTGCATATTAGCCTTTAAAATGAGCACTTTTGATTATTCATGTTCGTGTCCCATAGACTTTAACGGTGTTCGCGTGTTCGAGCGAACTTTTTTCCTGTTCGCATGTTCTGGTGCGAACTGAACAGGGGGGTGTTCGGCTCATCCCTAATCCCCAGTATTGGTGTCAGTTTCTACAATAATAACCGCCAGTGTTGGTGTCAGTTTCTGCAATAATAACCGCCAGTATTGGTGTCAGTTTCTGCAATAATAATCCCCAGTATTGGTGTCAGTTTCTGCAATACTAATCCCCAGTATTGGTGTCAGTTACTGCAATAATAATCCCCAGCATTGGTGTCAGTTTCTGCAATAATAACCGCCAGTATTGGTGTCAGTTTCTGCAATAATAATCCCCAGTATTGGTGTCAGTTTCTGCAATAATAATCCCCAGTATTGGTGTCAGTTTCTGCAATAATAATCGCCAGCATTGGTGTCAGTTTCTGCAATAATAACCGCCAGTGTTGGTGTCAGTTTCTGCAATAATAACCGCCAGTGTTGGTGTCAGTTTCTGCAATAATAATCCCCAGTATTGGTGTCAGTTCCTGCAATAATAACCGCCAGTGTTGGTGTCAGTTTCTGCAATAATAATCCCCAGCATTGGTGTCAGTTTCTGCAATAATAACCGCCAGTGTTGGTGTCAGTTTCTGCAATAATAATCCCCAGCCTTGGTGTCAGTTTCTGCAATAATAACCGCCAGTATTGGTGTCAGTTTCTGCAATAATATTCCCCAGTATTGGTGTCAGTTTCTGCAATAATAATCCCCAGCATTGGTGTCAGTTTCTGCAATAATAACCTCCAGCATTGGTGTCAGTTTCTGCAATAATAACCTCCAGCATTGGTGTCAGTTTCTGCAATAATAATCCCCAGCATTGGTGTCAGTTTCTGCAATAATAACCGCCAGTGTTGGTGTCAGTTTCTGCAATAATAATCCCCAGCCTTGGTGTCAGTTTCTGCAATAATAACCGCCAGTATTGGTGTCAGTTTCTGCAATAATATTCCCCAGTATTGGTGTCAGTTTCTGCAATAATAATCCCCAGCATTGGTGTCAGTTTCTGCAATAATAATCCCCAGCATTGGTGTCAGTGTCTGCAATAATAACCGCCAGTGTTGGTGTCAGTTTCTGCAATAATAACCTCCAGCATTGGTGTCAGTTTCTGCAATAATAGTCCCCAGTATTGGTGTCAGTTTCTGCAATAATAATCCCCAGCATTGGTGTCAGTTTCTGCAATAATAACTGTCAGTGTTGGTGTCAGTTTCTGCAATAATAACCGCCAGTATTGGTGTCAGTTTCTGTAATAATAACCTCCAGCATTGGTGTCAGTTTCTGCAATAATAACCTCCAGCATTGGTGTCAGTTTCTGCAATAATAATCCCCAGTATTGGTGTCAGTTTCTGCAATAATAATCCCCAACATTGGTGTCAGTTTCTGCAATAATAACCGCCAGTGTTGGTGTCAGTTTCGGCAATAATAACGCCAGTATTGGTGTCAGTTTCTGCAATAATAATCCCCAGTATTGGTGTCAGTTTCTGCAATAATAATCGCCAGCATTGGTGTCAGTTACTGCAATAATAATCCCCAGCCTTGGTGTCAGTTTCTACAATAATAACCGCCAGTGTTGGTGTCAGTTTCTGCAATAATAACCGCCAGTATTGGTGTCAGTTTCTGCAATAATAATCCCCAGTATTGGTGTCAGTTTCTGCAATAATAATCCCCAGTATTGGTGTCAGTTACTGCAATAATAATCCCCAGCATTGGTGTCAGTTTCTGCAATAATAACCGCCAGTATTGGTGTCATTTTCTGCAATAATAATCCCCAGTATTGGTGTCAGTTTCTGCAATATTAATCCCCAGTATTGGTGTCAGTTTCTGCAATAATAATCGCCAGCATTGGTGTCAGTTTCTGCAATAATAACCGCCAGTGTTGGTGTCAGTTTCTGCAATAATAACCGCCAGTGTTGGTGTCAGTTTCTGCAATAATAATCCCCAGTATTGGTGTCAGTTCCTGCAATAATAACCGCCAGTGTTGGTGTCAGTTTCTGCAATAATAATCCCCAGCATTGGTGTCAGTTTCTGCAAAAATAACCACCAGTGTTGGTGTCAGTTTCTGCAATAATAATCCCCAGCCTTGGTGTCAGTTTCTGCAATAATAACCGCCAGTATTGGTGTCAGTTTCTGCAATAATAATCCCCAGCATTGGTGTCAGTGTCTGCAATAATAACCGCCAGTGTTGGTGTCAGTTTCTGCAATAATAACCTCCAGCATTGGTGTCAGTTTCTGCAATAATAATCCCCAGCATTGGTGTCAGTTTCTGCAATAATAACTGCCAGTGTTGGTGTCAGTTTCTGCAATAATAACCGCCAGTATTGGTGTCAGTTTCTGCAATAATAATCCCCAGTATTGGTGTCAGTTTCTGCAATAATAATCGCCAGGATTGGTGTCAGTTTCTGCAATAATAACCGCCAGTATTGGTGTCAGTTTCTGCAATAATAATCCCCAGTATTGGTGTCAGTTTCTGCAATAATAATCCCCAGCATTGGTGTCAGTTTCTGCAATAATAATCCCCAGCATTGGTGTCAGTGTCTGCAATAATAACCGCCAGTGTTGGTGTCAATTTCTGCAATATTAATCCCCAGTATTGGTGTCAGTTTCTGCAATAATAATCCCCAGCATTGGTGTCAGTGTCTGCAATAATAACCGCCAGTGTTGGTGTCAGTTTCTGCAATAATAACCTCCAGCATTGGTGTCAGTTTCTGCAATAATAATTCCCAGTATTGGTGTCAGTTTCTGCAATAATAATCCCCAGCATTGGTGTCAGTTTCTGCAATAATAACCGCCAGTGTTGGTGTCAGTTTCTGCAATAATAACCGCCAGTGTTGGTGTCAGTTTCTGCAATAATAATCCCCAGTATTGGTGTCAGTTCCTGCAATAATAACCGCCAGTGTTGGTGTCAGTTTCTGCAATAATAATCCCCAGCATTGGTGTCAGTTTCTGCAAAAATAACCGCCAGTGTTGGTGTCAGTTTCTGCAATAATAATCCCCAGCCTTGGTGTCAGTTTCTGCAATAATAACCGCCAGTATTGGTGTCAGTTTCTGCAATAATAATCCCCAGCATTGGTGTCAGTGTCTGCAATAATAATCCCCAGTATTGGTGTCAGTTTCTGCAATAATAATCCCCAGCATTGGTGTCAGTTTCTGCAATAATAACTGCCAGTGTTGGTGTCAGTTTCTGCAATAATAACCGCCAGTATTGGTGTCAGTTTCTGCAATAATAATCCCCAGTATTGGTGTCAGTTTCTGCAATAATAATCGCCAGGATTGGTGTCAGTTTCTGCAATAATAACCGCCAGTATTGGTGTCAGTTTCTGTAATAATAATCCCCAGTATTGGTGTCAGTTTCTGCAATAATAATCCCCAGCATTGGTGTCAGTTTCTGCAATATTAATCCCCAGTATTGGTGTCAGTTTCTGCAATAATAATCGCCAGTATTGGTGTCAGTTTCTGCAATAATAATCGCCAGGATTGGTGTCAGTTTCTGCAATAATAACCGCCAGTATTGGTGTCAGTTTCTGCAATAATAATCCCCAGCATTGGTGTCAGTTTCTGCAATAATAATCCCCAGCATTGGTGTCAGTGTCTGCAATAATAACCGCCAGTGTTGGTGTCAATTTCTGCAATATTAATCCCCAGTATTGGTGTCAGTTTCTGCAATAATAATCCCCAGCATTGGTGTCAGTGTCTGCAATAATAACCGCCAGTGTTGGTGTCAGTTTCTGCAATAATAACCTCCAGCATTGGTGTCAGTTTCTGCAATAATAATCCCCAGTATTGGTGTCAGTTTCTGCAATAATAATCCCCAGCATTGGTGTCAGTTTCTGCAATAATAACCGCCAGTGTTGGTGTCAGTTTCTGCAATAATAACCGCCAGTGTTGGTGTCAGTTTCTGCAATAATAATCCCCAGTATTGGTGTCAGTTCCTGCAATAATAACCGCCAGTATTGGTGTCAGTTTCTGCAATAATAATCCCCAGCATTGGTGTCAGTTTCTGCAATAGTAACCGCCAGTGTTGGTGTCAGTTTCTGCAATAATAATCCCCAGTATTGGTGTCAGTTTCTGCAATAATAATCCCCAGCCTTGGTGTCAGTTTCTGCAATAATAATCACCAGCATTGGTGTCAGTTACTGCAATAATAATCCCCAGCATTGGTGTCAGTTTCTGCAATATTAATCCCCAGCATTGGTATCAGTTTCTGGAATAATAATCCCCAGCGTTGGTGTCAGTTTCTGCAATATTAATCCCCAGTGTTGGTGCAGTAGCTGCAATATTAGCCCCAGCATAGATGGTCAGTGGTGATATGATAATTTAAAATCATGCAGCATGAAGGAGCTAATTAACATTGACATTGGCCACTAATTCAGCTCAAGGGGTTAATGAACACTGCTATTGATCACTAATGCAGTAGTGGCCAGTGGCAGTGTTTACCCCTTTGTACTGCAGCAGGAATAGGTTAACATTGACACTGGTCACTAATGCAGTACAAAGGGGTTAATTAACTGCTATTGGCCACTAATGCATTAGAGATCAATGGCAGTGTTCATTGACTCCTTGTGCTGAATTAGTGGCCAGTGTCAGTAAATTAACCCCTTCATGCTGCATATTACTGGCTAATGGCTTAATTAACCTCCTCTGTCTGCCATTCCTCACTTACCTAATTCTAGCTACATCCATGCTCCCTCGTGGTGCCTCTCTCTCTTCCTGAATGACATCATGTCAGAGGCGGGAACTAGAAATGATCTGTGAGGTGGAGTTCACTCCCCCTGACAGAGAAGTGTAACTGATGTCTTCTCAGTTGAATGTAGGAGCGCAGGGAAAGTTCCAGCACTCGGCACCTCGCTGCAACTCTACAAGGGCACTTTAGGTCTGACTTGGGCAGTGATCTGTGACTGTGTGCATATTCATTTTCCATGGAGCACAGTTTAGCCGGCACTGCCCACACTGTCACCCTGACGATTCCAGGGGGAGCACTTGACCCCCCCTTGCCCCCTCTTGCGGATGCCCATGATCACTCCTGAATTATTGATCAGATAGCATCCATTATGATTACATCAGAATACATCAGAACTAGTGGAATAGTCGTGGCTTTTCTATAGTAAAAGTGGTTGTAAAGGTAGAAGGTTTTTTACTTTAATGCAGTCTATGAGACTCAGTTCTTGAGACTCAAAATGTGACCCTACTTTTTTGGACAACTGCTGCTAGGTAACCTGCTTATTGGCTGTCTCAGGCCATTCTATGGACCACATGTGGTGGTTAGCTGCAGGCACTCTGTCAGGGTGTTCCAGCCAGGTTGGATGGAGTAGGAGAGTTAGAGATGCGCTTTTTGCATACCCCTTCTATTGCTTTATTGAATCTCACCTGAAATTCTACACTTGACTGTTGATCCTTTGGTAACCCTCTCTCTGTTCACTCTTATTTGTGTTCATAAATTCCTGTTTGACACACAATTTTGTACAGTTTCTGTACACTTTTGGTCCATTTGGGCTGGTGTAGGCCCTGGTTCATTGGCTGACCTTTCCTTAAAATAGATGTGTAAGCTGACCCTGTGCAGACAGGGTTCATTTTGAAATGGTTAGCTGCTTTCTGCACCCCCTTCCTGCTGCTTTATGCATCCCCTTCCTCCTGTTCCCTTCCCCTTCTTTTAACTATTCTACTCTCCTAATTAACATTAACCCCACACCTTGGGATGTCCTACTTTTCCTACTTTGTTGGCCATTTTTTCTCTTTGAAATTGTCTTCTGCTTCATCCACCCCCCCCCCCCCTGCCTTTTTCTGTCCTCTCTTTTCCCCTCTACTCCCTCAGAGGGTGCCAGTCCGGGAGTTCTTGACATCCACTGGCTCTTTTTGCCGCTTTATTGGTCATCATAACATATACTGTATTACATTTATAACGTTAAGGGACAGAAGATGCTTTATGACTGTAGGTCCTGTTTCTCCAAGAAATGCACTTTAGGGGCACCTATGCCATGATCAGGCCCACATAATACTATGTTAAGTGGTTTACTAGAAATAACCCTCACAGTAAATCCAGAGGGGTAGCCTTAGGTTTACACTTCTCCCTCCCTTTTTTTTTCTTTGTACTTGAATTTATAGGAAATAACCTTCAATTATCTTTTATATTTGTGTAGCACTCATTCCATACTACTTTACAATTCAACTTAATAACACATCTAAACTGTTGTCCTCTTGGAGGGTGAAAAAAAAACAACTTTTGAAGGACTTGTCTACCAAAGTGGCAGTAACCCAAGCTGTGTCTGATTTCCTTCAACATCATATAATACACAAATTTAATTCCTTGAAACACAGTATAAGCATACTAATTTTTTGACCATTTTTTAGACCTTGCAAAAGAAAAAATAGACCTTCACACATTGATGGATCAACCCTACCAGTATCCTAAAAACTTTACTCTTCAGGCTTTGGCAACAAATATAGTAGGTCCTTAGCACATTCAACCAGAAAGCAGATGCATACCTACATATCAAAAGTGCATTGCTCAAATAAGCAGAGGGTACATATATCAATATCGATTGCCTCAACTTTCCATAAGTATTATACATATCTGTATGACATAGCAAATCAGAAAATAGAGCCCACCAATTCATTGAGAACTACGCAACTTCTTGATTACATATCCCAAACCGTTCTGCCTCAAATAGATCCATCAATCAGCACCATCATATCAGCAAGATGCATGACATGGTCCATTCTCTACCCTCCAGTAAAAGCCTTTGACAGCCTTAAATTGCAATGTAAATTAACCCAGAACATGTAACCTTCGTACTGCAATGCGAGGCTCAGGACAACACTTTTAAAACACTCTTCCTTATAAACTATTCTAGTAAAAATAAAGCTCCAATGTTTACTCTCCCTAGATGTCAAGAAGGCAACTGACAACCTAGATTAGAGATTCCTATTGGCCAGCCTATTACAAGTAGGACTACCCCCTGTTTTCATAAACAAGATTATGGCCTTATACGCCTCTCCCAGGATCAGGGATAATGGCCTGCTTTCTGATCCAGTGTTAATTTCTAACTGCTTGAGAGTGAATAGTTTCATCCAAGGTATAAATATAGGAGGCATTCCACACATACAGTATTTCCATCTAGGGTGTAACGATAGGAGGCATTCCACAAACTAGAGCTGGCCATACATGTTTCAGTTTTTTCTTTTTTTAGCCAGCTGGCTGAACAGAAAAAAACAAACCGATCCCTCTACCCACACATTTGAGGGGGATGAGGAGATCCTCCTCGCTTTGTCATGGTATTCCGACAGCAGAGAGTTAAGCTGGATCAAACTAAAGTTTTCAAAAAAGCTGGTTCATGAGAAGTTGGAACCGTCCGAGTTGCGATCAACGTATGGGCAGCTTTAGTCTCTTTGTGGATGTTCTCCTTTTGTATGTCAGTTCAACAAAAGCATTCCCTTCCATACTTGAGTAGTTTGGCCATTTTCGTAATTTTAAAATTAACACTACTAAGTGCTGCCACCCCATGAATGTGCATTCCTGCAGGCCATTTTTCCCTTCCAATCGGCAGATTCCTTCAAACACAGACAAAATCTTTAAGCTTAATTACCTACTTTTGTTTACTTGTGCTCAACTTAGGCTACTTTACTTTAGTATTGTTTATCTATAAAGTTGGGTAGTAAAATGATATAAATAATATTGATAATAATGGTTTTGTATTAAGATATCCAATAATACCATTGTCCGTGGAAACATTTTCAAAATTAAATATGCAAATATTATAAATTATGCATGTACATATGGTTCATTGAAAGGGTGTCATGTAAAAAAACCTAAGCTCATACTTTGACACTGCAGAAGTAAATACAATTCTGCAGCTGTAGTAATTTTGATTATCTCTAGAAATAATGACTTGCAATCACATCACAGTTCTTATATTCTTCCTTTGTGTTCATCTACTTTTGAAAATTAAAATGCATCTTTAACATTGTGCCTTTGAAGCCTTACAACAATCTGAGCTGAAAATAGTGACACTATTTCAATTTGCAATTAAATGAGGAGTGATGTTCTGTTGTTCCTGTCTCTTTTATAAGTGTTATTAGAGAATTCTTTGTAGTAAAAAGCCACAGTGCAAATGGTGAATCTAATATATTAGACAGAAGTTCAAGATGTCCCTTAAGAAAGAAAGAAAGAAAGAAAGAATGTATACAAAATGTGCCTTTCACTTGTGTATCCCAGACAATGTGTTATTTTATTTTATTACTTTATGCCTATGCATTAGTGGAATTCGGAAACATCTACGAATTCGGAAACATCTACTAAGATTCTCAGGACCTTAGTGACTAGCAAAGCATCACTTTATCTGACTGAACATTATTTTATTTATTTCTGATATTCTCATATTTTACAATGTTCTATTCTGCTGTGTTTTCATAATCAACATAACAAAAAAACAAAAACATTTGAACACAATGACTGTGTTCTGTCTTTGTAGCCTAAATGTCTTTTTTATTTTTATTTTCTGAGTTTAAGTTGCATTCTTCATAAAAGGACAAAATACGGTATGTAGTAGAAGTGGACAAAAGGGAAGAACCTTAACATTTTACTACCATATTATAAACAAATGTTAGGTCAGCCTTTTTCAACCAAGGTGCCCAGGCACCATGGGGTGCCTTCAGGTGTCTTCAGGGGTGCCTTGGCAAAATGCCTAGAAATTGCCCAAAAACTGTATACAAGTCAGTGGGTGGATTAAGCCTGCCTATTAGTTACACTAAGCCACAGGTTAGGTGTCCTAACAACCAATGATGTCATCGGTTGATAAGGAGGATGTTGGCACCTGCACAGCATCCTTCTTTGCCCCTCCCCTGCCCCTCTCCTTCCGCACCAGGGTCACATTAGCTGAGTGAGGGAGAAAAACTAAGGGAGAAGAGAAACATTGGAATAGTAATCAGTACCAGTGTGAAAAGATGTATTTGCTTTGGAAGAATAAATCACCGTTGGGTGTCCTACCCATGGGGATATTGCTACATTATGTAAAACTAATAATTTTGTTCTTTTATTTATAAAGGGTTGCCTCGAAATTGTGTGGAATTTTAAAGGGTGCCTTGACTGAAAAAAGGTAGAGAAACACTGTGTTAAGTATAAATTTTACTCCTGAGACTCACAGAAATATAGAAAGGTGCATACTAACGCAAGTTGTAGACAATAATACATACATATGTACTGAATTGAGGAGAATAAGTTAAAGATTTCCAAACTAGCCAACTGATTTGTTTAACGTTATTTACTTTGCTATTGTTCAGATCATAATCCATGTTTAGCTATTTGCCATGACCATACATGTACAATTATTATGCACTGAAGGGGGCCCAGGGGGTCTTAAAGCCATTTACCAAGAAAAAAATTCTAAAACACACACATACACTTAAAAAAAGCCCCGGGGCTCAAATGTATGGCGTACTTAGCTGCTGTGTAGTGCCGCGTACACACAAACGGACTTTCCGGCAGAAAAAGTCAGACGGAATCATTCCGTCGGATATTATGATCGTGTGTGGGCTTCATCTGTCTTTTTTCTTCAAAAATTCCGATGGACCTAGAAATAGAACATGTTTCAAATCTGTCCGACGGAATCAATTTCTATCGGGAAAACCGTTCGTCTGTATGCTGGTCCGACGGACCAAATACGACGCAATGGCAGCTATTGGCTACTGGCTATTGAACATTGAACTTCGTTTTCTAGTCCCGTCGTACGTCATCACGTTCAAAACGAACGGACTTTGGTCCGTTTGTGTGTGTGCAAGTCCGTTCGGTCGGAAGTCCGTCGGAAGTCTGTTGGAACTCCGTCGGGAAGACCGTCGGACTTTTTCTGCTGGAAAGTCCAGTCATGTGTACGTGGCATTACTTTGCCTCTACTATTGTTTTTGGCTTTGGTCTGAGCAAAGTAGTCAAGCTTTGCTCCTTGAACCTTTCCTATATATTAAAAATGGATATTAGCTCTTAGTACTGGCAACAAGAACTATATTAACAGAATGTTTAGGGCATAAACTTGAGTATTATACTCAGCCTAATTTTAAAAGCAATATTATGACCCATAGGTGTGCGCAACCTATTGCATTAGGATATGCACCCCAAATCTCAAACACACATGTTTGTGTGCATGTATGTATGTGTATTACGTATATAGAGAGATATATGTACATATCTATATAGATATATATATATAGACACACACACTCTTAAAAAATAAATGTAATTAACATTTTAAAAACATATAAAAACATGGACAGTGTTAGTAGGACAGTGGATGGTGTCAGTAGAGCAGTAGACATGTCATAGGGCAGATGTTGGTGTTATTAGGGGGTGATTAGGGTGTACCCAGGCACACCGGCACACTCCCTGAGCACACCTATGTTATGGCCAAAGATGAAGACTGGCCATAGATTTCCATCCAACCAGTTTCCTCTCTGAAGTACCAGCTGTAATAAAGCAAAGCAGTAGATTTAAGGGCTGAGCAAACAATGTGGTTAAAAACAGTTAGAGAAATAGTGATCGGGCAGGCTAGAAGACCTTGTAAGGTCAAGTTTGGTCCCTGTAAACAAAAGAATGCGTTGCGCCTAGGGATATATGTAAATATCTATACTCCTTAGTGATAACATGTGAATCAAAATAATAAAGTAAAGTGCAATTTACAGAAAATATGAATCCAAAATCACTTACTGTATAAATCAAACTCTATAACCACGTACAACAAAGTGCCGTGTATATTGAATCACAAAGTGCAATGTGCATATAATGCGTACCTAAATCATGTGATATAACTATAACAATATAGACATGCGAATAAATATATGAAATAACTAAAAAATCCTTGAATGGGTGTACACACTAAAACAGTACTATACATATATCGCATAAAAAATCCACTGTGATTATAAAAGTGAGGGTGAAAAAATATTAATAAAAATAAAGATTAAAACACAAATAAATAAATAAATCACTCGTGTAATAAAATAGACTGTAATCGTCCTTATTGTGGTATTGAAAATCACAGTCGTGAAAAATCTTCCAATCCAACAGCGTAAAGTGACAAAGTTCCAACAGAAATCAATATAATAGTGGTGTTTCAAAGAAAAAGTTCCAGTACTGAATCAAAAGTGCCCAAATCATGCCGTGAAGTGCCTTGGTGACCCCCAATGTGGTTGTGCTCACCTTAGAGTGTGTGACACAGTGTTCAGCTGTGTCAATACACGCTTTGGAGCCACCCCTGGGCTCAGTGATTAGTAACAGCTGATTCCCCAAACAGATTCGTTATGGCTCCACTCACATCATACCATAGAAAAGAGAAAGGCTAATATAGTGTAATACCTCAAGATAATTTTATTAAAATGACATCCAATCCCCACAGTGGGGTACTCACATTTATAAGGTGCTCATGTGCACCAAACATGACAGGCGAAAAAAACGCTGTACGGCGTGCTGCGGGGTGTGAGAGATCCACAACCCAGCTCTGTGCTGATCGCTCCGTCCTGGCCCCCCTTCCTTATATCCTTATCAAGTTTGGTCCCGCTGCCACTGCTGATGTTTGTACCTGGCTTTTTTCTTCTTCCTCCTGCTCTCACTGTAGCATTTACAAAAACACAAGGGCAACTGAAATGTTTGTCAGTACACTGCAGGTTGCATACAGAGACATCAAAGACTAGTACATTTTGCCCCCATGTCAAAGTGTTATTCATTGACTTTGGGCAGAAAAATAATATCATTTTCCACGTTGAGCAGAAATGTTGTATAAATGTCCACAGGGCTAAATTACCGTAAGACACTTGTTGGAAACTGCTTGCAGTAATAAGACAGAACTGTGATGCACAAAAATGCACTTACAATTTTTTTTCCACTTTCACTTTTTCTGCTAACTTGAGGATGCTTGTGAGAAAATTTAGCTTTGCAAAAGAATATAATTTTAAGGCTTATTTCCATGCGTCCCATCACTTTAAAAAGTTAATTTGGACCAAACTGGTACAAACAAATTATTTCCTTTACTAAAGCTTCATTCACACTTGTGCGACTTACCATGCAACTTTGGACACATAAAATCGCATGAGAAGTCACAGCCTATGTATTTCAATGGAAGCCATTCAAATCTATGACTTAAAGCCACAGTGACTTTAAAAAGGTCCCTGCACTACTTTGATGTGACTTTAATGCTACTTGAGTGCCATAGACTGCAATGTAAAGTCTTAATGCGCTCTTACGTCCATGCTATAATTGTTTGACAGGATGGAGGGGATCATAGCCTGCTCGGCTGGAGCGGAGGTGTCAGCTGTGACCCCGGCTCCTGCTCTTCTCCGTTCGCCTGCAGGCGATGTTGGCATTTCTTCACTGTGGCATGTAGAACTGTGGGCTAGCCTGGTCACAGGTGACCGTTCTGGCCTATGGTTCTTTATCCAGAGTATTCCGAGGGCTTCTACCCATGGTGGGAAGGTTTCATAGGTTCATGTCTCTGGCTTTTCACTGCATATTGCCTTTGCATTTTGGTCATCTGCCAACACTATCAAGTATCTATTAGGTACCCAGCATTTCAAGTCCCTACAAACTCCTGTTAGTCTGTCCAATTTTTGCAACTCACCCTCTCAAGCCATGATAAGGGTAGTCAGGGATGTTCTCTTGGCATGGCTACCAGTTACCGGCCAGGTTTCGTGGTGTTTCAGACCTCCTGTCTCTTACCCTCAGCTCAGTTACCAGTTAGTGATTTAGGCAATTCCCTTTTGCTACGCTCACAACTTCCCCATGTTTAGAATAGAAGGACAAGCTAGGGGTTTGTGGTCATTACCATACCGCAGGCACCGTATCGGATTTAAGTATATGTCCTTCTCTGCAATATTCCTCTGGTCAGCTCTTTCTCCCTTCCCCATGCATCCTCTCACCACGAACAGTTTGTTCTCATGTCCAGGTTTACCTTCCTTATTAGGCTCATATCCTAAACCCTTTTCTGGATTTTCGTCAGGATCAGAGGCAACTTTGTGGGTCCCGAACAGGGTGTCCCTTCTTTCATCATCAGGTACATGGGGTGCTGGAGTTCCTCCTGTTTTAGCTGTTTCATACGTAATCCCCTTTTGTAGGCATCCAGGCTTTCACTATTTTCTGGACGGACGGCTGTTGCTGGCCCTTCATTGAAGCTTTCACATCACACCTACTTTGGGTTTCTTTTTGCCCTCTTTTAGGCATACTGACCAGCCAGGCCAAGGCACACCTTAGGTCTTGGTAGTTAGGATTATCGCATTTCCAAGTGAAGACTCTGACTACAAGTTAGAAGTCTGGCCGCATACTAGCCTGGATTTGTAGGACCAGTCTGAGGGCTATATATCATTCCTCCTCCATCAAATCCTTCATCGGATCATTTCCTGGGTTCCCACCCACCCGTTCCCCCATACTTTTATTATTTCATTTACATTTCATTCATATTCATTCAGGGTATGCCCTCTTTTAGGCATACTGACCAGCCAGGCCGAGGCACACCTCAGGTCTTGGTAGTTAGGATTATCGCATTTCCAAGTGAAGACTCTGACTTCAAATATCTTTTGTGGCCACCAACGAATCCCTGAGTGTCACGCGGAGCTCAAGGATTCGTTGGGGGAGGCCTCAAAAGATATATACCGTATTTATCATTCAGTTCTGGCAACCTCGGAGGGGACAGGGATAGGGCGGAACATGTGCCGTCAGATTATATACAGGTGAATCTCCTGTTTACTTGGCGGCCTCTGTAATAGAAAGTCCTGTCTCCTTGGCTGGCATTGGACGACTGTTTTGTCTATCATAGGAGGCGGGACTTTGTATTAAAGAGGCCACCTAGTAAACAGGAGATTCTCCTGTATGTAATCTGTTGGCGCTCGTCCCGCCCCTCCTCCCTGTCCCCTCTGAGGCTGCAGATGGGCATGGATCAGGCTGCACTGATGGCAATGGTGAGGCTGCATTCATGGCACTTGTGAGGCTGCATTCATGTCAATGGTGAGGCTGCATTCATGGCACTTGTGAGGCTGCATTCATGTCAGTGGTGAGGCTGCATTCATGTCAGTGGTGAGACTGCATTCATATCAATGGTCAGGCTGCATTCATGGCAATGGTGAGGCTGCATTCATTGCAATGGTGAGGCTGCATTCCTGTCAATGGTAAGGCTGCATTCATGGCAATGGTGAGGCTGCATTCATGGCAATTGTAAGGCTGTATTCATGGCAATGGTGAGGCTGCTTTCTTTGCAATGGTGAGGCTGCATTCATGGCACTAGTGAGGCTGCATTCATGGCAATGGTGAGGCTGCATTCATGGCAACTGTGAGGCTGCAGATGGGCACTGATTAGGCTGCATTGATGGGCACTGACCCTTATTTTGCTTCACAGTTCTTTATTTAAAATTTAAGTTTTTTCCTGAAAACTTCCCTCTAAAAGTGAAGGTGCGTGTTATACGCCTGTGCGTGTATTACACCAATAAATACGGTAAATCCAAATAACACGCCCGAGCTCATTCTTAGACTCTTCACCACACACAGCCACAAAGGCAAAAGAATTCTTGTTGGGCAGTGTATTAGTTAATTTGCATTTATTTTAATGGTTCAAAGAATGTAAGGCAAAATGGTCGGCCCTCACGCATGTTCACTTCATCAAATTTGGCCCTCTTTGAAAAAAGTTAGGACACCCCGGCTTAGATAGACTGAAGCAAGTAGTGAAGGAAAATTTGTTTGGACCAGCTTGGCCCAAACAAACTATTTACAGTGACAGGAAACATGGAAATCAGCTTTAAATATCATTGATCAAAAGTAGCAGTGCTCTGCATCAGCTACGTTTATACAAAAACAATAGTAATACCTGGTAAAGGCAAAAGACAAAAATTGAGTTCTTATACACAAGGGCTTTGATTTACTAAAAGCAAATAGGCTGTTCACTTTACAAGGGAATTTGCCCCAGAACTTTGGGAACGTGGTAAACTTTCATTTGACAAAGAATACACAATCACGTACAAGGAAAATTTTTAAAAAACAGCACTTTTGATGGCACTGATTGGATGATGGATGTCAGCAGAGCTTCACCCTGTTCACTAAGCTCTAGGGAAAATTCCCCATGCAAAGTGAAACTTTCTATCTGGGTAAATAGTAAACCAGTAATATCTTGGATGGAATTTTAATAAAAGGAGCAGAGAATACTGGATATCATATGAAATTAGGGGAGAACCTGTAGCAGAAGTCAGTATAGTGGACTAATTCAGAACATTGTTCCTTTAAGAATAGCTTAAATACATCATTTGTAAGTTATATACTTTTGTTCATTTATATATTAAAGTATAGTTTTTCAAGCCCTTGGTCAAAACAACAGTGATTGCTGAAAACAGCTCATGCTTCCCAGAAGGTGTGGAATTTGGCACAAAGGCCATTTCTATACACTAATTTGTGTGCTTTTATCTCTAGGTCAGAAGACACATCCTTGGAATGCTTCAGTACAACAACAATTTATTTATTTTTACACAATGATAGGGCTACAGAAATTTACAACTGAGAAATAAAGCCTTCACATAACGTCACAGAGATATGTCTCCGAGTTTTATATGCTTGCAAGGTATTCAGTTACAGATATGTCAGCGCTAGAACATAAAGTCAGCTATCAACTTTTCATTTCTGGCCTGGATTTTATATCCTCAATCATTAGGAGATAAAGGATTAAAAAAAAAATTCAGAATAGGCCAAATGCATTCATTACTTCAAATCAGCACCAAAATATAAAAATAATATGTATACTCAATGCTTCATGTTTATGGTTCAACACATTGTTAATCTTCCATGTAACGCATACAGTATGTGTGGTGGCAATGAGGACAGGCTTTAATGCCCACTCACTGCACATATGTGTCCATGGGTGGTTGAGGTTTCTGTACTGAAAGTGTGCTTACTGTATTCTCCCAGCACAAAGACCAAGCTGCTTAAAGCTGGCAATAGATGGTGCGATTTTCATTCCTGTGTTGATTCCCCCATCAACACAGTCAGTGTTAATTTCGAATCCCTCTTGCAGTGCTATTCTGTTCTCCTGGCGGGAGGCGTGGGGAGCCATCACTGCCAGGAGAACACACAGTGATTATTACTAGCGGCTATAACCACTGGCATTAATCGCATGAAAAATCCAACATGCTGGTTGTACCCAAATTGATCGATCAATCAGCTTGGGTACAATCAACCTGCCCATACATGGTTTAAATCTCCATTTGAGGGTCAAGACAACCAGTCCTTTTTACTTCACACTCAGGACCAGCTTCAAGATCTATTTTGTTTTTTGGGGTGTGAACCAATACATGTTCCTAACTGGTTGGATCCTACTTGAGTACGCTGGGTTGTTTTTTTTTTTTTCTTCTGGCTCTCTATTTCTCGGTTTGTGTTTTTAAGGTTTTTATGCTTGTTTTGTACTATACTGCATATTTCTGTGGGACATGTTGGTTCGGGCACTTAATGAACGATTTCTGAAATTTGTTAGCCCCTTAGTTTTTAGCAACACGCCTGGAGGAAATTAGTTATCACTAAAGCCCTCAGAGGAGGAAGGACTATAGTACTAGATATACGTAGTGGTATCGGCAGCTCAGCAGGCCATAGGCACACCCCCAAATAGGTTTTCCCAGTTCCATTGGGATAGGTTGGGAGAGTTTTTTTTTTTTTTCTCGGCCTCCCCCACCTCCGCGCCCCCTCCCCATCCCCATCCCAATTTCTTAAGGGGGAATCATGGCATCTGTTTCTCCTGGGGTACAATCGACCACTACCGTAAGGTTAACTTCCCTTAATGTGAAGGGCCTTAATGTCCCAGAAAAAAGGTCCAGATTATTCAGAGACTTGACAAAAATGCGGAGTCAAATTGTATTTCTCCTGGAAACACATTTTGTGCCAGGAAAATCACAAAAATGAGTAACAGAGCTTATCCAGTGGTTTATCACAGCATAACGCTGATCTCTAAAGTTAAGGGACTTAGTATCCTTATAGCAAGGTTGCTCCATGGTCACTAGGCACATACAGTGGGGATGGAAAGTATTCAGACCCCCTTAAATTTTTCACTCTTTGTTATATTGCAGCCATTTGTAAAATCATTTAAGTTCATTTTTTTCCTCATTAATATACACATAGCACCCCATATTGACAGAAAAACACAGAATTGTTGACATTTTTGCAGATTTATTAAAAAAGAAAAACTGAAATATCACATGATCCTAAGTATTCAGACCCTTTGCCGTGACACTCATATATTTAACTCAGGTGCTGTCCATTTCTTCTGATCATCCTTGAGATGGTTCTACACCTTCATTTGAGTCCAGCTGTGTTTGATTATACTGATTGGACATGATTAGGAAAGCCACACACCTGTCTATATAAGACCTTACAGCTCACAATGCATGTCAGAGCAAATGAGAATCATGAGGTCAAAGGAACTGCCTGAAGAGCTCAGAGACAGAATTGTGGCAAGGCACAGATCTGGCCAAGGTTACAAAAAAAATTCTGCTGCACTTAAGGTTTCTAAGAGCACAGTGGCCTCCATAATCCTTAAATGGAAGATGTTTGGGATGACCAGAACCCTTCCTAGAGCTGGCCGTCCGGCCAAACTGAGCTATTGGGGAAGAAGAGCCTTGGTGAGAGAGGTAAAGAAGAACCCAAAGATTACAGTGGCTGAGCTCCAGAGATGCAGTCGGGAGATGGGAGAAAGTTGTAGAAAGTCAACCATCACTGCAGCCCTCCACCAGTCGGGGCTTTATGGCAGAGTGGCCCGACGGAAGCCTCTCCTCAGTGCAAGTACGTGAAAGCCCACATGGAGTTTGCTAAAAAACACCTGAAGGACTCCAAGATGGTGAGAAATAAGATTCTTTGGTCTGATGAGACCAAAATAGAACTTTTTGGCCCTAATTCTAAGCGGTATGTGTGGAGAAAACCAGGCACTGCTCATCACCTGCCCAATACAGTCCCAACAGTGAAGCATGGTGGTGGCAGCATCATGTTGTGGGGGTGTTTTTCAGCTGCAGGGACAGAACGACTGGTTGCAATCGAGAGAAAGATGAATGCGGCCAAGTACAGGGATATCCTGGATGAAAACCTTCTCCAGAGTGCTCAGGACCTCAGACTGGGCCGAAGGTTTACCTTCCAACAAGACAATGACCCTAAGCACACAGCTAAAATAACAAAGGAGTGGCTTCACAACAACTCTGTGACTGTTCTTGAATGGCCCAGCCAGAGCCCTGACTTAAACCCAATTGAGCATCTCTGGAGAGACCCAAAAATGGCTGTCCACCAACAATTACCATCCAACCTGACAGAACTGGAGAGGATTTGCAAGGAGGAATGGCAGAGGATCCCCAAATCCAGGTGTGAAAAACTTGTTGCATATTTCCCAAAATTACTCATGGCTGTATTAGATCAAAAGGGTGCTTCTACTAAATACTGAGCAAAGGGTCTGAATACTTAGGACTATGAGATATTTCAGTTTTTCTTTTTTAATAAATCTGCAAAAATGTTAACAATTCAGTGTTTTTCTGTCAATATGGGGGGCTGTGTGTACATTAATGAGGAAAAAAATGAACTTAAATGATTTTAGCAAATGGTTGCAATATAACAGAGAGTGAAAAATTTAAGGGGGACTGAATACTTTCCGTCCCCACTGTATATCACCGATGAGCATGGTAGATTCTTGATTGTTAAGGGTGTAATCGGAGCTACCCGGGTAACTCTAGTTAATGTGTATTTTCCAAACTCGAATCAGTTGCTCTTTTTAAGTCATTGGTCCCCCTGATTTTGGAGCATAGTGATGGTGTATTGATTCTCGGAGGGGATTTTAACTTTGCATATGATCCACTCTTAGATGTTTCAAGGGATGTATCTCATTTATCATTTTCTTATTTAAAGCGACTAAAGGCAGAATTAAATCTTCTTCAACTGGTAGATGTATGGCGCCTGCAACACCCCACTGTCAGAGATTACACATTTTCTCTTCAGCTCACTCATCATACTTTAGAATAGATTACTTCTTCCTTCCACAAAAAGATCTGGACAGAGTTTGAGCCACTACGATTGAGCCAATTTTGTTCACCGATCATGGACCAGCTCATTTGGACATAGGCCTAAATATAATGGCCACAAGGACCTTGTCTTGCAAGCTTAACGACAGATTGTTAAAAGACCCTTCCACCATGACCAGGGTTCTTCAGGGTTTAGAGGAATACTTTAGTCAGAACAACCAACCCAACACGTCTTCGACAGTATTGTGGGAGGCACATAAATGCTTTATAGGAGGAATCTTTCTTAAACACAGAGTTAGGATAAAAAAACTGAGGCGGTCAGAAATTACGACATTATTTACAAGGATTAGTAAACTTGAGGCTATTCACAAAAAACATTTGCTATGAAGACACAGAAGGAATTACTCTCCCTACGCCAGCAGTATAATCAAATCGCAAATACAGAAGTGAGGGAGAAATTGAGCCAATATAAACAGTCTGTCTATGAGTTTGGAAATAATCCAGGTGTTTTTCTAGCTAGGGCACTGAAAGGGTCACAAATGAAACCGCATATTACTCAAATTATGGCTGAGTCTGGCAATAAGTTGTCAGACCCAGCGGCTATAGCTCAGGAATTTAAAAAATTCTACTGGAGGCTTTATAATCTTCACAACACCCAATCCCAGCAATGCTCTACCCGGGCAGATTTGATATCTTCTTTCTTGACTTCTTCAGGTATGCCCTCACTTCGGTTAGAAAAACGAAGGATTCGCCCTGGGACTTTAAATGAAGTGGGTACCCTTTCCGCCAGTAAACATAACAGTAGTAAATACAGTATATGATTTATTCAAGTAAAATTGTTTACATGCATAGATAACACCAACAGTTGCCAAAAAAAGTTATATAAACAAGAAATATTGGTACATGGATGTAATAGCAGTCATAGTACACGGGCATCATACTACCCGAATAGTTTAGCGAGATCCAGCTCGCTCTTCGGGGGGTGGATGTGTGTAACATTGTACCACTGAGCTTGACCATGGCTACACGTGTGCGGCTCGAAGATAGCGGCAGCGGCTCACTTCCGTTAGAGGTAATTGCGGGAATGGAAGCCCCTGTAACAAATAAAGAATTGGCCTTGGCGATAGAATACTCTAAATCAGGGAAAGCCCCTGGCCCAGATGGGCTAAACCTTACTTATTATAAAACTTTTCAGGATGTTCTTTCTCCTTATTTTTTTACGCACCTATAACTCTGTTTCAGCTAATTGTAAGCTAACAGAAGATGCTCTGAGGGGCCACATTATTGTGATCCTGTCAGGGGTGGCTCAGCCCTTCCTTCTCTGTGCTGGCCGCTCAGCTGTCGGCTAATTGCCAGCTCCTTGACAGACCTTCCTACCCCCTGGGCATAATAGCTCAGTTAAAGAGATGCCAGGCTAGGCAGGAAGGGCTTAACCACTTTCCAGGTGTCAATTTAAAAACAGCACTGGGAAGGAGGTTATTTGTCTAAACCAAAAAGAAGACATAAAAGGGCCCAAAATGATATGTGATGACACACAATAATATCCTCAAACATTGTTTACCTGGTATAGGTAGCATCACTCTAGTAAAAAAACTGCATATAAATCTGTAGCGGTACCCCTGTGAGGGCTGCTGATTGACTCTATACCCCACTGGCTGCTCCGACTCTGCAGATCCTCTCTTACCTCTGACACCTTGGGTTCCATGCCGTAACAGGATGTTATCAATGTGAAACTCGCACAATGTCACTGAACTACTAAAAGAGTTTAAAAGAGTGAATAATAAACACAAATGGACAATATGAATGAACATAAACAATGTATGACAGTTGATAACCACTAGCTTAGATATGAAACTGTGAACTTAATAATCACCATAAGAAGCGTATGCAGACAGGTGCACTATGGGACAAGTGTTCAATATGCTCTAAACCCTATATTAAACCCCTTCTCACTGAGGCCTCAATGCACACATCAAATTGCAATATAATATCACTTACATTCAATAATACAATGAAATATTTACCTGTACTCAAGGGCTCCCCCTAGGTTGTTATTCAATGTTCAAACTACAAGGTAAAACTGTGACGCGTTGCAAAAGATGATAAAAGTTCCTTGACTGCAGATATCTTCAGCTAGCCTGTAGTTTAATCTGCAGTATTTGTAATCCAACAGGGCAAAAGAAAGAAAGCAAACTGTAGAATAAATGGTACGTTGGTAACTGTGTGACTGAAGAAATATGACATTTGTAACTTCCTCTTTATGTGTGAGTGCAATACAGTACTGACTTTACAGCAAAGGGAATAACAAGCCCCAGAGTTCCGCTGTATGTGGCCTGTGATTAAGTAGAATCACTTCTGTGGAACTACAAGTCTCACCAGCAGTCTGTAAATAACTCACTAAGCAAACAGTGTGCTCTACTGAAATGGGCAGGTGCTCTCTCACCGCAATAGACTCAGAGACTGTGAGGCTCTGTTCGAACTCCCCTCCTGATGTCTCAGTCTGATGAAAAGATGGCACCACCACGCTGTACCGCTCCTCCGGATGGCTGAGATGCAGGAAACTTCCAGATGTCCGGGCACTGCAAACTGATCCGCTTGCTAAACTGGCAGGGCTGTACTCTGAAGTCCTTCAGAGGCTGGTGATCCTGCTCCGCGCTGTATAGGGCGCAGTCTTCTGGTCACACACACAGATCTCCTGCTGGCAGGTATTGAATGGCATCCAGAGAGAGTGAAACATGGCCGCGCTGGTCCTTTTATTACTGCTCCCAGCATGCAGTGCTGCGCACTTTGCATTGTCTGTATTGTAAACAGGAAGAGCCGTTTATCGGCTTTTTCTTACTTGCGTCTGACAGACGTGTGTAGAGGAGAGCCGATCGGCTGCTTCTCTGACAGGGGGGTCTGTGCTGATTATCGGTGCAACTCCCCTCGGATGTTCACCCAGGACCACCAGGGATGGCCCCCACTGATGACCACCAGGTATGGCATACCTGGTGGCCATGGGTAGCAATATGTGCCCACACATGATGCCAATCAGTGCCCACCAGCAATAACTGCCAGTGCCTCCTAATCAGTGATGCCAATCAGTGCCAGTCATCAGTGTCCATCAGTGCCACGTATCAGTGCCCATCCGTGCTCATCAGTGCCGCCTAACAGTGCCCATCAGTGCCACCCATAAGTACCCATCAGTGCAGCCTTTCAGTGCCCATCTGTGCTGCCTATAAGTGCCCATCAGTGCTGCATATCAGTGCCACCTATCAGTGCCCATCTGTGCCGCCTATCAGTGCTCATCAGTGTTGCATATCAGTGCCGATCATCAGTGCCTATCAGTGCTACCTTATCAGTGCCACCTCATCCATGCTCATCAGTGCCACCTTATCAGTGCCCGGCAGTGAAGCCTCATCAGTGCCCATCAATGAAGGAGAAAACGTACTTATTTACAAGATTTTATAACAGAAACAAAGAAAAACTTTTTTTTTCAAAATTTTCAGTCTTTTTTGATTTGTTTAGCAAAAAATAAAAACGCAGAGGTGATCAAATACCACCAAAAGAAAGCTCTATTTGTGGGAAGAAAATGATAAAAATTGTTGGGGTACAGCGTAGCATGACTGCGCAATTGTCATTTAAACAGCAACAGCGATGAAAGATGAAAATTGGCTTGGGCAGGAAGGGGGAAAGTGCCCAGTATTGAAGTGGTTAAATTCCAATTTGAAAATTTTCATGAAACTGCTGTCCCTCTGTTTAAATGAGGTCCTCCCTTCCTTGATTCATAAAGATCAGGTGGGTTTTGTCCCAGGACGATAGGCAGGAAATAACACTAGAAGAGTCATCAATTTAATAGATATCATTATTAGACAAAATACAGAGGCACTGTTGCTCAGTTTAGATGCTGAGAAAGCCTTCGATAGGCTAAGTTGGCCTTTTATGTTCTCAACCCTTGAACATCTGGGTTTTCGGGGGTCGTTCCTCAGGGCGATAAGACATCTGTATGCAACTCCATCCGCTTCTATTAAAACTAAACCTTCTGCGGCGTCCCCTCCCTTCCCTATCTCGAATCAGACTAGGCAGAGATGCCCGCTCTCTACGTTGGTTTTTGCTCTGTGTATCGAGCCCCTGGCGGCCCAGATTCAACAGGATCCCAACATTAGTGGAGTATTGGTTAGGGGACGTGAGTTTAAAGTTTCACTATTTGCTGATGACATACTTCTAACTCTGACATAACCGCGCGTGACACTCCCTAATCTCCATAAGCTTTTGGAGGAATTCGGGTCCCCTCTGGATATAAAGTAAATCCTGCTAAATCCGAAGCCCTCCCTATCAATATGCCTCCCTCCAAAGTGCATCACCTCTCGGATACTTTTCCCTATATGTGGAGAACCCACGATATTAAGTATCTAGGAGTGCATCTTACTTCCCGATAGGAAACCCTATATGATGCAAATTTTAGACCCCTCTTCACGTCCATCAGGTCTCTTTTGTCTATGACTATTCTACCCAAGATCTTGTACTGCTTTATGACTCTCCCGGTGCCCATTCCATCTGTATAGATTAGAAAACTTCAGATGGACCTTATAAACTTCACCTGGGATTATAAACAACATTGAATAGTCCACTAAATACTTTATGCCTCTCAAAACGAGGGTGGTTTGGCTTTCCCAAACCTTCTACGCTACTATTATGCAGCCCAACTGCGAGCCATAGCCTCTTGGGTTACTCTCCCGGCCTACAACCACTGGACCCAAATAGATAAACTGTGGTTAGCCCCTATCCACCCGAACAACTTACTATGGAACACTAATGCTGGCGTTCCCTCCACTTCCCTATTACATACTATGAATCTGCTGTGTACTATTTGGAGACAGGTAAACCGCACTACCCCTCTTCAACCTGAGGCCTTCTTAGTCAAGGTTTTCCTCCGTAACCCTAAACTACCAGATAGCTTAACTTACCAGATGATTTCACTTGGTTACAGAAGAACCTTTTTCATTATGGCCATCTAGTGAATCCAGTAACAAGGGTATTATTATCTTTCGATGAGCTTAGAGCTAAGCATGAGGTCCCCCATAATGCTTTCTTTGGATACCTTCAAATTCGGCATTATGATCTTACCTCCTTATCTTCAATTCTCCGCACCATCCCAGTTTTAATGTTTAATCCTATCTGGTCCCTCACAGAAGGGATTGACTTTGGACATACAGTATCTCACAAAAGTGAGCACACCCCTTACATTTGTGTAAATATTTTATTATATCTTTTCTTGTGACAACACTGAAGAAATTACACTTTGCTACAATGTAAAGTAGTGAGTGTACAGCTTGTAAAACAGTGTAAATTTGCTGTCCCTTCAAAATAACTTAACACACAGCCATTAATGTCTAAACTGCTGGCAACAAAAGTGAGTACACCCCTAAGTGAAAATGTCCAAATTGGGCCCAAAGTGTCGATATTGAGTGAGATCACCATTATTTTCCAGCACTGATTTAACCCCCTTGGGCATGGAGTTCACCAGAGCTTCACAGGTTGCCACTGGAGTCCTCTTCCACTCCTCCATGACAAGATCTTGGAGCTGGTGGATGCTCCTCCACCTTTCGTTTGAGGATGCCCCACAGATGCTCATTAGGGTTTAGGTCTGGAGACATGCTTGGTCAGTCCATTATCTTTACCCTCAGCTTCTTTAGCAAGGCAGTGGTCGTCTTGGAGGTGTGTTTGGGGTCATTATCATGTTGCAATACTGCCCTGCGGCCCAGTCTCCAAAGGGAGGGGATCAGGCTCTGCTTCAGTATGTCACAGTACATATTGGCATTCATGGTTCCCTCAATGAACTGTAGCTCCCCAGTGGTGGCAGCACTCATGCACCCCACACCATGACACTCCCACCACCAAGCTTGACTGTAGACAAGACACACTTTTTTTCTTTGTACTCCTCACCTGGTTGCCACCACACACGCTTGACACCATCTGAACCAAATAAGTTTATCTTGGTCTCATCAGATCACAGGACATGGTTCCAGTAATCCATGTCCTTAGTCTGCTTGTCTTCAGCAACCTGCTTGTGGGCGTTCTTGTGCATCATCTTTAGAAGAGGCTTATTTCTGGTATGACAGCTATGGTCTGAGCACTGACCCCCCACCCCTTCAACCTCTGCAGAAATTCTGGCAGCACTCATATGTCTATTTCCCAAAGACAACCTCTGGATATGATGCTGAGCATGTGCACTCAACTTCTTTGGTCGACCATGGCGAGGCCTGTTCTGAGTGGAACCTGTCCTGTTAAAACGCTGTATGGTCTTGGCCACCATGCTGCAGCTCAGTTTCAGGGTCTTGGCAATCTTCTCATAGCCTAGGCCATCTTTATGTAGAGCAACAATTCTTTGTTTCAGATCCTCAGAGAGTTTTTTGCCATAAGGTGCCATGTTGAACTTCCAGTGACCAGTATGAGAAAGTGAGAGCAATAACACCACATTTAAACACACCTGCTCCCCATTCACACCTAAGACCTTGTAACACTAATGAGTCACATGACATCGGGGAGGGAAAATGGCTAATTGGGCCCAATTTGGACATTTTCACTTAGGGGTGTACACACTTTTGTTGCCAGCTGTTTAGACATTAATGGCTGTGTGTTGAGTTATTTTGAGGGGACAGCACATTTTCACTGTTATATAAGCTGTACACTCACTACTTTACATTGTAGCAAAGTGTAATTTCTTCAGTGTTGTCACATGAAAAGATATAATAAAATATTTAGAAAAATGTGAGGGGTGTACTCACTTTTGTGAGGTACTGTATATAAAATTCTAAACTCTTATTATATGAAATCTTTGGGGAAACACAGTTACATGCGTAAATGGGAGGAACATTTTAGAGAAGAACTATCCCCTGAACAATGGAAAATTACATGGTCCCGTGCAGCCAAAAGCTCCATATGTACGCTTTATAAGGAGAACACTTATAAGGTACTTTTCTTTTGGTACATGACACCATCTCGCCTACATGCTATATATTCAACAGCCTCGGATCACTGCTGGAGATGTCTCCGGGACCGGGGCCCGTTATTCCACATTTATTGGCATTGCTCATCTCTTCAGCCTTATTGGGACTCGGCCCAGGAGTTTCTTCATCAGCTGTTTGAGGTGGATATTCCTTTCTCCCCTAGGGTTTTCTTATTGAGACTTCATCCTCCTACATTCCCTGGGTTAGCCAAAATACTGGCCACACATATATTAACGGCGGACAGGTGTTTAGTGGCCCTTCACTAGAAAAAGCAGAACCCCTATCACTTCCTAGATCTTCATGCTGGAATTAAGGATGTGGAGGTTATGTAGTCTTTGTGGGCCCGTCTAGTTGTTCGGGTTGATCTACATATGGTAATATGGGAGCGTTGGTATCTCCGGATAGATCCCCCCTGATTGCTTGGGATTCCCCTAGTCCTGTGTACTGAAACAACTTATAGCCCAGGAGTGACGTGTTCAGCTGGTTGATATAATGTGTATTTTTGTTTCTTTTTTCTCTTACTTTCATGGAGATGCTGGCTATGCTATTATAAGTTACTAATATGCTGATATGGTATGCAGATGACTGCAGTGCTCTTATTGTCCTTATTTGAGTATAATGTTCTCATTTTCTATTAAGATATAGTCTAGTCCTTTATGTTAGCAGGCTATGTCTCATCTTTGTTATTTGATGAAAGCCTTTGTGCTATCCAGAGAACGTTAATTATAATTGTTTTCCTTATTCTTTCTTCTTCATTTATGTCTTCTGTTTTTGTATTGAAAATATAAAATGCATAAAAATTGTCAATTATATTTTAAAAAAAAGGACACAGCCACTGGTTAAAGTGTTACTAAACCCACAACAGTAAAGTCAGTCTGTATATGCAGTTAAGCATGCTTGCTATACTCACCGTAAGGGCTCTTTCACACAGACGATCCGTATGTCTGTATTTCATCCTTCCGTTCTCGGATGAAAAACGGACATACAGGTATCCCTATGGAATAGCGGATGTCAGCGGATGAACGTCCGCTGACATCCGACCTGCTCCGATCCGAAAAAGTGTAACGGAGGAAAACCCTACTTTTCCATCCGTTTTCGGATCGGGTGATCCTACGGTCCGTCGTCATCCGATCCCCCATAGGGGAGAACGGCGCTCTGACAGGTCCATCGCTGCACAGTGTGCAGCGATGGACCTGTCATCTTCCTGCTCAGCGGGGATCGCGGAGCGATCCCCGCTGAGCAAGCGGATGTTCACGGGGCGGATCATCACTGATCCGCCCCGTGTGAAAGAGCCCTAAAACCTAAGGGGTTAATTCTCCGCAATGTGTAAAAAGGCTGTTTGATCCTGTATGCACAGATCCTCACCTTCTTGCATTGTCTCCAAAACATATCCGGATAAGACAGAGTTACTGGAGTCAGGCTGCACACTCTCAGTTTGGTATGTATTGCTAGAGAGTAGAGCTGCACGATTCTGGCCAAAATAAGAATCACAATTTTTTTGCTTAGCATAAAAAGATCACGTTTCTCTCACGATTCTCGCGGCATAAAATCTTTCACATTATACAAAAAAATTGGGCTAACTTTACTGGTTAGTTTTTTTTTTAATTCATTAAAGTGTAATTTTTTTCCCAAAAAATTGCATTTGAACAACTGCTGAGCAAATACAGAGTGACATAAAATATTGCAACAACCACCATTGTATCTCTAGGGTCTCTACTAAAAAAATATATATATAATGTTTGGGGGTTATAAGTAATTTTGTAGCAAAAAAAAAAAAGATTTTAACTTGAAACCAACAAATGTCAGAAAAAGGTTTAGTGTTTAGGTGGTTAAACTTCCCTCATTTTCACACCAAAGTAAATTCCTTTTATGTAAAGGACAAATTGTTACAATGTTTCTACTTAAGTTCCACTGCTAAAGAATGTTGTGATTCTTGGCAGACTGCCTGTTTTTTTTTCCTTTCTTTTGACGGCTGTCCGCTTTAGCAGAGCAGAGAGAATTTTCTGAATAGAAAGAATCAGGAAATACTTTTTTCAAGATCGCAATAACGATTCTGCACAATTAATCGTGCAGCTCTACTAGAGAGATTTTTTTTTCTTGGAAGAGTGCATGTGATCAGCACAGGGACAATCAGCACTGTCCAGAGAGAGGGACAGGGGTCCTGCATCCTGATAGGACAGCCAGTACAGTTTGAAAACGCCTCCTACAAGCTTTAACCAGGCACTGATAGAAGTCACAAGACTTCTGAGAAAAGGTATTTAGCAGTTTATATTTAATAAAGTATTAAATAAAATAAAATAATAATACAATTAATAAAATGCTTGCATTTCCATGTTCTGGATACTGTGGGAGACCAGATATAGTGAATGCAGGGTCCTGGATTTAGTAACATTTTAAGTAAGAGCAAAAAATGTATATTACAACAGGGTAAACAAAGAAGAAATATACTGTACTGAAGAATAAGAGAAATATACTACAATACTTAAGCAATAGGGGTAATATGCTGCAGCAACAATAATTGTTATAAAACACAACCTCTCCTGAACCCTGTATGCATATGTGTGTATATATATATATATATATATATATATATATATATATATATATATATATACACAGTATCTCACAAAAGTGAACGATAACACCAAATTTAACACACCTGCTCCCTATTCTCACCTGAGACCCTGTAACACTAATTAGGCCAAATTTGGATGTTTTCACTTAGGGTGTACTCACTCTTGTTGCCAGCGGTTTTGACATTAGAGGCTGTGTTGAGTTATTTTGAGGGGACAGCAAATTTACACTGTTATACAAGCTGTACGCTCACTATTTTACATTGTAGCAAAGTGTCATTTCTTCAGTGTTGTCACATGAAAAGATATAATAAAATATTTACAAAAATGTGAGGGGTGTGCACAGCTCGTCGTTGGGGCTCTACCATTATGGTGGAGTGCTCATGGTAAAGTCCCTTCAAGAACTGGTGCAGGCACTGCCACTGTATTACTTACGAACAACTCTTTCCCTCTTTTAGCAACGTGTAATGCAAGGTTGGCCATTGGCCTCTCGACACTCTGTGTCAGCAGGGGGATCTTCTTCTGCTCACTGGCAAAGTGCTCAGCATCCAGCTCCTCAATCAGGCAGCAGGCTCAAACAGCATTCATGTCATCCTCCGATGCTTCAGAATGGATGCCTCTGTGTCCCTCTTTCAGTCAGATGCAGCAGTCCCCTTGCAGCTTCAGCTTTCTTGCCAAGATGTCTATCCTATCTTCCCTCACTGGGAAAGATGCAGCCTCTCCTCCTCTCCACCACAGAGTCTTTGGGATTATGAGTTCAAGAACAGAACTGTAGTACAGGTTAAGACTCTTTGGGGATTACATCTCACACAGTCCTTCACACTTCCCAGGTTCTCCAGCAGTTCACATCATCAGTGCACCCCCTAGTGGATGGAGGGTGGCTTAACACTGGCTGCTCTATGTTCTGCAATAGGAATCTCTCTTGCATTCATGCCTGTGTAAATTGCCCAACTGCAGTACAGACATAGACTCCTTTTCCTGCCAGAGCTGCAGACCAAGCCATATACATAATCAGTATTGTAGTGACACAGAACCTGGAGAGTGTTGGCATGTTTGGTCAAAGGCAGGTATATACAGTTGTGCTCAAAACTTTGCATGGCCTTATTTGGGTATTAAGTTGACTCCCTCTTACTCCTCTCTTTTTTCTGCCAGCTACTATCCTCTGTTACGTACCATCATAGCGCTCATGACATCTTGGCGGTTTTCCACCTTGTCTTGGATTGGCCGCATCCATGCCATCAAGATGACGGTCCTTTCTGAAGATCTTATACTTCTTCCGGACCCTACTGGTTCGGATCCCCGCATTCTGCTTGCGTCTTCTCCAGAAAAGGCTTCTCTTCTTTATTTGGGCTAACAAGCATCCCAGGGTCTCCCGCTTTACCCTGTATGCCCACAGGCTGAGAGGTAGGCTTGGAGTCCCAAATATCGCCAAATATTACCAGGCTGCGCAAATTTCCCAGCTTCCAATGTTCCAGGCTACCTCCAATATTCCACTCTGGGTTCTCCTGGAAATCCCCAACTGTGCACCGGTCCCCATCTCTGCCCTCTTATGGCTTTCCCTCAAACTGCATTCCCCCTCACTCAGCCTCCTAATGGCCCATATCTTGAAGCTTTGGGACTCTGTTCAGTACTCCGGTGGGCTCATGTCCCCGTCCCTTCAGCTCCTCCCCCTCCTAAATAACCCTATTTTTCCCTCCTAGCTTAGAACAACCTCAGGTTTTTTTCCTGGTGGCCAGCCCATGGAGTCTCTCAGGTCCAACATTTTCTTGGAACCCGCACCTTCCCCTCGTGGACTTCAATCCAAGGGACTCATGATGCTCCCCCAGTGGAATTCTTCCGCTGTCTCCAATTGCGACACTGGATATCCTCTCTCAGACGCAATGACCCTTTTTCGTACCAGAAAACGGCCTTTGAGCAAACATGCCAACACTCTCCAGGATCTCCTGGTACCATATATTTGATTTACTCCTACTTCAACTCAAGTGGGACTCCAACCTCCTTATCTTAAGTCCCCAAATGGGAGCGGGACTTATCCCCCATTGATTTGGCCGATTGGAGCAAAGCCTGGTCTAATATTGCGAAATGCTCCTTTAACACGGCTACCCTGAAGGTAGCCTATAAGGTACTCTTCCGCTGGTACTGGGTTCCAACTCGCATTGCCAAATCATACCCATTATACAGTGATAGATGCTTCTGTGGCTGTGGTCAGCGTGGAGATGAACGTCATATCTGGTGGTCCTGCCCCCGCTTAGTGGGATTCTGGTCAAGGGTATTTGGCCTTCTGTTTACTCTCTTCCATGTGTCTACCCACAAAGATGCCAAGTTGTCCTTACTCCATTGTCCGATCCCAGCCTTTTTTCCTATGAGCAGAAAATGGCCTCCTATTTGTTTATCGCCGTGAAGCGTGCAATAGCAAGGGCCTGGAAGAGGCTGTCTTACTCGTTTGCGGAGGGGAAGAGCATCTTAATGACTCTCATGATTAATGAGAAGATGTCTGGTACTGTCCACGACTCCCATGCCAAATTCCTCCAGGCATGGGGCCAGTGGTGGTCCTACGCTCCTCCTACTTTGCATCCGACCAGCATAGGCCTCTCTAACTGACCTCCTCTGCCCCCCCTGACCTGGGGGTACCTCTTTCCTACCTATTCTGCACCTCCTTTTCCTTCTCCGTCTTTCCTTCTCATCTCTTGTGTCCCTCCTTTGCCATCTGCCCCCCCCCCAGCCCTTTTAATTTCTCTTTCCCCTTTTTTTGTTTGTTCGTATGACCTTGATCCGAATTTTGTTTTTCTGAAATTTTTGTGGACTAATCCACACCCCAACCCCTGAGCAATAAAGCTCAATCACCCGATGTTGACCCCCAGCCTTGGCTTATTGGCGTTTGACAGTTCATTCTAACAAACATGTTCTCATTGTGTGAAAGATTTGACTCCCGCTCTTATGGTACAAATGAAAATTAAATGTAAAATATGTGAAGAGCTGCAGCCTCTATTAATAAATTTACTCTAAGGTAAATCTAAAAAAAATGTGAAAAAAGGGGAAGGATAGATATTGCGCTGCTCTTATTAAGAGGTCATTTGCAACCTCTAAATACTTGAAGGGTGTGTATACCACGGGTGCATATAGTGCAAAAAGTGAAAAAAAAAGTGCAAAAAATAAGAAATGTAAAGGATATCCTACTGTGTAAACTTCCTGATCGCTTATTTATAATGCATACTGTTAGAAGCTATGTGCATTCAAACAAAAATAAAATGAGAAATAAAAATGAAAAAACAAATAAAAAAAGCGCTGACTTTTCCTGTGTGAAATCCACAATCCTGTGCAAAATCTGCAATTCAAAGTAACATTTCTGTGCAAAAAAATACAACATATATGACTGGTATATAGTATTGCTGTGAAACTGGGCTCAGAAACATGCATATACTGTCCTTAAACCCTGGTGTATAAAAAAAGTCCAATGATAAAGTGACAATGTGCTCCTTCAAATTGTTTTGTGCTTCTTAGAAAACCGTGCCCCATAAGAAACGCACTTACCGCTATTATTCACCCCACAAGGAGGTATTTCACTTTCACAGTATGAGCCACTGTGCAGCCTGTGGAGTAGGAAAACTTCCTGTCCTGTATTCTCCAAGTCTGTGATCACAGACAAGGAGGCACTTGGAGGATACAGGACAGGAAGTTTTCCTACTCCACAGGCTGCACAGTGGCTCATACTGTGAAAGTCCAAAAAGTCAGACAAAAAGACCATCATCAGCAACTAGAGAAATGCCTCACTTCAATAGATGACTGGATGACCATTAGTTCCCTCAAACTCAACGGGTCAAAAACAGAACTTCTCTACCAAAATCCCAAAACCAAGACCCCATGGACACCCCCCGCCATCTTTGGACAGACCATTTCTCCGAGCACCAAGGCCAAAAGTCTTAGAGTAATCTTCGACTCAGAAATGACAATGGATGCACAAATAGGATCAGTAGTTAGTGGATCGCACCATCTCCTACGCATGTTACGCAGACTCATCCCCTTCATCCCAGAAGGTGACAAAGCAGCAGTAGTGGGAACAATCATCAACTCCCGTCTCGATTACGCAAACTCACTCTACATAGGATTACCCAAGTATCAGCTTACGCGCCTACAGGCCATTCAAAACGTGGTGGCAAGACTACTAACAGGAAAAAAACCCTGGGAGTCCATCTCCCCATCTCTAAGGAGCCTACATTGGCTAACAGTAAAGAATCGGATCACTTTCAAGACCCTCTGCCTCACCCACAAATGCATACGTGGAAACGCCCCTCAATACCTCCGAGAGAGAATAAAACATTACACACCGAATCGCAATCTGCGATCGTCTAGCCAAAACCTCCTTCTCGTTCCCAAATACCGCTACAAAGCAAGGGGAGAACGAAGATTTGCAGTCCAGGGACCTCGGCTATGGAACTCTCTTCAGACTCACATCCACATGGAAGAAAACCATCTGGCATTCAGGAAAAAACTCAAGACTCACCTCTTCTAATTAAGCTGACAACAGAACGCATCAGCGCCTTGAGGCGATTCAGTTCGCGTTTGCAGCGCTTTACAAATCATTCATTCATTCATTCATTCAAAGTGAAATACCTCCTTGTGGGGTGAATAATAGCGGTGAGTGCGTTTCTTATGGTGCACGGTTTTCTAAGAAGCACAGAACAATTTGAAGGAGCACATTGTCACGTTATTATTGGACTTTTTTTAAAGACCAGGGTTTAAGGATGGTATATGCATGTTTATGAGCCTAGTTTCACAGCAATACTATACACCAGTCATATATGTTGTATTTTTTTGGCACAGAAATGTTACTTTGAATTGCAGATTTTGCACAGGATTGTGGATTTCACATAGGAAAAGTCAGCGCTTTTCTATTTGTTTTTTTTCATTTTTATTTCTCATTTTATTTTTGTTTGAATGCACATAGCTTCTAACAGTATGCATTATAAATAAGCGATCAGGAAGTTTACACAGTAGAATATCCTTTACATTTCTTATTTTTTGCACTTTTTGCACTTTTTGCACTAAATGCACCCGTGGTATACACTCCCCTCAAGTATTTAGAGGTTGCAAATTACCTCTTAATAAGAGCAGCGCCATATCTATTCTTCCCCTCTTTCGCATGTTCTCAATGTGTATTATTATGTTGTACCATGTTATGCTTACTGCTCATATCCCCTGCGCTGGATCATTACAGCTATTCTTACTTCTCATATATTTCAATAAAAAATTTTACCAGAAAAGTTTGCGTGCACTGGCAGAAATCTTGAAATTTTGGCATTAATATTAAAAATATGACTAATCGTACCAAAAATATTTCTTTTATTTAAGGATAGTGATCATATGAAGTAATTTATTATTATATAGCTGTTTGGCTTATTTTTAAATCATAATGATAAAAGAAATCATCCAAATGGTCCTGATCAAAAGTTTACATACCCTGGAATGTTTGGCCTTGGTACAGACACACAAAGTAACACACAGGTTAAAATGGCAATTAAAGGTCAATACCCCACATCTGTGGCTTTTTAAATTGCAGTTAGTGTCTGCATATAAATAGTCAATTAGTTTGCTAGCACTGAGCAGGCTAGGTACTGAGCCATATGGAGCAGAAAAGAACGGTCAAAAGACCTACGTAACAAGGTAATGGAACTTTATAAAGATGGAAAAGGATAAAAAAAGATACCCAAAGCCTTGAATATGTCCGTCAGTACTGTCCGTATATTAAGAAGTGGAAAATTTGGGGATCACTTGACACCAAGCCAAGGTCATGTAGACTAAGAAAGATTGCAGTGACAACTGCCAGAAGAATTGTTCAGGATATAAAGAAAAACCCACAGGTAACCTCAGGAGAAATACAGGCTGTTCTGGAAAAAGATGGTGTGGTTGTTTCTAGGAGCACATTACAATGATACTTGAACAAAAATGAGCTGCATGGTCGAGTTGCCAGAAAGAAGTCTTTACTGCACCGATGCCACAAAAAAGCCCAGGTACAATATGCCTGACAACACCTTGATACACCTCACCGCTTCTCGCACACTGTAATATGGAGTTACAGACCAAAATAGAGCTTTAGGGTCACAATCATAAGCGCTATGTTTGGAGAGGGGTCAACAAGGCCTATAGCGACAAGAATACCATCCCCACTGTGAAGCATGGTGGTGGCTCGCTGATATTTGGGGGTGTGAGCTCTAAAGGCACAGGGAATCTTGTAAAAATTGATGGGAAGATGAATGCAGCATATTATCAGAAAATACTGGCAGAAAATTTGCATTCTTCTGCACTAAAGCTGCGCATGGGTCGCTTTTGGACTTTCCAGCATGACAATCCAGTGGTTACAGCAGAAATGGTGAAAGTTCTAGAGTGGCCATCACAGTCTCCTTTTCTTTTTTTTAACAAGAAAACAGTCTCCTTATCTTAATATCATGGAGCCACTCTGGGGAGAGCTCAAATGTGCGGTTCATGCAAGACGACCAAAGAGTTTGCATGACCTTTAGGTATTCTACAAGAATTCATAGACAACTACAGTAAAACCTTGGTTTGAGAGTAACTTGATTTGAGAGTGTTTTGCAAGACAAGCAACATTTTTTCATAAATTCTGACTTGATATACAAGCGATGTTTTGATATACAAGTAGCATCAAGTCACAACTGTGTATAAAAGAGAAGAGAGGCACTTATAAGTGTGGCAATATGGTTACATTTAATGAAGGTACAACATTTAGCAACTCACATCCTCCCAACTCATCATCCTTCGCAACGCTATCGACGTCATAGCTTCCACGCTGCGCTCCACAAGCTCTTCAAGCCTCGCTTTCAGATCGCTCTACTGCAGGGTAGTCTTCCCGGTCACAATTGCAGACTAACAGCAGTGAGAGCCGGCAGTGCGGAGGATGGTCTATGTGGACAGCTTTACCCCAGATACTTAGATGTGCCTCTTTTAATCGTCATCCATGTGAGTTCTAAATGTTGTACCTTTATTAAATGTAACCATATTGCTACACTTAAAGGTGCCTCTCTTCTCTTTTATACTCTGTAGCTACTGCTGGATTTTGCTTCTAATCCCCTTGTGGAGGCTGCTATTTGTGGATGGACATTTTATGGTTACACAACCTATCACATTGCTATAATCTTTTTATATGGACTATAAACTGAAAGACCAGACCTATGAATACATGGTTGTGGAACGAATCATCTGGGTTTCCATTATTTCTTATGGGGAAATTTGCTTTGATATACAAGTGCTTTGGATTACAAGCATGTTTCTGGAAGGAATTATGCTCGCAATCCAAGGTTTTACTGTATTACAAAAGACTGCACAATGTCATTGATGCTAAAGGTGGCAATACACATTATTAAGAACTAAAGGTATACAGACTTTTGGATAGGGGTCATTTCATTTGTTTACTTGTTCAATGTTTTGCTTTATGATTATACCATTCTGTTATGACCTACAGTTGAATATGAATCCCCAAGAAATAATAGAAATATATTTTGTCTGCTCACTGTTTTCTTTAAAAATAGTATATACTGTATACTACCAATTCTCCAAGATTATGCAAACTTTTGAGCACATCAAGATACAATCAGTACAATACCGACCCTACCCTAAATGTTCCTTCAGAGACAGAATCAGTTCTCGAGAGACACAATCACAAATGTGTGCAGAGAGAAAGATGTTTTGATGTAGCACCTTTAGTTCTGCTGTGATTTTAGAATGGTGATTGGGAAACAGGTAGTGTTTAAATGCTTCCTGTCTGGCCTATATTCAAATGACAGCTGAGCAGGAGCTTTCCCATCCTGGGTGGACATCATTATGTGATGTCCTCACAGTCACACCCTGCGGCTTGATCTGTCATCCACTGTGTTGATACTTTTTTTTAGTTTCTGTTATAAAATTTGGCAAACAAATAATCTTTCTTCATAAATTTAGGCCAAAATGTAGTCTACATTTCTTTCATAAAAATAACCCAAATGAGTGAATATTATTTACTCTGTGAAAGTTAGAGAGTCTACAAACTATGGTATATATACAGTATCTCACAAAAGTGAGTACACCCCTTATATTTTTGTATATATTTTCACGTGACAACACTGAAGAAATGACACTTTGCTACAATGTAAAGTAGCAAGTGTACAGCTTGTATAACAGTGTAAATTTGCTGTCCCTTCAAAATAACTCAACACACAGCCATTAATGTCTAAACCTCTCGCAACTAAGTGAAAATGTCCAAATTGGACCCAATTAGCCATTTTCCTTCCCTGGTGTCATGTGACTCATTAGTGTTAGAAAGTCTCAGGTGTGAATAGGAAGCAGGTGTGTTAAATTTGGTGTTATCACTCTCACTCTCTCATACTGGTCACTGGAAGTTCAACATAGCACCTCATGGCAAATAACTCTCTGAGGATCTGAAAAAAAGAATTGTTGCAGTACATAAAGATGGCCTAGGCTATAAGAAGATGCCAAGACCCTCAAACTGAGCTGCAGAACGGTGGCAAAGACCATACAGTGTTTTAACAGGACAGGTTTCACTCAGAACAGACCTCGCCATGCTCAACCAAATAAGCTGAGTGCACATGCTCAGCGTCATACCCAGAGGTTGTCTTTGGGAAGAAGAAGTATGAGTGCTGCCAGCATTGCTGCAGAGGTTGAAGGGGTGGGGGGTCAGCCTGTCAGTGCTCAGACCATGCGCCGCACACTGCATCAAATTGGACTGCATGGCTGTTGTCCCAGAAGGAAGCCTCTTCTAAAGATGATGCACAGGAAAGCCCGCAAACAGTTTGCTGAAGACAAGCAGACTAAGGACGTGGATTACTGGAACCATGTCCTGTGGTTAGACGACACCTAGATAAACGTATTTGGTTCAGATGGTGTCAAGCATGTGTGGTGGCAACCAAGTGAGGAGTACAAAGACAAGTGTGTCTTGCCTACAGTCAACATGGTGGTGGCAGTGTCATGGTCTGGGGCTGCATGAGTGCTGCCGGCACTTGGGAGCTACAGTTCATTGAGGGAACCATGAATGCCAACATGTACTATGACATACTGAAGCAGAGCATGATCCCCTCCCATCAGAGACTAGGCCGCAGGGCAGTATTCCAACATAATAACGACCTCAAATACACCTCAAAGATGACCACTGACTTGCTAAAGAAGCTGAGGGTAAAGGTGATGTACTGGCCAAGCATGTCTCTAGACCTAAACCCTATTGAACATCTGTGGGGCATCCTCAAACAGAAGATGGAAGAGTGCAAGGTCTCTAACATCCACCAGCTCGGTGATGCCATCTTGGAGGAGTGGAAGAGGACTCCAGTGGCAACCTGTGAAGCTTTGGTGAACTCCATGCCCAAGAGGGTTAAAGTAGTGCTGGAAAATAATGGTGGCCACACAAGATATTGACACTTTGGGCCCAATTTGGACATTTTTACTTAGGGGTGTACTCACTTTTGTTGTTCTGCAGTTTTAGACATTAATGGCTGTGCGTTGAGTTATTTTGAGGGGCAGCAAATTTACACTGTTAAACAAGCTGTACACTCATTACTTTACATTGTAGCAAAGTGTCATTTCTTCAGTGTTGTCACATGAAAAGATAGAATAAAATATTTACAAAAATGTGAGGGGTGTACTCACTTTTGTGAGATACCTTATATATATTTGAAAATTGATCAGTCATGATATACTAATGGCCTATGTCATTTCTTGAGGGCCTAAAATGCCAGGACAGTACAAATATCCCCCAAATGACCCCTTTTTGAAAAGTAGACAGCCCAAGGTATTTGGGAGGAGGCATGGCAAGTTGTTTGAAGTTTTAATCTTATGTCACACATTTTTGTAAAATGAAGAAATTAAATAAAAAAAAAAATCAAATACTGTCACCAGAGCAGTACAGCATCATCATATGACTGGTGGTGGTGATCAGGACTACTGACTGGTGACAGTATCTAAAAAGAAAAAAAAAATCAATCTTTTTTTGTTCACTTTTTTAAAACATTTTTTTCTCTTCATACTATTTTTTTTTTACATCTTGTCATCAGAATAGTTCAGTGTCATCATATGACTGCTGTGGCGGTAATCAGGACTACTGACTGGTGACAGTATGTAAAAAGAAAAAAAAATCTTTTTTTAAAAATTTTTTTCTTTTTTTACTATTTTTTTTACATCCCTTTCATTCACGGCAGTTTGCTTACTATTGTGATTTGTGATTGGCTACAGCTAATCACATGGTACAGGGTGCTGTGATTGGCCCAGGTGCCATGTGATAGCTATGGGCCACTCACAGCCTCACAATAGTAAGCAAAAACAGTCATGAATGGAAGCCATTCATGGCTGTTTTGTTTACATTGTAATCATGTGATTATAGAGATCACATGATACCCTGGCTGCAGAGGCGGCTCTCTAATTAGGCAAATTAGGCGGTCGCCTAAGGCCTCGCACTCACAGGGGCCTCGCGACCACCTAATTTGTCTAATTGAAGAGCCACCTCTACTGACAACAATGCAGCTATGGCGGCGATGCACTCCAGTGAGAAGAGGGTTATTGTCTGTGAGCTCCGTGGAGAGCGAGGATGGAGCCGTGGCTGTGTCTTGGGGAGGAGGTGGGGTCAGCGCTGTGTTTTCCGGGGGAGGAGAAGGGGAGGGGACTCATTCCAGCAGCTGGAGCAAAATAATACAAATAAATATTCCCGCTGCTCCGGAGATGCAGATCGCCCCCCCCCCCCCAATCACCCCCTACTGGAATACTGCGCTGAGCAAACCCCGCACAACTGGAAGAGGCATCCAGAGTCTGACTAGTAAGCAGAGGGGAAGAGGAGGGTCCCACTGGGGAGATGCAGATCGCCTCCCCCCCCAATCACCCCCTACTGAAATACTGCGCTGAGCAATCCCCACACAACTGGAAGAGGCATCCAGAGTCTGACTAGTAAGCAGAGGGGAAGAGGAGGGTCCCGCTGGGGAGGAAGCCTGGCTAGGGCTGTATGGAGCCGATGGAAGAGGGAGGTAGGAGAGAAGAGCTGAAGAGGTGTCTGGGCTGCCCCTCTCTGGAGCTGTCAAAAGAGGAGGGGAGATCCGGGGCTCCAGCTGCAGGGAGAGGCACAGAACAGCTACCAGGTCACAACCCCTTCTGCAGCCAGTAACCACCAGCATGAGAGAGAGTCAACCCCCATCCCTGCTCATCCAGCATCCCCTAGCCACAGCCACTGGCCTTTATATCCACCCCTGCCCCATCCCCCCACTCTCTTCCTCCTGGTTATCAGTGCCACAGTCAGGGCAGCTCAGTCCTGTGCCAGTGTGCCAACCAGTGATTGACAGTCCCTGACCCCTCCCTCCACCCTGCCCTTACCTCCACCTATGCAGGGCTCCACTGCAGGATCGGGAGGTCCCAGCCCAGTCCAGTGCTAATCCTCAGCCATGGTGGGCCAGGTGCTCTGCATCCTGTGCTAGCACTGCCTGCTGATTGGCTTCTCCGCTGCTACCTCCCTCACGGACACCAGCACCGAGATAAAGAACACTGACACCAGCACCGAGATAGAGAACACTGACACCAGCACCGAGATAGAGAGCACTGACACCAGCACCGAGACAGAGAGCACTGACACCAGCACCGAGACAGAGAGCACTGACACCAGCACCGAGACAGAGAGCACTGACACCAGCACCGAGACAGAGAGCACTGACACCAGCACCGAGACAGAGAGCACTGACACCAGCACCGAGACACAGAACACTGACACCAGCACCGAGATAGAGAACACTGACACCAGCACCGAGACAGAGAGCACTGACACCAGCACCGAGACAGAGAGCACTGACACCAGCACCGAGACAGAGAGCACTGACACCAGCACCGAGACAGAGAGCACTGACACCAGCACCGAGACACAGAACACTGACATCAGCACCGAGACACAGAACACTGACACCAGCACCGAGATAGAGAACACTGACACCAGCACCGAGACAGAGAGCACTGACACCAGCACCGAGACAGAGAGCACTGACACCAGCACCGAGACAGAGAGCACTGACACCAGCACCGAGACAGAGAGCACTGACACCAGCACCGAGACAGAGAGCACTGACACCAGCATCGAGATAGAGAGCACTGACACCAGCACAGAGATATAGAGCACTGACACCAGCACAGAGATATAGAGCACTGACACCAGCACAGAGATATAGAGCACTGACACCAGCACAGAGATATAGAGCACTGACACTAGCACCGAGATAGAGAACACTGAAACCAGCACCGAGATAGAGAACACTGAAACCAGCACCGAGATAAAGAACACTGACACCAGCACCGAGATAGAGAACACTGACACCAGCACCGAAACAGAGAGCACTGACACCAGCACCGAGACAGAGAGCACTGACACCAGCACCGAGACAGAGAGCACTGACACCAGCACCGAGACATAGAGCACTGACACCAGCACAGAGATATAGAGCACTGACACCAGCACCGAGATATAGAGCACTGACACCAGCACCGAGATAGAGAACACTGACACCAGCACCGAGATAGAGAACACTGACACCAGCACGACACGGAGAACACTGACACCAGTACCGAGATAGAGAACACTGACACCAGCACCGAGACAGAGGACACGGACACCAGCACCGAGACAGAGAGCACTGACACCAGCACCGAGACAGAGAGCACTGACACCAGCACGAGACAGAGAGCACTGACACCAGCACGAGACAGAGAGCACTGACACCAGCACCGAGACACAGAACACTGACACCAGCACCGAGACACAGAACACTGACACCAGCACCGAGATAGAGAACACTGACACTAGCACCGAGACAGAGAACACTGACACTAGCACTGAGACAGAGAACACTGACACCAGCACTGAGACAGATTGCACTGACACCAGCCCTGAGATACAGAGCACTGACTACAGCACCGAGATAGAGAACACTGACACCAGCACCGGAATAGAGAACACTGACACAAGCACAGAGATAGAGAGCACTGACACCAGCACCGAGGTGGAGGACACTGACACCAGCACCGAGATAGAGAGCACTGACACCAGCACCGAGATAGAGAGCACTGACACCAGCACCGAGATAGAGGACACTGACACCAGCACTGAGATAGAGGACACTGACACCAGCACGGAGATGGAGGACACAGACACCAGCTCCGAGACAGAGAGCAATGACACCAGCACCGAGATATAGAGCACTGACACCAGCACCGAGATAGAGAACACTGACACCAGCACCGAGATAGAGAACACTGACACCAGCACCGAGATAGAGAACACTGACGCCAGCACTGAGATAGAGAGCACTGACGCCAGCACCGAGATAGAGGACACTGACACCAGCACCGAGATAGAGAGCACTGACACCAGCATCGAGATGGAGGACACAGACATCAGCTCCGAGACAGAGAGCACTGACACCAGCACAGAGATATAGAGCACTGACACCAGCACAGAGATATAGAGCACTGACACCAGCACCGAGATATAGAGCACTGACACCAGCACCGAAATATAGAGCACTGACACCAGCACCGAGATATAGAGCACTGACACCAGCACCGAGATATAGAGCACTGACACCAGCACCGAGATATAGAGCACTGACACCAGCACCGAGATAGAGAACACTGACACCAGCAACGAGATAGTGAACACTGACACCAGCACGACACGGAGAACACTGACACTAGCACCGAGATAGAGAACACTGACACCAGCACCGAGATAGAGAACACTGACACCAGCACGACACGGAGAACACTGACACCAGCACCGAGATAGAGAACACTGACACCAGCACCGAGACAGAAGACACGGACACCAGCACTTTAAAGCTCTAAAAATATACGCAATGTATGCAGTTCATTTTTTTTATTGCTTGAATTATTTTTCCCATTATGCGCGTGAGTGGGGCCTCATGTCTAGGTTTTGCCTAAGGCCTCACAAAGCCTAGAGCCGCCTCTGCCTGGCTGCGCACAGTGGCCAGATACCGATCACCGTGTGAACACAGCGATCACAAGTTTTCACTGCTGCATGCCTCAGGGGGGCACCAGTGCGCATGTGCTCAGCGATGTAGCAGTAAGTTGCTGAGCCTGCAGCTGCCACCCGCTTTCAGTATAATTACTGTGAGCAGGTTGGTAAGTGGTTAAACTTGGATATTTCATGAAATAAGGCAGAGAGAGTGAGGCCTGGTTGTCCCACAGGTGTGCAAATCATCTTCCTTATGTTCCTTAATGGTGTTTCTGTGTAAATTCATTGTTTCTTTTTTTTGTAGTTTTTGGTTATAAAAAATAGCATGTAAACAAAGAAAGAAAAAGTTTTTGAAGGTAGTTCAAAAATTACAAGACACACACACACACCTGCACACAATCTTTTTCCAGCAGCCAAATCTTGTATCAATTTTCCTTCATTGTTATTGCCAATTGTAACACACCCCACTACATGTCTGTACCTGGAGCCAGGGTGAAATTATAGTTTTTGCAGCAGCAGCTCCTACCATATGGCTAAATTTGGCCAGCATCTCCTGCAGCACCTCTCTTTTTGGCACCACACAACCCACCACACTTCTGTACTTGCAGCCGGTGTGAAGTTTTAGCTAATTTGACAGCCCTCTTACAGTAGACTTTCTGTTGGAGGAAAGGAAAGCTTGTACTTGGCCTCTCCATAAACTGCCAGTATAAATGTCAAGCGCCCTGGTCACCTAAGCACCACCCCTCCAACACATGCCGTCCTATTCCAAGGCTTATGTGGCCAGCAGCAAATCTGGCCCTGCCTGCAAACTCAATTCCATTCTGTTTCTTACAGGTACAAGCAGTGTGAACCAGCTTGGTGGGTTATTTGTGAATGGACGTCCCTTGCCCACATGTAAGAGGAAGAAGATTATAGAACTTGCATCAAATGGAGTGCGGGCCTGTGATATTTCCAGGATGCTGCAGGTAAATTTCCTTTGACCAGTTTTTGCTTTAATTTGTACCCCATTAAACCTTTCTACTAGACAGTTAAAAGAGCTTAAAGCTGAATTGCAACTTTCTTTTCACTAGAACTGAATGAATGATCAGTCCCAGCATAGATCATACCTATGTACCATGTTGCTCTGTTGTCTGCAGATCCCTTGTATTGTGCGTTTCAGGTGTGGCTTTGTGTCATGTGACACTCTGTATATCCTGCTGATAGACTCTGTCCCTTCCACAGCCACTTCCTGCAGATGCTAGAATCTATAACACTCCCCTTTGTAGTCTTTCAGACTCTGCAAATGATGTAACATCCTTCACAGCTCTGATAGTGGGTGGGAGTCCAAACCCACAAGTCCCACCTCACAGATGGCAGCATTATTCAAAATTGATGCACCTTCACACACAGCCTGTTCTGAAAGCTAGCTGCTGCAGGGCAGGATTGAACGGATCACAATTAGAAACCAATCCTGCCCAGTTAAAAATGCCAACCAGTGTGAACAGGGAGAGTCCCACCCCTCAGATCTCGTGCCCCCAGAGCCCCCCAGGGATGATGGTGAGAAGGATTATACACAACCAAACAACCGCTAGGCCCTGATGCTAAAATGAACCAGAATGTAAACTGTCCATGGGCCAGATAGGAAGCCCAGAGCCCAGTAACATCAGTAGCCGGAAGTCAGATAAAATACAGTTTATTCCAACAATGAAGCAGCAATAAAAACAGCAAAAAGCCAGAGCTGAATGTGGGATAGCATTACCAGAAGTTGATCTGATCCCGACCTGCAGCAGCAGAGGTTTGCCGGAGGGCCCTGATGACGAGGGGAACCTGCGTTTACTGGGAGATCTGGATGGAGGGCAGATCCTGTATGGGAAAGCCACCCACCCCGCCGAACATCGGGGAAGCACAGGTCACTGGAGATGGCATGGCTGGAACCCAGGGATCAGCCAAACCACTGACAGTAAGCTGAAGAAACAGGAAGTTAAGCTGGTGGTCAGGACTACATGTTTCGGGGCACTCCCCGTTGTCAAAAGAGGACAGGGATGAGTCATTGGTTGTTAAGGAGCCGGCACCCGGGGACTTTCTAACAATGATGAGTTATCCCTGCGGTCAGCAAGGAATTCCCCGCTGGCAGCAGAATGTAAACATAAGAGCTGAAAATTAAAAAAAAAAGCATGAGGTCCCCCCCCCAATTCACATCAGGCCTTTCGGGTCTTGTATGGATTTTAGGGGGGGGCCTCATGCCAAAAATTTTAAAAAATGGTGTGGAGTTTCCCCAAAATCCATCCCAGAACCTAATCAGACCATGCAGCCCAGCAGGCCAGTAAAGGAGGGGAACGAGCGTAAAGTCACATGCCCTGAACATAGGGGATCCCCATTAGAAAAGCACCTTGTCCCCATGTTGATGAGGACAAGGGCCTCTTCCCCACAACCCTGGCCCGGTGATTGTGGGGGTGCAGGGAGTGACTTATCAGAATCTGGAAGCACGCTTTGACAAGGGGGCCCCCAGATTCTACCCCCCAAGTGGATGAGTATTGGGTACATAGTTCCCCTACTCATTCACAAAAAGAACTCACATCACCACTCTCTCCTGCAGTAACATGAGGTTAGAAGGAGGAACCAGAGAGAGTTGCAGGGGACCCAAGAGATGCTGGGGTAAGGTGAGTATTTACTGCCTTCTTTCACAGGTAACAGATGTTTTAACAAAAACTTTTTGCAAACAGAAGCCCTCTTATAGCAGTAATATATGTACACCATCTATTAACATTAACCATTAAACTTCAGTTTTCACACCTGTCTACCTCTTGTGAACAGAATCATTTTTAAATTTAAGTTATGGGTCCATTTATTTGATGATAACCTTGTCATTATTTATTATAACAAAGTAATAAATACTGTATATGCAGTTTTTTGATACACACAAGATTTTCTCTTGGAAATACTACCTTGCAAAAATGTATTGTTTTCTATGTTTCTATAGACAGTCATGTTCAATATATAACTTGTTCTATGTTAAATTCAATATAACGAAAAAGGCATCTTTTTCTATGTTGACCAATACTTGTTTTAGAACAATTAGTGTTACTTTAGATAAAAAGTACATACTTTATGCTATGATTGGCCCATTTATAATAACATTAAAATTACATTTCTATTACAATACAAATCTATGTACTATTTTGTACTTTTTTCTTTCAAAGTGTTAATAAAGGGTTAAATAGATACTTCTAACTTGCAAGAATGCTTTAATTGACATCATATGCAGAGCATGCAGGTTATAAATGAACCAGAGATTTACAAGGTAGCAAAATAGCATTGCTATATTGTAATTCTTCTTGACTGCAGACGCTATTCTGTGAGTGTCACTTAACACAGAAGCAGCGAGTTAAACAAGTCCTGGGTGTCAAAATGACATCTGGGATTTTGGCAATAAAGACCTGTGGGGGAGATGGAGTAGCAAGGCATACCACACAAGCCCTGAAAATAAGGATTACATTATTTGGGTGTGTGGGACACACCCAAACTCCTATTATGGCTAATATTGTTAGAGAAAAGAGAATAAGCATAAATTGTACATTTCATTGTTATCATCATAGACCCTAATTACTAGATATATTTGTTATCATGTTACAGGTGTCTAATGGCTGTGTAAGCAAAATTCTTGGTCGCTACTACCAGACTGGTTATGTAGAGCCTAAGTCAATAGGGGGAAGCAAGCCAAGACTGGCAACACCCAAAGTGGTAATGAAGATTGCTCAGCTCAAGTGGGAGAACCCATCAATCTTTGCTTGGGAGATCCGGGACAAGCTGTTAGCTGAAAAGATATGTCCTGAAGATAAAATTCCTAGTGTAAGTAAAAGTTACATACACTTTGCATTAGGGAGCCATGCAATTTTGTTACTCTACAATATATTCAAATTTTGGATCCATATTTTACAAAATTGTTACTTCTTTAACTGAATATAAAATCTTACCTTTTTTCAGATGGATTTTCAGTTAATACTGTATAAATTTGACTGTTATACTGCAACAAAAAAAAAAGTGCATTTGATTACATGTCATAATTTCTTGTAAATATTTACTAAAGATTTTAGATCAGCTAATCAGGGTCATTTTATTTTAATTCATGGTAATGGTACCGCATAGTAAAACATAAAGGAATGCTTTATATTGATCTGTCATGTTGTCCTGGGGGAATTTTGCAAAAAGGAAAATATCTTAAAAAATCATTCTGAAATAATTTATACTTTTTTTTATTGTCTCTGCCCTATGTACTCTTGGCCATTCACAAAATGCATGACCAAAGTATCAACACTGTATGCCACAGTATAGGTAAATATATATGTCACCTGTATTAACTTATTACTGGCATTTACTATTTATGACTGGCATAGTTACAGGATGTGACGTTGGTAGGTAACTGGCTAAAGCGTAGAAAACATTGCAGAAGAAAATACAGTGCATAGTTTTCTATACAGATTAATTAAGCTTGCTTTGATGCCCACTGGTGTTATTACAAAGCATCAGGCTGATAAGCTAATGGATTTAGTCAATGTATTTAAGATTAAGCTTTTCCACCAGATGCTATGACAGAGAATACATTTTATTTGTCTTTGACAAACATCATGCCATATAAAGCATTGCTTATAATTGCAAAATTCTGAGTTCAGTATGTTTATGACATACATTAAATAGTTGTGGCTAGATCTTAGCTACTCAAATCAAATTATGAACATCTTTAGCAACAGATCATTGACAGTGATAAAGAGATATTAGCTAGATATTGCAACTTGTTCCTTAAAAGCTTTATGTGTACATGTACAATGGAGAATAAATGTATATGTATGTAAATATGTAAAATCTAAACCTACACTCATTTCTCTTAAGGTGTCATCTATAAATAGAGTTTTGAGGAATCTGCCATTAAATATGAACTTCCCAACCCCTTGGGATCCATCTAATCACGGTGAGCAATATGTTTACATGCAAAATGCATTGTTGTAACTGCAGAAGCTTAATGCATTTATGGTGCATTTACTGTATCTGTAATGTATAGTATCTGTAATACTAAAGTAATAATATATGAGCCTGCTGTTGGCTCCTCGATCCAAACCTGCACTTCTTGACTAATGGAAATAACGATCCTCTGCCTTGCTTCTTCCTATGTCAAATACAGCAACTGAAGATCATAACTACAACATTTTACAGACCTAAAAATTTATGCTAGCCCCACGTACGATAATATTAAGGAACACAAGTGGAGACAACGTTAAAACAATACCTTCACTGTCTCTATTCTATCTCTGTATTTGTGCTAAATGTCACCATACCAATCAGACTTTGTGTTTCTGTTCTTCTTTACAGTCCCCAGTGAGCCCCTATGTTTCTGGGCTTGTACTTCACTATTTTGTTTCTACGCTCCTTCGCTGTCTGAACTTATTTCATATGTCTCTGCTCTTCTTCTTCTTCATCTCCTCTCAGCTCCAGTGTCTTTGCTCTTCTTCACTGTCCTCACTCAGCATCCCTGTTGATGCTCCCTTTCACAACCATGCTGAGCTCATGTGTCTTATTATCTTATTTACTGTCCCCACTTATTTCTTGTGTTTCTACTTTCCTTCAATGTCCCTTCTGAGCTCCTCTGCCTCTGTTCTCCTTCATTCCAGATAAACATACACTATATTACCAAAAGTATTGGAACACCTGCCTTTACACCAGGGGTGTCCAACCGCTGGCCCGCCCTTTGATGTGGTCCGCCATCTCCTTCTCTGGGATGGCGAGTCAGCAAGCCCAGATTGTAAGTTTCCAACCCACCATCCCCGAGCATCAGTGTGAAGAACAGAGCCGGGACTAGAGGCATCAGAGCTGATGCTTCCTGTATAGCGCAGACTCCTGTCACAGGCGGAGTGATACCAAGTGTACTCTGCCTGTGACAGGAGCCGGCGCTATACAGGAAGCATCAGCTCTGCTCTCTACTGCAGCCGCATGCTTCCTCCAGCACTCCTGTCACACTGATGCTCGTTAATAGCTGGTCGGGAACATGCGTACTGGGACAGCAGCCACCAGGGATACCCACCAACAATGCCAGCAGTACCCACCAACAGTGCCAGCAGTACCCACCAGCAGTACCCAACAGGAATACCCACCAACAGTGCCAACAGTATCCATAATCAGATGCCTGATGAAAGAGCATGCATGCTCCGAATGCAAGCTCAACCACGCCTCCTGTCCATCACTGCTGACCTGCTTGTTGCGTGACCATCTTTAGCCTCGGAGCCTCAGGAACCACCGGAGGCGCCGGGAACTGCTCACCACCACTGCTGACCTGCTGGACTACAGGAGCCCAAGCTACTTATGCCATGCACATTCTATCTCACCAAAATGTGAGTTGATCTTACTTTTATTAAACCTTGAATTCTAACTGACATACTGCACTCAGAGTGGCACCGCTCCTCTCTCTCTCTCACACACAGACCTGTCATTGCCCGCTCTGCTCATTGTGGCCCAAGACCGGTTACCAAGTTGCTAAAGTGGCTCTCAAAAGGTTGGGCAAAAGGTTGGGCACCCCTGCTTTACACGTACATGGACTTTAATGGCATCCATTTGCCCATTGGTATGTGGGTGGTATGTAGAAGACAAAGACAATTCAGTCTTTAAGACCTTGCAATTTACCAAAATCGTGAGGTAAATTGAACACCTCGATCTGAGACAATATTTGATGAAACCCCATGAAGTTCCATGATTTGACAAAAACTCGAGCAGTCTCCATGGCAGAAGGCGTGTTCTTCAGTGGCAGAAAATGGGTCATTTTGGATAATCGGTCCACCACCACGAAAATATACTTGCACAATTCAGATGGAGAAAGTTCCATTATAAAATCCATAGATATCATCCTCCATGGTCTGTCAGGAACTGGCAAGGGTTTGAGCAGACCGCAGGCTCTGCTTTTAGCAGTTTTACTCCGAGTACAAGCGGTACATGAGTTCAGGTATTCCTTACAGATCTGGCCACCAGAATGTGCGCTGCGCTAGATTAGTGTCTTGTGGACTCTGCAGTGGCTAGCCAAGGGGTGGTCATGACAAAGTCTCAACACAGCTACCTGACCATTTTCTGGCACAAACACTTTATTCTCTTGCCACAGCAATCCTTTCTTAGGCACCAATGTGACTCTAGGAGGATAGGGAACACCTAAAGAGGCTTGCCTAATTTGCGAGAGCACATCAGTTTGTAATAATAAAAAGTTACCTGCGGACAGGATAGCATCCGGCACAGATGGTTCCCTAGGGTCATTGTACATACAGGAAAGTGCACCCGGCTTGACATTCTTTAATCCAGGTCAGAAGGTAATATGGGAAACAAATTTTGAGTAAAGCTCATCGAGCTTGACATGACTTCAGGCATTTGGCAGTCCTTGCAGTTTTGATGGCAAGCAGCTCCCGATCCCCCACATCATAATTTCTTTTCTGCCGAAGAGAGCTCATGTGAAAAGAAGGCCACGGATTGCATTAAGTCCTTGAGACTCTGGCATTGTGATACAACTGCCTCTACTGTGGTTTCTGTCTTTGGTTGTAATGGCATGGGTTGTTGTGCTGCGAAGGCCAAGTCAAACAAACAACTGCATAATCCGGAATCAATAATTGCGGTGACCGAGATTGCTTCTTCCAGGAGCTGAAACAAGATTGGGAGAGCTAAATAAGTTGCACTGGCAGATAACTGTGGCAGATTAGCAGGAGCAATGGACAGACACTTACACAGCTTCACAGGGCATGTGCATACATAATGGCCTGCATCCCCACAGTATAACCAGAAATTGTTTTGCTGATGATGTAGGCATTCCTCAGATGACAAGGAAGGATGCATCAACCCAAGTTGCATGAGCTCCGAAGTCCCAGATGAAGGTGAAGCAGTATTGGCTGAAGCAGAGTTGACAGGAGCTGGCAGGAGCAGAGTGAAACATGGAACTCTGGGTATCATCCATACAGGACGGGACTGCTGGGTAGACCTCTCCAACCTGTGCTCACGGAGTCGCTGGTCAAACTGGATGGCCAAAATAATCAGAGCCTACAGTGTATTTGGCACTCCGACCTGAGCTAACTCATCTTGTAGGCCTTCGGCAAAACTGGTGTCGCAGGGGTGCATCATTGCAATCATTATCTGCGCTCCAGCGCCTGAGGTCCATAGCATAGTCCTACACCACTCTGATGAGTCCAGGCACCTTGGAGAAGCGAAATAATGAACCCCACCGTGGTGGTTTCCAGGAAGAAAGTCTGTCATTGCAGGGAAAAGTGCAGCTGGCATGTGTTACGGAGCGCTCTGATTGTACTTCGGTCACCTGAGAACCGTTCCAGCGTGGACACCCTGGGTTCAGGAGGCAGAATCATTACAGTGGGTGCAGTAGCAGTCTGTTTGTGCTTCAGCAGCAAGGGGCAAGGCGCCAAATTTTGGCAGGACTCACATATGTGTCAAGGGACTGCAGAGAATAGTCAGAATACAGGCAGAGGTCAGAAAACAGGAGCAAGCAGATAAGCAGAAGGCAGGTAGTGTTCAAGCACGGAAGTCTAACACAGGAACAGATGCAGAAACACGGGAATAGCTGTAGATCAGATAGCACTAACTAGTACAACTGCTGCACCTTGCAGTCTATTTTGCGCCAGTGTTAGTGGCGGGTGAGCGCGCCTGTGCATGCTCATGCACATGCGTGCACGTCTATGCACAGCAAAATGAGCACCCCCAGGCTTGCGTATGTTTATGCACCTTGAGCCTTCATTTGAACTATGGCCAGTGTCTTCCTGACACACTGTCTTGACTCTTCATCTGCGTTTTTATTCTCATTAACTGTCCTCACTTACAACCAGTTTACCTGTTCTCCTTCACCATTTCCACCTCTTTATCTCTTCTCTTATTCACTGTCCTCAGCTCCTGTTTTTCTGCTCTTCCTTGCAATCTCCACTCAGGTCCTGTGTCTCTTCCCTCCTTCACTGTTTCCAATCAGCTTCTGAGATTCATTCTCTCATTCACTCTCCCTGCTCAGTTTCCATGTCTCTTGTGTTATTCACCAACCCCACTAACCCTCTGAGGGGGATTTACTAAAACTGGTGTACACAGATTCTGGTGCAGCTGTGCATAGTAACCAATCAGCTTCTAACTTCAGTTAGTTCAATTAAGATTTGACGATAAAACTTACAAGCTGATTGGTTACTATGCAGAGCTGCACCAGATTCTGTGTGCACCAGTTTTAGTAAATCCCCCCTCTGTGTCCATCTTCCGTCCTGTTTTTAGGGTGGAACATGTAACATGTTCCCACTGCTGCAGCCACTCCACGCTGCCTTCTGTCCCTGTGACAGCAGTACAGGGAGAAGTTCCCTGTACAAGCTGTCACTTTTTGAAAACGGCGTCCATATGGCCACATCATTCATACACAAAGTTCTGTGTATGAATTAACTACAAGTCCCAACATCCTTTGCGGCTGTCAGCTTGTACTTTTTAATTAACTATTGCGGCGCTGTTGAGCACTGTGGTAGTTCATAGATTGTAAACTCTAAGGAGCAGGACCCTCTGATTCCTCCTGTATTGAATTGTATTATAACTGTATTATAACTGCCCTCATGTTGTAAAGCACAGCACAAACTGTTGGCGCTATATAAATCCTGTATAATATAATAATAATAATTGTGTCTTCCTGTCACTGTGAAGTTCCCATAGCTCACAATGACAGTCTGCACAAGATCTGCTGATCGCTGGTACAATGCTTTCCACGCTCCTAAAAGAAAAAATTGTAAATGCAAATTTATTATTATTTTTTTTTTCTTTTTTTTTTAATGTGAACGTATCCTTTATAATCCAAACTCAGATCCTTTACAGTATCTATCCTCTTGCCCACTGTTCCCACTCTTCTGTTTCATCTCTCATTCACTGTTCCCGCATGTTTTATTGAGCATCTTGTGCAGGTTCACTGGATTTGAACTGGACCACTGTGAAAATTCCATATAAAAACTTATGTGCAAGTAATACCGAGGCTCAGTCTACAGTACTTCAACCAAGCAACCAGCACCGCAACAGGACCATATTCTCAACAGAGCAAACAGATATCCTTGAAAATGGTAGGATACAATTCTTAAGTTTGTGATCAGTTTATATAAAGGCAGAAATCCAAAGTGGAAGGTGCATTTAGACAAATTAAACAATGTTAAAATAAAAAATAAAAGCCTGTCAATGGAAACAAGCCCAATACAAGGCATATTAGCTGGAAGGCTCTTTTGGTCTCACCGCAATTAGAGGTTAATGCTATACCCTCATGATGCTACAAACAATGTAGTGTTTACAGTGCAAACTATTTTCTGCTGAAAGTGTAAGTGCATTGCTGCAATAAAAAATAAGGGCGCAGAAAGTAAAAGAATGTTCTAGGAGACTGTAAATAGTGTTATTAAAACTTCTCCACTTTTGCTACAAGCTAAAATTTGTTATTGTTGTCTGTGATACGATTTTGGAAATGTAAAGCTCCGGGAAAATAAAAAAATCCTCCTTTGCAGTGTGTCAAACACTGCAGCCTCCTTGATATATCATACAGGGTTAATGCCCCTGTATGGTACATGATGACGCTAAGGCTCTGCACACAGACTGGAGCTTCAGGCGGAGCAAGGAATCAGGTAAGTGAAAAAGCCTCTTCATCTCTCCCCTAGACATAACAAACAATTAACCCACACCATACTGCAAAGGTGGATTTTATTATTTTTCTGGAGTGGTCATCACCAAGACAGAAGCAAAAAGAAAGTAATAATTAACTGACAATCAGACCTTACTATTAACTAATTATTCTTCTAATACAAACATTTATTATTTGTGGTCTAAATAAAAAAAAACGGACAAAGGATCTATTTCTTCCCCATTCTGTCCAGAATTAAAAAAAATTGTCTGAAGTTGGGCTTTAAAGCCTAACTCCTGCCAAATTGCAGTATTTTTAATTTTGTATTTTCCCTTATTTCCAAATGAAAATTGACAGAAATGAAACTTGATTTACATAAACTTTTCTAACATTATCCCAATTGGTTCTGAAGTACAGACTAGTTACAAGCTTTTAATGATGTCTGTCTTTGCTAGGGAGAGACTGTTTTGGCATGTATATTCAACAACTGTAAGATATTTGAAATAGAATGTCATGCACAATTCTTAGTTACATGTACGCACATGATGATATTTCTCTTTCTGTAATTTAGTATTAACTGTGATATATTTCATTCTAAAAAATGTCATACACACTTAAGTCATCTTCTGAAAACAAGTTGGGATTCATATAAGAATTTCACCTAGGCTGACCAAACGCAACTGTTGATAGCCTCTTGATGTAATGGGGTATTGATTATATTGTATGAGGTTTTCTGGTTTTATTGTAAGTGTGTATGCCTAGTGTGATACCATTTTATAAGACCCATTGTCCTTTTTAATTTATATTCTCAAAAAAATTGGCAATTGCCTTTTAGACAAATATTTTTTGTATGGTTCTGCCTTTAAAGTCCCAGAGGAGTTTCTCCTTGCATGGATGTGCATATTGTCTGTTCTACATAGTTGGGATGTTGGCAGCATTACTTCTAGCTCCTTTGCCTTTTTGGTCTTTGCTAGGGAGATTCATACTGTCTATCTGTCCAGGTGGCTATTTACATTGGTACAGAATGTGCGGGTAAATCCCTAATTTTGAGTCATCACCAGAACAAGAATATAGAGGAAATTTTCCAATTGGGACATTCTTTTGCATGACAGCTTTCTAAGAAGGGATTTCCCTAAGTTTGCAGAGATTTCCCCTCACATCCTGTTGTGTGTGCAGGAAAGAAGTGAATGGAACTCTCCCCAATGGGACATAGATGAAATAAAAAACTGGCAGGAGTTTTAACCAATCCCTTTTGTACTCAGTACTGCTGGGCAGACTCTCCTTTGTTTCCAATTTCAGAGTTTCTACGAGTTCAGTATCCAGATATCGCTACCAGGGAGAAGCTTGCAGCAAACACTGAACTTCCTGAGGTTACCATAAGAGTGCGTACATTTAAGTAGATGTAAACTCTAACTGAATGACATTTAGTTTGCCAACGCATGGTGTGTCATAAACAATTGCTATTTTTTTTTAAATAAAACATTTGTCTCACTTTTGTTTCATCCTTTGATGCATTCCAGTGCTGTTGATCTTCTGCATCGTCTTTGCATCAACTTCCTGTCTTTATGCATGCATTTTAGTGATTGATGGCTGCATGGATGATAGTCATAGATCAGTGGATCATGCCTATGTAAAGTGTGTCATAACAGCCACTTCATCAGATGTATGACATATTGACAGTGCAGGAAGCCAACAGGGAGCCAGTGACAGTGTTGTTGCCCTATTACAGGAAGTGCCTAGACAAGTACATTTATGGCAGGGTCATCAGATATTATTTTAACGAAAGCGACAGATTTAAAAAGGGTTGAACATTACTTTTAAAACTACATTATAAGGTTATATCTTAAATGAGACTTTAATGATTGGGTTTGCATATTATTTTTATTTAAACAGTGTACCAAATAAAAAACACATTTTTCCTTATAAATATGTAGAAAAATGATTCAGGTATGCAAATTAGAAATAGAATTATTGTTAGGTTATCCAACACATACTGACACTGCTCATTTCGGCCTGCGTATCTAGACATCAAAGGCCTCTGTTAACAAGTGTGAGATTCACACATATAAACTATATATTTATTAGGACATTATTATGACATTATTAGCTTTAATAGTAGTAATAATACGTTTATTAAGTATAATAATTGATATTTGCTATTGCTTATAAAACATCATGATCTTCAAAACTGGATTTCCAAGAGTGCTTGGCAAACTGCAAAACACGGCTATTGTAATGAAGACATATTCATTTCTTATGTATACTAAGTATACCCTTTTTAAAACACAGCAATGCAAATAACTTACTATGTAAGCATAGTTTGCAAAAATCTGTCCTTTATTTACAATTCAAAAAACACCAAATTAAGCTTTTGGTCTGTAACTTGGCACTCTCAAAGTGTTACTAAACCCAGCACCCTGCATTTGCTATGTCTGGTCTACCACAGTACACAGAACATGGACATGCAGTCATTTTAGTAAATATAAATTGCTGAATATCTTTTCTCATCAGCAGTATATAGCAGTCTTGTGACTTCTGTCAGTCTCCAGCCGAGCATTGGTTAAAGCTTGTAGTAGGAGCTTTCTGACTGTCCTACTAGACTGCCAGACCCCCGACCTTCTGTCTGGGCAGTGTCGATTGGCCCTGTGCTGATCACATGCACTCTCCCAAGAAAAAAAAAACCTCTCTAGCAATACACACCAAACTGAGCTTGTGCAGCCTGACTCCATAGACTCATGTTATCAGGAAATTATAAGGGGTCAGTGGAAAAAGGGGAGGATCAGAGAAGACAGGCTCAACCAGCCTTTTTACACAGTGCAGATGATTAACCCCTTAGGTTCCACAGAGAGTATAACAAGTATGCTTTACTGCAGATACAGACTGATTGTACTGTTGTGGGTTTAGTAACACTTTAATAACAACATGCAAAATATTAACACTTTTAATAAAACATAATTCACCACATTATTATTAGGAAAAAACAGTCTGAAAATGATATGTCATCCAGAAATGTGATGCCCTTTGTTTTACTTTTTTCAGATTTGGTTTTCCAATCGAAGAGCAAAATGGAGACGTGAAGAGAAGATGAAGAGGATTGTGCACCTTTCAAGTGGCTCAGGTAAACTTTATCCATTTGGTTGTTAAAAAAAATCCATAACACCTAAGATCTTAATTCATGAAAGAGAGATGTTACACTAAAATGCATTCCATTTGCTACAGTTCACTAATTAAAAAGGACCTGTCTGCAAAAAAAAAAAAAAGTGGAATCTTTGTACATTTGTTTGCCTGGATTATACTGTATCCTTTTCCTGTTTCGGTGCTTAGTCTGAAATACTGGTGTATGAAAATTTAGACTTTAGACCAGTCATTGACAAAAAAATCTAACAATGGCCACATCCTAGTGAATGGTACTGCACCTGAGATTTCCCACTGAAGAATGTGAAACCCCAGATACAGACACATATCAGGGAATGTCTTGATGATACGAATAGGTAAACTGAGAAGGTGGATGAATGTTAGGCAGTGCTTAAAGTGGGCATAACAAAAACACTTTTAAAGCCTCCATCTGCAACCCCTTTAAAAACATGAAAACATTTTTTTTTTCACTTACATAGTTCCTTCATCACATGGCCCCTTCCAGATCTCTGCAGCAGTAGAAAGTTGAAGGACTTAGCAGTACACAGTAGGCATGTCCTTCCAGATGAAAGATACAGCTTTTGTGGGCAATCCCCTGTCAATGTTCCCCAATCTTGTGCACTGAGAAAACTTTTCCACCACAGAACATATACTCACAACACCACAAGTCCAGCTGCCACTTTTTGGTCCTGAAAGCTGTGTCCCTGTTGGCACTGCAGACTAGCCGAAAACAAAAGGTGTTTTTTAGCCTTCTCCAGCACTCAAAAAAGTAACTGCAGTGTTTGGCATTTTTGCTTGCACCTGATTAGATGATAAAATCAGCAGAGCTTCCCCTCATTTCAGATCTTCCCCTCAGATCTACAGCGACTGCACTTTCAAGTGCACTTGTAGCGCAGAGTGGATTTGCCTTTAGTAAATCAACCCCTTTGTCGTCTGTCATATTGCTTCTATTCTTCCCTGATGGAGTGTGCAGCATCTGTAGCTTGCTGTATATCAACATGAGACAGCTGTGGTTATTTACAAAAGGGTAATCCACTTTGCATTACAAGAGCACTGCAAGTGCACTTGGAAGTGCAGTCGCTGTAGAACCGAGGGGGACATGCAAGGAGAATAAAAAACAGCATTTTTGCTTGCACATAATTGGATGATAAAATCAGCAGAGCTTCCCCTCATTTCAGATTCTCCCCTCAGATTTACAGTGCACTTGTAGTGCAGAGTGGATTTGCCTTTAGTAAATCAACCCCACTAACAGCTATGGCCAAGGAAACAGAGTAGTGATCTGGCAAAAAACAAAGCCTGCAATTCCCTATCTTTGTGCAGAGATTATATATCCAAATAATGGGGTCACTGAAGCTTGTTAAAGACAGCACATCCCCAATTTTCGCATATTCGTGTTCAGTCTCACTGGATTTTAAAGGTGTCACACCTATAAATAATAGTTTATTTGTTGAAATTATAGTTTTATTTCATGTATTAATAAAATCATAAAACAACACTAGTACCCTCAATAATATGATGTTACAGCATAATGAACAGTATGCAATACACCCATATATACTACACTTAAAATAGTTGTAAAGGCTCAAGGTTTTTTACCTTCATGCAGTAAAAAAACATTCTGTGTTCAGTAGCCCCCTCCTCCCAAAAAAAAAACGTACCTGAGCCCCGATCCAGTGATGTACACAAGAGCCACTGCTCTCCCAGGTCTCTCCCTCCTCACTGGCTGAGATAGCAGCGGCAGCCATAGGCTCCCACTACTGTCAATCACAGTCATAGAGCCACTGAGGAAAGAGCGGGGGTGGGACAGAGCTGCATTCCATGTGTGAATGAACACATGGAGCAGCGCCTCGGGAGCGAGCCTGCTCAGGTGCCTCTAGAGCAAGCTGCTTGCTGTGGGGGCTTTAGGCAGGATGGAGAGGTCAGTAGAGCCGGAGGGGGACCTGAGAAGCGGAGGATCGAGGCTGCTCTGTGCAAAACCATTACACAGAGCAGGTAAGTATGACATGTTTTAAAAAAAAACAAAAAAACAAGCCTTTAATGTCACTTTAAGCATTATCCTATATAGCTATTATGTTCTGATAAGAGGAAAAAATCCTTTCAGAATATGCTGATATTGATTACAATGTAGGAGGTTATTACTTTCTTTGACGTATTTTCCACAATAAATCTGTTTCTTCGGAAATATGGGAAATATATGGGAAAAGAAAGGCAGGCAAAACCTGTTTCATTTTAATAGACCCACCTAAAGTAAAGACACACTACATGGGGGCACTGAGGGAACTGTCCCCCTTGCTGCACATACAGCAGGCATAGGTGTCCAGTTCACTGGACAGGAGATGCTGGGGAGAAAGACTCTGCAGGGTAATTTCAGGAGATAACTCAACAATGCAAAAGAAAATCTTTTATCATAGGACATAGGATAAAAAGGTAAAAATGACTTACATCTATGTTGAAAACTATTTTTGCCCAGAAATAAAATTTATTCAAAGATGCTATCTCAGGATGCCAAAACTGACCTCTATACTAATATAATACACCCCAGCAGACATTTCAGGACTACATGGCAATGAATAGAAGAACTCTCCATCCAACACCTAAGGTTACAAATTATTACTTTGTACAATTTACACAAAGTCAGGAGAATAAAAATGGGAGGCAGAATGTGCGAGTGAGAGGGGTGCCATATTCCATTTACTCTTCTGATATTAAAACATATGCTAAAAGACTTAAACCAGCCAATTTGTCTGTTCAAAAGACAATCCCTGGAATTCAGAAAGACTGGCGCAGACAGATTTTGCAAAAGTTTTTTCTGTGCATTCTAAAAGTGGTGCAGCGTGCGCCAAATTTGTGTACCTATCTAGAATAGACGCAAGGCACTTTTGCAAAATCTGTCTGCGCCAGGGTCTCTCTCTCTGTATGACAAAATAAGAGTTGGTCCTAATTAGCTCCACTTTTGTGAGTAACGAACTGTTGGTATTTTATTTTGAGTTTGGCATATTCATTACGCTACAATGTAAAAGTGGCACATTTTAGAATTACCTAAATTTGGAACATGGTTGCTGTCAGAACCAAAAGTGTTGGAAATGCTTTATGAATTTAGTGCAATACAACAAATAGTCCATAAATAAACTTGATAGACCAGAATCTATGAGCCGTCAGTTGATAAATTGGTTCAACCCCACACCGCGTGAGCAAACGTGTCTCCACTCCTCAGTTGGATGTAAACTCACCAAAAAGTATTGCCTCACACTCTTGTGTTTTGGCTTACGAGCAGTTAACCACCTCAGGGTTTAAGTGAATTCCATCGGCACGTGTTCCAAAGTGGATAATATGTGGATGGAATGAGATTGCAGGTGTAAGTGTGATATCATCAAACCATCAAAAACATTTATTTAAAAACACACAGCCCGATGGTATTGTACTTACAAACAGGCAAATTAAAATTGCATTCATGTGGTAGAGGTGCCAGAAATACCCAGTCGCGGCGGACATAGGGTATGTGTCAGTTCTCACCCGACCTAATGTTCAAAACAAACAGAATTTAATCTTCTGTTCGTTGGATTTGGGACTCATCAATCCTTTTCAGCACTCCTTTACTGCTCCTTTCTTTGACGCAGACTGCAAGGAGAGGATTTATCAACTAGATGCCAGCATGATTTGCCCCTCAATGGTCTTCAGCAGTGACGGATTAGACCAGTGATGGCGAACCTTGGCACCCCAGATGTTTTGGAACTACATTTCCCATGATGCTCAACTACACTGCAATGTAGTTCCAAAACATCTGGGGTGCCAAGGTTTGCCATCACTGGATTAGACTGTTTAGTGTTCACATTTGCTTAAGGAGAAGTCTGTCCTGTAATTGCTCAGTACTAATCGATTTAGAGTATTTCATGCCCTAATCCCTCTTCTGTTATAAGTTTTACCAGAAATAAATTATAAAAAGACAAACCCATAGACCCATGTTTATTGGAGCCTGAATGAATGGACTGTTGCTTGGGTGACTGACGACCTCTGTACTACTTGGGAAAGAACTTGTTAAATTCAGCGGCTCCTGCGGGGGTAGCACTACACTTTTGGTCCTGGTGGAAAAATCAAACCTTTATTGTGACTTCTTTGCTGAAACATACACTATATTACCAAAAGTATTGGGACAGCTGCTTTTACACGCACATGAACTTTAATGGCATCCTAGTCTTAGTCCATAGGGTTCAATACTGAGTGTTTGACCATTCTTCCAGAAGCGCATTTGATAGGTCAGGCACACACATAGGTTGGACTTGATGGACTTGTGTCTTTTTTCAACCTCACCTACTATGTAACTATGTGGACGAGAAGGCCTGGCTCGCAGACTCCACTCTAATTCATCCCAAAGGTGATCTATTGGGTTGAGGTCAGGACTGTGCAGGCCAGTCAAGTTCCTCCACCTCAAACTCGCTCACCCATGCCTTAATGGACCTTGCTTTGTGCACTTGTACAAATCATTTGGTGGAGGGGGGATTATGATGTGGAGTTGTTTTCCAGGGGTTGGACTTGGCCCCTTAGTTCAAGTGAAGGGAACTCTTAAGGCATCAGCATACCAAGACATTTTGGACAATTTCATGCTTCCAACTTTGTGGGAACAGTTTGGTGATGGTCCCTTCCTGTTCCAACATGACTGAGCACCAGTGCACAAAGCAAGGTCCATAAAGACATGGATGAGCGAGTTTGGGGTGAAGGAACTTGACTGGCCTTCACAAAGTCCTTACCTCAACCCAATAGAACACATTTGGGATGGATTAGAGTGGAGACTGCGAGCCAGGCCTTCTTGTCCACATCAGTGCCTGACCTTACAAATGCTCTTCTGGAAGAATGGGCAAACGTTCCCATAAGCACAACCCTAAACCTTGTGGACAGCCTTCCCAGAAGATTTGAATCTGTTATAGTTGCAAAGGGTGGGCCAACTCAATATTGAACCTTACAGACCAAGCCTGGGATACCATTAAAGTTCATGTGCATGTAAAGGCAGCTGCCCTAATACTTTTGGTATTTTAAAGTATTAAATATGTTATAATTTGTAAGTGTAAGTGCATATGGGCCCTTAATCTCATCTGCTACAGCTGCCTACTGAATTGCTTTGAACAAGAGGCCGAGTTGTTCTTAAACTCATTGTCTTTGTGGCACTATGTAATCTATGAACAGTGCTTCCAGACTGTACATGGGGACTTGACTGTTCTGCCAAGTCCAGTAGGAAGATTTTCAGTATTCAAATGCTTTCCACTAGACTTGGCAAAACAGTCAAGCATTAGTGTACACTTCAGGAGTGCTGCTTATGGTGTTCAATAAATTCTACTTGTAGTCACAGGAGAGGTGCTCCAGCTCCAGTTCAGGCTGTGCTGGCTGCAGTCAGTGCCAGGTGGGACTTGGGCATTCTACAAACGCTCATGTATTCTTACCCTTCTTCCACTGGATTTTTCATTCTCACCTACATTTCTTTGTCCTTGAAATGTCCTGCCACCAAAACGTCCTCCAGCCAATGGTAGGTATGTGGTTAAGAATGGCTTAATAATAACTTTAAATTTCAGAGAAGCCTGACAATTTCTTTTTTAGAGTAGTAGCAGTTGTCTTATGTTTCTTTACAGGTTCACGATGTGAAGTGATGTTTCCGCCTTTTAGAAGTCTAACACTTGGTTTTACACATTATTCCTCAATGTTGAACAACTGTCTGTCACCTCAGGTAATAAAAGTTGACAGTCAAAACATATTATCTATTAAAACTTAAATAAATTCTTTCCTGAGATGCACACAAACTTTACCATTGCTCATCCCCTTCAGAAAATGCTAGTTTCCTGGTTATTCTGTTGACACATTGGCTTCAATACTTTCATGGTCACTGGTATGAAACAAGTGTATAGATCAGAGGTCAGAAGTCTTTATTTGCATACAATTCCTGGTTTAGCGACCAAAGTATTGAAGTCAGAGGATCAGCATGACAGCCAGGCAACTATAATTTGCAGAATGGGAAATCAGTGATGGCTGCCTCCATGTTTTGTTTTTTTAATCTGGACTCCAGGTACAAAACATATTTAAATATATTCCTCCATAGCCACAAAGGATATAAATCTATTTGGTGTGCACCAAATATATTTGCAAACCAAGATAATACTATATAATAGTAGCAGTGACATGATCATTGTACTGCACATAGCTTGTGCAGAGAGCAGAGCTCTGGGATGGATCTGCAGGCTGACTGCAGAAAACAACTGCACACAGGAAGTTTTTTCCATTCAATCCAGCAGGCTGATTGAAAAAAAAACCAAAAAAAAAACCACACAGAACGCTTTACTAACACATCCGATATTAGTGTGGCAATCTCCCCGTTAAGCTATTGTGTTCTGACAGAGGGACTGTCCTCTCACCCACAGCCATTGGCTGTGAGCACTGATTGGATTCTGGTTTTCCAGGATCATTAGATAGAAGTTTGTCATGAGACCGGTTTCTGTCAGACGAGGAGCTGTACACAGGGCTGAAAGTCAGCTGACCGTTTTTGCCTGATTTTTGGCCCGTGTGTACCCAGCTTAAGGGTGGCTGAATACAAGAATAGGCACAAGGAGAGGGGGCAGCAGTCGAAGCTCCTGCACAGAGGCAAAGTTTCTCATTGAAATACTGCACAGATGTGGAAAAAATACAAAAAGCCCACACATATTGTCACGTGCCTCTTTTATTTAGACAATATTTGCTTATCTTGGACTTACAGTATACTTAAAAGAGAAGTATGGGAATCGGTGTTACTGCAGATTCATACTTACCTAGGTGGATGCTGCATCTGTCCCCTGGTGCCTCTTCACTGAGAACCGAGCAATCGAACATTGCCGACGGCTCAGTTCTCTCAGCTCCCGAGCAGAGAGCTGCTGCCTGTCAATCAGCAGCTCTCCTGCTCTGCTCCTCCATGCTCTCCCTGGAGCACTGAGCTGTGGAGGGGTGGGGAGCGGCCGTCTCAGCCTCTCAGCGGCTCGCTATCAGTCCAGGCACCTGGTGGATCCAGACTCCCAGAGTCGGGATGACACGATGCCTGGACTGATATTGGTGACGTCAGCAGAGAGCGGACTTCAGACCACTCTGCTGAAAACAGATCACCGGAGTGCAAAGTGCATTGCACTCCTGTGACCCATAGGAGCAGCCCAGCCTAACAAGCTCAGTCTGGACTTCTCCTTTAAAGTGTTACTAAACCCACAACAGTAAAATCAGTCTGCATATGCAGTAAAGCATGCTTGTTAGACTCGCTGTTGGACCTAAGGGGTTAATCCTCTACATTGTGTATAAAGGCTGTTAGATCCTGTTTCTCTGATCCTCCTCTTCTTCCACTATCTCCAAAAAATAACCTGATATTTACAGAGCCAGGGGACAGGCTGCACATGCTCAGTTTGTTGTGTATTGCTAGAGTTTTTTCTTGGGAGAGTGCATTTGATCAGCACAGGGCCAATCAGCACTGTCCAGACATGTCCAAACAGAGGAAAACTCCTTCTACAAGCTTTACTAGTAACTGATAGAAGTCACAAGACTGCTATCTACTGCTGATTAGAAAAGATATTTATCAGTTTATATTTACTAAAATGATTGCATTTCCATGTTTTGTGTACTGTGGGAGACCAGATATAGTGAATGCAGGGTCCTGGTTTTAGTAACACTTTAATCTTGAATTACACGTACAATTTTGCCATAAATTAATTGATGGGAGTTTTGGGCAAAAAGAACATTAACCTCCCTGACGGTGTTCCTGAGTGTGGCTCGGGGTTACATTTCAGCACCATTAGCGGTAAACCCAAGCCACACTCGGGATTACATCTCAGTATCCTGTTGCAGTATACTTACCTTGTCCCCAGGATCCTGCGATGTCCCCCTGCGCTGTCTGCGGGCTCCATCTCCAGCCCGAATCCTCTCTGTGCCGGGCTCCATTCCCTAAGAGCGTCGCGACGCATGGGGGCGAAGCCTTGCAGCAAATTAAAAAAATGTAAAAATCATAACACATACAGTACTGTAATCTTACAGATTACAGTACTGTATAAAAACATTTCACTTCCCTTTTGTCCCCAGTACTTTGGCCCATGCCCTGCATGCAGTTTTATATTATATATACTGTTCTTTTTGCCTGGAAACTTGAGATTGTCCATAGCAACCAAAAAGTGTCCCTTTACGTCAAAAGTGGCTTTAGACCAGCTAAAAAACAGCGGTAGTAAATTAGAACACTTGAAGAATTTAGTGAATGGTGGAGTAATGTATTTTATTATTATTATTTTTCTTAAATATTTATTTATATTTATTATTTTATAATTTATGATTTTGTGTTTCAAACTTCATCATACCCGGGATGTCTACTAGACTCTTGGCGGACAGATATAAGTGTGTTATTGCTAAGAATTACAGACCTACAATATAAAACGCCAAATTTCTATGCAAAATAATTGTACCACATTGAGACGCAAAAATCTGAAATAATCATACCGCCAGGGAGGTTAAAGTACAACTAAAGGAAAAACTTTTTTTTTGTTTTGGGTAGAGTGGAGAGGGATTAGGACACTTGTCTGTTTTTATTGCTGTCTGTGGCCCTGTTAAGGAGATACACCCTCTCTATTTGTCCTTTTTACCATTATCATTAAAAGTAAAAGAAAAGCCCAAATTTTGGGTTGTCCCCAGAATGGTGACACTAGTTTTGGTGACCTGGGGGTCCGAAGGAATTCCCTTAATTTGCAGGGATTTCCTCTCACTTCCTGTTTAGCTATGGGACAGGAAGTGAAGGGAAATCTCTGCAATGGGACAAAGCTGGTGAAAAAAAATCTGACAGGGGTTATAACCCTCCCTTACTTTATCCAAAATGTAAAAAAAAAAGTTTTGACTATAGTCCTAATTTAAGGGCAGGCTGGATTGACTGCCCATGGACCTCACAAACGAAAACTTTAACAAAATCATACATGTAGTTTTGGCTTTATAAAGAAAAAGGGAACACGTACTTGAGCCTAATTATAATGGCAAAATACCACATACATATTTGTCCTAAATGGAAGTAAGTCATCCACTGAAGTAAATGTGTCCTCCAGGTAGAAGAGGTTAGAAGATATTGTGAATTTACCAAACATACAGTGTGCTCACCAACACTATATATAATAACTGTCTTTGTAATGTACCCCATATTCCTGCTTTTTCATAGAGAGAGCCAACAGTGAATACTGCATCCTTTGGACCAGACAGAATCTCACCATATAAGTGTCACCCTAGTGCTTCCCCACCATTCACAGGAGAAGAGGCTCCAAGTAAGAGTTGTGCATAATGAGAAATAGAGCCTTGTTAAAACCAGGCCAATCTAGCATGTGCTCAAATGTATCTAGTAATTAGTATTACATGTATTGAGTAACTAGTAATAATGGAAGGGGCTGTAATAGACCCGTGTTTATAGCAGCAAATAAGAAAGAGAAAATCTGAAGTTCAAGAAAAACACAGAATTACTTGAGGATATCAGTTTTGACTATATAATGTTAAGCTTTTGAAGCTAATTTAAATCATTAAATAAAATCAAACACTTTCAGTAGAACAAGGAAAGCATTATTTTCTGACTGCAGTAGACGCCAATCAGGATTGACAGTACAGAAATCTTACAAATACAAGATAGGATTTGGTTGGTTGTTATAGATACTGCAACTGCATTTAGTATACTGTTGTGTTATATTTTGTATTTTTATTCATTGTATTTGTCTTCACTATATTATACTGATTGACAGCACAACTTATGCAGAATGCAACAATAAATACTCCTACTGCATTATGTTTCAGATTGACAAAACTATGATGTAGCAAGAGGGAATATTATCTACATATGGGTGTACTAACAGAACAGTAATGGGCTTATACAGTATCTCACAAAAGTGAGTACACCCCTCACATTTTTGTAAATATTTTATTCTATCTTTTAATGTGACAACACTGAAGAAATTACATTTTGCTAAAATGTAAAGTAGTGAGTGCACAGCTTGTATAACAGTGTAAATTTGCTGTCCCCTCAAAATAACTCAACACACAGCCATTAATGTCTAAACCGCGGGCAACAAAAGTGAGTACAATCCCTAAGTGAAAATGTCCAAATTGGGCCCAATTAGCCATTTTCCCACCCTGGTGTCATGTAACTTGTTAGTGTTACAATGTCTCAGGTGTGAATGGGGAACAGGCGTGTTAAATTTGGTGTCATTGCTCCCACTCTCTCATACTGGTCACTGGAAGTTTAACATGGCACCTCATGGCAAAGAACTCTCTGAGGATCTGAAAAAAAGAATTGTTGTTCTACATAAAGATGGCCTAGGCTATAAGAAGATTGCCAAGACCCTGAAACTGAGCTGCAGCACAGTGGCCAAGACCATACAGCGGTTTAACAGGACAGGTTCCACTCAGAACAGGCCTCGCCATGGTCAACCAAAGAAGTTGAATGCACGTGCTCAGCATCATATTCAGAGGTTGTCTTTGGGAAATAGACGTATGCGTGCTGCCAGCATTGCTGCAGAGGTTGAAGGGGTGGGGGGTCAGCCTGTCAGAGCTCAGACCATATGCTGCATACTGCATCAAATTGGTATGCGTGGCTGTCGTCCCAGAAGAAAGCCTCTTCTAAAGATGATGCGCAAGAAAGCCCGCAAACAGTTTGCTGAAGACAAGCAGACTAAGGACATGGATTACCGGAACCACGTCCTGTGGTCTGATGAGACCAAGATAAGCTTATTTGGTTCAGATTGTGTCAAGCGTGTGTGGCGGCAACCAGGTGAGAAGTACAAAGACAAGTGTGTCTTGCCTACAGTCAAGCATGGTGGTGGGAGTGTCATGGTCTGGGGCTGCATGAGTGCTGCCGGAACTGGGGAGCTACAGTTCATTGAAGGAATCATGAATGCCAACATGTACTGTGACATACTGAAGCAGAGCATATTCCCCTTCCTCTGGAGACTGGGCCGCAGGGCAGTATTCCAACATGATAATGATCCCAAACACACCTCCAAGACGACCACTGCCTTGCTAAAGAACCTGAAGGTAAAGGTGATGGACTGGCCAAGCATATCTCCAGACCTAAGCCCTATTAAGTATCTGTATAGCATCCTTAAATGGAAGGTGGAGAAGTGCAAGGCCTCTAACATCCACCAGTTCATTTTCATTTAGGGGGTGTACTCACTTTTGTTGCCAGCAGTTTAGACATCAAATTTGGACAGCAAATTTACACTGTTATACAAGCTGTACACTCACTACTTTACATTGTAACAAAGTGTCATTTCTTCAGTGTTGTCACATGAAAAGATATAATAAAATATTTTCAAAAATGTGAGGGGTCTACTCACTTTTGTGAGATATTGTATATGGAAACAATACAATACAATACTAATACTAATATTAATACTAATACTAATACAATACTAATATAAATATATGAATCCAATAAACACTATATATAATATAAATGTCAAAACATAACATATAAGCACTATAAATAAAGTACTTGTGCTTCGTGATATTGCACTCAGTCCTCAATGAGGTTATTAAACTAAACAGCAACAGTCCATATATATGAAAATAAAGTGCTCGTGCGCCGTGATTTTCAATTAAGCCTTGATGAGTGTTTAAACCAGTGTTTCTCAACTCCAGTCCTCAAGGCGCACCAACAGGTCATGTTTTCAGGATTTCCCTCAGATGAAACAGCTGTGGTAATACTAAGGCAGTGAAACTGATCAAATCACCTGTGCAAAATAGTGGAAATCCTGAAAACATGACCTGTTGGTGCGCCTTGAGGACTGGAGTTGAGAAACACTGGTTTAAACTACACAGCAAAAGTCCATATTAGCATCAACCATGTGATAATTGTGTCTTCATGCGTTGTGCACACACAACCCCCACCGGGTGTACCTCACCTTAGGGCCTTAAAAAATAAGCCTGTAATTGATAGCAATAACCTGCAGAGATCCTCCTTTGCTCCCTTTAGCCTATGCAGGTCTATGGGACACTTGTATGGAACACAGGCCACCTGCTACTTCTGATAATAACCCAGCTCACAGGTCTCTATTTTCTGACTCCTGGTATGTTCAGAGACTCTCCTCATATACATCACATGCGGGAAATTACAGAGTTATGCAATAGCGTGATAACATTTAAAAAGTTTTAATTGCAAACAGAACTCCACATACAGTTGTGCTCATAAGTTTAATGATAAAAGTTGTGGGCGGCCAGATCCCTATCGACCTGTACCCCAGATTTTTCCTCTTTGATCCATCCTGCATTCTACATCCTGCACCAGAGAGGTCCTTTTTTTTTGCTGCCATCACAAGATAAATCTTTTGTTGGGGTGGCTGGCTGGCTTGCTGGCTGGCTCTCTCCCTCCTCTCTTCTCCTGCCTCTGTTCACCTTCTACTCCCCCCTTCCCCTGCTTCCTTCCAAGTGGAGGTTCGCGTGATTGTTGATCGGACGCTGTGTGGGGGTGTCAGGTGTTTTGCTGCTGAAACTGACGTAAAGACTGCCCTAAGCCCCCAATTACTGGCAGAACGACAACTTGCTGGTGAGACTTTATTTTTTTATTCACTTATTTATTTTTTCTGCTCTCCCTCCCTCTGCCTGTCATGTCTAAAAGCAAGGAGGGTAAAGGCGCAACATCTACTACTTTAAGGCCTAATGCACACGAGACGCCGGTCTAGAAGCGTCTGCAGAGCAGAGAATGACATTTTGCGACCCAAATTTGGGACTCCGTATCTCGGGGTCACTTGGTGCTAGGAACCCCATATTTGGTGTGCTAACACAGTGGAAGTAGTACTACAACATACCCAAATTTCACGTCTGAAACGTGGAAAACTTTTGCGTCTGAACCCATTTTTTTGCTTCTGTAAAAAGGAGGTTAAACGCAACTGCCTAAAAACGCCAAAAAACGAGACTGTGTACATGGACACATAGGATAACATTGAATGGGTTCAGGGGCAGTTAAAGAAAGTGTCCAACTGCCTCTGAATGCGAGTTTAACAGCGTCTCGTGTGCATGAGGCCTTACAAAACTTGCTTCAAATCCTGGAGGATTAGGGAGCTGGGGAATAGTGCCCCCTTTGGATTCCTCTCAAGCCAGAGCTACTACAAGAGCCGAAATCGCACGAGGAAATGCCGCCCGCCAAGTAGGTACTAATGCAATGTTAGACTACCATGGACAATTAGAGGAATGTGGGGGATCTCCTGTACAGAAGAACCATCTCGCAAATGACTAAGATGGACGTCCAGTTGTCACGGCATCCCTGTGGTGACAATGAATGCCCCCCCTTGATTCCATCCTTTTCTACACCCAATGTGAGTATGAATGCAAATACATTAGCTACTCAAACTGTTTCTATTCAGAAATCCACTGCAAGGGAGTGTACAACTGAAAAGGCCTTTGAACCTACATTAAGGGATGCTTATTCTTTAATACAACATTGCTCTTCTTCCCTCTCTGTGCTTACAGGCCAGGTACAGGCTATAAGGGAAGAAGTTGTTCATATACGTGGGGATCTCCAAAATGTACAGGAACGCACTAAGTCATTACAAAACAGGGTTAGCGGCATAGAGGACACTTTCCCTCCCATGGTAACAGAGATGAAAGCAGCTACCTGCACGTAATTACTATCTCCAAAGTTGAAGACATCGAGAATCGCCTATGTTTTAATAATGTCAGGGTACTGGGTATACCAGAGAATGCCGAGGGGAATGACCCAATTAACTTTGCTGAACAATGGCTTATTGAAATCTTTGGCAAGGACCATTTCTCTTCATTACTTGTACTAGAACACGCTCATCGGGTCCCTTCCCTACCTCAGAAACTGGGAAATATGCCCCACCCCTTTCTAATATGTCTTTTAAATTATAGGGTGTTTTCTTCACCAGGGAAAGAATGCTTTGGTCATCCACCACAGTTGTTTTCCGTGGTCTTCCGGGTCATTTGGTGTTGCTGAGCTCACCGGTGCGTTCTTTCTTTTTAAGGATGTTCCAAACAGTTGATTTGGCCACACTTAATGTTTTTGCTATCTCTCTGATGGGTTTGTTTTGTTTTTCAGCCTAATGATGGCTTTCTTCACTGATAGTGACAGCTCTTTGGATCTCATATTGAGAGTTAACAGCAACAGATTCCAAATGCAAATAGCACACTTGAAATGAACTCTAGACCTTTTATCTGCTCCTTGTAAATGGGATAATGAGGTAATAACACACTCCTGGCCATGGAACAGCTGAGCAGCCAATTGTCCCATTACTTTTGGTCCCTAAAAAGTGGGAGGCACATATACAAACTGTTGTAATTCCTACACCGTTCACCTGATTTGGATGTAAATACCCTCAAATTAAAGCTGAAAGTCTGCAGTTAAAGCACAACTTGTTCGTTTCATTTAATATCCATTGTGGTGATGTATAGAGCCAAAAATATTAGAATTGTGTTGATGTCCCAATATTTATGGACCTGACTGTATATACCGCTCCAGTGGCATCGGTTAAGGTCAATGGCCTTCAATCTCCTAGTTTTAGACTCTCCCGGGTCAGGGGTGTCCATTGTCACCCCTGCTTTTTGCCCTGGCTATAGAGCCTTTGGCATGTCTTATACAGGCATTTCCCGATGTTACCGGTTTGATTAGAGGAGACATGGAGGACAAGATATCATTATATGCAGATGATCTTCTTTTTTTCTTGACCAACATCTACTTATTCCTGCCGGCAGTAATGAAATATATTAAGGAGTTTGGCAGGTTCTCCTGGTTAGGCATAAACTGGGAGAAATCCATGTTGATGCCCCTGGATCCCCTTCCAGATTCATTACCATCTACACTCTCTCATCTTAAGGTTGTGTCATCTATAAAATATTTGGGTATAACTATGTCTGACTCCCCACAGTCATATATTGCGGATAATATACTTCCATTACTCTTTAGATTTCAAAATCAAAGTAAAACCTAGAATAAGCTCCCCTTATCGTTAATAGGTCTTATCAATCTAATTAGGATGATACAGATGCCCCAGCTTCTTTATTTTTTACACAATGCCCCGATCTGGATACCCATACGGATTTTTATCAAGATTAACGCCAGATTTAGGCAATTAATATGGCGTAACAAAACTGCCCGTATTAAACTGGAGACTTTACAACATCCCAAAAATGCAGGCGGTCTGGCAGTTCCTAATCCAAGGTTAGACTTTTTGCATCACAACTACAGCACTTTGCTGGATGGGAGTCTGAGCAGATACCCCTTCCTGCGCGAAGATTATTTTCTTATGCATTTAAGGGTAGACTACCACTCTATGTTTTAGATGGTGCAAGAGGAGGTGTCTCGCTTGCCGATATGCCTACCTGCACGTTAATGTGTAAAATATGGGATACAGCTAAAAAAATACTGGGTGTTTCCTATCCTACGAGATACACTCCCATATGGGAAAATGATAGACTTCCTCAAATTTTGGCTCTTAGAGGCTTTCAGAGATGGGGTAATTAGGAAAAACAACTCTAGCTCAGTTATATGAGAACAGTATACTTTATATCACAACTTTTATATCTTTTGAAGAAGGGGAGAGTTTTCCCTACAATCTAATTGGTTCTATCAATTCTTTCAACTAAGACACGCCTTCCATGCCCAATTCTCTACTGCTCAGATAATTTCCCCCCCTATCCTTGTTCTTGATAAGATAGTACAGACAGGGTCAACAAAAGGTCTCACCTCTGCTACATATAGGGTTTTGTCTGGGGTTTTCAGTTCCTACTGAATTTTCCAATCCGCTCTAGGGCTGGCTGGGAAAAAAATATCGGCTCTATTCCCAAGGAGGTCTGGGATGATCTACTCCGTTCCTCGCCCCTGGTGTCTCTTTCTCCATCACACAGACTGACATAGGTTTTTATCCTCCATAGAGTCTATAGAACTCCCCAATTTCTATATGCAATCGGACTGAAATCTGAGCCAGCCTGTACTAGATGTGGTAATACAGGTACGCTAATACATCTTTTATGGCGGTGTCCGAAACTCCAAAGATATTGGGCAGAGGTGATTGGCACCTTAAACGGGGTATTGGATATTAACATTCTAATTAAACCACTTATATGTCTTCTGGGTTATTGCGATACGTCTATTTATACCTCCTCTATCTGTAACACACTAAAACGCGCACTTTTTGTAGTTCGTAGACAGATTGCTCTTAAGTGGACCTCTCCCTATCCGCCGACTGTACCCAAGTGGATTTTAGATCTCAATAGGATTATTCTTTTTGAAAAACATACATACTCCTTAAAGTGGAGTTCCACCCACTTTTACAACTCTTCAGCATCCCTCACTAAACTGTGCACTGTAAACAAATTGGATATTTTTTTTTTTTTCTCAGCACCTACTGTATATCTGCTGTGTTCATTTTTCACTTCCTCCTCCCTGGCCGCAGCCCATCGCATCATTTCCTGTTTGCAATGCCTTCTGGGAAGGGGCGGCAACTTCCTCTGAAACTGCCATTGCTATGGAAACCTGACCTAAACCCTATTACACTGCTCGTGCTGCACTGAGCATGTGGGGCGGCAACTTCCTCTGAAAATGCCGTTGCTATGGAAACCTGACCTGAAACCTATTCCACTGCTTGTGCTGCACTGAGCATGTGCAAGATCTGCAAGGATGAGATCCAGGAAGAAATACAGTCTGGCTTCAGATGCCCACACTTAAGATGGCCACGACCTGCTGTAAGTTTATAAAATAACAAATTACTGCTATAAACTAACAAAACAGACCTTAGTTTACAGACTAACTTTACTAGAATACATTAAGTTTGTGTATTATAGGGGTATTTTTATTTAAAAAGTATAATTTCGGCCGGAACACCACTTTAAGGAATTGAATTCCATGAGTAAGTTTGATGCTACTTGGTCAAGATGGCTTCAGTCCATGACCTAGGTACCATGTAAATCAATAGGTACTATGTACTTTGTAATATTGGATACTGTTTTTTGTCCTTTTTTTTTTAATTTTAATTTTTTTCATATATACTCTAAGAGCGGGGTGGGGGATAGGGGGGGTCTTGTTGGGGTGGGGTGGTCTGGAGTTCATTTTTTTTTACTTCTGTTTTGTCATGGTTATGCAGTTATCTTTCTCTATCAGCTTACCCTCCCCTAATGTGTTCAGACTAAGAGGCCAGCCACTCACACCTGGCTGGTTTTATAACCTTTCCTCTAAGCATGGCCCCACCCCAGGCCCTATCAGGGACCCTATATTAACCTGTGCATTGCAAGTCAGCAGTGCTGATCAACCATTGTGTGTTAGCTTTCATGTGTACTTGCTGTGTTTCCTACGTCTGATTCCAGTTACTGACTTTGGCCTGTTCTCGACTATTCCTGTCTGCTCGTGACCCTGACCTTTGGCGTGTCCCCGACTATGCCTGTTTGTCTGTGACCCTGAACCTTGGCGTGAACTCTGTTGTCCTTGTCTGCTTGTGGCCCCCGACCTTGGCTTTTTCCCTTACTATCCCTATCCTCCTGTTGCCTACTGTGGGTGTGAGCTCGGGGACCCTGGGGGTTGCGACCTGGAGCCAGTTGCAGCCCAGTCCATCCTCACCACTAGAGGCTCTGGTGAACACCTGCTGGCTCTTAGATTCTGCGCCCCAGGGAATCTTATGCTCTAACCCTGGTGGGATCCGTGCTGGTGTTCCAGCTGCCCTGCCTTCCTTACCACCCTGACTCCCATCTGCAGCAGTCAGCCGTAGGGTCCACTACCTTGTGGTGCACTCCTGATCCCAACGGTGTGCATCTGTCACCTAGCCTCAAGGTGACCTGACATGTTTTTTGGGGTTGTGTTTGGTTTAATGTGATTTTGTTTGTACAATTTATTTTTATTGTCTTAATGTTGTTTGGATATAAAAAAAAAGGGTCTGATTAAAAAAAAACAAAAAACAACATTTCACTATGGCGGAATTTCGGGCAGTCATAGATCTCATTCTCCTCTTGGAGGAAAGTGAGAGCTCTGGACCCACAACATCCATCATAGTTACCGAAGAATCGGTATCCTCACCAGTGTCCACTCCTACAAACAAGTTTAGCCCTAAATCCACTAAATTTCCGGATCTCACCATCAATCCCCATATTTGGGCCATTTTGATGGCTACTATCAGTGACATGAAGCACCTAGTGTTGGATCCTATTTATAAGAATTTATCTGTCCAGCAATTACAATCTATCACCAGGTTATGGAATCATCTGGACCTGGTGATTAAACAAGCGGACAAAGGTGGGAATATTGTCCTACTTACCAACAAACAGTATACTCAGATGTGCATGGATATTCTTGCTAACCAGTCCTGGTATCGCAGGATTGCGATCATTTCTACTAAACGTTTCATTAATAAATACAAATCCTTGATAGAAGGTCAAGATCAAGATACCTATGCATATCTTAATACGAAATTCCCTTGATCAGCTATGTTTTACTCACTACCTAAGATACACAAGGACGCGCATGCTCCTCCAGGTAGACCTATAGTATCCGGCATAGGATCACTGACTGAGAATGCCAGCAGGCTTACTGATTTTTTCCTTACCCAACACATGATATGGCTACCATCATATGTCCAGGATACCGTTGATCTCCTCAAGCATATCGAGGGCCTAGCTGTCCCTCCCAGCGCCCTGCTCGTGACTTTAGATGTGGAGGCTTTGTACTCCAGCATCCCTCACAAGCAGGTTGTCGGGATGGTACGCACATTCCTCAGAGAGCAGGACCACCATCTTTGGCCTTTTGGAGAATTTCTGTTGAAATTACTATTGTTTATTCTCACGCATAATTGGTTCACATTCAATGGCTCCCACTACCTCCAGGTGCAGGGCGTGGCCATGGGCACTTGCTGTGCTCTGGCCTACGCCAATCTGTACCTGGGGGGGTGGGAGCGTGACATTTTTCCAGTGAGGCCCTAGCCAGCCACATCAGCCATGCATTGGTGTGGCTTAGGTATATTGATGACATAATTATTGTATGGACTTGCACACAACAAGCATTGGACAGCTTTGTTGATCTCCTTAATAACAATACAAACAATCTCAAATTCACCTTAAACAGTGATTTGCGTAAAATTTTGTTTTTTGATCTTCTAATTTTCGAAGACCATGACAATTGTTTGGCCACTACACTCTACCGTAAGGAGACTGCTGGGAACACCATCCTCCACGCCTCAAGTGCACACCCTACCACACTCATCCTTAGCATTCCCTACGCTCAATACATCAGACTTAGAGGGAATTGTACCCGTGACAGTGATTTCAAATACCACGCAGATCTGCTGAGGGGGAGACTCCTACTGCGTGGTTATTCAAAATCACTCTTACGCAAGGCATCTAATAAGGCACTTCAGCAACCTAGAAATGCATTACTTTACAAAACTAAGGCTAAATCGGAATCTAATCCAACGGTAACATTTATTACTCAATATTCCTATCAGCAGCATCAATTGAGGGAGGTCCTGGTCAAACACTGGCATATCTTATATGATGATCCAACTCTTAATAAATACATCCTTGATCGCCCTGAAATTGTTTTCAAATGGGCTGTTTCTTTACGTGACAAACTCACCAAGAGCCACTATGCCCCTACCTGCGGGCAGGTTACCCGGGAAAAATGGAAAGTCCATGTCTCCACTTTCTTTATTTAACCAATTGACATTTAGGGCATGGACTACCTTAGGCTCCCACAGTTCCATCCTGTGTTGGTGCTTTCCTAACTCTTTGATTCACAGTTATCACATGGTTGATGTTATATTTATATTAGTATTGTTTCCATATATATCAGCGCTGCACAGTGTGTTATATATATGTTATTCCAATGTGGCTGCAAAAGTGGAAATGCACTTTAAGCTAGGGTAAATTCATATTACGGTAAATGTTTTGTAATCCTAAACTGCTAACATAGCAAAACCACCTGGCTGTAGGCTGGACTAATGAGGCAGGTTAATGGTAACCAGGTGAGTCACTGGGGTAACAACGAGTGGCTGGTAATTAACCGACAGCTGAGCAGCTTCTGAGCAATGAAAGAAAAAAGCTGTTTGTTAAGACCCCTTTCACACCAGGTGCTTTTCAGGCATTTTAACGCTAAAAATAGTGCCTGTAAAGCACCTGAAAAGCGCTTCTCAAGCCACCCCACTGTGAAAACCTGAGTGCTTTCACACTGGGGCGGTGCGCTTGCAGGACAGAAAAAAAAGTCCTACAAGCAGCATCTTTGGGGCAGTGGGGGAGCGGTGTATACACCACTCCTCTACCGTCCCTGCTTAAAACAGGGGCAGGGGTAAAAAGCACCGCTATAACAGCGGTAAAGCGCCACTAAAAGCGGCGCTTTACTGCTAATGGACCCGCCGCCTCAGTGTGAAAGGGGTTTTAGTAGCAGGAGCCCAGCCCTGAAACAAATCCTCTATCCCTCAAGATTTTCCTCTCAGCACAAACCCTCACCCAGCAAAAATGCCCCCCCCCCCCCATTATACCCCCACAAGTCCAAATCCTCCCCCCAGCACAAATCCCCCTAATCATCCCTTCTATCACAAACCTCCCCCCCAAAAAAATTCCCTTCCTAGTAAAAAGCGCCTCCCCCCAAATACCCCCTTCCAGCACAAATCCTCCTCCCACTTTCCCCATGAGTACAAATCATCCCCCCCAAATTTCCCCATGAGCACAAACCCTTCCCTCAGGACAAATCCCCCCTCGTAACAGAACCCCCCCCCAAAATTTCCCCTCCAAGCACAAATTCCCACAATCATCCCTACTAGCACAAATCCTCCCTGTCAGATCCCCCTCCCCCCCAAAAAAATATTTCCCTTACCAACACAAATCCCTTCAAGCACAAATCCTCCCCCACTTTCCATGAGCACAAATCACCCCCCCCCCCCCACCAAATTTCCCCATGAGCGCAAAATCTTCCCTCAGGACAAATCCCCCCTTTCTAACAAACCCCCCCACCCCCAAATCTCCCCTTCTAGCACAAATCTCCACAATCATCCCTACTAGCACAAATCTTCCCTGTCAGATCCCCCTTCCTAATACAAATCCCCCCGAAAAATATTTGTCTTACCTGCACAACTGCTGCCACCCCCTCCTCCCAGGACTCAGGAGGAAGAGCTGGAGGGGAGAGAGAGCACCTCTTCCCGGTTCTGTTCTGCTCTCTGGATTTGGCTTGTGACAACCTGTGCTGAGCTGGCAGGAGTAGTGATGCTGCTGTCACTACTCCTGTCAGTTTGTAGGGGCTGGAAATCTCTGCGCCCCCCCCCCCAACCACACATGACTCCAGCGCTAGGGGAGCCCGCCCCTTCTGCCCTCCCTCCTGTTCTGGCCCTGCCTGCATTGCAAGAGATCAATGCCTGGTAAATTTAGGAGGCTAGGAATAAGTAGTAATACTTACCCTATTTATCGGCCCCCTAGGCTTCCTCCTAGTTGCACAACTAATTGCTCATAGTAGAGCACTGGCAGCTGAGGAAGAAGGAAAAAGGTTAGTATGACTGCTTATTCCAATACCCTTAGACAAAACAAGCATTTTTTCCTTGCTATGTGGGGGAGGGGAAGGGGCGCTGTAAGAGTAATTTCAGATTTGAGTTCAGCTTTAACCTGGGAGGCTAGAGATCAAAAGTATAGTTAGGCCTCATGCACACTTCAGCCTAAAAATGCATGTTTTTTACAGGTGTTTTACTTTTTTTTCTCTGCCTCCCCTCCATATTAGCCTATGTGTCCATGCACACATAAGCGTTTACAGGAGTTTGGAGATAGGAGCATTTAGAGGCAGATAAAAAAATCACTTGTGCATTCATGAGAGGAGCGTTTTGGCAGAACAAATTGCCAAAACGCACATAAACACATGTAAAGAGTTTATTTATTTCAATGGCCAGAATAAATTAATATTCTGGCCAATGAAATGAATGAATGCCCAAATGCTTGATGCACCTAAATGCGCCTGATGCATTTTTTAAGCTGCCTTTCTCCTATTAGGAGAAAAAGGTTTAGAAGAGTCCCAGTGTGCATGGGGCCTTATTGTATCTTGTGAAAAATAATCTGTTCTCTAACAAAACATATATAAACTATAATTTATATTGCTATGTATGTTTTTATGCTTTTCTCCAGGATTTTCCTCTGTTTCCTCACCATCATCTCTCACAACCAATGGCATAAAACCTTCTGATATTTCATTAAATGCAGAACTACCTGGCTTAGATGGAATACCACTTCATGCCTCCATGGCGAGACATCCACTGTCTTTTCCTGTTCACCACAGTGTCCCGATGCCTAAGAGTTACCCAGTATCACTACTAAATATGGACACTTATGGATTCCAGAGAAACCATCACAACGACCAGCCAGCATGGACATTTGAAGGATTATACTCTGGTTATAACTACTAAAATCAGGGGAAAAAAACACATTCTGGCTACTGTATAAACACAGTTGAAACACACATATAACCTATCTCATCAGCCAAAGGGTTTGTAAAGCCTAGTACACACAATGAGTTTATCGGACGAAGGATCGCCCATTTTTTTTTGCATGCTAGTCTCCATATCGAAAATGAAGAGGTTACTAAAGTTATGAAAATTCTTGTACGACAGAATAAAAATTCTGTAATGTATTGTTATATATTTTCGGATAAAAACTGTACTGATTAAAATAAAATTGTACGATCTGGTATCGTATGAGAAAAATGTTCATGTTTGTCCCTTTGGATAATTTTGGACGAAAGCTGTGTACTAACGATCAGATTACCATACGATCGCTTCGAAAGTGGTATTTTTTGTATGGTTTTCTGATCGTGTGTACTAGGCTTAATATTGAGGCCGTTTGTTCATTTCCTAATCTTAAGTAGGTCATATCAACATTTTTTTTCGACCACAGTGATGAGAAAATTTGCAGAATGGAATTTTTTTCTTGAACAAATGAATTTCTAACAGTGTATGTGTTTTTCTTTTGGTAAAATCAATTCATTCCAAAATCAAACGTTAAAAGCAAATAAAATCTTTTAAACGGCATTTAAATTTTCTGAGAATTTTAGTACAAATTTTCCCCCAAATTTTTGTTCAAAATTCTATCCATGTATGGCCTACTTAAGTGTGCATGCGGCAAAGCCTGACTATCTCCTAGTGTTGCCTGTCCCTCTCCCAGTGCAGCTGTACAGCAGATGACAAGAGGAGCATATCAAGACTTAACAGGAACGGGGGGAGAGAGAGATAGGGCACAGGACACCCTTAGGCAAATGCAATAGCAACTTGGCAGACTCCTTGGACAAAAAAATAGAACAAGGCAAACAGCAATACAGAAAAGGAGCCTTTAAGCTCAATGCAGCAATCTGTATTTCATAGCAACTGCTGTCTCCTATAGCAACAACTTTACTCACAGTATCCCACTGTAGATTCTCAAGCTTAGCTGACCGCTACTTGCTGTATTCTTTAAGTTTCACCCACAGCTACCTGCCGGATTCCTCAGACTCAGAGCTACCCGCTGGATCCCTCAAGCTTTACTCACAGCTACCCACTATACTTTGTGGATGATTTCTCTCCTGAAGATTTCCCACTTACTTCACAGTCCCTGGCTGATGAAGGGCCAGCTCTGGTACTCCTTCAGAACTCCATCCCTTTACAAAAAAGGAGTAGAAAAGAGAGGGCGCACCAGCTTTGTGCATTATCCTTAGATTTATTAGAAAACAAATAAAAACTACTCACAATCATGTGAAAGTAAACCACAATACAGAAGCCTTTAAAGAATGGCAATCGGTCTAATAGCCACAGTCTCCAAATGACGAAAGAGAGGACGTAGAAACCACTGCAGGCTGATGCGTTTCGAAGGATAACTTTCTTCCTCAGAGGAAGAAGGTTATCATTCGAAACGCGTCAGCCTGCGGTGGTTGCTTTCTAAGGATAATGCACAAGGCTGGTGCGCCCTCTCTTTTCTACTCTTTTTTTGATTGTTAGGATACCCCCATCCTGGAGGCAGCAAGGCCTAAGTCATTATCCACCTTGAACTATAGATCGCCTGATCAACATATTTGTGCGCAAGAATATTTGTTTTCTGCTACATCCCTTTACACCTGCCTCCATCAATAAGAGTGGTTGTCCCTCTGGCAACTTTCTCCCCCTTGCCTCCTGGCAATGATCAGGCTCCCCTCATGCTGAGCCCCTTTACACATGGTTGGGCCCCAGGCTTCAGGCCTACACCTCGGCTGCTGCTCCACACACACCCACCCAGGCCAAAATAACCCAGATCACCTGACTCTCTGCAAATAAATAGACCATCCCAGCAGCCTCAGCGGCCAAAGAAACTCCTGCTGATTGGCTGAGAAAAGCATATTCATTCATAACCTGAATTCACTGTAATCTATACTTTCTAATGCCAAAGGCAACAGTGCCACCTATTAACAGAAGAAAGAAATCACAGTTAAACTCAAACTTACGAGAAAAACATTTGATCAAAGACTACAAATTAGCCAGGCTTAGTTACCACCTAGCACAACTAAACTCACTAGCAGCCCTGTTTAGGACAAGGATGCTACAATCTACCCCTTCCAAGGAGACTACATCCCCAGAGTCTGCAAAACAAAAACATATGCTCTCAATCCTGAGAGCGGGTGTCCTGGCAAAAAGTGGATAGTGAATGGGTAACAGGGAAAGATTAACTTATCGTTACATTTCTAGCAAATAACTGTACCTATAAATATTGACATATGAAGAAAGCCCCACTCCCATGAAAGTGACACATTCTTCAAAAAGCATTTTAGCATATCTGAAAATGAAGCTCACTTAGCAAACTATATTTGAGGTAAGAACTTATGACTCACTGAGAGTGGCACGCCCGTAAAGAGAGAACAGTCTGCATGTAAACATTTTAGTCCAGGAGATCCAGATTATAGGTAATGACTTGCCACTTTGCCACAGCACAGTCTACCTGACTAGCTAACTAAACATCCCATTGTCCTTGGAGCCCTAAAGTCCAATAGGCACTTTTCTTGGAACTGTAACAAACATGGTCAGCAAACTTTTCAGTAGGTTCCCTTGTTCCGAGGAACGAACACTTGAACTGTGTGCATGGCTATTTTCAGTAAGCATTTTAGCCACACAAGCATGCAAGAGACTGTAATCATGATGAACTCTTCTGGTTCATCTTCCGGAGCAATAAAGGCCCCTTGCACATAGAAAAATATCTCAGCCTTTCTTTATCACAGCAGGTGACTGAGATCACTTTCCTCACATGGGAACAACAAGACATGCTGACATTCAGGAGCAACATATTAGCACATCACTTTTCAGAGCAAGGCATACTGGTAATCCAGGGCAACAGGCCAGCATGTCCCTTTTTAGGGCATCCCCTGCAACTGCTGGTATCAGGAGCACAGTCCAGCAGCAAACAGCACAGGCAGGAGTGTCCCCACAACAACACTTTTAACATTAATAAATCACCGGGACCAGATGGCTTGCACGCGGGAGTACTTAGGGAACTCAGTCAAGTAATTGCCAGACCATTGTTCCTAATTTTTACTGACATTCTACTGACTGGAATGGTACCAGCTGATTGGAGAAAAGCCAATGTAGCACCAATATTTAAAAAGGGCCCAAAATACATCCCTGGGAATTACAGACCAGTTAGCCTAACATCAATAGTATGTAAACTCTTGGAGGGGATGATAAGGGACTATATACAAGATTTTAGCAATGAGAACGGTATCATTAGCAGTAATCAGCATGGATTCATGAAGAATCGTTCTTGCCAAACCAATCTATTAACCTTCTATGAGGGGGTGAATTGCCATCTAGATAAAGGAAGGCCCGTAGACGTGGTGTATCTGGATTTTGCAAAAATATTTGACACAGTTCCCCATAAACGTTTACTGTACAAAATAAGGTCCGTTGGCATGAAACATAGGGTGAGTACATGGACTGAAAACTGGCTACAAAGGCGAGTTCAGAGGGTGGTGATAAATGAAGTACTCGGAATGGTCAGGGGTGGGAAGTGGGGTCCCCCAGAGTTCTGTGTTGGGACCAATCCTGTTTAATTTGCTCATAAACGACCTGGAGGATGGGGTAAATAGTTCAATCTCTGTATTTGCGGACGATACTAAGCTAAGCAGGGCAATAACTTCTAATAATAATAATAATAATAAGGATGTAGAAACCTTGCAAAAAGATCTGAACAAATTAATGGGGTGGGCAACTACATGGCAAATGAGGTTCAATGTAGAAAATAGTAAAATAATGCATATGGGTGGCAAAAATATGAATGCAATCTATACACTGGGGGGAGAACCTCTGGGGGAATCTAGAATGGAAAAGAACCTGGGGGTCCTAGTAGATGATAAGCTCAGCAATGGCATAAATGCCAAACTGCTGCTAACAAAGCTAACAGAATATTGGCATGCATTAAAAAGGGGATTCATTCCAGAGATAAAACGATAATTCTCCCGCTCTACAAGACTTTAGTCCGGCCGCACCTGGAGTATGCTGTCCAGTTCTGGGCACCAGTCCTCAGGAAGGATGTACTCGAAATGGAGCGAGTACAAAGAAGGGCAACAAAGCTAAAAAAAAGGGTCTGTAAGATATTAGTTATGAAGAAAGGTTACAAGCACTGAACTTATTCTCTCTGGAGAAGAGACGCTTGAGAGGGGATACGATTTCAATTTACAAATACCATACTGGTGACCCCACAATAGGGATAAAACTTTTTCGCGGAAGGGAGTTTAAAAAGATTTGTGGCCACTCATTAAAATTAGAAGAAAAGAGGTTTAACCTTAAACTACGTAGAGGGTTCTTCACTGTAATAGCGGCAAGGATGTGGAATTCCCTTCCACAGGCGTGGTTTCAGTGGGGGGAATTGATAGTCTCAAAAAACTATTAGATAAGCACCTGAACGACCACAACAAACAGGGGTATACAAGGTAATACTGACATATAATCACACACATACGTTAGACTTGATGGACTTGTGACTTTTTTGACCTCACCTACTATGTAACTATGTAACTTTTCAAATGAAGTGCAGCCTCTCATGGAACTGACACAGCCAAACTGAGCACATCGCTGTGTTCCACGCTGACTTGAGAACAAGATTTCAAAAGCTGGATGGCATCACCAGTAGTAATGTGAATCAGGTAGTTGAACAGACTTTCCAGATGATCCAATAGTGGTAATGTAAGGCTGCACAGCAGCTTGATTAGGCCTCCGAATAGTGACACAGTCTGGGTAAACTTAGCAACCATAATCTCAGGTTAGTAACAATATGATTCTTAGCCCCTGCCACGGGCTGTGAGCACAGGGTGAACATGCTATGCATAACTTTCCTCCTTTCTGGAACAGGAACAATATTGCAGCGGATACTTTACTCAGGTCAGGACCAGCGATTGCCACTGGCTTTCGTACAGCAGCATTTGCAGTTTTAGCACCATCGCTCTTCTTCTAAAGAACTTGCACGACAGGAAACATGAGATGTAGATGCAGACAACTCCGGCCCAATACCAGAGGTTTGGGTAGTTGAGAGAACTTCTTCCTCTGTAGGCTCATACTGTTGCTCATCATTGCTTTCAGACCATCTTTGAGGCCAAGACACAGTGTCAGAAAACAATTAGGAGATCTGATCAGATAGGATATCAGAATCTGACTGTAGAGAACTCTTCAGCCGGGAGCAGATCAAACTTGTAACGTGTAGCAGCAGACTTTCCTGATTCTGCTCCCTTAGTGGCTACAGGTTTTACAGTCCCCACAGGCACACTGCCCTCACTCACATCAGGCTTACCCGGTTCAGTAGTCTTCTCCCTGGGAAGTTCCAGAAACGTAGGTGGCCCTGACCACGGCCACGGGAGATCTCTGATGCACCTGGCCTTGGAGCAGCCATGGTAGCTGAAGTAGCAGCAACTTCAGCAGACAGGGTACTGGTGGCAGGAACCACAGGAGCTGGCTCCAGAGCAATGGTGGCGATACACTTTATACAATCCACTTGTAGCACCCGTGGGGGTAAGATCGGCAAGACTACTTGCAGAAGCGTCTCTCCGCAGTGCCCGCAGGTGATCCAGGCACAGACGTTAGTAGCCAGTCCTGAGCACTGTGAACACAGTAGCCCAATAACCTCCTGCCATATAGAGCGCCAGGCTACCTTTTGGTACCTACCACACTCCGGTGTCAGTAAGGACCTCTTTTAGCCCACCCGGGCCAGGACCGATGCCCTAGTCAAGAACTTTCCAATTCGCCATGGAGACTCCGAGATGCGCCATGCTTCTCTATCTATAACAGTATGGTAACACGTGGATCCGTGATGGCGGTGCACACAACTACGTTTCCGTCTCCTCCTCTGCAGAGTGGTGGCTCCTCCCCCTGCCAAGGGATTGGTCCATCGGCTCTTCAGAAACTTCAGCACCTGCCTCTTTTCTCCAGCAGGGTGCCAAAACTGTTGTGGAGTCTGCCTTAACCCCTTCAGCACTGGCGTAAAGTGACAAAATACCAGGCTGACACCCTCCCAAGAGCAAAAAGACACTTTGGTTCTTCCCCACATAGTTCACAAGGATAATAACAGTCTCTGAGGCACACAAATATTATTTGCCACCTTCCCACAGGGCCAGACGAAACCTCTGTGTAGTTATAGTCCATTGCCAGGGGAGATCAGAGCAAAAATAACGTCTTGCCTCACCTTGGGAGCCAGAATGTAGCGCTCTCCCCAACCTCCAGGGGCCTGGTGGTGACCCCCAGAGTCAGGGAGGGCTGACAGTCCTCCTCAGAGTGCAGGTTATTATGTATAGTGGGTGTAGTGCAAGGTGGAAAGATGGGCACCAGTCACTTTTAGAAATGAAAAAAAGAGAGTTTTATTTCTCTTAACAGGAACAAGGGGAGAGAGGGGTAGGGCACAGGATACCCTTAGGCAAATGCAATAGCAACTTGGCAGACTCCTAGGACAATAATAGAAGGCAGACAGCAATACAGAAAAGGGGCCTTTAAGTTCAATTCAGCAATTTGTATTTCATAGCAACTGCTGTCTCCTATAGCAACAACTTTACTCACAGTATTCCACTGTAGATCCTCAAGCTTAGCTCACAGCTACTTTCTGTATTCTTCAAACTTCACCCATAGTTACCCCCCGGGTTCCTCGGACTCACAGCTACCCACTGGATCCCTCAAGCTACCCGCTGTACTTCTCTTCAAGCTGTACTTACAGCTATCCGCCGTACTCATTCAAGCTTTACTCACAGCCACCTGCTGTACTCTGTGAATGAGTTCTCTCCTGAAGCTTTCTCACTTACTTCACAGTCCCCAACTGATGAAGCATCTGCTCTGGTACTCCTTCAGAACTCCATGCCTCTGACAACAAGAGTGGTTGTCCCTCTGGCAACTTTCTCTACCTTGCCTCCTGGTAAGGATCAGTCTCCCCTCAGGCCGAGCCCCTTTACACATGGTTATGCCCCAGGCTTCAGGCCTACACCTCGGCTGCTGCTCCACACACACACAAACCCAGGCCGCAGCCCGAGTGGAAAGAACACCGATCACCTGACTCTCTCCAAATAAATAGACCATCCCAGCAGCCTCAGCGGTCAAAGACTCTCCTGCTGATTGGCTGAGAAAACTATATTCATTCATAACCTGAATTCACTGTAATCTATCATTCCAATGCCAAAGGCAACAGTGCCACCTACCAATATATATATATATATTTAGGCACCGTGTTGCATGACCAAGTGATCGCATTACTGAAAACTGAAAAATGGCCTGGTAATGAAAAGGTATTACAGGCTGGTACTCAAGTGAAATACAAAACTGCATTACATGATGTTTTTAATAACTCTTGAACAAAAAAAGTACATTTGAAAGCATATGAAAGAAATTCAGAAAACCAGGAAATAATGATCGATGCTTAGAAAACTTTTCTAACTTAAGCTTTGTGTAGAAAATTAGGTCTTTCTCCAGGTCCTATAACCTATACAACAATATATAAAGTTAAACCTGTGCCCAGACTATGTATTCACAGCTGCAAAAGCACTTTAGAACAACCATAATTCAAGTCTGTAGTTGAAGACATTGTGAAGAAATGTATCTTCAAAGTTTACCACAGAGACTCTATAATCACAGCTCATCACCCCGTATTTCCTCTGGCAGCAGAGACTGACAGCCTCCTAATCTTCTAATGTAAAAATACAAATGTTATGCAAGGTGCCACTCTCACATTGCGGTAACGCATATTAGCACGCTGCAATGCCATTTATGTGTGCATTGCTAAAAGTTTTTGCTGTACTGTGCTGCATTAGCGGTACATTCAAAATGACCACCTCAGCCCTATCGTTCCTTCATCTGCTCTGCCGGGCAGAGAGACTCTTGGCTTTTTATTCACACACAAACAGAAAGCCACAAATGGCATGTGACCTCAACACAGGATATGACCAAATAAGGTTATGACAACACAGAAACTCATGGCCCCAACAGCCAATCGCTTCCTTCATGCAAAATGACATCACGCTAAAGAGGAGGGCATCCACAGGAGTGGGAGGGAGAAGTGTACATGTCTCATCCACTCGAGGCATGTACACTGCCCCCTCCGCCCAGCCTAATGCATGCACATCCACTATCTTTGTCAGCACGGATCCCACTTAATACTGCTCAGAGTAACCAGTATCTAGTAAGATCAATCTACTTGTTCTTACAGGCTTGAGAAGATCTGTGGGAACATTGCTACTAAACAAGTAACAAGGCGCAATATGCAGATACCTTACAATATAGTACCTAATAGTCCAGGAATGTGGGTGTACAGATGTGTACACTGGTAATATAAAACCACAGTCTCAGTCAGGGCAGCCACCAAGAAACCAAAAGCGAGTTCCAATAGCTAAAAAAAGACAAGGAATAGGGGCGCCTCTGAGAAATTATCATAAACACTTTATTTTAAATAAAATATCCACTCACATGAATGTAGGAGAAGGCATGTACAGGAGCGTAGTGAAGGCTGGAAGGCTGAAAAACACAGGGCTGCAGGTAGAAGCTGTATCAGTGTAGCTGGAGCACAATCCAATCCAGGCAAGCAGGGGTGCAGATGACTGAGCACATACACACATAGGTGAAATGCAATGTCCCTGGAGGATGGTATCTGTAGTCCAGTGGAAAAGGAAGGAATCAGTCCAATAATAGCATGAATATCTGTGGAAAGGAGGAGAGAGACATCTGGCTGGATGGCAGGGCTGCGCTGTATCTCCAGCGATCGTACTGTCCCTGTGGTGAGGGAAGAGACACGGCCGTGTATGTGAGATGGAAACGAGGCTTGGAAAGCAGACACAGGCCGGCGCCGAGCCGTGACGTCATCAACATGCAACGCGTTTCTGAAATTGCTAGCTATAGATGGATGGAATAGCCGCATTCCTTTTTCAAGCATCATTGCTACTGGTGTTGTCAATATATGGTACGAGTATATTAACAAGGGAGATATCAGTGTCCTTTTATTAAAGCAGATATGTATCCAAATGAAATAGCGTAGCCACACATAGATAAAATGATATGTTTCTCTCCTTATGCAGACTTCGCTTCTCTAATGTGCATAGACATTTGAAGGCAAGAAGTCCAGCGCATTGCGCTGGATACTTACAAACCGGCAAAGGCCCACACACACAGAGAACACATCTCTAAGCCCATGAGAAGGTTTTCATACTGACGGTTTTACCGCTGGTCCCGATTCAACCCAAGTGCGCTCTGCTAGAGCGCTCCTTGGTTAAAGCAGACACAGGGAGACAGATGACAATCTATAAAACACAGATCCTAGCATGAGTCCATATAATAAAAATTTTGACAACAGCCTGCATCCCTTTAGACGTGATTTTCTATTAGGGAGTATTTCACCAAAAATGAAATTTTTGTTCCAGGGGATGCCTGAAATATGACTTCTGTGAAAATCAGTGAGCCAATCACATCAAGCAGGAAATGACATATCTGGGGGGAATACTGTACACATTCTGTGTACAGAATACCTCCAGGTAGCCATATTGCATTGCATTTTCAGAAAATTACAGCAGCTGCATATTGAAAAGGAAAGGTAATTTTTAATAACATTCGATTACAATATGACTTGTGTTGCAATTGTATATGCTGTATAAGGGCTCAAAATTTCAAGTCCTGAGCTACTAGCCAGGCCTCAAGGGTTACTCGCCACCAGTTGCCCCACCCAACCCCTGCCCTGCCCCGCCCCTAATCCCACCCCTAAACAGGCCCTCATAAATTATCTCATGAAATGACACTTAAATGTTTTATTCAGAATTAGGTTCTAAAAATAAATATTAACAACAACTTTATCTGTGCCCATCAGTGCAGCCTCACCTGTGCTCATCAATGCAGCCTCACCTGTGCTCATCAATGCAGCCTCCCTGTGTCCACCATGCAGTCTCACCTGTGCTCATCAATGCAGCCTCATCTGTGCCCATCTATGCAGCCGCCCTGTGTCCACCATGCAGCCTACCCGTGTTCATCATGCAGCCTACCCATGTCCAGCATGCAGCCTACCCGTGTCCACCATGCAGCCTACCCATGTCCACCATGTAGCCTACCCGTGTCCACCATGCAGTCTACCTGTGTCCACCATGCAGCCTACCCGTGTCCATCATGCAGCCTACCCGTGTCCATCATGCTGTCTATCTGTGTCCACCATGCAGCCTCCCTGTGTCCAACATGCAGCCTACCTGTGTCCACCATGCAGCCTCCCTGTGTCCACCATGCAGCCTACCTGTGTTCAACATGCAGCCTACCTGTGTCCACCATGCAGCCTCCTTGTGTCCACCATGCAGGGGAACAGAGGAGAGGAAGAGGATTGCCGGCCGGATGATCAGAGTGCCGAGGAACATCACTGGAACAGCTTTCATTTCAATAGCAATGTGTTCCTGCCGCTCCCCCTGGCAGTGGAACTTTGATATCACTCATCCTGGGATTGGACGGGTGATCTGTCTATCAAAGTCCTGGGACCAGGGGGCAGCGCTGTGTGTGACAGCGAGTGCGGGGAACACTCTGCTAATGAAATGAAAGCCGCTAGTGGCGTTCCTCGCTCTCTGATCATCCGACTGCCAGCTCTCCTCTCTTCCCCTCTGCGAGCGCTGGGAGCAGGACTCCCATACAACCCGCCTGCCGGTGGTGCTCGCCCCCCGCCCCCACTCCCAGGCAGCCCTTCCTCGCCAGCCTTCAAAATCCACTCGCAAAATGCGAGCAGGTTAGTGGAATTTTTTAGGGCTGCGCTATTAAGGAAAATTGTTATCCATACTTACCGTAATTTTCCTTTCCTGGATCCTCCCCATGTCAGCCTACTATGGGTCAGCTCCGCCCTCTCTGACCCCTCTAGGACCACCTCTTTCTTAGCCCATAAAGGGCTCCAGGAAAGGAAAATTACGGTAAGCATGGATAACAATTTTCCTTATTCCTAAACCTCCCCATGTCAGCCTACTATGGGATGTACTAAGCAATATTAAGAAGGGTGGGAAGACAAAAAATAAAAAACAAGCCAAACCCTCAATGCAATGCTACTCAAATTTTTTAATGGGCAACAGCCGCCATAATAATCGTAGAGCCAAATGTTTCCTCAAGCGGACAAGCCACTTTAAAGCGGGGTTCCACCCAAATTTTGAACAATATCTGTATGTATTCTCTTCCTTGCCTAGATGCTGACATGCCGTTTAAAAAAATTTAAATCACCGTAATTACCTTTTATTTTTCTATTCTTCTTTGCACTTCCTGGTTCTCCTCCCGTGGGAGTAGGTGTGTTTCTAGTGTCTCCCAGACTCCTGGGAGCTAGTCTCAGGCTTCCCAGGATGCCACTGAGCATGTGCGGGAACGAGCGGTGAATGCTGGGAGCACAGCATTCACCACATCCAGGAAATAAATGCTTGTGGGCTTCAAATGCCCACAATGAAGATGGAAACCGCCTGCAGTGAATAATATAAGTTATTCTTTCCGATGAAATCTGACACAGGCAGACATATTACACACAATATGTGAGTATGTAATGCTGAGAAGAAAAGTTTGTGAATGAACTCAAAAAAAAAAAAAAAAACGATAGATAGGTGGACCCCCGCTTTAAGCCTGTAATGCCTAATAAAAAGTGTTGGGCGCGCTCCAGCTTGCTGCTCTACAACCTACCTCAGGGGCGACCTTCGCGTATGCTGCCCAGGATTCTGCCATAACCCTCATCGAATGTGCTTTGTTCGCTGAAGGAGGAGGAAGGCCTGCGCCAGCGTTCTGTATGCAATATGCCTGGTCTTGACAATCCAGGAAGACACAACTCTAGATATTGCTGGCATACCCTTTGAAGGCCCCATTGGGAAAACCTACAGCTGATCTTGTTTTCAAAAGCTTTTAGTCCATTTCAGGTAGGTTGATACCGCAGAGGCCAGGTCTAACCTACTCCACTTATCAGCTGTATCCGCTGGAAAGGCTGGGAGAATGATCTACCAGTTCATATGAAATGATGTGGCCACCTTAGGTAGAAAGCTTGGTACCGGCCTAAGGACTATCTTGTCTGGAAGCACCAAACAAAATGGTTCGTTAGATGAGAAGGCGCACAACTCAGAGACTCTTCTGGCCTAGGGAACGGCTTGCAAAACACAAAAACAAAAAATCTGTTAAAAAAATAATGAACAAGAGAAAGCTTGATCAAACGGAGGAACCGGTAAGGTTCTCAAGATTAGCAATAAGTCCCATTTTGGAAAAAAACTATTTCAATGGAGGTCTGATTTCTATGGCTGTCCTTAAAAATCATATCACCAATGGATGTAGAGCACATGACAGCCGACAAGGCGGGGATTTGACCCTTCAGGAAATTATAAGATAACCCTTTATTGAGACCACTCTGCAGAAACTCCAAAATGTTTGATACTGAAGGAGATCCAAGGTCCCAAACCCTTTCTGTAGTATTCCAAATCCGGTGATAGGTTACATTCATGGACCTCTTACGAGCCTGCAATAATGACTCCACTACACGGCCTGAGAGATCCAAGCCAGTTAAAGCCCCCCTCTCACTTCCAATCATTAAATTCAACTTCCTGGGGTTTGGGTGTCGGGCTCCACTATGCAGAAGGACATTCTGACAAGGAGGCAGTGGGATTGGTGAGCCCAACTTTATCCTCCAAGCCAGAGGGAACCACGGCTTCCTGAGCCAGTAAGGTAGGACGACTATTGCTGTGACCCTTTCTCGCTGAATCTTCAGCAGGATTGAGAGCCAATGGAAGCGGCGGGAACACATACACCAAGGAGAAGTTCCAAGACCTGGACAGAGCACTCTGACCCAACGCCTGTGGATGCCAGGTCCGGGAGAAGAAGCAAGGAAGTTGACAATTCTCCTCCGATGCCATAAGATCTATCGAAGGTGTCCCCCAGACCCTGAAGATCTTAAATAGGTACTTGGGGTTGAGGCCCCATTCACTGTGATCCACAAAGCTTTGACTCCAGTGGGCTGCTAAAACATTCCCGGGCCCTGGGAGATAAGATGCTGTAAGGGAGCTGAGATTCTTCTTCTGCCCATTGGAAGATTTGACATGCCACCTGAAGGAGAGGGTGACTTCTTGTGCCCCCTCGATGAGACACATAAGCCACCGTAGTTTTGTTGTCTGAAAGGATCTTGACAGCTCGACCTCGCAACATAGGTTGGAATGCTAAGAGAGTGCATCTGTGGTAGCTGCTTTAGTTTTCCGTTTTGGGGCTTTTTAATCCTTATTTTCACTTGGTAATCTGGCCAGTAACTTCCTGTGTTAGGGTTTCTATGTTCACTTCTCTACTGTATCAATGTAGAGACTATTTACCTTTGGACAGCAATATTTTCAGTCTTTAGAGAGGGTAGTTTTAGATTAACTAGCAGATTTAGTTTAAAGTGGTTGCAAACCTCAGACATGAAAATTGAACAAAGCACATCCTTCTTTAGTGTTTACTCACCTAAATCCAAAGTACCAAGTGTGCCTCCTTTCTGATCTCTCCTCTCCCTGCTATCTGCATAAGTCACCTCTGGCAGTTTGCCCCCAGTATCTGACACCTTAACTCCAGTCTCTAACAACTACTGTAGCACAATATATGACCATAAACTCTTGTAAGTCTTTAATCTTTGACAGTCTTTTGTTGCAATACATATAATAAATATTGTATGTGGTCCATTGATGATATCAGGGGCCGCATTTAAGGCCCATCTACCTTGTAAGTTGACAACCACTGGCCTAGAGGGAGACGGCCCGTCCCCATCCAGCACACAGCAGGTAACTCATAGCCTTGGCTCTGTATTTTTCTATGAGACTGTGAGCATGTGTAGAGGGGTGTGTGTCCCTTTCCTCCAGTCAGCAGTCACACATCTGGGAACTCTGTGCTCGATGCACTGCAGTGTGTGTGATGTCAGATCCCCGCCCCCTGCTACTAGAGCAGAGAAAAAATCCTTTGATCTGTGTGTTTTTAGAATGATCTACAGAAGAGATGTCTGCAGATAAACAGGTACAACTCATATTGAGGCGTGTCACTTTATTCGGTATATGTAAGGGTTTTCAACCACTTTAACTGTACATACTGTATGTGACAAATAGATTAAAGCCTAATTTTTCAAAAGCCTTTGTAGGCTTTCACCCTGACATTCATGTTAATACCTAAAATGTGTGTCACAATTGCTGTTTACATACACGATAACACACTGTGTGCGCTTGCATTCTGAAGAGGGTGTGTGTGGGGTGATGGGGTTACTGTTATTTTTTTTGTTTTATTTTTATTTATTTTAATATCATTTTCATTTTTTTAAACATTTTTTATGCATTTTTTTTAACATATCTTCATTGGTATAACAAGGTGCTAATAGGCCCCCTATGTGATAACATTATCGGGTGTCAGTTCTCTTATAAAGACATCAGGAGTCTATTAGACCCCTAATATTTCCCTGGCTGCCCACCTCTTCAGCAGATCAAGCACAGGAATGTGCTTGACAGGTGGTTTATTCGGCATACCAGCTGGGATTTTGACAGCCCTGTACCCAGAAATGCTTAGAACTGAGCACTTCCAAGTTCATTAATCGTAGAGATCAGGAAATGGATGTTCCCTGAGCTCCCCCTGTCCTGGGCTCCTTGGAGAAGTGGGAGAGCCCAGGATCCTCAGCAGCTCCTGTGTGCCAGGATGACTGATATCTAGCATTTAACCCTATCAGCCCTTAATTCTCAGCCTAGCCCTTAACTCTAACTTTTAAAGTATAACTGTGGCCAGGCTATAGACACTATACTTATTCATTGCATATTCATAAGAAGCAGAGAATGAGCTTATAAACAAGTCCTTACTAACCCTGTGTCTACAGGCACTGTGGAGAAATGAATTCTTGAAGCACTGGAGTCCTTCTGTAAGAGATTGCTCACTCTATCACAGCATGACTGAACTAAAATGTGTGTTCACAGTGATCATGGGTGCAATGCTTTACAGGCCCAAAAGCAAATAAATAATAAATGCACAAATTGCTTTTTAAAAAAATTGCGTGCATTTAATATCTAATTTTACAAAAGGTGGAATTATACTTTAGGTTACTGTTTTTAAACTGTAAAACAAATTTTACATTATGTTGTTTGGTTCCTTGAATTGATACTTCTCCTGGGAATTAAGACGTAATGAGCACAATTTGACCTATTTTGTACAGAAGGATCAGAAATTGAGTTCTCATGAGATTAGAGGTGGAAGAAGTAGTGGGAGTACTTGTTAATTTGCTGAGCACTTTAAAGAACACTGTTTGATATAAAAACAAAAGAATGCAATGACTAATGGGATTTTTGGGACTTATTTGCACTGAATATTATACATATATTTGACAGGATGTAATTTTGGCACATTTGTGTAATTAGATGTATAAATTTATATTTATTTGGGAACACTATATGATTTTTTATAACTTCTTTTTCTGTAAGTAGTGTAATTAATCATGGTGCACACATCCTTCAGGACAATCACTTAAAACGTGTTCATTTATTTTATTGCAGCAGCCCTAACATATAATTTTAGGGAGAAATAATGAGAGTTCAGAATTTTTTCACAATGATTTTTTGGAATAATATGTCAGAAAAGTTGTTGCCTTTTAAAATGCGGAAGACCCCAAGCAACTCTGCTTCCTTCTCAGCATTTATAAAATGGAAAATTGTATACTCACCTTTCTGTAATTTTCTTTTCCTGGTGCATCTTCATGGCAGCATACATATAGGTTGTGACTCCACCCCAACAACCTGACAAACCTGCCTCACAGCATTCTCTGTAGCTCTCACCATTTGGGTAGGCATCTATATGCTGCTATGAAGATGCACCAGGAAAGGAAAATTACGGAAAGGCGAGTATACAATTTTTCGTTTTCCTGGTGCATCATGGGAGCATACAATGGGAACTAACTCGCCATATGGGAGGGTGCAAGAAAATTTTTGTAATCAGTAGCTTAAGTATGCACCATGAATTTTCCAAATTTTACTGTCGTGAGCCGGGTTCACTTATTAAAGTGTAATGAAGGTGACTTGCAAATAGCCTCAGGAGACTCAGCACTGAGCTGCCCACAGAGCTGGCACTGCCCTAGTTGAATGTGCTCTTAAGACCTCCGAAACAGGAAGGTCTTGTGAAGAGTAGGCTCTTTTATTTGTCTTTACAATCTAGAAGGTGACTGAACGTGTTAATGCTGACTGACCTTGCCTTAAGCCACGATGGAACCAAGTACAGATTTCAGCTTTCCTGAATAAAAGGGTAGCTGCCAAGCAGGTCACCAGTTACCTCAAAATTCAAGGGATATGATTCTCTTATTCAACCAATAAAGTTGGTAAATTGACTTCCTGGTTAACTTGGAAGGAGAAAGACACCCCATGGATAAAAGCAGTCTGGAGTTTTAGGACTATTCTGTCCGGGTAGAACGTTAAGTGAGGCTCCTTGAGTACAAAGTCTGCAGTTCTGACACCCTTTTTCACAGAGGTTGTAGCAACCAGAAATACGGTCTTCAGGGTTAGATTGCAGAGTGTAGCCAATTCTGTAGGATAGAAATGAGGCCTTGATAGAAATGAGAACCATATGCAAGTTCCACATAGGGAACAATGGTTTCCTGGGATGTCTATAACTTAATGCAAGCCTTTTAAGAATTGCATCACTAAAGGGTTAAGGACTCTTTAAACCCTTGTAAGTGCAGACAAGGCTGAACTTTGAACTTTAAAACATATTTGAACCTAGGCCCCTGTTCAGCCCCAGTTGTAAGGACTGTAGTACCTTGGCTCTTTTAGGTGATAAAGGACTCGAGGCTTTTGCTGTTTGAGATTTGCATACTTTTCCCATATTCTTTGGTAAGTCTTATTCATGAAGACCTCTCTGGTTTGACACAAAGTAAGCACTACATGCACTGAGCACCCTTGACTTAGTAGCCTCCTCTCAACTTTCATGCCATAAAAAGTAGTCTCTTGGAGCTGGATGGCAAAACTGTCCATGAGAGAGGAAATCCTTCATCACTGTAAGCGGCAGTGGTGACTCAATGCTTAAGTGTAGCAGAGACAGACACTAGGGCATTCTAAGCCAAAATGGTATATTTTCAATTATTCATACAGGAAGTTCCACTGACAGCCTAAGAATTCTACCCCTCCACTGCTGTCTAAGTACAGTACAAATCTTGCTCCTCTTTCTAAAAAGGAGTGAATGACAGAAGTGCTTTGAACACTACTCAGTTCAGGAGCATTCAATACTATGCCTCATAAGCTTAACATCCCATGACTTTGAATAGCCTGCTTTTTGAAATGCGTCCCCCAACCCTTCTAGCTGGGGTTTGATGTGATAATGTTCCATCCGAAAACAATTGGTTAGTTACGAAGAATCAGTGATACTCCAGCACTGTTCTGCTGGAAGAGGACTTCACTCCCAAAGCACCTTTGGCTTTCTCTATCAGAGGACAGATATTCCCTTGTGGAAGTTCTACTGAATTTTTCTCGTCGCTATTGCAAACAGTAAGACCTTTGTGAATGCCCTGGGGGAGATGTACAGACCGAAGGGGAGGCACTGAAACTGGTAGAGGAACTGAGGATGAATTGGGACAAATAGGTGTCTGATAAACCTACAGAACATCCAGACTCCCAGATTTATGAATAATATAATTGATTGGAGGTTTTATATCTTGCACGACTCCAACTTCCTGTGCTTGTTGAGTTTTGTTTTTTTTCTTCAACTTCAGCACTGGGCACAGATTACCTGATTTTCATTTTTGATTTTTTTTTGCTAGGAACAGAGGTGAACCAAATACTCATCTCCTCTGGGCAACTGGAACCTTCACGATTGCTCGTTTTTTTTTTTCTTTTAAACAAACTACAAACTGGACCAGAATTATTTACTTTTCCATCAACTCTGGTAGCCTGGCTGACTGGAAGAGATTGAAAGGTGGACTTCCCACCTATCAATGTTATATGATCTTTAGTCATGATGTTATACTTTTTCAATAAAAATGATTGTACCGGAAAGATGGACCTCCCTTAAACTTCAACCAATGTCACGCCAATAAAGCTGGTATGGCCCACAGATAATGAATATTTTCCATCCAGGTGTGTGCGCAAAGCTCCACACAGGCACCCCCTGGGTGAGTGCACCCTTGAAAGGACTTCCGCTGTTCTCCCAAGACAAGTGCCTTAGATCTTTAAGGCTTCAAGCTCCTTAATCTTTTTCCCAGGCCATAGGATTTTGCCTCTACTTGGGAGTTGCCGCCTGTATGCTGGACCTTTATGAATTTTCTGTTTTTTGTAAGAAGATATTCGCCCTGACCTGCTAGCGGTCCCCCCTGAGATGGCTGTATCCTGTCTACTCCCAAATAGATTGGATCCGTTGTCTGGTATCTTGCACCAGTTTTTTGTTTTTTTTTAATCTGTAGGGCTGCAATTTTCTGTAAAATGCAATGCAACATGGCTATTTGGAGGTGCTCTGTACACAGAATGTGCACAGAACACCCCCCTGAAACATAATTTCCTGCTTGTATGACTGGCTCACTGATTTTTTCCTTAAGTCTGCACCAAGATACAAGTCAGATTTTTGGCATCCACTGCAACAAAAATGTAATTTTAAAAGATAAAAGATACTCCCAATAGGAAATCATGTCTAAAGTGGTGCAGACCCTGCCACTTTCCTTAGAGTCCTGCAGGTGCAGCAGCTGGTTGATAATTATGAACCACTCCCATTAGACCCACTCAGCAAATGGGCTGGTTATTGCTGGCCTGCTGGCACCTGCAGATGCTACAGTATGTAGGAGTACTTCAGATCTAATTTTTGGACTAGAGCCTCCTTGAATGTGACAGCAAGGTGACATGTCTTGCCAGCTACGTTAATGATGCACCACCATTGGAGGAGACCACTGTAGGTTGACCTTTAGCTTTTTCAGGGTATACAGTTTTGACAGCCTGTTTATACGGGCATTTTTCTCTGGCCCCTTCAATTCTTTCTGGATTAACTCCTCCAGTTGTTCAGTGAAGGGAATGAGTACTTTCTAACCTTGTGGAGAGTTTCCTCCACTTCACCCCAGGCAATTGCATCCTTAGCTGCCCTTGCAAAAAGGCTCTATTGGGCAATCTTAAAAGCTTGTGGCCTCTTTAACGCTTTCTTCCCATGGCAAGCTTTCCAATTTGGACACCACCTATTGGCTCTGGTTGGAAGTGCTAGGCAATTCAGCCACTGACTGGGGAGTACAGGCTTCATGCATCAACTCCTTGGCTGATTCTTTAATCAAGGCGGCTACTTTCCAGACAACCCCTTCTTTGCTCCAAGTGGACTTGACATACTAGCTTGTCAAGCAATGACTTTCCACCACAAATGCAGCAACAATTAGGGCTGGTAATCTGTGGTGTTTGTAAACGGGGAGCAATAATAATAAGAGGTGAGATGATGACATTGATCAATGTTGCCTGGATGTCTGCGCTTGAATGGTGACTGTTCTTGCTTTTAGCAGGCTCCCTCCATCTTGAGGACCTTTAGGGCTGTATAGAGCTTGTTCCAGGAAAAAAACGGAAAATTGTATACTCACCTTTCCGTAATTTTCCTATTCTGACGCATCTTCATGGCAGCACACACTGGGTTGTGAATCCGCCCCCACAACCTGACAGGATTGGTTAACTATAAATTCGAAAGAGAGACACCCCGCTTCATTCTCTGTATCTATCATCTAAAAAAGTGCAGGATGCTGTGTGCTGCCATGAAGATGCCGCAGAAAAGGAAAATTACGGGAAGGTGAGTATACAATTTTCCGTTTTCCTGACACATCATGGCAGCACACACTGGCAAATAACTCACCAGTCGGGTGGATGCAAAAAAAGTAGTATTTATTTAACAGGTAGCTGAAGAATTGGCTCGAATAATGGATCTTCCGAAATCTACCATTGATAATTGAGCCGGATTCACTTTGTAGCGGGACATGAATGTATGTCTGGATGACCGGCTCACTGCTTTGCATATTTTCTCCGGTGAGACCCTGCAATACGCTGCCCATGAAGTTGCCACTGCCTTGGTTGAATGAGCTTTAATGTCTTCGGGCATCGGAAGTTGTTGAATGACGGAGGCTTTCCTGATGGCCTTGACTAGCCACGATGCAATACTGTGGGGTCCTTTTCTGTTTCCATGAGGAATCACCAATAGATTGTCCGTTTTCCTAAAAGAGGCTGTAGCCGTCAGATAACTGCTAATAGCGGATTTTATATCTAAGGCATGTGGTTCCCCCTGATCATTGGTAAAGATTGGAGGATTGATGTCCTCATTATAATGAAAAGATGTTGCCACCTTCGGAATAAAGTGGTCTGAAGGTTTCAGGACCACCCTGTCTGAGTAAAAGGGTTCTGTTATCATTAATGCTTGCATTCCCGAAACCCTTTTGGCTGAGGTAATGGCGATGAGGAAGGTTAGCTTTAGCGTTAAGTCCCACAGTGAGATAGAGTCAGCCGGATGAAAAGGAGAACTTGAAAGTGCGTTTAAAACTACTGATAGATCGATCCCATGCTGGAAATGTTGGCCTTCTTGGAGGCCTGATCTTGAAGCATGCCTTCATAAATTGAATCAGGAGAGGATGTGAGGCCCATCTAAAGCCTGATTTTGCAGATAATGCTAAAACTTGCACCTTTAAGGTATTTGAGCTTAGACCCTTAGCTAGGCCTGCTTGGAGAAATTCCAGAATTTGTGGTGCCTCTGGCGATAGTGGGTTACAGTTTTTCTGCTGAGCCATAGATGAAAATCTTTCCCATATTCTACCATAGGTGGTGTTAGTGGTGTATTTTCTAGCCTGAAGTAATGTTGAAACTACCTCTTGAGAACAACCTAGGATAAAATAATACTAAATTACCTACTAAGATACTGTGCCTGCTGGCACCCGCTTAAAAACCCCTAGGACTACCGGAGCTTTCCTGCGGGACCTATGTACATATAGTAGAGAGTGACAGACATAAACATCCTTAAATCAATACTGGTGAGTGTTGTGTACTATGGCCATGGCCACTTCACCAGTGCTTTATATTTATATCTACTGATTATTATTATTATTTTTTAAGCCAGTTGTTTTCTCTTTAGGAATAGATCTATGTAGGAGATAGTACCAGTTCATATCCATTCCGACGTGTGTGTATATACCACATTACCGGTTTCCCGGTTCTTCCTGACCTGTGGGCTGTTTTTTTCATGATTTTAGATACGTTTAAGATGTGAGTATTTCCTATATATACAATATTCCCCTGGTTTCCTTCTTTTTCCTTCTCCCTCCATTTCCTCTCCCTCTTTTCCCCTTTTCCTCCCTCCTCATTGCTCTTTTCCTTCCCTCCCCCCGCCTCCTCTTCTTCCTCTCCTGTTCTAGGTCATTGGGGATCTAATAATACATAAAACTATAACACACTTTATGTAATCTCCTTACTTTGTTACACCTTCCATTTACTATTTAAGATTTTGTTGTGTACGCCCCCATGGTAGCCTTTCATCACCTCTTTGATCTGCGCACTCATCACCGCACTGTCTGAAACAGCATGAAAGTGTTTTGGAAAAAAAGCTTTTTGAAATTATAATATGCGGCATCACTACAGATGCCGGCTTTTATGGTTTTATATATTAATCATACTTATGTTATGTTATGTATCTTGATAGCCACAATATATATTGTTTCGCTCTTGAAGAAGCGTGATGGCACGCGAAACATGTCGAGCATCGAAAATCTACATGACATGAATTAATCGATTGCGGACTTGCTATCTAGCCATCTTCTCGGACCAATTGCTGCTTGGGGTGGTTATCCAGACGTCCGAAGAACTATGTACTTAGATGGTGTTGTATAGCTATCGCTTTAATACATATATACATGAATTGTGGTTTTTGATCAATATTTTTTCTATGTATTTTTCTAATTGAATAAAATAACTTTTTTATAGACAATCTTTGTAGTTGTGCCTAAAAAGTCCAAAAGTCCCTCCTGCTTGCTTTTTTGTACATGCTAATGTAACCGCCTTTGTAGCTGCCTGTTCCATGTGTGCTCAGAGTAAGACTCCACTACACCTTCCAGTGGGTCACCTACAACCCATACCCAATGGTGAGAGGCCCTGGACCCACCTGTCTATGGATTTCATTGTGGAGTTACCCAACTCCCAGGGCAACACAGTTATCCTTATGGTGGTTGACTGGTTCTCAAAAATGTCTCATTGTATTCCACTTAAGAAGTTGCCCACTTCTGAGAAACTGGCTTCCATTTTGCTTGGGAGATCTTTCGCTTACATGGGCTACACAAGGTGATTGTCTCGGACAGGGGTAGTCAGTTTGTGTCCCGGTTCTGGCGAGCCTTTTGTGCACAGTTGGGAATTCAGCTTGCTTTCTCCTCTGTGTATCACCCGCAGTCTAATGGAGCTGCAGAATGAGCCAACCAGTCCTTGGAGCAATTCCTACGTTGCTATATTTCTGACCATCATAACAACTGGTCAGACCTCTTACCATGAGGGGGTGAAGAAAGGAAGCGCCACCTGAGTGCAGTATTAATATGTACGTTTTAATGACACATAAAAAAATAACACTTACAAGAAGGACATGATTAAAAGGCTCATCTGTGAGTAGGCAGTCTGTGTGGATTCCTCGAGCTCCAGTCCGGAAGGTGTATCAGCGGTGTAGGGCTGCAGGTGGAAGCTGTTTAGCTAGTTGTTCTTCCTGTGGCCATCAGGGAGAAGCTGGGACTGGCGTGGAGCGCACGGAGGATGTGCGTGACGTCACGGGTCATCCAACGGCTCCTGGGTACACTCCAGGGGGAGGGCTTACACCGAGGGAGGGTTCAGGAACTGAATAGGCTAGGCTACGCGCTCGGAGCTGCTGCTCCTTCAATAGGCCTGCCTAAGTAAGGCCTACCCTCAATAGGCCTGACTAAGTCAGTTAACTTAACCCAGTGGCTTACGCTTCCTTTTACTATGCGTATCTCAAATGTATTTCATGTCTCCTTATTAAAACCTTTGGTCTGCAGCTGCTTTACCACCTCTGTGCAACGTCCTCACCCTGTTCAGGTTGAAAACCATGAGGAGTATAAAGTACAGTACAGTCTATTGTTGACTCCCATAGGTTCTGTTGGCGCATACAGTACCTGGTGCATTGGAAAGGGTACGGTCCGGAGGAACGCTCTTCGATCTCTTCCTCGGACGTACATGCCCCCGTCTTCCTCCGTGATTTTCATAGACATTTTCCCCTCAAGCCTGAAGGGAGGGTTCACTGAGAAGGGGGTACTGTCAGGGCTGGGCCGAGCCCTTCCTTCTCTGGGCTGGCCACTCAGCTGTCGGCTAATTGCAAGCTCCTATCTCTCCACAGTGTCTCACCTGTTGATCATCCTGCTCGTCGGTCCTGCCTACTTAAGCCGTCCAGTCCAGATGATCTCTGCCTTCACCTTGGTCACATCTCTAGAGACGCTCTCCTGTGTTCCTGTTAAAGACTTGCTTGGCTGACATTCCTTTTGGCTCCCTGATGTTTTGGCTTGTCCGATTATCCGTTCCGGTTCCTGAACTCAGGCTATATTTTGACTATGTTTACTCTACCTTTTTTTTAGTATTATTAAACAAGTGTGATTTAACTGCCCTTCTGTCTCAGTCTGATTCATGGTTTCTGACAGCCCCCCATTCCTCCTGCCTGGCATCTGATGTGATTACCCCCGGCTCTGGAGGGACTATAGGTCTGTGTTTCCTATGACCATGTCCCCTTATGACCTCCCAGTCCCAGCATGCCGCGGGACTGTGATGTCATAGGGGGCGGGGTCACCGCCTATATAAGTCATAGCAGAGCGCACAGACAGCATTACAGCCGGAGAGAGCATCGTGTCAACATCTCTGGAAGAGAAGAGGGAAGAAGACGAGCCAGATGTCCGGGCTCCTCCGCTAGCAAAAGAGCGGCAAAAGAGCAGAAGATAGCGGAGGAGCCCGGCAGAAGGAAGACGGCACCGGAGAAGAACCAGAGAGCGCGGAGACGACACCGGAGAGAGGGAGAAGATGCCGGAGAGACCCCCGAAGTCGGAAGAAGATCCCCGAAGTCGGAAGAAGACCCCGGAAGTACCTAATAGATTAATTTTAAAACCTGTGTAGTGTGTTTTATTTATTGACACTTTTTTCCCTAGGTAAATGGGTAGGGGTACGCTGTACCCCATACTCGTTCACATAGGGTGGGGGGCTGGGATCTGGGGGCCCCCTTATTAAAGGGGGCTCCCAGATTCCGATAAGCCCCCCGCCCGCAGACCCCGACAACCAACGGCCAGGGTTGTCAGGAAGAGGCCCTTGTCCTCATCAACATGGGGACAAGGTGCTTTGGGGTGGGGGGCCGCAGGGCCCCCCCTCACCCAAAGCACCCACCCCCCATGTTGAGGGCATGCGGCCTGGTATGGCTCGGGGGGGTGCTCGCTCGTCCCCACCCCCTTTCCTGACCGGCCAGGCTGCGTGCTCGGATAAGGGTCTGGTATGGATTTTGGGGGGACCCCCATGCCGTTTTTTCGGCGTAGGGGGTTCCCCTTAAAATCCATACCAGACCTAAGGGCCTGGTATTCCCCCAGAGGGAAATTCCCTCTCGTGCTCGCCGCAGTAGGAAAATGTGTTTTTCCTATTGCAGCCAGCGCAAGATGTACAGTACCCCGTCGCCGAGAACCAGCGCGATGGGTTCGCGCTGGAAACATTCTCGTGGCCGCATACTGTAGTTTGTACAAAAGTCTGATGCTTTTGTGTACACACGATCGGACTTTGCTCCATCGGACTTTTGTTGCCGGAAAGTTTGTCCGTTCGCACAGCCAACAAATGTCCAATGGAAACAGAAAAAGTTTGTCCGATGGATCGTACACACGGTCGGATGTTGCTCCAAAACAGCTAATTTGCATGTTTGTTGTCAAAAAGTCCGATCATGTGTACAGGCCTTAACACCCGCCGCTGTGGCAACTGCTGGCCAACAGCCACCGCCTGCTGTGGAGTATGACTTCTTCAGATCTAATTCAACCTTCCGGTCCAGTACGTCACGGAAGGTTACTGCATCCTCGATTGGTAAGGTGACGTGCCTTGTAAGTCACATTAAAGAGGCATCCACAACAAGTGCATAGATCAGAGGATTTACATTAGGTTCCTTTAAAGGATACAGCTTTTCTAGCCTGTTATTAAGGCTGGATCTTTTATCTGATCTCTCCCACTCATCCTTAATGAGGTCTTCCAAATCCTCTATGAAAGAGCTCCTTTAAATTGGGAAAATATTTTCGGACTTTGCAGGGAACCTGTTTAGTTTCTTCCCACCCTATGGCCTCTTTCACTGATCTTGCAACGGTTCGACCAAGGTAAAGTCGAACCCTGCCGGTATTTCCGGATCTTCATCCTCTGATGATGACTCTGGTTCTGAGGAATTAATGGGAGCTGCAAATGACGTGCTTGAACCTGTCCTACCTGCTTTAGGGTTTGATGTCTTGAGGATAGACTCGTACGGACTCTCTGATGAAGTCTGTTACCTCCCTTGCATCTGAATCTGTGCTTTGGTTGCTTCATTGAAGCATGCACGGAAGGCAAACCCAGCAAGCATTTGCTGCAGGGCAGGTGTAATAGCTACTATTGCGATAAGATGATGGTGACCTCCTATTGGCGTGAACAGCTATGATGTGAGCGGCTGTGCCATGAGTGGCGATGACGTGATGAGGATCTTGATCAGCTTCTCCTAGACCTTATATGGCTTGAGGCATGGCTTGAGCGACCTCTACGCCTGGAGTTAGCTGACATTGACCTGTTAGGACTGCCAGAAATCGCAGCGTCAGTGGTCATGCTCCCTTTTTTCTCTCTTCAATACTTACCCATAAAACAAGGACAACCTCTTACCTTATAGCTGAGGGTGGTCTGCTTGGGCAGTGGCCTCCATGAGCAGGAAAACAGGGAATAGCACCTGCAATAAAGTAGCATGAAAAAGGAATGTCCCATTAGATGTGGTGTAGAAGAAAAGAGAAGCACATGTATGGAAGGTAGGAAGGAGAAGATACCTGTGACTTAATGGCAGCAAAAAACGCCTGACTCCTGAGCAGCAGCAAAGTCTGTAAACCAGCCAGCAGACACTGACAGGAATATAGAGCAGGGCAGAAAGACTCCCTGGCTACCTCACTTCCTCCCGCGCATGCGCAGAACGCGGTGAGGGACTCGGCCACCATGTCGGTTAGATACCTGGCAGCTAAAGGGACTACAGAGACAAGAATTGCCGGGCGAACAGTAAAAAGAAAAAAGAAAAGGTAAAGAACTGCTTACTGTGTAAGGAAAAAGATAGGAGGGCACTGCACTTTAAAGCTTGTATATATGCCAGAAAACATGCCCCCGAGACCCAGGACAATGCAGTGCAATAGGGACAACTTTGCACCCTTGTGGATGTGTAAATGGAATAAGGTATGCAGGAGTCTGAAAGTCCTAAACCAAAATCCAGTTAAGCATGGACAAGCCCACGAAATATGGAGGCCACAGCTCCATGTTGGCCACAGCCCTAAAATATATGGTTATATGAAGCATTTGCATGTGCTATGCCGCTTGGAACCCAGTACCCTCTTGGTAAAACTTTATATTTAGGCTCGACGAAAAACTGAGCTTAAAAAAACTCTTGGCAGAAAAAAAATGCTCATAGAGTGTTTTTTGTACATAGTTTAGGCGAGTTTAGGAGAGTTTTGCGGGGGGTTTTTTGCCAGAAAGCTGCAATCAGAAATGCAAACCAGAAGGTTTTTTTTCCTGCCTCTAAAGGTTGAGCTTAAAATATGCCTCTAATTGTCCTAATGTGCATGGACACAGCATAACATTGAGCTACTTCTACAGGCAAAACACAAAATTCCTGTAGAAGCAGCAATTTTTAAGCCAGTGTGCATGGACCCTAAGGCTAGGTTCACACTTATGAGAATTGGATGCGGGTTTCCCGGCATCCAATTTGCATGACAGGAGACTGTGACCAGCTCTCAATGGAGTCGGTTCACACATCTCCAGGGTGGCCACTGAGCGCACTACAGAAGGGTCCTCATCTTTGGCTCTGTTTCAGGTCCATATTCAGGCAAAAATTTGGACCTAATTTAGACCTGAAACAGTGAACAGGGACTCACCGGACCCCCTGCTGCGAGCCGCAACGCAAATAGTGTGAACCAGCCTAATTGAGCATTTTGCAATAGAAGACCAGACGTTGTTCCATTCCTCAGGGTCGATAGGGGTCACCAAATTATGCTCCCAAAGAGACGTGTAGTGGGAATAAGATCAAGGGGTACTAACCATGTTCAAGGAAGAGTAAATCATTGGGATAGTACTTGAGGGAGAGTGCTAACAGATGTGCCGTTGGCTATTGGCTGCGATTGCTGATTGGATGCTGGTTTTCCTACATGCTTGTTCAACAGAAGCTAGTAGACAGAAGCTGGCTTGACAGAAGACCGACTTCTGTTGCACAGGGAGCTGCACACACAGGCCGAAAGTCAGTCAGTTCCTGCTGAACCGCCCATTTTTGACCATTTTCCAACCCGTGTGTACCCAGCCTAAGGCTGGCCATAGATGATTTCTTTTTTTTAATCAGCTCCTATGAGCAGCTTTTGGGCTGACAAATAACAACTTTCCTCCAATATTTTCTGATAATTAATGCATTTGTGTGTGTAACCATATACTGACTCTTTTTCTGCACAGGATAATACAGAAACGGTTTAGCATCACACAGAACACACACACAGTACTTCAGTCATGTAATTTTTCCTTTAAAAAGGACACATCTGAACAAATTTTCTTATACTAGCTTTTATCTGGATTGCTTTCCCAGCACAAATAAATTACATATTACAGTAAAGCATTCGCTGCACAATACATTTGGAGGTAACAAAGCAAAACAAGTTCTAACAGTTATTTTCACAACTGTCGAGAAATTAAATTAACTAATTGTGGAATTATTATAGTTGTAACACAAAATCGAAGGGGGGAAATGCTGTGTAAACCTGTTATTTTCACATTAGGCTTAATTACTTCTTGTAGTTATTTAGAGTTCTATTATTTTTCAGGAGGAATGATAAAACAAGCTTCGGTGAACAGAGATGTTTCTCCAATAAAAAAAATATTCTCCTCTGGGGAACAGAGGCGTTGCTTGATACAGAGTAAAGTGTGATTGCAGTATTACAAAGAAAATATTTTACCTACCTATCAAGTGTTTGCATTGCAATAATTTCATATACTGCCTTCCAGAGCAAACCACAGTGAGGAAGAAGAAATGAAAATGCTTTACAAACACTGGCACTAAAGGAGAGCTGAGGTCCATAGCAACCAGTTTTATCCCTCTCAAATCAATGCTGGGAAAGTGAACACGAAAAAAAAATTATTTGGTTGCCCTGGACAAAAGCTACACTTTTCTTTAGGTCTCCCAAATTGCATGGAACTGTGAAACACACAAAACAAATCCTATTCTTACCTGGTATCTTTGTTTTTGCCAAGACATAACCATTTTCACATGTACTGAGATTGGCATCATTAGGCCTCATGCACACTGGACGTTTTTAATGTTGCTGTTATGCAGTGTACACACGGTCGGACTTTTCGACCAGACTAATCCGACGGACTGAGTCCGGCGGACAATCCGATCGTGTGTGGGCTTCATCGGACCTTCAGCGGACTTTTCCAGTCGAAAATCTGATGGACTTTAGATTTGGAACATGCTTCAAATCTTTACGTCGCAACTCTCCCGGACCCAGAAATCCGCTCGTCTGTATGCTAGTCCGAAGGACAAAAACCGACGCTAGGGCAGCTTTTGGCTACTGGCTATCAACTTCCTTATTTTAGTCCGGTGTACGTCATCACATATGAATCCGTCGGACTTTGAGTCATATGAGTCAGTCGGAAGTCCGTCAAAAGTCCGTTGAAAGTCCATCGGAAAGTCCGTGGGACCAGTCCGGTCGAAAAGTCCGCCCGTGTGTATGCGGCTTTAGGGGTGTCTGGCGTGTTTTTTTTTTTTCGTAGCTCTAAATGCCCCTGCACATTAGCCTATGTTTCCATGCACACATAGGCGTTTAGAGGCAGAAAAAAAAAAAAGCTGGGCGCATGCAAAAGCGCATTTAGCGCTTAAGTGTTAATTAATTTCAATGGCCAAAATAAACTATTTCTGGCCAATAAAGTGAAATATTCCTCAAGCGCTTGATGCACCTAAACGCGTATACAAGTATTAAGGGTTTTTCTGTAAAAATGCTGCTGCCAGGAGGCGTGCATGAGGCTTGAAAGCACATAGGTACATTTTTCCAAAATTCCAAGGAACTTTAAAAGCTGTTCTTTTTTCATTTTTAGACCCATTGTCAAGTATGGTTTGTAGCAAGAGAGGTAAAAATAAGCCACCCTTGGTTCTCTCTCACTCCACTGCGCCAAAGAAAAGTGACAAAACTAAATGATTGTTATGTAAATGAATGCAAGATGTGTACATACACAGTGTACAGTGAAAAGCTGCCACTTAAATAAATGTGTAAATTGTTCTGAATCCCAAAAGTATACCTCTCACATGTGTACAGATAGAGATAGTGGCGCTAATATATATTTGTAAAGATATGAGTCAAAACAGCATGATACCAGTGACACTCTGATTCTATACAAAAAAACAGTAATGAAGATAGAAGTATAACACCCCGTGAAAAGTGTCAGTATAAAAATAAAAACATTAAAAAATCAAAAACTGTGAAAAGTCCATGGAAAAAGTTCACATGAAAAAAATCCAGCACAACAGTAGTTTTTCAATCTTGTGATACATCTTCTACTCTTTCACCACACCACTGTGATAGTGACACCACTCCCTCTGAAGAGCACTCTCACCAGAATGTATAGCCAGAGGCGGCTCTCTAATTAGGCAAATTAGGCGGTGGCCTAAGGCCCCGCACTCTCAGGGGCCTCGCAATCACCTAATTTGCCTAATTGCAGAGCCACCTCTGCTGACAAACAATGCCGCTGCGGTGGCGCTGCGCTCCGGCCACTCGGCCAGCAGAGCTGCCTGAGCTCCGTGGAGAGAGAAGACGGAGCTGTGGCTGTGTCTTGGATAGAAGGCGTGACAAGCACTGTGTTGTCCAGGGGAGGAGAAGGGGAGGCGACTCATTACAGCAGCCGGACAATACAAATATTCCCGCTGCTCCGGAGCTGCAGATCGCCCACCCTCACCTCCCACTCAAGTGCTCCACTGAGTGATCCCAGCACACCCGGAGGAGTCATCCGGTGCCTGACTGGTAAGCAGAGGGGGAGCGGAGGGTCCCGCCGGTGAGGAAGCCTCGCCAGGGCTGTACTGGAGCCGATAGAAGGGGGAGGGAAGAGAGAAGAGCTGAAGAGGTGTCCAGGCCGCCCTGGGGCTGTCAATCAGTGCGGGGGTGTCGGGATTCGGGGCTCCAGCTGCAGGGAGAGGCACATCTACCATGCCACAGCCCCTTCTGCAGCCAGCCACCACTATCATCACTATCATCAGAGAGAGCCAACCCCTCACCCCTGCTCCTCTAGCATCCCTCAGCCACAGCCACTTGCCTTTATTTCCACCCCCTGCCCCATCCCCTCCACTCCCTTCTTCTGGATAATCTGTGCCACAGTCAAGGCAGCTCAGTCCTGTGCCAGTGTGCCAACCTATGATTGACAGCCCCTGACCCCTCCCTCCACCCTGCCATTACCCCCACCTATGCAGGGCTCCACTGCGGGTTCAGGACGTTCCAGCCCAGTCCAGTGCTGATCCTCAACCATGGTGGGCCGGGTGCTCTTCATCCTGCGCTGGCAATGCCTGCTGATTGGCTTCTCCACTGCTATCTCCTTCACCGACACCAGCACCAAGATAGAGAGCACCAGCACTGAGATAGAGAGCACCGACACCAGCACTGACAGAGAACACTGAGACCAGCACTGACAGAGAACACTGAGACCAGCACTGACAGAGAACACTGACACCAGCACTAACAGAGAACACTGACACCAGCACTGACATAGAGAACACTGAGACCAGCACTGACAGAGAACACTGAGACCAGCACTGACAGAGAACACTGAGACCAGCACTGACAGAGAACACTGAGACCAGCACTGACAGAGAACACTGACCCCAGCACTGACAGAGAACATTGACACCAGCACTGACAGAGAACACTGACACCAGCACTGACAGAGAACACTGACACCAGCACTGACATAGAGAACACTGAGACCAGCACTGACAGAGAACACTGACACCAGCACTGACATAGAGAACACTGACCCCAGCACTGACAGAGAACACTGACACCAGCACTGACAGAGAACACTGACACCAGCACTGACATAGAGAACACTGACACCAGCACCGAGATAGAGAGCACTGACACCAGCACTGACATAGAGAACACTGACACCAGCACTGACAGAGAACACTAACACCAGCACCGAGATAGAGAGCACTGACACCAGCACTGACAGAGAGCACTGACACCAGCACTGACATAGAGAACACTGACACCAGCACTAACACAGAGAACACTGACACCAGCACCAAGATAGAGAGTACTGACACCAGCACTGACATAGAGAACACTGACACCAGCACCGAGATAGGGAGCACTGACACTAGCACTGACATAGAGAGCACTGACACCAGCACTGACATAGAGAACACTGACACCAGCACCGAGATAGAGAGCACTGACACTAGCACTGACATAGAGAGCACTGACACCAGCACTGACAGAGAACACTGACACCAGCACTGACATAGAGAACACTGAGACCAGCACTGACAGAGAACACTGACACCAGCACTGACATAGAGAACACTGACCCCAGCACTGACAGAGAACACTGACACCAGCACTGACAGAGAACACTGACACCAGCACTGACATAGAGAACACTGACACCAGCACCGAGATAGAGAGCACTGACACCAGCACTGACATAGAGAACACTGACACCAGCACTGACAGAGAACACTAACACCAGCACCGAGATAGAGAGCACTGACACCAGCACTGACAGAGAGCACTGACACCAGCACTGACATAGAGAACACTGACACCAGCACTAACACAGAGAACACTGACACCAGCACCAAGATAGAGAGTACTGACACCAGCACTGACATAGAGAACACTGACACCAGCACCGAGATAGGGAACACTGACACTAGCACTGACATAGAGCGCACTGACACCAGCATTGACATAGAGAACACTGACACCAGCACCAAGATAGAGAGCACTGACACTAGCACTGACATAGAGAGCACTGACACCAGCACTGACAGAGAACACTGACACCAGCACTGACATAGAGAACACTGACACCAGTGCTGACATAGAGAACACTGACACCAGTGCTGACATAGAGAACACTGACAGCAGCACCGAGATAGAGAGCACTAACATAGAGAACGCTGACACCAGCACTGACAGAGAACACTGACACCAGCACTGACATAGAGAACACTGACACCACCGCTGACAGAGAACACTGACACCACCACTGACAGAGAACACTGACACCAGCACTGACAGAGAACACTGACACCAGCACCGCGAGATAGAGAGCACTGACACTAGCACTGACATAGAGAGCCCTGACACCAGCACTGACAGAGAACACTGACACCAGCACTGACATAGAGAACACTGACACCAGTGCTGACATAGAGAACACTGACACCAGTGCTGACATAGAGAACACTGACAGCAGCACCGAGATAGAGAGCACTGACAGAGAACGCTGACACCAGCACTGACAGAGAACACTGACACCAGCACTGACATAGAGAACACTGACACCAGTGCTGACATAGAGAACACTGACACCAGTGCTGACATAGAGAACACTGACAGCAGCACCGAGATAGAGAGCACTGACATAGAGAACGCTGACACCAGCACTGACAGAGAACACTGACACCAGCACTGACATAGAGAACACTGACACCAGTGCTGACATAGAGAACACTGACAGCAGCACCGAGATAGAGAGCACTGACATACAGGACACTGACACCAGCACTGGCACAGAGACCACTGACACCAGCACTGACATAGAGAACACTGACACCAGCACTGACATAGAGAACACTGACACCAGCACTGACATAGAGAACACTGACAGCAGCACAGAGATAGAGAGCACTGACACCAGCAGTTTAAAGCCCCTAATGCAATTTATACAGTTAATTTTTTTATCGATGTAATTATTTTTCCCATTATGGGCGTGAGTGGGGCCTCATGTCTAGGTTTTGCCTAAGGTCTCACAAAGCCTAGAGCCGCCTCTGTGTATAGCCTCCTACTCTCGTGTTGAACCACACCTGGGTTGCATGTGATGAACCGTGACTGCAATCAAGCTGGCTCCATATGTGAAAGACAAATGAATAAAGTGCTCCATATAGCGTGATACCGTTTTAACAAATTTATTAAAATCACTCCAAGCACACTTCAATGGTTGCACTCACTTTTAAACTGAAACAAATAAGCCTTTGAACAAATCCACAGCAAACAACAGGATCGATGATCCTACGGTGCACCACGGTCACAGCGGACCTAAAGTGTAAACTGGTGTGTCTCTCACCCAACCTTCTAAGGCCCAGCAGTCCGATCGGTGTAGTCCTCTACAGACAGCAGTGCCTAATGTCAGTGCGATGGAATGCCGTGTAACCATGCCCCAGACATGTTTCGTCAAAAAGACTTCTTCAAATGGGATTGGTTACACAAGCGGTCCTTCAATCCTAATATACTACCCATGATCAATCATGTGATCATCATCAGTCATGTGATCCCCTGCTCCGCCCATGCTCACTCATCGTGTCCCCATGACCGTGAAGCACCGAACAAAAAGAACAAAAAGACTCCTCAAAGTGTGGATTGGGGAGCATATCACCAACATCAGGTTGGGTTTTCATCACCATAGTGTATCCCTACATTTTTAAGAAAAGCATAATCAGGACCTGTCTCTGTTACAATTCTGTGGTCTGGATACTATCCATCCTTCTTGGACGGGGTCCAATAGAGTAAGGGACCTATCACAGAGGGAAACCCGCTGGATTTTCTTGAGATGGGCCTCAATTGCTTTATTAATGATTTTTAGTTTATGAGAGCTCCCTTTTATGAAATAATTTGTATGTGCAATAATATCACCTTTATTCCATTAATAATTGTGTATTTCACTTTTTGACCTTTATACATCATAACTTGGGGTTGTGCCTGTCCCCTTGTATAATAATATACTTTATATATACTGCACACAAGATGGTGCCCTTTAATAAGGACACCATAGTGTGTAGCTATATATTCACTGTATAGGCTTACAAAGTTCACCAGTTTTCCAGTTCAAATTAATATAAAGATCTAGTATAGCAAGAGTGATGTCTGTATAGTGACCACTGATTGTTTATTATCACCTTTCTCTTTTTTCTTAGCTTTACGTGTAGTCATTCACATTTTTTAATATTTTTTAATACTTTCAATGTCAATGAGATCAGACTGTGCTTGAAGCATTGTTTGCCCTTTGGAGCTATGTGACAGCATCATGACTGGTTTATATGGCTTATATATTGTAACTAGTTACAATCTCCTGTTGAAACGTTTATTTTAATTTTATTTATTTTTTTTAGTACATTTTTGCTGTGTCATATTTTTTTTTTGTTGCGGATCCATATCATCACTGTAATTAGTGGTGTTTTACAAGTTAGGATATGTTTTATGTGATAATGCTGGGCGCAACACTCTAACAACATACCATAAAAATGTTTATTCCAGTTATGTGTTTAATCTGTGTACCGGTGCTTCACGGTCATGGGGACACGATGAGTGAGCATGTGCGGAGCAGGGGATCACATGACTGATGATGATCACATGATTGATCATGGGTAGTATATTGGGATTGAAGGACCGCTTGTGTTAACAATCCCATTTGAAGAAGTCTTTTCGACGAAACATGTTTTGGGCATGGTTACACGACATTCCATCTCACTGACATTAGACACTGCTGTCTGGAGAGACCACGCCGATCAGACTGCTGGGCCTTAGAAGGTTGGGTGAGAGACACACCAGTTTACACTTCAGGTCCGCTGTGACCGTGGTGCACCGTTGTATCATTGATCCTGTTGTTTGCTGTGGATTTGTTCAAAGGCTTATTTGTTTCAGTTTAAAAGTGAGTGCAACTATTGAAGTGTGCTTGGAGTGATTTTAATAAATTTGTTAAAACGGTATCACGCTTTGTGGAGCGCTTTATTCATTTGTCTTTCACATATGGAGGCGGCTTGATTGCAGTCACAGTTCATCACATGCAACCCAGGTGTGGTTCAATTGCTGTTTTGCCAAACACGAGAGTGGGAGGCTATACATTTTGGTGAGTGCGCTCTTCAGAGGGAGTGGTGTCACTATCACAGTGGTGTGGTGGAAGAGTAGAAGATCTATCACATAGAAAGATTGAAAAACTACTGTTATGCTGGATTTTTTTTCATGTGAACTTTTTCCATGGGCTTTTCACAGTTATTGGCCATAGAAAACAAGGGTTGTAATGACTGGATGGTCCTCGGTACGATACGGCACCTCATCCCAATGGGTTTAAAATTGAGATATGCATCATAGGATAGGGGATTATTGCGGTGCCAAAAGAAAACTAAAGTACATAAGTAAAAATATACAATACTTTATTAACAAGGTTAAAAATATGGTACAATGTTACATTTCAAAGGTGTGCACCAAAATGAGGAATTATAAAAGCACAACAATTCGTAGCAGAGATTACAAGACTTAGCCTAAGAGCATGGTGGCCAATCCTGTAAACAGGTAGTCGAGAGTCCTACATGTTTTGCCTAAAGCGGCTTCCTCAGGGACAGTTGGTTATACCTGTATCACTACTGTAAATTCTACAATGGAAAATTCATAATCAGATACAGAGTAATAACAGCAAAATGATGTACACTATATTTAACATAAATAGATTGTATAGATTCTGTGGGGTTGTCAGACGTGATCATACATCAAACCACATGGAGCAAACCGAATCCAATCCCCTCCGCCCAGACCTCCCAAACACCAACCGGCATCCCAAAGTGCCCGAGGATGGAAAAATACCTACCCGCAGGTCACCGGGGGCAGACATGGAGGGAACCCGAAGCAATTCCAGGATATCAGGGCACAGTGAAAGACTGCAGGGGATAGATAAGAGGACCTGGTGAAAAGGGCAATATGTATGTTTAAAAATAGGGTAAAGCATTCCAGAAATAATCTGGGTCCATAAGTCAAAAAGGCATAGAGTCGGACTAATATAGTCTCTAGAATATACTTACAAAATATATATGTAATATTCAAGGGAAGGAAAATAGAAACAGGACACCCAGTAGACTGAAATGATGTCTTCAAAAATGACAATCAGATGGTAACAAGAAGTGGACGGGTAATCTAAAAAAAAAAATGATTAATAGAATATGATAATGGGGGAGAAAGAATGAAAAGTAGGGAAAAGAGGTTTTTTGCAAATAGTTAAAGTAAGGAAAATATGTCATATGCAGGAAATGCTATATACTATGGGGAGATTAGGATGGGCAAAAGAACTTACCCAAAAAAAATCTCAGAGTGATAAAGCAATATATTGGACTATATGCTTGTCATGGATGTGCTTGAAATGGTTCAAGAGGCATCCTAGCGCAATAAGACATAAGGAGAGGGCGCTTGTAAATAGCTGGTAACATAGAGAGTATCGGATAAGTATCTGCCCTTGGGTGTCCATACAGTCAAGGTGACACTGAGGGCCTGGATGTGTAGCACGAGAAACCGATCCACCTGTCCACAGGACCCAACTGGGATGGTCGTACAGGGGTGTCAGGGGAGGTTCCATGTCGTGTCGTGGCACAGATATATAGACGATATAATCTTTTTCTGGTCCGGCACCCGGGAACAACTCTCTGAATTTGTCGATACGCTAGCCATCAACACTTTCAACTTGAAATTCACGATGGAATGTAGTCAGACAAAAATCACTTTTCTGGATTTGGAGATTCAATTAGACTCCATTGGAAACCTCTCTTCTTCGCTATATCGAAAGGAGACATCCGGTAACACCATTCTTCAAGCCAATAGTGCCCATCCAAAACCACTTTTAAACAGCATCCTATATAGTCAGTATCTTCGCATTAAACACAATTGTTCGCATGATAGCGACTTCTTTGCAGACTCTCGTGACTTGTATCACAGACTCAAAACCAGAGGATACAGTCACACACTATTGAAGCATGCCTTTAATAAGGCCAAAAAACTAGACAGGAAGGAACTCATTTTTTCTAGCAAAAATCGGGATACCCCTCAACCCATTCGTCTTATCACACAGTTTTCACAACATCACAATCAGGTAAGAGAGATTTTGAACAAGTTTTGTCCGTTACTTACAGCCGATAATACTATCAATAAATATATCAAACTACATCCAGATATTACTTACCGACGTTCCCCATCACTTAGAGACAAACTCATAGTTAGTCACCACTCACCTAAATCTGAATTTATGTTAAGAACTTTTGGCACATTTCCTTGCGGAAACTGTGACGTATGCGAATTCATTTATGATTCCCGTGAAACCCCGCTTCCAAACGGTCACACTCAAAAAATAAAGCATACCATCACGTGTCAATCTGTTGGCATAGTATATCTGGCCACTTGTGTGTGTGGCTGTTATTATGTTGGGAAAACCAAACGCCCATTTTGCATACGTATTCGGGACCACATAAAACCACTTTACAAACGGAAAACATCCACCTCTATCAATCGTCATGTTGCACATCAACATGAATATAATCCTCATGTCATTGGCTTCACCGCCCTTGAGCATGTTCCTGTGCATGCCAGGGGCGGTGATATTGATCAAAAATTACTCCAACTTGAGACCAAATGGATACATACTCTGGATGCTACCAAATTCCCAGGGCTAAATGAGTACATTATCTTTAAATCATTTCTTTAAAAAAAACTCTTTTTCTATAACTCAATGTCACACATATATGTATCCATTCTCCCATTGTGCTCTTCCCCACGCCAATTGTCTACCATATATCTCGGAACCATCTATCTTAGATATCTGAACATCACATGAGTTACATGCCATTCTTATTTTTAATATTAACATGCAATCGGACTTATACAGCTGTATAACTTGAAAACTTTACTGAATATTGTTTTTGTTATGTTGATTATCTGATACTTTATTTACTTATTTGTATTCTGCCACCTGTGGAGTTGTCGGACCTGCTCTATCCGGGAGCATGATGGGGACAGAGCCTCCCCTCACCCTTATGGTGTGCGGGTGCTGTGCGGCTAATGGTTCCCCTAATGTCCCCGATACCTCATCCCACCTCTGGAGCCCGAATCCAGCCCTTTATTCCATCCATTGGGGCTCTTTCCTTTTTCCTCCCCCCCAGCCCCCCAACCCTCCGGATTGTCTCCTTGCTCCGCTGGGAACCTGCCCTGACACCCCTGTACGACCATCCCAATTGGGTCCTGTGGACAGGTGGATCGGTTTCTCGTGCTACACATCCAGGCCCTCAGTGGTCACCTTGACTGTATGGACACCCAAGGGCAGTGCTAATAATTTGGCACTTGGCCCGCCCCTTGCCACTGCCATTCAGGTGATCCATCGATCATTCCACTCCTCCTGGTAGACTGTGAGGCCGTTGTTACATCGGCTCCACAGTCTATTCCTTCGCTCGCTGCGTGCTAACACACGCAGCGGTCGATTTCCCTGCAAAGCCTCCTGGACCTTGTAGGCCCAGGAGCTTTGTTGTCGTGCGCATGCGCAGTGGCACTTTTGGTCCGCTCACACGTGCAGTGACGTCAGACGCTGCATGTGTGTGGGGGATATAAGACCGCCGGCGTCCCCAGCCACAACTCCACCGGGGACCACAGGACACCCATGCTCATGCTAGTGCATACCATGGTAAGCTTACAATCTCCTCATTGCTTACTTATCCGATACTCTCTATGTTACCAGCTATTTACAAGCACCCTCTCCTTATGTCTTATTGCGCTAGGATGCCTCTTGAACCGTTTCAAGCACATCCATGACAAGCATATAGTCCAATATATTGCTTTATCACTCTGACATTTTTTTTGGGTACGTTTTTTTGCCCATCCTGATCTCCCCATAATATATAGCATTTCCTGCATATGACATATTTTCCTTACTTTAACTATTTGCAAAAAAACTCTTTTCCCTACTTTTCATTCTTTCTCTCCCATTATCATATTCTATTAATCATTTTTTTTTTTTAGATTACCCGTCCACTTCTTGTTACCATCTGATTGTCATTTTTGAAGACATCATTTCAGTCTACTGGGTGTCCTGTTTCTATTCTCCTTCCCTTGAATATTACATATATATTTTGTAAGTATATTCTAGAGACTATGTTAGTCCGACTCTATGCCTTTTTGACTTATGGACCCAGATTATTTCTGGAATGCTTTACCCTATTTTTAAACATACATATTGCCCTTTTCACCAGGTCCTCTTATCTATCCCCTGCAGTCTTTCATTGTGCCCTGATATCCTGGAATTGCTTCGGGTTCCCTCCATGTCTGCCCCCGGTGACCTGCGGGTAGGTATTTTTCCATCCTCGGGCATTTTGGGATGCCAGTTGGTGTTTGGGAGGTCTGGGCGGAGGGGATTGGATTCGGTTTGCTTCATGTGGTTTGATTTATGATCACGTCTGACAACCCCACAGAATCTATACAATCTATTTATGTTAAATATAGTGTACATCATTTTGCTGTTATTACTCTGTATCTGATTATGAATTTTCCATTGTAGAAGTTACAGTAGCGATACAGGTATAACCAACTGTCCCTGAGGAAGCCACTTTAGGCGAAACATGTAGGACTCTCGACTACCTTTTTACAGGATTTGGTAATTTACTTCCACCCACACCTGAACGCCAAAGTCTCATGTACGGGGGCTAAATGTGTACTGTGCAGGAGGCTTAAGACTCTGGATAGAAGTATTTAATCACTCGGTTTCATTGTGGTCTCATCTACTTAAGGATATATTTTAAGGCTGGGTTCGCAATAGCAGGAGATTGTGACTGGCTCTCTATGGAGTCGGTTCACATATCTCCGCAGAGGGTCCGGTGTGATTTGGACAAAAACATTGTGCATCTTTTGGTCCGTTACAGGTCCGAATTCAGCCCAAAATTTGGACTGAAATCGGACCTGAAACGGTGAACCAGGATGCACCGGAACCCTGCTGTGAGCTGCATGTGGATGACCTCAGTTGTGACGAAACGGCCGTAGGGTCACAACATGAGCACGTATCGCGCATGAGCGATTGTATTTTAAATGGCGGTGGAGTTTGTTTTTGCTTCTCCCTGTCAGAAGCTTCGTTTTTTAGGTTTACATTTGTTTGCACAAATTTTAAATAAATTAGCGAGATTGCTCTGCACTATTGGAGTCCCTTTTTTTTCCTTTCGGGCACCCATGGACAATCTTTGCTGCACTTTGCTTGGAAGCATCTCTGGTTTGCCATAAGAGGAGCGTTCCCGGAGAATATCTGGAGACTACAGGCAAATCTTCCTGTGCAACTGGCAGAACTTCTATAGAGCTTTCCTGGGAGATACCTTGTGGATCCATACATCCCTACTGAGCCTGTTTTGACCCCCCTGAATAAGGGCGGTTGCAGGCTGTCCGGTAAGCCTCCAGCTTTATTCCCTTGGTGGTGGGCAACACCTGCGGTGGAACACTGAACCTGATTTCATGTTGGAATTTCACCACACTTTGGGACTTTAATTTATAACATAATATATATATTTTTTGGGACTGTCCTAATTAATTTTCCTCTTGTATTTATTTAATTTTTCACTATTTTTAAGGATATTATGTTTAAGGATCAATCAACGGTATATTGGTTGACATAGTTCCTCACTACATGTGGATATTGAAAATTATCACTTTATTGATTTTTATCTTTGTGCTGATATATTGGTTTACACAATTCACTCAAGTCATATATTCAGCCCTGCATTTCTTTATCTATAATTAATGTTTTATATCACTTATTATCCTCAAACACATATATGTGCACTTGCTTATTTTAAATTAGTGTCACAATGATTTATATATCTATATATATGTGCACCTGATTACTTTAGATTAGTGTCACACGGATTTTTTGTTCTATATCATTCACTTACCCATAATTTTGTGGGTTCCGGCATAATCGCATATACCAACATATGCGTTTTTCTTATTAGTCCAGCGCTACACTGTCTTTTATCTTGTAAAACTAGCGTTCGTAATGGAGATAGCGCACGCAGCGAATTTTGAAATATTTCAATTCAGCGCATTCTCTTCTTCTTTATAATGCTATAATAATGAATTTGCTTTGCTGCTGATATTCACAGAGTTCTGACAAACTGATTTTTTATTCTTTCTAGTGATCTCCTGAATGATCTTTTTTTTTTTTCTTTTTTTTAGTGATCTCCATTCTTTTTTTTGTTTATTCTCATGATCTCCAGAATAATTGTTTTTTTTTTTCCTAGTGATCTCCATAATATTTTTTGTCGTTTTGTGTGTCAAGTTACCACAACACCATTATTATTTTGTATTTTTTAATCTCAAAGAGGTACAACTATGTTGGTGTCCCTTGTTATTAATTTGACATTGTATTTTTGAAATGTATCTGCCTACTCACAAACAAATTGTCCTTTTTGAAGTAAAACACATAGCCAAGTATTTGTCAAAAAAAAATTGAAATTTAATAGGGGTCATAACAAAATAAAGAGGAAGGAGGGCAGCGCTGGAGAAACAGTTGGAATTGGTGAAGCCTTTGTACCCCAGGGCAGACATCAATTATTTGACTGTCAAAATTGGTAACCTGAGGAGTCCATTTAATAGGGAGCACAATACGGTCCAGAAATCCGAGAGATCAGGAGCAGCAGCAGATGACATATATGTCCCGAGGCTGTGGTCTTACAACAGCCTGCGTTTTTTGCCAGACCACACCAAACCCAGGCCATCACTCTCAACACTTCCTTTCATGCTTCCTTCCATGCTGCTCTGGTGGGTTGGGTGGCTGTGGTGTTGGTGGTTTGTTGGAGGTGGTGGAGTATGGTCCAACTCACACAGGTGGCTTTGATATGTGAGTTGGCCCCTCGTCCCCTTGTTTAGGGTCTGAGGAATGATTTCCTTACAGATCAGGCATTGGCCCTCCTTCATGTGTTCGAGTTTACTTGCTGTCACACATTCAAATGACTCGTGGCCACCAGGGGCGTTGTAATTGCCGCAGTAGCCTGGCGAATTAAAGGAGTCGATGACTCCTTTAGGTTCCTTGCTTTCCTGGTCCTTTTGGTTGGACGACAGAGGGGAGGAACCTGGGATTCCATCAGGCTGCTTTCCACGGTCTCTTCCTGGCTGAGACTTTCCTGTGTATGAAAATGGTACATAGTTTTAGGTTTTTGGTCATCAATCACACACAATTTTGAGCTCATGACTGTTGCAAATTGAATGGACTATCATGCTGACCCCAGCATTTTTCATTCTTGTCCCAATCATTTTTGGCTACTACTGTCTATTGATATGTAAACCACTTTGTTAAATCAGAAATTTGTGATCCATAACATCTAGTTAACATCATTAAATTTTTGACAAGAAATATGTTCAACAATGCTATACCTGGCTCAAGCTGGGCTCCTCCACATCTTCTTCCTGGGTGGAAGGCCCAGTTTGGACTTCAGGAGCCTCAGCTGATGTGGAAGGAAGTGTAGAAAGAAGTGTAGATAGTGATGGCCTGGATTCACTCTGGTCTGACAAAAAACGCAGTCTGTCGTAGTACCACAGCCTGGGGACATATACAGACGGAAAGTATTCAGACCCCCTTACATTTTTCACTCTTTGTTATATTGCAGCCATTTGCTAAAATCATTTAAGTTCATTTTTTCCTCATTAATGTGCACACAGCACCCCATATTGACAGGAAAACACAGAATTGTTGACATTTTTGCAGAATAATTAAAAAAGAAAAACTGAAATATCACATGGTCCTAAGTATTTAGACCCTTTGCTCAGTACTTAGTAGAAGCACCCTTTTGATCTAATACAGCCATGAGTCTTTTTGGGAAAGATACAACAAGTTTTTCACACCTGGATTTGGGGATCCTCTGCCATTCCTCCTTGCAGATCCTCTCCAGTTCTGTCAGATTGGATGGTAAACATTGGTGGACAGCCATTTTTAGGTCTCTCCAGAGATGCTCAATTGGGTTTAAGTCAGGGCTCTGGCTGGGCCATTCAAGAACAGTCATGGAGTTGTTGTGAAGCCACTCCTTCGTTATTTTAGCTGTGTGCTTAGGGTCATTGTCTTGTTGGAAGGTAAACCTTCAGCCCAGTCTGAGGTCCTGAGCACTCTGGAGAAGGTTTTCATCCAGGATATCCCTGTGCTTGGCCGCATTCATCTTTCCCTCGATTGAAACCAGTCATCCTGTCCCTGCAGATGAAAAACACCCCCACAACATGATGCTGCCACCACCATGCTTCACTGTTGGGACTGTATAGAACAGGTTATGAGCAGTGCCTGGTTTTCTCCACACATACTGCTTAGAATTAAGGCCAAAAAGTTCTATCCTGGTCTCATTAGACCAGAGAATTTTTTTTCTTACCATCTTGGAGTCCTTCAGGTGTTTTTTAGCAAACTCCATGCGGGCTTTCATGTGTCTTGCACTGAGGAGAGGCTTTCGTCGGGCCACTCTGCCATAAAGCCCCAACTGGTGGAGGGCTGCAGTGATGGTTGACTTTCTACAACTTTCTCTTATCTCCCGACTGCATCTCTGGAGCTCAGCCACAGTGATCTTTGGGTTCCTCTTTACCTCTCTCACCAAGGCTCTTCTCCCCTGATAGCTCAGTCTGGCCAGTCAGCCAGCTCTAAGAAAGGTTCTGGTCGTCCCAAACGTCTTCCATTAAAGGATTATGGAGGCCACTGTGCTCTTAGGAACCTTAAGTGCATGCAGAATTATTTTTGTAACCTTGGCCAGATCTGTGCCTTGTCACAATTCTGTCTCCGAGCTCTTCAGGCAGTTCCTTTGACCTCATGATTTTCATTTGCTCTGACATGCACTGTGAGCTGTAAGGTCTTATATAGACAGGTATGTGGCTTTCCTAATCAAGTCCAATCAGTATAATCAAACACAGCTGGACTCAAATGAAGGTGTAGAACCACCTCAAGGATGATCAGAAGAAATGGACAGCACCTGAGTTAAATTTATTGAGTGCCTCAGCAAAGGGTCTGAATACTTAGGACCATGTGATATTTCAGTTTTTCTTTTTTAATAAATCTGCAAAAATGTCAACAATTCTGTGTTTTTCTGTCAATATGGGGTGCTGTGTGTACATTAATGAGGGAAAAAAATTAACTTAAATGATTTTAGCAAATGGCTGCGATATAACAATGAGTGAAAAATGTAAGGGGGTCTGAATACTTTCCGTCCCCACTGTACATCATCTGCTGCTGCTCCTGATCTCTTGGAATCCTGGACCTTTTTGCGCTCCCTATTATATGTGCTCCTCAGGCTACCAATTTTGGCCTTCAAATAGTTGATGTCTGCCGTGGCATACACCGGCTTCACCAATTCCAACAGTTTCTCCAGCGCTGCCTTCCTCTTTAGCTTGGAGTAGTCCCTGTTTTGGACTTGCCAGAGACATGGCTGCTCCCTGTACATGTCTAGGAATTTGGGCAGGAAGTCCGGGTCAGTGAATTTATCCACCATTTTAGCTGCAAGACACAACACAAGACAAACACTAATGTCAGGCTAAACTCTCCTAATCTTGTCCCAATACAGGCCTCAATCTATTAGCAGGATAGGCCACTAACCACTGATGCCCCAAGCTACAATTGTACCTTCATTTGAACGATCGGCGCTTACGATCCTCCGTCCTCCACTCACAGATCGTACGTACGACGCCCGCGTGTTATGCTTTATATACACTGCATGTGTGAAGCTCCACCCCTGTCCTTCTTTCTACTGTATTCCCTGCCTCTTCTCTTTCGGGGCCGTGGGAGAGCACATGGCGAAGACAGAGCAGGTGCCTGCAGAGAGCAGCAATGACGAGGACGAGGAAAGCCCGGAGCAAGGCAGTTCCAGATCCAGGAGGAGATATAAGGCCTCAAATATGTCCTTTGTAGAGATGGTGGAGATGGTGGACATCTTGAAGAGGGCAGACTATGATGGGAATCATGGACCGTACAGATACCCAAATGTAAGAAAGTCCAAGATCATGACTAAAGTTGTGAGAAGTCTGCCCAGGAATTTTGGTGTACAACGATCCAAGGAGCAATTGAGGAAATGCTGGTCAGACCTGAAATTGAGGGAGGATCAGTATAAAAGGATCAAGAAAGTGCTGCAAAAAAGTATTTGTTGTGTGTTCCTATTATTATTATTACTTTTGTGCTGGTACATGTGCTTTTCTTTACTGTTGTACAGTTTATAAATGCCAAGTTTGTGGTTCGTGGGCACAGTAATCGTTCGTATTAAACATCGTTCGTTCAACCACTAATACAATGTTTTTGGCAGATGCAGGTTAACTACATTTGTTCATGCCTATTTGTATTAAAAGAAGTTTATTACATTGTTGTCTAGACGTGCTTGTATATATATACATGTAAACTTGATTCAGTGTAAGGAGCAGCTGTTTACACATCTGGAGCGAGGAGCACTAGTGTGGGACACCATAACAACCTTTTTATGGTGTCCCACGCAGATGCTCCAGTGGCTACTAGGGGTCTCTCCATGTGTGAAACTTGCACAAAACAGGTAAGTATTCCAGGTTTTAAAATTGAATAAAAAATCATGTCTTCAGCTTGGAACTCTGCCAAAACAGACAATTGGACGACACTTCCAAGCAATGTTTCATATTACTATGTCTAGCCTAAATATCTGTCTGCTAAGTATACCTTTTTTGTATTTACATAGGGGAGAAAAGAATGGGGACATCTGAGGACATCGGGAACCCCACACCTCCTAAAGAAGGGGAACTCAGCACACAACCTGAGGATGTGGTTTCCGAGGTTCAGGAAGTGGTCGAAATGGTGACCACAACAGGTCAGTGTCTGAGACCACAGCTTCAGGTAATAGATGTATGCCTGCATATTTATAATACATGGTGTGTTTTATTCTTTTTAGGTCATGTGGATGTTGTGGAAGAAGAAACTCACTTCAACAGTGCAAATGCACAAGTCCTCATCAGTGAAATAATGGTGTGCAATCAGGATTTAGAGAAGGTCAAGCAAAACATCAATGATGTTCAAAAAAGACTGACCAACATCATTGATGTTTTAGCCAAAATCTAAAACCACCCAAAAATTAAAATGTTATTGTTTAAAGATTTAGCACATGTTGCCACACATGGCTTATTTCAAAAAAGCAAAACCACTTTGCACTACAAGTGCAATGCAAATGCACTAGAAAGTGCACTTGTAGGGCAAAGTGGATTGTCCTTTCTGAAATAAGGCCCAGTGTGTCAACATGTGCTAGCTCTTATCATGGGGGATCAATTGACGTGTTTCGGAGGTGTAACCCCTTCCTCTTACCTACTTTAGTTGCGAGGAAGGGGTTGCACCCACAAAACGCGTACATTGATATCCCATGATGGCAGATAGCACATGTTGACACACTGTGTGTTTTGTGGCTTGTGAAAAATAGATGTAGGGAAAAGATACACATTTTAGGCATGGAATCATGAGGGAAATCCACATTTTGAGTTCCAATTTGTGTGCATCTTCAAAATTTGGCTTTTACAGGGGTGAGATCACACAGTTTTGACATACTAATGTCTCATATGGCCTTCACTTTATCAAAGTTAAACTTTGTAAGTTCCTGAGTTGGGGATGTGGATGTTATGTTTTTAAACATGCCTATTTAGCCAAAAAAAAGGCTATATCTACTGTCAAACACACATGTTATACACCAAAGATGTCGGTTTGTTTAAAAACCCTTTTATAACGCACATGTGAATGTGCTTGGAGTAAAATGTTTTATACTCAACAATGTGTGGCTACTTCATTAAATGCTCAATACCCTTTTTTTTATTAAGTTGTAGTTACAGGGGGTTTATTTAATGGGGGTTATTTACTAAAGGAAAATCCACTGTGCACTACAAGTGCACTTTCAGTGCACTGAAAGTACACTTGTAGTGCACAGTGGATTTGCCTTTAGTAAATAACCCCCACTGTGCTATTAGATTTGCCAAAATCAGGCCATTTTATGGACTACAAGCAATTCATTCATGGAGATTAATGCCCTGTACACAGGATCGGATATTGATCGGACACTCTGACAACAAAATCCACAGATTTTTTACGATTTTTTCCAATGGATGTTGGCTCAAACTTGTTTTGCATACATACAGTCGCACAAAGTTGTCGGAAAATCCGATCGTTCTGAACGCGGTGACGTAAAACACATACGTCGGGACTATAAACGGGGCAGTAGCCAATAGCTTTCGTCTTTTAATTTATTCTGAGCATGCGTGGCACTTTGTGCGTCGGATTTGTGTACACACGATCGGAATTTAACTGATCGGATTTTGTTGTCGGAAAGTTTTATAGCCTGCTCTCAAACTTTGTGTGTCGGTAATTCTGACGGAAAAAGTCAGATGGAGCCCATACACGATCGGAATTTCCAACAACACAATCCGATCGCACTTTTTCCGTTGGAAAATCCGACCGTGTGTACAGGGCATTAAAGTATGCATTACTTACATTAACAACCAAAACATTGTGTGTGTGTTTGTGTGTGTGTGTAGCAGACTCATAGCACAACAGAACATAATAGTTAGCTGAAGAAGAGATTGTCACCTCATGTATCAAATAAGTTACGTTTGTACTATTGAAGAAAATGGCCAAAAATAAAAGGCCATTGGAGAACCTAGGAGACAGATAAGAAACACAAGCAGTAAATCAAATGAAATATGAGTTTAGTTTTTCAGAAAAAAATTATTAGAAAGAGTTTACAGATTCTCTGGCATATCAATTGCCCCCCTACCCACAAAATACTCCATATAGGTTTCCCGTACTTCGCGGGCGCTTTTGGGGGGCAAGCCAGGATGGCCAGCTTCAAGCGCCGTCAATATTTCTTCTGTTGAGCGGGCCTCAGTCGCAACTGAGGCCAGATAGTTGGCTGCATTTTTACGTATAAAATTATGTAAAATGCAGCAGCATAAAATTATATGGTTCAGTTTGTATTCGGCCATATTTATGGGAAAAAGGGAACCAGCTGGCCATTATGCCAAAGGCATTTTCCACCACTCTTCTGGCATGGGCCAGCCGGTAATTAAAAACCCTCTGGTCCGGGGTCAGGGTTATCATAGGGAACGGCCTCATCAAATGCTCCCCCAGATCAAAGGCCTCATCCGCCACAAAGACAAATGGAAGGCCCACCACATTATGCGCTGGAGGTGGCAACCCCAAGCTGCCATTCGGAAGACGCCTGTAGAATTCAGTCTGGGCGATGACTCCTCCATCTGACATATGGCCATTTTTCCCCATGTCCAGATACAGAAACTCATAAGTCGCCGACACCATCGCCAACAACACAATACTACTGTACCCCTTGTAGTTGTAGTAGTACGACCTCGAGTTGGGGGGTGGGACCATCCAGATGTGTTTCCCATCTATCGCACCACTGCAGTTGGGAAAGTCCCACTGCCGGACGAATTGGGAGGCCACAGTTTGCCATTCTTGTGGGTTGGAAGGAAACTGTGGAGTTAAACAAGAAAATAAAAATTAGTACTTTTGCACATAACATTGCAAGCAGATTAGACACAAATATTCTAGGCCAACATAAGTATAATAACATTTATTTAAATGAGTATTTAAAGTCACAAGTATAAGGTCCACTCACCCCCTCTGATGGCCCATTGTAAAAATTTTAGGGTGGGGGGGAGATGTTTTGGACAGGTAACCGTCTCCACTTCATTGAGAGATGAATGCATAAAGAATGTGTGTTACTTTGGCCAGCCCCTCCTTACTTACACTATTGGCAGCCCATTGGAGAGTTAAGAAGTGTCAGAATACAAAAATATGAATACATGCTGTCCAAATTGAAGCACATTTTTACATTCTGCAATTACCTATCAAGATAATAGGAGAACAAAACTTGAAACAGTAATTTCATAGGCCACCTAATACACCCAGATCAAACGGGTTTCATACCCAAGAGACAAGCAGGAGATAATATTAGACAAGCTCTTTTACTCATTCAAGCTGCTAAATCTAGACGTATCCCAACTTGCCTTCTATCATTGAATATCCATAAGGCATTTGATTTAATCACATGGCCTTATATGCAATATACACTTCAACAATGGGGTTTTGGTAATCATTTCTTGTCTTGGATCTCCTCTCTCTATAACAACCCCAAGGCATATATCAAATACGCTGGTTACAAATCAGCAATGTTGGATATCAGAGGAGGCACGAGACAAGGCTGTCCTTTATCCCCGTTGCTTTTTGCCCTACTGATAGAACCTTTGGCACAATTGATCAGATCCAACCCAGATATCAAAGGTATCGAATTAGGTGGCCACCATCACAAACTTTGTCTCTTCGCAGACGATATACTTATTTTCTTATCTCACCCCCACATTTCTGCTCCTAATCTCCTCAATATATTAGATACATTTTCACATATATCTGGTCTGGTAGTAAATCACACCAAATCAAATGCTTTGAATGTTTCTATAATACAATCAGACCTGCTTCAGGCCCAATCCTCTTTACCATTCTATTGGGTTACCCGTCAATTACCATATTTAGGAGTACATCTCACCTCCTCATTATCTGATCTTTTTGCAGCTAACTACCTACCTTTGTTAAAACAAACTACAGCCTTAATGAAGCAATGGTCCTCATTATCGTGGTTAGGATGGATAAATACTGTGAAAATGTCAATACTACCAAAGTTCTTGTATTTGTTTAGGGTACTCCCTGACTCTTTACCATCATATTTCTTACGTCTCAAACAACGTAGAGTTATGTCTTTTATTTGGGATAAGATTAAACCACGTATTCCAAAATCTACTTTTTTGGGCTACCAAACTTTTTTGGGCTACCAAACTTTTCCTCCTATTATTATGCAGCCCAATTATCAATATTAACTAAATATCACTCTACTGAGAATATACCCTTATGGGTAGCTATGGAATCCATTGACTGTGATCCCATCTCAATTGACAATCTACCCTGTTTCCCCGAAAATAAGACCTAGCGTGATTGTCAGTGATAGCTGAAATATAAGCCTTACCCCCAAATAAGCCCTACCCTGTTTCCCCGAAAATAAGCCCTTACCTGAAAATAAGACCTACAAGGACTTTAACTAGGGTTTATTTGGGGGTAGGGCTTATATTGCAGCCAGCACCGACAATCACGCTAGGTCTTATTTTCAGGGAAACAGGGTACTATGGATTCTACCAAAGGATAGATCTCATCTTACCAACCCCATCATGAAACATTCATTGGCTATTTGGGATAGGTTTAATGACTCACATGGCCTACGATCAAAACATAATCCCCTCCTCTCTTTTCTTGGGAATCCAGCCTTTTACCCTGCGTGGAAATTTCCAAAATCTTTTTCTGCATGGTCTTCTAGAAAATTGACGAGACTATTTAAGCTAATATCTACGGATACTCTTCAAACATTTCCTATGTAAGAATCACGAACTCTCAAACAATGAGATATTCCGCTATTTACAAATTAAGAATTTCTTTACACCTCTACTTAGTTTAAGTACATCAATTAATCAAATGTCCCAATTCGAACATATTGGTATAAGTGACCCACATGTTAGAGGGTTGATTTCATGTGTGTACCAGATACTTATTACTAACTCTAATGTGAATATTCCTTCTTATACTGATAAATGGGCACAGGATATGGGACGAATATTTGACAACAATGACTGGTCTAATATTTGGTTAGCCACCAAATCATCATCTCCTAATTGTTTTGCTTTGGAAACCAACTTTAAAGTTCTGGCAAGGTGGTACTTGGTACCAGCTAGAATAGCAAAATGTACTCCTGCTTATCCCAATAACTGCTTCAGAGGTTGCTCTTCACCAGGTACACATTTCCATATATGGTGGGATTGCCCGGTGGCTCAAGAATTTTGTAAAAATATATTTGCAATGGCATCTAAGGCTCTAGATATCTCTATTACTCTGGACCCTGCCATTGCACTTCTGAATCTTAAAGCGGCTTCACTCACCAGGGTACAATTCAAACTACTAATTCACATTAATACTGCTGCTAAACAAACCATAGCCAAGGCATGGAAGAACAAGAATTTAATCGGGGCAGAGGTTAAACATAGAATGAACAAAGCTCTCATTTTTGCTAAAATGTCAGCTATCGAAGATAATAATATCAACAAATTCCGTCTGATTTGGCAACCATGGGTTAAACACCTCTTTACCCCTGATTTTGACCAGTCATTGTTGTTACCATGCTAAAATCCTTGTGTTATTGTTATTATATAACTTGTTCATATCATAAGCTAGGTCATCACTTCGAGAGACTTCTTTCTTTCTTATCTTTTCCTCTCTTCTTTTTCCCCCTTTTTTTTCTCTTCTTTTCCTTCCTCTTCTTCTTCTCCTCTATTCTCATCTTATTTACTAAAGCTAATGATGAACTTAGGATACCTTACCAATTTATACACTAATATATTCCTCATCGGCTTAAGGACTAACTTATGCTCTGAAGATTCGGTAAAAAAATGTTTTTTCTCTTCACAAATTTTTTTCCGAACTGGTTATGATTATCTAATGATTCATCAAAGAAATTATTATATCTTTATATTATATATCACATAATATAATAATTATAAATAACTACGTTTTCAATTTAGATTATAAATGCCCCCACCCGTCCACAGTTTGAGCCCATTTGGGGTGGATGTGTGGTCTGGAGGCATAATATAAATAGATTTTTTCTTTCTTTATGTACCCCAATTTAGATCTTATTTCGGATCTTTACATATGTTACTATTCTATACAGTCTCTAAGACACATAATCTTTTTCTTTCAGTAAGACTAATTTGTAATATGTATAAAAACTGTTAATCGCATTGTCTATATATATATATATATATATATATATATATATATATATATATATATATATATCCCATGCTTTGATACTTGTCTTAATTTGTATCTTATTTATACAAACTTCAATAAACATATTGAACCAGAAAAACTTGAAACAGTACCATTTGAAAGTATTCAGGCAGGCACTTGCACTACATGCTTTGGTGAATTCATCCATAAATATGAACACAAAAAGGTAGGTATAATGTGTATGGGTTTGGCAAAGTCAGCAGATAGAGTACTGGTATCCGTTGACTTAGCGGTTGGGGGGAGGGAGGGTTCCAAATGAGTTTTGGCCCCAAAAAAAGCCTCTTGCACGGAATTTAAGGACAACAATAACATTTGTACACATTTTAGGGGGTGTTTAACGTAAGCACTACAATGGAGCTGACAAAATACATTGTTAAGTGACTAGGCTAGGTGTGTATGGGCCCAGGATAGCATGCTGTGGAGCTTAGTGAAGGCAAATATGCATGAAGGACAACAATGGAGCATTAAAAGCTTACAGCATGCATGAGGACAAAGAGGACATTCACAGCATATGACAATCATGGTAATTATGGAATGATGAAATAAATACAATACATTAGCAAACATTAAATACATAGAACGTGATGTTAAAGGATAAAACTTACCTTAATATAGTCCTTCTGTAGGACCTGAATTATGGTAGAACAGGTCTCTGGAATAATGATTCCCAGAGCCTGGGGGGAGATCCCAGTGGTAAACTTAATATCCTGGAGACTTCTCCCCGTCGCCAAGTACTGCAAGGTGGCGACGAGCCTTTGCTTGGGAGTGATGGCTTGCCGCATCCTTATCCTTGTCCTGCTTGGTAATATAGAGGGACAGCAAAGCCAACAGATGGTGAGAAATGGGATCCGTCATCCAGAGATAGTTCCTGAAGTCGTCAGGATTATACTCCTGGAGCTCCCGCAGCAAAGGCATATGAAAGAATTGGTCACGATTAAGAAACCAATTTTTGGTCCATGAACTCCTCCTCCCACTGTTCATGGACTGGACTTGGGTCAAAGCAAGAACTCCAATACCAAGCCCAACAACAGCATGAACTCTACGAGTATGTAACCGCAACATGGCTAGAAAATGGTCGGCTGCTAATAAGGAATTGACAGAATGCACTGAAAATCAGAAAGCACCTGAGAGGAACAAGCTGAAAATCAGAAACGAGCGGACAAGAACGCACTGAAAAACAGAAATGAACTATAAATAGAATGCACTGAAAGACAGGAACAAACTGACAATACACACTGAAGAACAGATACGAACCGACAAGCACAAACGAAAAACGAAAAGCAGAAACGAACTGAAAAGCTCGAGGCTGAAAAGCACGAATCGTCTTTCACCAAACTTCTACTAACATGAGATAAACACGAGATTAGCCGAAGGAGCTCAAAGGGTTGGAGCACTGACTATTGAACTTCCTTTTTATCAGCTTGTTGTACGTGTTGTACGTCACCGCGTTTTCACGTTCGTAATTAGTGGCCAACATTTGTGTGACCGTGTGTATGCAAGACAAGTTTAAGCCAACAACCTTCGAACAAAAATCCACGGTTTTGTTAGCGGAAAGTCCGATCGTGCATATATGGCATTAGTCTGCTTCATCAAACATAGGTGCTGCCGAAAATTGATGATATGAAGACACGATTGTGAAAAAAGAGATATTTTCCTTGGGAAGATAAAAGTCAAATAAAGAGATACTGTCAAATTTTTCTTTGGCCACTTGTGTAAATGCATTTCAAATTTTTTAAGTAAGTTAATGATTTTGTGGTGGCCCGCATTTATAGTCATTTTGGGCCACAGGTTGGATACCCCTGCATTAAAGGATAAGTTCACCTTTGGAAAACATGTTACGTGTTTCTAGTGTATTTAGGGTGGAGCATGTAGCATGTTCCTAGCTTCCATGGCCTCTCCCCCCCCGATCCCCCACTATCTGTGACAGTGGGCAGGGTTCTTCTTCCCCCACTAGCTTTCACTTTTTGAAAAGAGCCATTCATTCACAGTTTCATGTGAATCAACAAACTATAAGTACCGCATGCCAACGCGGCAGATTGGCTTGTAGTGGGCTGCGGGAGCACCGATGAGCGCTCTGGTAGTTCATTGACATGTCCTCTGACTTGCAAACAGAAAGCCCGTGCCACTGTATGGGCTGAAGGCTGGAGGACATGTCGGCTAGAGCCCTCATTGCACCTGTGATCTACTGATCATGGGTGCAATGTTTTCCAGGCTCCTGTTAGGAAAAGTAATAAATGCAAAAATATGTCCATTTATTTTTTCTATAAAGGTGAACTTAACCTTTGATGGCTAAGTTCACCTTTTCTTTCTAATTCCAGCTTCCCTATGTACCAACATACCATTAAAGTACCACACACGAACGTAGTGACGTACTAGACATACTAGACATACAAGTTCAATTGTCATGCGCCACCCTTTGGGCCCCTAATCTGCTAATTTTGTGTTAGTAGAAGTTTGGTGAGTGTTGATTTGCGCTTTTCAGTTCATGCTTGTCAGTTCATCAGTTTGTTTCGGGCGTTCGTCAACCAGCCATGTTGTGGAGTCGGAGGAGAGAACGTGCTATTATTGGCCTTGGAGTTATTGCTTTGACCCAAGTCCAGTCCAGGAACAGGAGGAGGAGGATTTCTTGGACCAAAAATTTGTTGCTTAATCATGACCAATTATGTTATATGCTGTTGCTGCGGGAGCTTCAGGAGAATAATCCGGATGATTTTCAAAACTATCACCGGGTAACGGCCCCCTGCTTTCACTAACTCTTTGCATTGGTGACCCATATAAAAAAGCAGGACACATGCATGCGGCTTGCCATCACTCCTGAGCAAAGGCTCATAGCCACCTTGCTTTACTTGGCGACAGGGAGAAGTTTCCAGGACCTTAAGTTTACCACTGGGATCTCCCCCAGGGCTCTGGGACTCATTATTCCAGACACCTGCTCAGCCATTATTCAAGTCCTGCAGAAGGACTATATTTGAGTAAGTTTTTGCCTTTAACATCACATTCTATGTATTTAGTGTTTGCTAATGAATTGTTTGAATTTCTTGATTCCATAATTAACATTATTGTAATATGCTGTGTCCTCTTTGTCCTCATGCATGCTGTAAGCTTTCCCTGCTCCTTTTTTGGCATACATGCATATTTTCCTTCGCTAACCTCCCCAGCATGCAATCCTGGGCCCATACACACCTAGCCAAGTAACTCCTCTTTGTCCTCATGCATGCTGTAAGCTTTCCCTGCTCCTTTTTTGGCCTACATGCATATTTTCCTTCGCTAACCTCCCCAGCATGCAATCCTGGGCCCATATACACCTAGCCAAGTAACTTAACAATGTATTTTGTCAGCTACATTTTTGTGCTTACCCTAAACACCCCCTAAAATATGTCCAAATGTTATTGTTGTCCTTCAGTTCAGGCAGAGTGCAAGAGGCCATTTTTTGGGGCCCAAACTCATTTGCAACCCCCCCAAAATGCTAAGTCAACAGATACAAATACTCTACCTGCTGACTTTGCAAAACCCATACACACTATCCCTCTTTTGTGGTCATATTTCTGTATAAATTCACCCAACCATGTAGTGCAAGGGTCTGCCTGATTACCCAGAAATTGTAATTTAGACAATTTTTGTCTCATATTATATTGATATGTATTTTCTGAATGTCAAAATGTACTGCAATTTGGACAGTGTGGATCCATATATTTAGATTAGGACACTTCTTACCTGTCCACTGGGCTGCCAATAGTGTAAGTAAGGAGGGGCTGGCTAAAGTATCCCAGATTATTTATGCAAAAAGCTCTCATGGAAGTAGAGAGGGTTACCTGTCCAAAACATCTACCCATTTCCTCCCCCCCACCCGAAAATTTTGCTAATGGGCCATCAGAGGGGGAGATGAATCAGATAAGTTGACCTTACCCTTTCAAATATGCTTGCAATGTTATGTGCAGAAGTTTTTTTTTTTTTAGTCCACAAATCCACAGCAATGGCAGGACGTTGCAGCCTAGTTCCAGCACCAGTGGGATTTTCCCAACTGTGGTGGTGCTATTGATGGAAAACATGTTCGGATTGTCCCACTACCCAACTCAGGCTCATATTAATTTTGCTAGCTGTAGTGTCTGCCACATATGAGTTCTTGTATCTTGATGTTGGGAAGAACGGCCGCAACTCTGATGGAGGAGTCATTATGCAGACAGAGTTCTACAAGCAGCTCCACAATGGCACCTTAAACTTGCCACCTGCTGAGGAGAATGTTGAGGGCCTCAGTTTTGTTTTTGTTGCAGATAAGGCCTTTGCTCTGGGGGAACATCTTATGAAGCCGTTTTTTATGAGGAACCTCACCCCAGAGCAGAGAATATTTAACTACAGGCTCGGTGATAACGATGATAACTAGATGTTATTGTTAAAATATTTCTGTCTTAACAAAGTGGTTTCCATATCAATAGACAGTAGTGACCAAACCCTAAAAAAATTCTAATTATGTCCCATTTTCATACACAGGAAAGTGCCAGTCAGGAGGAGCACGTAGCCAGCAGCCAGAGTCCCGGATCCCTCCCCTACGCCCTCCTGCTAAAAGGGTCAGGAAGAGCAGGAATCTGGACGAGGCCACAGCTGCCTTCCTCAGCCAGGCCACTACTGCCCTCAGGAGAGAGCCAGATGAGGCTGAGGGATTTGCCATGGTGACTGCCAATAAATTAAGGCAGAGGGATGGCGAGCAAAGGAGCAGGTGTGAGGAACTAATCCTGCAGCTCCAGGGGGTGTGGGGCCAAATTAAAGAAAACACACACCTGTGTGATTTTGTGGATCCACATCCACCACCTCCATAGCCACCCCCTCCACCACAGCCACCACAGCATCATGGTGGACAGTGGCAATACCAGCCACAAGACCCCCAACAAGGCTGCTGGACTGGGAATTTTCAGCCCTTCACAAATTACTAATTTACTTTTTTTTTTTTTTTTTTTGGAATAATGATTTTATTTGTTATATTTTCTCTATTTTTGTATGTATAGAATGCACTTGTTGTTTAAGTTCTTTATATTTGTATGGCAGATAGCATCTCTAATTTTTTTTATTTTATTTTTTTTAATGCACAATAAAAAAAAATATTGTGTAGAATAATACTTGGCTATGTGTTTGGCTTCAAATGACAGTTTGGGAGTAGGCAGTTACATTTTAAAAATACAAGGTAAAATTAACAAGGGACACCAACATAATTGTATCTTTGATCTTAAAAACCATGGGAAAAATAAAGCCTTTGAAAATACGTTTGGCAGAACTCCATCATTATCACCAGCAAAGCAGCTTCATTATTATCCCATTAAAGAAGAAGAGAATGTGCGCTGCATTTCTTGAATTCATAATTTACAGTGTCACGAATCCTTTTGCTACAGCAAGCAATACCAAGCTGTGGAGGTTTATTTCACATCTACCTCACCCTTGGGCAGAAGCAATAGATGCCCTGCCAAGTCCTTGAGCATGCAATCTAATTTAGGCCTCCTACCTCGAAAATTCTCTCGAGACTTGCAATATCAACAATAAACAGTGATAACAATCCTGCCATATTTGCACGGAGACCCATGATTCCCTAGGGCAATATTTCTTAGTGTCCAGCCTCAGGTAGATATTCCTCTGATACTATTCTTCTGGCTCGAGGCATCACACCCATCAGAATCCTTACAGATTGAACCTTCACATTAGAATGTTAAAACAGAGGCTTTAATCAGTAGGATGTTCCTCCAGAGTTGTTTCAACTCTGCTCAAAGTACAGGAGCCTTCAATGAACAATACGTGTGACAATGTTTGGAATACGTTTAGATCTTTCGGGAACGGCAAAACTTCACTCCTGATGTACCCTCTTCCTCCCAACTCCTTGACTTCCTGCAAGCAGACCTTGATTTAGAATTAAGCAACTTAAAGGTACAGCTGGTGGCAATCTCTGCTGTGACAACAAGAGATGGGGCGAAGATCCTTTAATAATCAAATTCTTCAAGACAGTCAAGATAAGTCCACCCATTAAAACAAATCTTTCCCACTTGGGATCTCTCTATCACTCTGGAGCCCTTATCCAAACAGCATTTTGCCCCATCTGATTCAACATCCTTGTGGAATCTCACTTGGAAAGTATTTTTCTTTGTGGCGATGGCATCGGGCTGGGGAGTATCAGAACGTCGGGCTCTGGGATCAAAAGACAATAATATTATTTTTTTGTACTTGGATAAAGCGGAACTTAGAATTGTACATGGTTTCATTCCTAAGTTCTCCTCTTCCTCTACCTTCGTGCCTTGGGCCCTGCCAATCTTTTCAAATCCAATTTTGACCTTCTTCACAAAGACGATATTGCTTCGGAATTAAGACACTATCTTCAAGCCACAACTCCCTTCAGACTTTCATCTAACCTATTTGTAATACTCCAAAAAAAGGCAGGGGCAAAGAAGCATCATCTGGGGCCCTCCGGGCATTCCAGAACTGCAGTATCCATCATGCCTCATGCATCATGTCTGTGATTATCAGAGCTTTACAATGCCTTATGGGACATGTGGTTCTGCGGCAGCTGGGGAGCCATAGTTTGCAGATCCCTGCTCTAGTACAATAGTTTCATGGATAATCAACTTGGTTAGGAAGGTGTACAGGGATAGGGGACTGGAACCCCCTCTTCAGTTGAGCTGTATGCCACCCGTTTGTTTTCTGCTTCTTGGATGGTCAGAGCAGACGTATCCATCAAAACGATCTAAAGGGTAGCATCATGGTCCTCCCAACATGCGTTTACGAGAGGTTACAGAGTAGACCTGGCAGCTTTCTCATCTGTAGAAACTGGTAGATGGGCTATCAGGCCGGCATTTGCCTATTTTAAATTTTTCAAATAAATCTTTTACTATGCATCATCCCACCCATTTCAGCTAGTTATTTGTCCTTGGTATGCTGCCATGGAGGCACAAGGAAAACAGAAAATTGTTTCATACCGTAGTTTTATTTTCCTGGTGCCGATCCATGGCAGCATACAATCCCAATCCTTTTCTTTTATAATATTCACTGGTCCTGAGGGAGGAGCCAAGGCGGAGCTTGTCATAGGAATGCTGCTATGGATAGGCAGCGGGAAAAGAAATTACGGTAAATATGAAACAATTTTCAGGTTTTTTTCCATTTTGGAGGATAGAGAAAGGGGGGTTCGGAACCCCTGTCAGTTAGTTTTTTGCCATCTGTGTCCCATTGGGGAGATTTTTCTTTACTTCCTGTCCCATAGCCAATGAAGGAAGTGAGAGGAAATCCCTGCAAATTAAGGGAATCCCTTGGTGACCCCCAGGTCACCAGAACTAGTGTCCCAATTGGAATATTTCCCTCTATTACTTTTCTGGGGACAACGCAAAATTTGTGATTTTCTTTTACTTTCACTTTCAATGATAATGGTAAACAGGACAAACATAGAGGGTGAATCTCCCTACGGGGGGCACAGACAGCAATAAAAACTGACAAGTGTTCTAATTAGTGGTGGCCCATTCATTAGCACACAGGTGCCATCCCCCTTATCCATGCATCCAGCCCCCTAATCTATATGCGGGGTGCCGGACGCATGGATTCCAATGGGGGGGGGTTTATTTGAATAGAGCCAGAGGCTCTAATAGGCTTCAAAAAAGGGTGGGCTCGGGGCACAGAGCACTGGGCTCCGAGCCCACCCAGTTGTGTAACAATAGTGAATGAATATTCGCTATTCTGACACTGATCCTCCTCCCGGCCAATCAGGAAGCGGGTCCTGGGACCTGTCACCTGATTGGCTGAAAGGACGGGCAATCCTATTGGATGCCCAGGAGGAGGAGGGAGGAGATGCACGGGGGGAAGCTGTCGTGATGCAGAGGAAGAGGAGACGCCCGCCACCCACCTCCCATCGCCTGTAGGAGCCTGCCTGGAACCTAGATGAGGTAAGTGCGGAGCTGGGAGGCCGACCGACTGCTAGACCCCTGGGGGGTCCCCCTCCAAGAGATTGCTCCCATCCACCTCTGGAAGAGGTGGGAGGCGTGGTCCAGAATGGTAAAACACTCCTTACTCTCAGTAAAGTAGTGCATGATGGGATATGAAGTCTCTTGGATGGTCGCATGATGCTAAAAAAAAGTCAGGGCTCAGAATGCTTTTTTTGTGTACCTGGGTTTCCGTGTTCTGTGGAAATAAGATCACATTCTGATGATGCTGCTGAATACTATGATAGTCTAAATGTAATTGTATGAAATGTAATTGTATGAACAATGAAGTTCTCATTTATGCTCAGTGCAGCACTGTAGCAGAAATTAGTGTGTACAAACTTGGGCTTTTGTGCATTTTGTCGCTGCCAAAGATCTCTGCAGCTGAGCTCCATGAGAGCTGTCATCCAGCCATGAAAAAATACTACATGCTGAGCTGCTTCTGTCTGATTGGCAAATCTACCAGTCTAAATGTTCTACAAACTTAAGAGTAAGAGCAATATACTGGGTAAATATTGGAGTGATTGCTTGCAAATAAAAAGTAGTAGGCACTTTTGTCTCTAGCTCTGATACAGATTAACAATTAGCTTCTGGATTGCTTGATTAATTCCCTCCAGAAACTTGTAGTGCAGCAGTCAGAAGTAGAACTGTGTCAATTTGAAACATACCCACAGGCAAGGTCAGATAGATAAGCCTGCATGCCATAATTTTCCAAACAGAACATAACTGGGCTGAAAGCTGTTAGAAGAGCCAGACACTGGCTTAAAAGGTGATTGACATGGTGCTGTTCCAGGATTATAGGGAAGAGATATCTTTGTTAATGTTCAGTTTCCTACTGAAATTAAAAGTAGACCCACACTTTAAACGCCTCCATTTGTTAAAGCTGTAGAGGTTTTCCTCCAACATTTCCCTTGTTAGTGTCAGGGCTGGGCTCAGCCCTTCTTTCTCAAAGCTGGCCGCTCAGCTGTCGGCTGATTTCCAGCTCCTATCGCTCCACAGTAACTCACCTGTTGATGATATCCTGCTTGTCAGTCCTGCCTACTTAAGCCGTCCAGTCCAGATGATCTCTGCCTTCGCCTTGGTCACATCTCTAGAGACGCTCTCCTCCGTTCCTGTTAAAGACTTGCTTGGCTGACATTCCTTCTAGCTCCAGATCCTGCTTGCTGTTCTGCTATGCTCCTCTCTGGCTCCCTGACGTTTTGGCTTGTCTGACTAGCCGTTCCGGTTCCTGAACTCTGGCTATGTTTTGACTACGTTCACTCTGTTTAACTTTTTTTTATTATCAAACAAGTGTGATTTAACTGTACTTCCGTTCCAGTCTGATTCATGGTTTCTGACAGTTAGCTACAGCAGGATCCTGATCATAATAATAAAGATATATCAGCTTTCAGAGTGTCATATCTGAAAGAATGATACACATCACTAGACCGTGAAGTGTGAAGTCATACTTCCCAGGCCTGAGATAATGACCAGTCTGTAAGAAAGGGTAAATGGGGAGGTCTCAAGCAGGGCTTTTATTTAAAAAAAAGTATGTTTTTTTTTTTTTTCTTTTTTTGGATTCAGATTACCTAGGTGGATGCAGCATTTGACCTTTCTTTGGATTATTGGAAATAGGAGTGTATGTTTAAGTTTTGTTATTTGGTGTAAAGTTTATGGTAATTTTTATGTGTAAGATACTTTATGTATTTTGATGTCCAGTAACGTTTTGTTTTATGACTTTTATAAAAACTGCTCTTGGTGTCACTGTTCGTTTTAAATATTCACTAGATATTTCAGTGGCTGTCCAATATACCCTTTTTATAAATTTAGTTGTTTCCACATTTGATACAGATAACTATTGTTAAATATGTAGGGTATTTTTACTGTGCAAGTCCATAGCCACAATCCCATTTTTCTGCAAAATAACTCCATATTAAATTTAACTTTATGATAGTAATGTTGTCATTTTCATTTTACTTTACATTGATTTTTGAGTGTATTCATACTGCATACAGTATATTTAGCTACAGTCTCCAGCCACATGCAATAATGATTAGAATGAATAGGTTCTATAAAACCTTAATAAGTATGTAACTAGTTATTGATTTTGCATTTAACCAAACAGTAACTGCGGTGCTTGAGGGAGTTTGTCTATGTAGACTGTAGGCTGAATAGCATAATGCTTTTAACTGAAATAGTCAACCATCTACCTAAAGCTTTGAAGTGACTGTACGTGAGAAACTGACCAAAGCAAAGGTCTTTACAGGAACAGAACTGCCAAAATCCTCACAACTTTAAAAGCAACCTAAACCAAGGAGGTGTCAGGGCTGGGCTCAGCCCTTCCTTCTCAAAGCTGGCCGCTCAGCTGTCAGCTAATTGCCAGCTCCTTTCTCTCCACAGTGACTCACCTGTTGATATTATCCTGCTCGTCAGTCCTGCCTACTTAAGCCGTCCAGCCCAGATGATCTCTGCTTTCGCCTTGGTCACATCTCTAGAGACGCTCTCCTGTGTTCCTGATAAAGACTTGCTTAGCTTCTACTACGCTCATCTCTGGCTCCATAACGTTTTGACTTGTCTCACTATCTGTTCCAGTTCCTGAACTCTGGCTATGTTTTGACTACATTTACTCTGTTTACATTTTTATTATTATTAAACAAGTGTGATTTAACTGTACTTCTGTCTCAGTCTGATTCATGGTTTCTGACAGGAGGACTGAAACCTAGCACTGAGGAAATACATTTGCAAACAAGAAAAAATTGTGAATTACAGAATTATTTGTCCAAATATACACTATATTGTCAAAAGTATTGGGACGCCTGCCTTTACATGCACATGAACTTTAATGGCGTCTTAGTTCGTAGAGTTCAATATTGAGTTGGCCCACCCTTTACAGCTATAACAGCTTCAACTCTTCTGGGAAAGCTGTCCACAAGGTTTAGGAGTGTGCCTATGTCCATTTGTGAGGCCAGGCACTGATGTGGATGGGAAGGTATGGTTGGCAGTCTTCGCTCTAATTTATACTAAAGGTATTCTATCAGGTTGAAGTCAGGAATCTCTGCAGGCCAGTAAAGTTCCTCCACCCCAAACTCACTCATACATATCTTTATGGACCTTTCTTTGTACACTAGTCCAAATCATTTGGTGGAGGGGAGATTATGGTGTGGGGCTTGGCCCCTTAATACCAGTGAAGAGAAATCTTAAGGCATCAGCATACCATGACATTTTGGACAATTTCATGCTCCCAACTTTGTGGGAACAGTTTGGAGATGACCCCTCCTTGTTCCAACATGACTTCGCACTAGTGCACAAAGCAAGGTCCATAAAGACATGGATGAGATTTTTTGGGGTTGAAGAATTTGACTGGCCTGCACATAGCCCTGACCTCAACTCAATAGAACACTGAATTAAAGCGGAGACTGCGAGCCAGGCCTTCTAGTCCAACATCAGTGTCTGACCTCACAAATGCGCTTTTGGAAGAATGGTCAAACATTCCCATAGACACACTCCTAAACCTTGTGGACAGCTTTCCCAGAAGAGTTGAAGCTGTTATAGCTGCAAAGGGTGGGCCAACTCAATATTGAACCCTACAGACTAAGACTGGGATGCCATTAAAGTTCATGTGCGTGTAAAGGCAGGCACCCCAGTACGTTTAAAAAAATATAGTGTAAGCAGATTTACTCCATATGTGGAAAGTTATACAGTTCATTAATTGCTATTGTCTGATTCTCTTCATGTCTTCATGTTTATGAATCAATGCATACTCTTCTAATTCAATCATAACTACTGGTGACGTTCTGCTTTGGAAAAAAGTGTCTTGAACTAGCTTATCCAATGACACTGGAACATAGTAGAAATTGTATAGGGAGAGCATACAGCCACACAGATTTGGGGGTGGGGATATGAAACCAGGAAGCAGCGAGTCGGACAGTGAAAACACTGTGCCAGAGTTTGGATGCTGCGCCACATTTAGCAACATGGCCGCTGCAATAAACAGTACCGGATTTAAGAGATTTAGGAAGGAGTGTGCACCTTCCATAAGAAGTGTGCAGGTCATACATAATTACAGGCGATCAGCTGTTATCCTTACTTTACCATCAGAGCTATTCCCTATACAGTGAAACCTTTGTTTGCAAGCATAATTCGTTCCAGAAGCATGCTTGTAATCCAAAGCATTCTTATATTAAAGCGAATTTCCCCATAGGAAATAATGGAAACTCTGATGATTCTTTCCACAACCATTTATTCCTATAAAAATAATTACGGCAAAAAAAATACAGTATAAAGTGTACTGTAAACATAAAACAAATAAAACTTGCACTTCAAAATACAGTACTGTACAGTAGTAGGAATACTGTACTGTACCTCCTGTGTTGCAAAAGTTTTAAGGTTAAAAAAAAAAAAAAGTGCAATGTTAAGGAGTCTGGTGCTCACCTATTTAAAGCTGCTGTACACAGCTCTATATGTGACCAGAGGTTGGTGCTCATTTGTTTAAAGCCACTCTGTATACAGTACTGTATGTTCAGTAAAGCTGCTGGTGTACAGTACAACGCTATATGTGGCCACAGGTTCAGCTCCCATCGCTTCCTAGAGAACTCGGGAACTGTTGACATCACTTCCGGGTACGCCCGCTCCTGCTGGGAGCGTCTGAGTGTCTCCAGGAAGCACTGGGAGCAACCATCGCCCGCAAATCTCTGGCCACATACAAAGCTGTACTGTAGGCTGTACACCAGCGGCTTCACTGTACATATACATAGCGGCATTACATGGGTGAGCAGCAGACTCCTTCACATCCTGAGTGTAATTCTTTTTTTTTTTACATTAAAAAAAAAACAAAAACGCTCGTATATCAAGACAGCGCCCGCAGATCAAGGCAAATTTTTTTTTAAAAAGTTGCTCGTTCTTCAAAACGCTCGCAAACTGAGTTACTTGTAAACCAAGGTTTCACTGTAGAAGAATTTGTGACGGCAAGAAGGAATTGCTCCAACAATGAGCTATTCTTGGAAGAAGTAGTAACAGTATAAAAAAGACTGACGAATAGAGAATATTCAGAAGGGTTAAGGCCGCTATTTTTGTTGTGAAAATTTTAGTATATGGACTCATATGGACATTTTATTCTAGAATGTGTGTTTTATAGATTGTCATCTGTCTCCCTGTGTCCGATTTAACGGAGGAGTGCTCTAGCAGAGCGCACTTGGGTTGAATCGGAACCAGCGGTAGAAACCGTCAGTATGAAAACCTTCTCATGGGCTTGGAGACATGTTCTCTGTGTGTGTGGCGGTTTGTAAGTTTCAAGCACAATGCGCTGGGCTTCTTGCCTTCAAATGTCTATGCACATTAGAGAAGCGAAGTCCGCATAACAAGAGAAACATGTTATATCTCTGTTGTGGCTACGCTAGCCCTTTTAGATACATATCTGCTTTTTTAAGAGGACATTGATATCTGCCTTGCTGGTATACTTGTATCGTATATTGACAACAGCAGTAGCAATGTCCCCACAGATCTTCTCAAGCCTGTAAGAACAAGTAGAATGATCTTTCTAGATACTGGTTACTCTGAGCAGTATTGAAGAGGCTCCATGCTAACCAAGATGGTGGATGTGCATGCCTGTGGCTGGGCGGTGGGTAGTGTACATGCCTCAAGTGGGTGGGACATGTGTACTTCCCCCCCACTCCCGTGTATGCTCTCCCCTTTACTGTTGTAATTTCCTATGTTGTCATTTCCTGTGTTGTCATTTTGCATGGAGGAAGCAATTGGCTGTTGGGACCATGACTTCCTGTTCGTTATTCCTTTTGTTGCCGATAAATAAAAACGAAGTGCCTGTGCTCGTGAGGGCAGACAGTCGAGCTGTGGAGCAAAGCATGTAGGTGTATAGTGGTGATGTCTGTGTTACTTGGGAAGATACGGGAGACAGGGTCTTACTAAGATGCATTATACCAAAAGGCTGAAAGTGACATTGATTACTCGCAGCCTATAGTGGAATTTCCATGTCAGTGATGGCGGGCCAGGATATTATGGAGCGAACAGAACCTCCTACGCTTCAGATCAGGAGGAGAGGAGAGCGGTACCCAGTCCAGGACATCAAACCGTTTGAAATATTTTATAAAACAATCAATGATATCAGAGTGTAAAAAAACACTTTGATCCTAGCGCTCAAATGGATACTGAATAATTTGACGCACTTGAAGCTGCCGCTATATAGTAAAATTGGAAAAAAAATTTAAATCATACTTTCTAGAAATAGAATAGTATTAGCAGCGCTTGCATTGAATATTCATTCATGCTGATAGTCATTAAAGTGCTATAGATTTCCCTTGCTGTTATACCAATGCAGTCCACCTGTCCCCCTGGGGACCGCAGCCCTCAGCAATGGGAAATTTAAATCCTGAAGTGGGCTCAGTGCTATTATGCAATGCAACTGATTGTACAGTGCAAAGGACTTGCACAGAGTATGCCGCCAAATCCTGTACAAATGAAATATAAAATGCAATATAGAATGAAATAAAACTTTCAGGTGGAATAAAGTTCAAAAAGTATCATATGCAATGTCCAGCTCTTGTGCAGCAAAGAGGATGTATGTCCCAGGGGTAAAGCCAGGGTGTGTGGTAAACAGTGGTGAATGGACTTTAAAACTGAATTCAATAGTAGTCCTTGAGAGTGATGAAGTGAGTCGTGACCTATGCCTTGGTATAAAGGCTTACCAGAAATCTGGATAAAAAGAACTGTCATCTCCTCCAGTCTGACACTGCGTGCTGGAACTGCTACTGGTCGTATTTGGTTAAACTCCCAGAAATTCAATTAGCACCAGGGCATCATGAAAAAGAATAGGGGAAACACTCCATAGTGCAACATTTTTTATTAAACCAATAAAAAAGTTCCCCCCGTCAAGAGATATGCTTACAATATTAAAAATAAAATCAAGCCTGTCACATCCATTTGCGTGTGCTCACCGCTAGTCGGAATATTGGCGTCCCGCCCACGTCGATGAGTCCCGGGATGACGCTATGGTGTGTGAGGCAGTAGGGTCGCGTGATCACGCCCTGACGCATTTTGTCATTACGTCTTCAGAGGGCGTGGCCACGCAACACGACTCTACGTCTTAAGTAAGACAACAGGTGGTTTTTCTTGTAGAAAAAAAAAAAAGACAACAGGCGGGCTCCATCAGAGACGTCATTACGAGCGTCATCGGCTGGGGTACTGCCTATATGTTGACAGTCGGAGGTTATGGCTCAGTGTCCCATCCATCCGTGATGGTTTTTACCCCATTAGTCAAACAGTCAACATGTTTATAAAATTCACCTATGTGCAGCATAAGCAAACAATGGCAGTAAATGGTAATAGATTAAAAAACATTTGCGATAATGAAGCTTAAAACATTTTCCGTTAGTCATACCAAGTTGAAAAAAGTTGCCTTCTTGCTGGCACTGTTAATACCACTGTTATTCACAATATATAAAAATTTTGGAAAAAGATTGCCTTCTTACTGGCAATGTTAATAAATATTAAAGAGCCTCTCTAAAGTATTAATATATTTTTTAAAATATAACCTCCAATCCTAAGTATATAACCTTAGCTGGGTCTCAACAATACCATCAGCGTGATCGATATATGCTGTACAAAAGGTAGATTTAAATATTACGGAGCATATAAAATCTGTAAAAAAAAATATAAAAGATGTATAAAAAGACAACATGCTATTTGCTAATTACTGAATCTTTTTTTATAAAAAATTAACTGGTCTCTGTTTTTAAGGGGAAGGAGGCAATGGACTTCCCCCCTATATTCTCTCATGGTGACCCTTCCTATCAGGGCATATTGACACATGGAAATGCTTATGTAAACCGTAAAAGATGGTGGAAAATATAAAAATTAATATCATATACTGTAGCTAGAATACCTATTAGACAGCATTGGTAATCTGCTTATATGGGGGGTTAAGGCCCCTAGAAAGCTGAAAGAAGGGGATAGACCTAAAAAGGAGAACCAATCCTACCCAGGGCAATTTTTTTGTGTAAAAATGCAATAACCTAACTTGCTATTAGTAATTCCTGATAAAGCAGTTTAGGTCAAGTTCAATATTAAGGCCATAAGGGCTGAATGTATTAGCAGAATATATCCATAACGATTCTCATTGGGAAATTTCCCTCACCATATTCGCACCCCTCCAATTGGGATGGATCTTATCAATGCCCCAAAATTTCAGGCCTATCGGGTTTCTATTGTGCTTCTGTCTGAAGTGTAGGGATACGCTATGTTCTTTGAATTGTCCCTTGGGGATATTCTGTATCCATCGTGGGTGATGTCCATTTTGTACCGGAATATAGCGGTTTCAATCCGTACTCTTGAAATATGCTTTTGTGTATAATTGATATTCCCCTTTCATTACCTTAACGTCCAGGTAGTGGATCTCTTCTTGATTCCAATTAAACTCCAATTTGATATTGCTTGTGTTGCTGTTGAGCCAATGAGAGTATTTCTGTAAAGATGCTTCTGTGCATTGCCAAATCATAAACGGGTCATCTATGTAGCGTTGATAGAAGATCAATTCTCTTCTCCTGTTTTGATATACCCATTTATCCTCCCATTCGCTCATAAATAAATTAGCCAAGCTTAGGGCGAACTTGGCGCCCATAGCTACTCCTGTTTTCTGGCTATAAAATTGACCTGCATACCAGAAATAGTTGTGTGATTAGCAATATTCTAAAATCATTAACAAAAATTTCTTTTGTGTAAAGGGTATATCCTCTCTTTTGTTAAAGGCCCAATTAAGGGCCAAAATAGCGTCTTCATGTTGGCTTATTGTGTATAAGGACGCTACATCCGCTGTCACCAGGAATATTTGTGCGTCCTACTGAAATGCAACTTCCTTTATTTTCTGTATAAAGGTTGTGGTATCTTTTAAGTACGCCTTCGTGGAGCTGATGCTAGATTGTAAAAAGTGGTCAAGGTATTCACCTACTCTTGCTGTAACTCAATTTATACCGTTGACTATAGGCCTAGCCGGAGGCCTCTCTGGATCTTTGTGGATTTTGGGAACTGTATATATTGTGGGTATTCTATTATAGCTAGGGCACAGATATAATTTTTCTTTTTTGTTATATATCACTTATAGAAGCCATAATCTATTAGGTTGAATAGGTCCTCTCTATACTTGGTGGTGGGGTCCTTATCCAATTGTTGGTAGGTATTCTCATCTTGTAGCATATTTAGGAGTTGTGAGTGGTAGTAGGCCTTATCCATAACCACCACCGCCCCTCCATTATCTGCTGGACGGATTATAATATCTTTCCTGTTTTCTAGGGTTTTTATGCCCTCCATTATATGTTTAGGGTTTAAACTTTTCTTAGATTGTGTCTGCTCCAAATCTCTCAACACCAATTGTTTAAAGACTTCTACTTGATGATTGGCTGGATGGGGCGGGTTGAAAAGAGATTTATTTTTGGGTCCGCTATCCACTTGTAATAAACATCCCTTGTAATAAAAAAAAGCATGACAGGACCTCTTAAATATGAGATCTGTGGTCAAAAAGACCTCAGATCACATATTTACACTAAAATGCAATAAAAAAAAAAAATGTTGTCATTTGAAAAAAAAATGGCCCTTTAAGAGCTATGGGCGGAAGTGATGTTTTGACGTCACTTCCACCCTGCAATGGTATGGAGATGGGTGGGGGCCATATTCCCCTCACTCATCTCCATACCCAACATTGGAGAAGATCCGATCGCCTCCGCCGCTACCGATGGCTCCAGTAATCGACGGAGGGCACCAGAGCGCTGCCACCGATAAAAGTGATCTTGCGGCGAATCCACCGCAGAGACCGCTATTATTTGAAAGCGAACTGCCGGCCAAAAAAGAGGATACCGGGGTTATGGCAGCTAGCTGCTGCCATAACAATAATATTCCTCTTCAAAGTTAGGACATATATCGGCATGCCCCAGTCCGTAAGTGGTTAATTGTATGTTTGTCATTGCAGATAGGTCTATTGTTTGGGATACTTACCTCCTCTAAAGGACCCATTTAATACAACCTAAAATGTTTGTGTAAGTAACTATATGTTGTGTATGACTGAGCAGGCTGATAAGAAACTGTATGCTATGTATGGGACCAAGCCAGTTGTTATTGTTCAACTGATACAAGACACATGTCACCATTAGGGATGAGCTTCGTGTTCGAGTCGAACCCATGTTCGACTCGAACATCGGCTGTTCGACCGTCCGTCGAATTGCGAACGATATGGGCCGTTCGCGCCAAATTCGTGTGGCGCGTCACGGCCCATAATTCACTGCGGCATCGCAGTGCATTGCTGGCTGATGATTGGCCAAGCATGCACTATGACCCGCATGCTTGGCCAATCACAGCGCCGTCAGTAGAGAGAGCTGTAATTGGCCAAAGCCAGGGTGGCTTTGGCCAATTATGGCTCAGGGATTTAGTACACACCCCACACTATATAAGGCCGCCTGCACGGCGGCCCTGTGTAGTGTGTGTTCCGGTGTGCTGAGCGATAGAGAGAGAGAGAGACAGTGTCATTTGATTTGAGTTAGATAGATTAGGCAGAACAGTCAGTCAGTTAGCTGCACTTACAGTGTATTGTGTATATATATGCATCCCAGGTGTTGCATATATATATATACACTGTATTCAGTTTAGCTAGATCCGTTCCTGTTATCTTCTATCTAGACTATTTACATTCAGTGCAGTGTGTCCTGCTCACAGTGTTCAGCTAGATCCGTTCCTGCTATTTACATTCAGTACAGTGCTTCCTGCTCACAGTGTTCAGCTAGATCCGTTCCTGCTATTTACATTCAGTGCAGTGCGTGCTGCTCACAGTGTTCAGCTAGATCCGTTCCTGCTATTTACATTCAGTGCAGTGCGTCCTGCTCACAGTGTTTAGCTACATCCGTTCCTGCTGTTTACATTCAGTGCAGTGCGTCCTGCTCACAGTGTTCAGCTAGATCCGTTCCTGCTATTTACATTCAGTGCAGTGCGTCCTGCTCACAGTGTTCAGCTAGATCCGTTCCTGCTATTTACATTCAGTGCAGTGCGTCCTGCTCACAGTGTTCAGCTAGATCCGTTCCTGCTATATACATTTAGTGCAGTACGTCCTGCTCACAGTGTTCAGCTAGATCCGTTCCTGTTATCTTCCTACTGACAGGCAGGCTTGTCTGGTTACAGTATATAAAGCTACCTGAAGAAAATTACAGGTGTTCTTTTTGATCCTATTAGTACCACGGTCAGGCAGCTAGACTATTTACATTTAGTACAGTGTGTCCTGCTCACAGTGTTCAGCTAGATCCGTTCCTGCTATTTACATTCAGTGCAGTGCGTCCTGCTCACAGTGTTCAGCTAGATCCGTTCCTGCTATTTACATTCAGTGCAGTGCGTCCTGCTCACAGTGTTCAGCTAGATCCGTTCCTGCTGTTTACATTCAGTGCAGTGCGTCCTGCTCACAGTGTTCAGCTAGATCCGTTCCTGCTATTTACATTCAGTGCAGTGCGTCCTGCTCACAGTGTTTAGCTACATCCGTTCCTGCTGTTTACATTCAGTGCAGTGCGTCCTGCTCACAGTGTTCAGCTAGATCCGTTCCTGCTATATACATTTAGTGCAGTACGTCCTGCTCACAGTGTTCAGCTAGATCCGTTCCTGTTATCTTCCTACTGACAGGCAGGCTTGTCTGGTTACAGTATATAAAGCTACCTGAAGAAAATTACAGGTGTTCTATCCCAGCTTAGTGCAGCTACAGGCCATTAGTATGTCTGGAAGGCCAAGAAGGAGAGGCAGACAGTCACAAGCCAATAAGAGAGGGCAAGCAGGCTCTGTGTCTAGTGCTGGTCGTGGAGACGGTGCATCCTCATCAGCACGTGGCCATGGGACACGCTTGGCCTTTTTTTCGGCAGCTGGCCGTGTTGAGCCGCAACATGCGGAAGACTTGGTCGAGTGGATGACCAAGCCGTCCTCATCCTCCTCATCCTCTCTCACCCATGCCCAGGGTGCTTTGTCTGGCAAAGCAGCGGCCTCTTCCCTCAGCTCAATGTCATCAGTGACTCCTTCCCTAGCCCCACCATGTCCTGCTGAGGATTCCCTCGAACTGTTTGACCACAGTGTTGGGTACATGCTCCAGGAGGATGCCCAGCGTTTGGAAGGCTCTGATGATGATACTGAGCTCAATGAAGGCACACGGACAGAGGGGGTGCCCAAGAAGGACAGCAATCTGGCAGTCATGCTCCCCCTGCTGCAGCATACTGCCAGGTTTGCTCCAGTGATGAGGAGGGAGGGGATGATGAGGTCACTGACTCAACGTGGGTGCCTGATAGGAGAGAGGAGGAGGAGGAGGAGGAGGAGGAGGAGGTGGCACATCACCAACTAGGCAGGATGCCCTCCAGGGGCCAGCCTAAGGGCAGCACATTGACTGCATCACACCCCAAAGCTCCACATGTGCAGGGCGCTGCAGTCTCTGCGCGTTATTCAAAAAGTTCTTTGGTGTGGGCCTTTTTTGAGACGAGTGCATCAGATCGCACCGCTGCTATTTGCAATATATGTCTCAAGCGTATCTCGCGTGGCCAAAACATCTCCCGCTTGGGTACCACATGCTTGACCAGACATATGTTGACCTGCCATGCAGTTCGTTGGCAAGCGTATCTAAAAGACCCACACCAAAGAACAAAGACGATCTCTCCTTGCTCCTCATCAGCTGAGATTTCCAACCCCACTAGACCTTCAGTCCTCTCTGCGACCTGCAGTGAGAGGAATGAAGGTGTAGAATTAGGTGTGTCACAGCCAAGTACTTATGGGCAATCTGCTTTTGGTACACCGACGTCAGATTGTACCAGGCAAATTTCCCTGCCCCAGCTGCTGCACCGCCGAAAGAAGTTTGCTCCCAGCCATCCACATGCCCAGCGGTTGAATGCTAGCTTGGCAAAATTGCTAGCACTTCAACTGCTGCCTTTTCAGTTGGTAGACTCTGCCCCCTTCCGTGAGTTTGTGGAATGTGCGGTTCCTCAGTGGCAGGTACCCAAACGCCACTTTTTCTCACGGAAGGCGATTCCGGCTCTCTACCGGCATGTGGAAGGCAATGTCCATGCCTCGCTGGACAGGGCGGTCAGCGGTAAGGTGCATATTACCGCTGACTCATGGTCCAGCAGGCATGGACAGGGACGTTACTTAAGTTTCACGGCGCATTGGGTGACTCTGCTGGCAGCTGGGAAGGATGCAGGACAAGGTGCAGTAGTGTTGGAGGTTGTTCCGCCACCACGCCTCCAAAATGCTGATTGTGACACACCTCTCTCCTCCACCCCCTCCTCTTCTTCTTCCTCCATGGCCTCTTCCTCGGAACCAGCGGTGCTCCGTAGGCGTTCAAGGGGCTACGCAAGTACGCAGGCCAAAAGATGCCATGCGGTGCTTGAGCTGGTGTGCTTGGGGGACAGGAGCCACACTGGGGCAGAGGTTCTGTCAGCTCTGCAGGGGCAGGTTCAGAGGTGGTTGACGCCACGCCAACTTAAGGCAGGAATGGTGGTTTGCGACAATGGCACCAACCTCCTCTCTGCCCTCCGACAGGGACAACTGACCCATGTGCCCTGTTTGGCTCACGTCCTTAACTTGGTGGTGCAGCGGTTCTTGGGCAGGTACCCGGGCTTACAGGATGTCCTGAGGCAGGCCAGGAAAGTCTCTGTGCATTTCCGCCGGTCATATAATGCCAGTGCTCGGCTGACGGACCTCCAAAAGGAGTTTAACCTGCCCAAGAACCGCCTAATCTGTGACATGCCCACCAGGTGGAACTCGACGTTGGCCATGCTGCAGCGGCTGCACACGCAGCAGAGGGCCATCAATGAGTACCTGTGCGACTATGGCACCAGGACAGGGTCAGGGGACCTTGGTTTTTTTTCCCCACGCCAGTGGGCCATGATCAGGGATGCATGCACTGTCCTGTCACCATTCGAGGAGGCCACGAGGATGGTGAGCACTGACAGTGCATGCATCAGTGACACTGTCCCCCTTGTCCACCTGTTGGAGCACACGCTGCGTGGAATAATGGACAGGGCACTTGAGGCAGAACAGAGGCAGGAAGAGGAGGACTTCCTTAGCTCTCAAGGCCCCCTTTATCCAGACAGTGTTCCTGCGTGCCCGCCGATCACACAGGAAGAGGACGAGGAGGAGGAGGAGGAGGAGGAGGAAGATTGTGTCAGTATGGAGGTGGAGCCTGGCACTCAGCATCAGCAGTCTTTAAGGGATCAGTCCCAAGGAACACATGGACTTGTACGTGGCTGGGAGGAGGTGGCTGCGGACGTTGTTGTCCTTAGTGACCCAGAGGACTCCGGACCGAATGCCTCAGCAAACCTACGCTGCATGGCCTCCCTGATCCTGCAAAGCCTGCGTAAGGATCCTCGTATTCGTGGTATCAAGGAGAAGGACCAATACTGGCTGGCAACCCTCCTTGATCCACGTTACAAGGGTAAGGTTGCGGACCTTATCTTGCCATCGCAGAGGGAGCAGAGGATGAAACATCTTCGGGAGGCCTTGCAGAAAGGTCTGTGCAACGCGTTCCCAGAGACTGGGAGGTTACAAACTCCTGTTTCTGGACAACGTGTTGCTGAGGCTTCGGTCAGTCAAAGAAGGAGCGGTGGAGAAGGTGGCCGTCTGACCGATGCGTTCAGACAATTTTTTGGTCCGCAGCCCCAAGGTATGATCAGTTCCAGCAACCATCGCCAGCGTCTGTTTTACATGGTGCAGGAATACCTAGGGGCAAGATCAGACTTGGACACCTTTCCCACCGAAAATCCTCTGGGTTACTGGGTCTTGAGGATGGATCACTGGCCAGAGCTTGCACAGTATGCAATTGAGCTACTGGCCTGTCCTGCATCCAGCGTTCTTTCGGAACGCACATTCAGTGCTGCTGGAGGCGTGGTAACCGATCACAGGGTGCGTCTGTCCACCGACTCGGTCGATCGGCTGACCTTCATAAAAATGAATCAGTCTTGGATCACCACCAGCTACCAAGCACCTGATGCAGATGTAACCGAATAATTTTTTTTGAAATCTCAGATCCCTTCAAAGACTGCCTATGCTGATGCTGAGTGACTATCCCTGAGTAATTATCCTCTTCCTCCTCAATCATCACGCTGATAGCTTGTAAGAACATTTTTGGTTCTGGGCGCCACCACCAGTGCCTAAGGCACAATTTTTCAGCCCCTGTTTAACAGGGGCGTGTAATTACAATTTTTGATGTAATACTTTGCAGCAGGGCTCGTTCCTGCATTCCAACTAGAGTGTCTGTGAGGGGTTGCAGTGTTGTGGCACCAGCACCAGTGCCTAAGACCCAATTTTTCAGCCCCTGTCTAACAGGGGCGTGTAATTACAATTTTTGATGCAATACTTTGCAGCAGGGCTTGTTCCTGCATTCCAACTAGAGTGTCTGTGAGGGGTTGCAGTGTTGTGGCACCAGCACCAGTGCCTAAGACCCAATTTTTCAGCCCCTGTCTAACAGGGGCGTGTAATTACAATTTTTGATGCAATACTTTGCAGCAGGGCTTGTTCCTGCGTTTCAACTAGAGTGTCTGTGAGGGGTTGCAGTGTTGTGGCACCAGCACCAGTGCCTAAGACCCAATTTTTCAGCCCCTGTCTAACAGGGGCGTGTAATTACAATTTTTGATGCAATACTTTGCAGCAGGGCTTGTTCCTGCGTTTCAACTAGAGTGTCTGTGAGGGGTTGCAGTGTTGTGGCACCAGCACCAGTGCCTAAGACCCAATTTTTCTGCCCCTGTCTAACAGGGGCGTGTAATTACAATTTTTGATGCAATACTTTGCAGCAGGGCTCGTTCCTGCGTTCCAACTAGAGTGTCTGTGAGGGGTTGCAGTGTTGTGGCACCAGCACCAGTGCCTAAGGCCTAATTTTTCAGCTCCTGTTCAACAGGGGCATGTAATTACAATTCTTGATCTAATATTTCACAGCAGGGCCCTGTGAGGGCTTACAGTGTTTTGGCCACAGCAACACCTAAGGCCCAAATTTCTGCTGAGTATATAGGGCAGGACCCTACTTTCAAACATCTAACTTACAAACGACTCCTACTTGCAAACGGAAGGAGACAACAGGAAGTGAGATGAAATCTACCCCTAAGGAAGGGAAATTCTCTCCTGTAAGAGTTAATATGGGAAAACAATTTTTCCTTTCCACTGATGCTTTCCAATCCTTGTTCCACAAAAAAACACAAATTTTCAAAAAACATTTTTCATTGGGACAAAAAAGTGAGGTGAAATCTTCTGAAGAGGAGGAAAGACGCAAAACAAATGTCACAGGGGTGATAACCCTTCCCTATGTTTTCCAAAAAGCTTAGAAAAGATTTTTTGGCTGGAGCTAAACACATTAAAAATGTTCAAAATTACAAACAGATTCTACTTAACAACAAACCTACAGTCCCTGTCTTGTTTGCACCGCCTGTATACTGCTGTTCAGAGTATATAGGGACCTTTCCTTATTTTAATTTGGGTGCGGGGTTCCCCTTAATATCCATACAAGACCCAAAGGGCCTGGTAATGGACTGGGGGGTACCCATGCCGTTTGTCTCACTGATTTTCATCCATATTGCCATGACCCGACATGACATTAAACCCGCAAGCAGTTTTAAATGAGATTTTTTCCTTTAAAAATGACATTTGGTGCAGGGACTGTTCTAAACATGGGAAACACGCGTCACTTTACAGGCATACTATAGACACCCCCCAGGTACGATATTTAAAGGAATATTTCACTTTTTTTTTTTTACTTTAAGCATCATTAAAATCACTGCTCCCGAAAAAACGGCCGTTTTTAAAAGTTTTTTTTGCATTGATACATGTCCCCTGGGGTAGGACCCGGGTCCCCAAACCCTTTTTAGGACAATACCATGCAAATTAGCCTTTAAAATGAGCACTTTTGATTTCGAACGTTCGAGTCCCATAGACGTCAATGGGGTTCTAACGTTCGTGCGAACTTGCGGTCCGTTCGCGGGTTCTGGTGCGAACCGAACCGGGGGGTGTTCGGCTCATCCCTAGTCACCATAAATGTAATAATATTTTTCACCTACAAATGAGTTAGTGAACTTTGTGTTTGAAGTTGCTTTTGAAAATGGCTGCTGCATATTCAAGTGGCCATGTGGCTGAGGGGGGAAGGGCGGCCATGCATTGTTGGGACATGTCTTACAGGATTCTAGGTAATAGCATGGGGGGAGTTCTTTTGTTTTGGGATGAAACGATCAAGCATGCAAGCAGCATTGTCTTGGTCCTGTGTATCTGTTGACCTTCCAGCTTTCAGAGCCAAGTATTGTTTTGTATTTGCGCTCCTCCACCTTCCGTTTGAGGATGCCCCACAGATACTCAATAGGGTTTAGGTCTGGGGACATGCTTGGCCAGTCCATCACCTTTACCCTCAGCTTCTTTAGCAAGGCAGTTATCATCTTGGAGGTGTGTTTGGGGTCATTATCATGTTGGAATTTTGCCCTGCTGCCCAGTCTCCGAAAGGGAGGGGATCATGCTGTTTCAGTATGTAACAGTATATGTTGGCATTCATGGTTCCCTCAATAAACTGTAGCTCCCCAGTGCCAGCAACACTCATGCAGCCCCAGACCATGATACTCCCACCACCATGCTTGACTGTGGACAAGACACCCTTGTCTTTGTACTCCTCACCTGGTTGCTGCCACACACGCTTGACACCATCTGAACCAAATAAGTTTATCTTGGTCTCATCATACCACAGGACATGGTTCCAGTATTCCATGTCCTTAGTCTGCTTGTCTTCAGCACACTGTTTGCGGGCTTTCTTGTGCATCATCTTTAGAAGAGGCTTCTTTCTGGGACGACAGCCTTATAGACCAATTTGATGCAGTGTGCGACGTATGGTCTGAGCACTGACAGGCTACCCCCCCCACACACACTCCTTCAATGTCTGCAGCAATGCTGGCAGCACTCATACATCTATTTCCCAAAGACAACCTTTGGATATGACGCTGAGCATGTGCACTCAACTTCTTTGGTTGACCATGGCAAGACCTGTTCTGAGTGGAACCTGTTCGGTTAAACCGCTGTATGGTCTTGGCCACCATACTGCAGTTCACTTTCAGGGTCTTGGCAATCTTCTTAATAGCCTGGGCCATCTTTATGTAGAGCAACAATTCTTTTTTTTAGATCCTCAGAAAGTTCTTTGCCATGAGGTGCCATGTTGAACTTCCAGTGACTAGTATGAGAGAGTGAGAGCAAAAATACCAAATTTAACACACCTGCTCCCCATTCACACCTGAGACCTTGTAACACTAACGAGTCACATGACACCAAGGAGGGAAAATGGCTAATTGGGCCCAATTTGGACATTTTTACTTAGGGGTGTACTCACTTTTGTTGCCAGCGGTTTAGACATTTATGGCTGTGTGTTGAGTTATTTTGAGGGGACAGCAAATTTAAAGCACAGTGCTTTTGCCGACCTTTTATCTCTGTACACAACTCCTGATGAATGGCATATAGCCATGAAAGGCGTTGGGTTCCCATGGGGTGCTCAGTCAAGTCTGGCTCATTACCTATTCACTGGTCCATATACTTTTTATACATAGAACATTTATTGAGTACTATGTAATTATTAATGTGTATGTGTATCTTCCTTTGTTTCTACAGTAGCTCTGTTGCATATGCTGTACTAATGCCTGTTAATAGGAAATATCTTGTACTATATCCACAATTAATCATTTTCAATATTTACATCATTCACCCTTTGCCAAATGCCATTTCTATGACATGTGTACATATATGTATTTATATCATTTCATCAATAATTATTCGTTACTTCTCATGTGCTGCCAAGCTGACATATATGTATCGATGTATCCATCATATTCATGCCATGTGTGCATGTGTATATATATATATATATATATATATATATATATATATATATATATATATATATATATGTATATGAAATTACTTTTTTTTCTTGTTTCATACTATTGTCACAAATAAATAATGGGGTATTTTTACTAAAGGCAAATTCACTTTGCACTACAAGTGCACTTGCAAACCCCAATGTTTACTAATTCTACCTCCCCAAGTCAATGGCCTCATTTAAAGTCTCACATTCCTTTCTTGTTTACCTTAATCAGGGATGGAGACACCTTCATTGTGCCTCATTTAAAGTCCCAAAACTCTCCCCTCTCATTTACTCTGTAGCAGTAGGGCACATTCACACCGGGGCGGGGAGCATCGGTGGTAAAGCGCCGCTACCGTCATTTTAGCGGCGCTTTTCGGCTGCTAGAGGGGCACTTTTAACCCCGCTAGTAGCCGATGAAGGGGTTAATAGCGCCCGGAAATCGCTGCTGCCGAAGCGCTTTTGCAGACGTTTCGGCGGCACTGCCAATTAGTTTTACACCGTTGCTAAAGCGCCCCAAAGATGCTGCTTGCAGAACTTTTTTTAACGTCCCACAAGCGTACCGTTCTAGTGTGAAAGCCCTCGGGAGTGAGGAGGCATTCAAATGGGCACAGTAAGGCATGCAGATGGGCACAGTGAGGCATGCAAATGGGCATTGTTGACCCTCTTTTCCACTTACAGTGGCTGCTGCATTTCTCACCCTCGGCTTATACTCGAGTCAATAAGTTTTCCCAGTTTTTTGTGGTAAAATTAGGTGCCTCTGCTTATATTCGGGTCGACTTATACTCGAGTATTTATGGTACACAGAATTACACAGTATACAAATACACAGTTTGCACAGTAAGGAGAATAATTTAAAACTAGATTATAAAAACTTACAGATTTTTTTCTTGTACTGGGTCTCTAAGCCTGTTTTTCCTATATGCCCCTAAAATGGTATTACAAAAAGCTATTACCAGTGTTTTTTTAGCTTAAAAAAACGCTAGTGTGCATGAAGCCTAAAACTTATTTGTGCTGAAATATTAAGTGCCTGATTTTTTTAAAACCAAAGTCTCACATCTAAAACTATCAAACTGATTTTCAGAAGCTGAAAGCCAAGCTTACTGGTCTGGTTGAGAGAATATTTATGCTGTAAACCAAATATACTTATAAGGCTACATGTACACTACAGCTCCTAAACTTGAGTTTAGGAGCTTTTGGTGTTTTTGGGCCAAAGCTCCTAAACTCAACTCCAAAAAGCCTATAGTCTTTTGCGATTGTTTAGGAGCTGCTGCACTTAGGGGATGTTCAACCTCCCTCAACCTCCCTCTTCTGAACACGGAAGAATTACATTCAGGATGGGATTGTTTTGACTGCCACAATTTTGCCGTGTTTTGCATTTTCCCATGGCCGGTGGTCATAATAGGCTATGTGTACATGAATTGGGGTACACACTATAAGAAAATGGGGTGAACAATCATCCGATTTTTCTCGTTGTTTCACAACAAGTCAGAACCGAGGAAGGAAATAATGTACGAAAATTCTCGTACGACAAAGGCGTTTTTTTGTTGTTTATTGTTCCTGATCATGTGCAGTCTTTTGTTTCAGATTTTTCTCGTACAAAAACAGTACACATTAAAACAAAAGTCTTAGTTCTGGCCCGGTACAAAAATTTTTTTTGGAGTTTGTCCCTTTGGAAATTTTCATTGGGAAGGCTGGAATCGGCTGTCGAAAGTTGTGTACACACTATCAGAAAATCGTACGATCGTTCCTCAGACGAAAATGTTTGCCCGATTTTCTTATGCCCCGTACACACGGTCGAACATTGATCGGACATTCCGACAACAAAATCCATGGATTTTTTCCGACGGATGTTGGCTCAAACTTGTCTTGCATACGCATGGTCACACAAAGTTGTTGGAAAATCTGATCGTTCTGAACGTGGTGACGTAAAACACGTACGTCGGGTCTATAAACGGGGCAGTAGCCAATAGCTTTCGTCTCTTAATTTATTCTGAGCATGTGTAGCACTTTGTGCGTCAGATTTGTGTACACACGATCGGAATTTCCAACAACGGATTTTGTTGTTGGAAAATTTTATAGCCTGCTCTCAAACTTTGTGTGTCGGAAATTCAGTTGGAAAATGTGTGATGGAGCCTACACACGGTCGGATTTTCCGACAAGGTCCTATCACACATTTTCCGTCGGAAAATCCGACCGTGTGTACGGGGCATTATAGTGTGTACAAGCTTTTATGCTGACCCTTCTGGCTCCTGGTAAACTGTTTGGTACACTCGCTTGCATGGTAAAATAATATTACAGTAATGCTGGAGGCACACATGCTCTGATCTTACTGCATCTTCCATCACTTAATTATGTAATAAACTGTATATGATCTATGACTGGATCTTGGAGTGGGCAATGAAAAAAAACAGCAAAGAGACACAAAAGTTATCAAAATAGACCAGTAAGCTGTAGATTCTATGCTGATGTCTCTGTTAATGATTACTACCAATTTATGATTTCAGAAGAATTGTAGACAGGATAACAATCAGGCAGAAGATTGTGGAGATGCAAGCAATTAGGCAAACAGGATCTGTGATGAGTACGAACACAAGATTATAAAGCAGGGTCACCTGATTAAATGCCTATAGCTAGCCACAGATGGGCAGATGTCTTCCTGGGAATAATGAGATGGGGAGACATCTGCCTGTTGTCACTAGCACAGGAACTCACACTATATCTTATGTGACTTGCCTAGATACCTGAAAAGGTGCATGCCTGGTTATGGTTTTTCTTCCATTTTCTCACTGAAAAGTGAGAATCAACCAGGTTACACAAATTCTTACTAAATAAAGTGCACCACTGCTGTAAACATACATAAGTATAAATAAACTAAACAAAAACTTACCCAGTATGGTGGAAAATAAGTCTAAATTATCTTATTACTGCATTTTAACAAAATGTCCTAATATCCATCCTTTATACAAATGGGCATTTGCTGTGCTCACACTTATTATTGAAATAATAAACTACAGTTTATTTAGTGTTGAAAACGACACATTTTCAGTATATTATCCCAGACCATACATATAGAGATCAGTTCAACTACAGTGCCCATAAAGAAATGGGTGCTTTGTGATCTATAACAGACTTCATCCAAATGTTTCACCAAATGTGCTCATTATGCTCTCACCTCTCTTGTTTACCCATAAACATTTATAGGTGAAATATGTGCCTTCCTCTTTATGGGGGTATAGCCTCACTCTCCCTTCTTCCACCTCCACTCCTCTTTTCCTCCAATTCCACTTTCCAACTTACATCAACTTTTTTAAGTAGTTAATAGCTCCAAAGTCTATCTTTTGGCAATCCATCAGACTCAGCTCAAAATAAACACATAAGGGTCATAGTGCTTTCTGTATCACACTTTCCTTTATTAAAAATAGTAAAACCCATACTCACATGTATTTGGGCACTAATCCGACGCACTGTGGTATTTGTGGTAAATGTCCCCTTAAGAGAGCTACACTCCAAGGACAGCACTACTCAGCCTAGTGCTTGCCTACTTCCTGTAATTATGTGATGACGTCATTGGCTCTGCCCTTACGCGTTACATCACTAGACACATGACTTCTTCAGAGGTTCAGAGTGACCAAAGCTTGGAGGGATGCAATGCGTCATGAAGGAGGAGCTTGTAATGTCATCATGCAGGTCCCTCTGCAGAAGCAGAGTACTGGGTCTGTTAACTCAGTGGTTCTCAACCCTGTCCTCAAGTACCCCCAACAGGCCATGTTTTTGGAATTTCTCTTAGATAAAATAGCTGTCAAAAATACCAAGCCATTTACTCTGATTTAAAGCACCTGTGCAAGAAAAACCTGTAAACATGGCCTGTTGGGGGTACTTGAGGACAGAATTGAGAACCACTGTGTTAACTGATGTGAACTGTAGTTCCCTGTTTACATTCATGAATAGGTTTTATGCGAGTGTATTTGCAGAACTGTAGGTCTATGTTAACAAATAGTTGGTAAAGCACTATTGAGTCTCTCTGTGTTCCCTTATGTCCTAAAAGGACCTGGAGTGTTCTTCTGAAGCAGACTGTGACTGGGACGCTGACTGGAGGAGACTGTGGTATAATGCTTTTTATAAGCAAAAAAGGAAACAGTGGGCACTCAAAACCAAAAACAGAGAGCAGCTTGCACTAAATAGGTGACCACCTGTCACGTACCTGACGGTAGAGCCTAATATGCAGGGGATGGCCTCTCTTACCCCTCTGATTCGGGGCCCCCTGATAGAGCAGACAGGAGGCTCAGGAGTGCAGAGTCACACGAGTGGCTGATGGGTCGCAGACCGTGGAACTGGAAGCAGCTGCAGGTGGAACGGTAGTCCAGCAGGATTCTCCAGCTAGCAGAGGAGGCAGGTTCAAGCAGGCCAGGTCATACACTGGCGGGCACGTCAGGAGCAGGTGCGGTGGCAAAAGCGTAGTCAGGACACAGGCCGGGTCAGTGATGGGCTAGCAGCGAGGTAGCAGAAGGAGCAGGCAGATGCGGTGGTCAGAACAAGCCGGGTCAGATGCAGGCAGCAAACAGCAGAGTCGGAGGCAAGCCGGGTCAGTTAACAGGTAAACAGGAATGCTGTAGTACGGACAGCACTGGATCTAAGCACGGACTGAGTTTAAATAGCCTGTTGGGCGCCAAAAGCTGTTACAGGGTGCACGCGCGTTAGGGCGCATGCGCACTGGCATTCTGACTGAGCACATAGACTGTCTTGGATTCCCATCTTGAGTACTGGCATGCCCTTCTTGATCATGCACGCACGGGCGCACGTAGATGCGCCAGAGGTGTTCTGACAGAGGCTGAGGTCACAGGTCGTCTTCTTCGGCCGCCACCTTGGGTACTGGCTAGCCTTTCCTGACACCACCCCAACAAACAGTAAATCAAAAAGGAAGTGCAGCGCTTATAAAACATAAATTATACCTCATGAATATTATTATGCATAAAGTGCATGTATATCAAACAAGTGCTGGAAATTTTTTATTGCATCTATATTACAAAAAATATATACGTCTAAATAAAAAAACATCATATTAGAAACTCATCAATGAAAGTGCTCAAAAAAACATCTGGAAGGTGCTAGTCCTTAAAATAGTCTACAATGCAATAATCCCAAAATGTAACTATTACTCCAAGTTGCCAACCACAAAGTGCCTTAGTGCAGTAGAAAAAGAGGAGTGGTGCGTGATGCATTCACTCATCCGCTGATGCAAATCCTCCACCACATTGAATACCAGAAGACTAATAGATATTAGCCTGTAGTAATATTACACCTTCTCAGGGACTCTGTGGTGTCCACTCCACTAAATATAAAGTGCTGCCAAACTCCTGTTAGGGAAATGCTCACCAGCCGTAAAAAAAAATAATAAAATAAAAACAATATAAACATGGATTTTTTTATATTGCTTTTATGGATGTACTGGAATACCAATAAATATTACATTATATACCACTTTTCTCGCTCCGGGTGTATATATATATATATATACACACACACACACTATACTGTATATAGTAATATGGTGTCTGCCAGAGGCTTTTTTTTCTTGATTAACCCTGCTTCATTTCTCCCTCAGAAATTGCAGCCTCATAAAGATGTTAATGTACTGCACATCAACAGTGCAAGATTTCTGCTTATTTTCTTAAAAATAATTCTTTTTAATTTATTGCCGCATCATCTCCTCTTATACTTCAGTCTAATCAAACTGCTTAAACACTCCCACACAGCCACTGTACTCTATGTGGGAATATTGTCTCTGAAATAATACACTATACATTTTTTCTGAATAAAAATAAAAATAAAAACTTAGGTGTGGGGTTGTGGTTTGGTGTCTCTGGAAGGTGGGGTTGTGGTTTTTAAATGTTTTGTGCTCGGATAAGGGTAAGAGTGCATCATTTATTGTGACTGACATGGAACTACATCACTGTTGTGTGTTTCTTTTTTTTGGGAATGAGTAGGGGTATCATGTACCCCATACTCATTCACTTGGGGGGGCGGGATGTGGGGGCCCCCTTCCAGATTCCAATTAGTCACCCCCCCGGCAGCCCCACAACTACTGGCCAGGGGGTGTCCCATGTTGGTGGCATGTGGCCTGGTATGGTTCAGGATGGGGGGTGCAACCTAAAGGTTAAATGCATTTTGAGATTTCAAAACCAGAACAGGCTTGCCTTTTTCTTTTATTAACAAAATATATAGTGTAGCGCTACCCTCACTAAACTCAATTCACAGAAAAAGCCTTCAATAACCAAGTGATAGAAAAATAATGGTAAAAAAAAAACCTAAATATTACTAACAAAACAGCACTGTATGAAAACTAAGGCAAAATCATAAAATCCAACAAGTGTGTTAATGTGTATAACACATCTCAAAGTTTACATACTGTATGAAGTGTTAAATAATCAAAATACTGTGAACAATCTACAAATATATGTGTACAACAAAATGATAAAAGTCTCAATCCAAGTGAGTCAACAAGTTGTGCGTACTCCTTTAAATTACACATTGTGAAATGCAGTCCCATCACCAGTGTCTCACCAACCTGCTCACCATCATAATATGACCTCTAGGTCTAACTCAATTGTATCCCCACAGGGATGAAAAGGGTTGTTTTTAGGTCTTCCAGAACAAAGATTACTCTGCATAATACTCATCACCACATATCCATGCATATGAAGTAAAAAAAAACACCTTCGCCTGGACAGTGTCCAATATTATGCCTAGGTACGCTAGGCTCTGCACCGGTTCCACAGCTGATTTTTGCACATTGAGAACCCAGCCCAGACCTTCCAGTGTACGAATCATGAGGGACATATTTTGCTTTAACCGATGCGCTGAGCATTCTCTGAACAACAGGTCATTCTGATACCCCACAATGCATACTCCTTGAACCCTTAACAAGCCCAGCACTGGAGCTAACATTTTTGTAAACACCCAAAGAGCCATGTCCTGCTCAAACGGTAGCACCACAAACTGAAAGTTCCAGTCCTCTACCGCAAATCGTAAGAATTTCTGATGCGTTGGAAAAATTGGAACATGGAGATATGCATCCCTTTTGTCCACTGATGCACAAAAGGCCTCAAGTTCTCCCTCTGGACCTGGCTGTCTGGGAGTGCCAAAAAGACTGTCTAGATGAAGTGGAACCAGAAGCTGGAGGGACAGGGCCTCTACATGCTGAGGGCTTGCCATTTTTCTTAAGCTACCAAAGGGGGCTTTAACCAGAAATCTTTTGGATAATTGTATCCAAGTCATTACTGAATAGGTGTTTCTCATGAAAAGGAAACCCTGCTAATAATTACTTACAGGGAAGCTCTGCGAACCAGCTTTTCAAAATGAGAATTTGGTGAATAGAGTCCTTCAGGGCATCTGCTTCAAGATTCGACGGGTTCTTCTTTACCAACCGCTTAAAGTGGTTGCAAACCCTTCCATATACCAAGTGAAGTGACTGGCTCCAGAAATAAACAGGTAAACCTATGTCAAAGGATTTGTTTCATTTGCAGTCTTCTCTTCTCTACATCAGTTCAAGGTGCAGAAAATTTAGCTTGTCTGAGCTGTCAGAAAAAAAGGAGCAGAGATCTGAAATTACACTCTCGGTGTCAGCAAAACTTGTCAGAAGTGATTCTTGCTGAGAGCAGAGGTACAAAGCAGCAGACAAAAATGACACTTAATTGGGACAAGTGCACACTATAGAAGGATATTATGCTTTGTTGCTATTTCATGTCTGAGGTTTAAAACCACTTTAATGCAATCTTTAAGGCTTTGACAAACACAGATGGCTGCATAGCAGAACCCGTCAAGGCAAAGGAAGCTTTTAAATGCATTTCCAGTCTCTTCTCAGCTCAGTCTTTGAGGACCTGGACATCATCAACCAATGAGACAGGAAACTGTTGCGTTATCTGTGGACATGCTCCACTTGTTTGTTTGCTCCAAAATGTTTCCTTCATTGCATAAAGTTGAGAAAATCTCTTTGGGGGTACAAAAATGCTATTTGAGTGATCCCAAAATTTGCGATCATACATCTCATCTAAGAGAGAATGCAAGAGAAAGCCTGAGCATTCTGTGGCAGGCATAACGATCCCAAAGAGGAACACTTAAAGCTGTAGTAAACCGTCTTTTTTTTTGTTTTTTTTTTCGTTTTTTTAACCTGCAAGGCAAAGTTATAATGTACTAGTAAGCATAGCATACTAGCACATTATGTGAAACTTACCTTGGAACGAAGCCCTTCCAGCGGAGTGCTGTCACCACTGACAGGGCTTCCATCTTCACATGTCTTCCTTCCTGGTTCGTGAACCTTATTATAGGCTTACCTATAGGTAATATTCATGTATGGGAGTTTACGCCCACTTTTAACAGACAAGGATTCGGCAGGAGGCAACCTGAAATCCAAAGCAAAGTAATTTTTTGTAAAATTAGCTGAAGTTGGTGACCTGCAGTGACCACAATACCAGACAGATGTAGTGGCTTAAACACACCTGTCACATCTGGTGTCTCAGGAGACACAAACTCAGTGGGACTATGATGAGGGTCCTCTGAACTAAGCAGTGATGCTCCTGCACCCTTTCCAGCCATGCTTCCCCCCCCCCCCCCCCACTTTCTTGAAGACATTTTCTTAGCCTGTTCTCCAAGTAATAAGGCTGTGCCTGCAAGGCTACCCCACCAGCAGAGGGGATCTGCTTAAGTACAATATCCTTGTATTGGGTCCCTAGGGGAAGTGCCCAACTGCCAGCGCCTCACTCATCAGTGATGTACTCATGTGCTAAGAAATTCAGCAGCCTGCCCTGAGCCCCTTCAGCTGCACTATTGCAGCCTATAGTGTTGCTGCCACCAGAAAGAGAGCCTAGGGAGACCGCTGGCTTCATCTCCTTTACCAAGATGGCCTTTGGCTCCTCCCCCATGACATATTTCCAGCTTGCATGCGCACGCACCCCACATGCATGCGTGCATGCCCACCATTGCCTCGGCTGCTGCTATAGACACTAATGATAACATGGGGGAACACCAGTAGCAGCATTAAAGCACTCGCAGGAACACAGAAGGCACACACTGAGCACCACTGCCCCTAGTGGCAGAACACCAGAAGGACATCCTAGGCAGCCTCAACTGTAATTCCCAATTAAAGAGACCTAACTACAGGAACAATTAGTATCTTGATGCAGGAGCCTACTGACCAGAACAAGGACCCAATCTTCACCTATCATAGTGGGCTACCTATCAGGGACTCGACTCCCCTCTTTCTATGGGGTCCACTGTCCTGGACCTGTACACCACCCCATCGGGAAAACCCTTGGTCAGTTATTACTACACAGGGTTCTGTATCTACAGGGCCCAGCGCCAACTGGCTGCATTACAGGCAATACCTGCTTCAACTTCCACTTCCATCACAGCAGGGCTCAGGTACCATCCAGCTTAGCGTCCCAGCTATAGGAATAGATCGGGCTGACCAATCTCCTGATCCCTGCTGGAACCATTTGAGAATCTGGTATTACCATACAGAGAGCTATACTTCAGTGACCATCACCTTTCAGACACTGGTGAGGAGTTATATAGGGGGACTTCCTGTCTATTTTTTTTTTCTGTCAGCATCCACTTACCTTCTAGGTTGTGCATAAACCCTGGTACACACAGGTATTTTTTTTTATGTTCAACTCAGCGTGCTGAATGTAAAAAAAACTGAGGAGCTTGCAAGGAGCTAATGTACTAACTATGTGATGTTAGTACAGCGATCTCCTTAGTGAGCTATTGTGGTCTGACAGGGTGATGGACATTAGGCCGGCTTCTGTTGGACAGGCTGCTCTACACACTGGCCGAACGGTTTCTGTTGAACTGGCCGATATTCAGCCTTTGTGTACCAGCCTTAACCCAAGTAGCCATGATCTATAGCCTGCTCTGTGTCTCATGACGTAAGAAAAATAAATACTTCTTCTTTAAAAAGGTGTGAGGTGGGGGGAGTTTATAGTGCCACAGACCATAAATGATAGTAGGATTTTTTTTTTTTAAAGTTAAAAGAAATGTTAAAATGTATTTTCATTTTCTCCATCTGATCATCCCCCACAGCAATTACCTTTTGTTCCACTTGACCCTCTCTTCTAGATTGTAAGCTCTAACGAGCAGGGACCTCTGATCCCTCCTGTATTGAATTGTATTGTAACTGTGCTATGTGCCCCCATGCATACTAGCTCATTATGCCTTTGCCTTACAGGTTTTTTTTTTGGTTGTTTTTTTTCAGGCATACAACCGCTTTAATGACCATTCATGTTAGAATTTAAAGCAAAACTAAACCCTCCTATCCTTTAGGGCCAATTCACACCAGAATGTGGTGTGGGAAAGGCATGTTCCATGCGTATTTCCTACACAACGTTGGAATGCACTGCCTTTGCAATCTGCTGTGGGTGCCAATGTAATGTTAACTACACCCCTAACACAAAGCATTTGTGGGCATCAAATTGCATGGTACAACGTGTTTTTAAAAATAGTGAGTGCACTACTTTTTCTGCATTCTGGTGTGATGTGCAACCCATTGATGGGCTGCAAAATTGATTTGCATGGGAATGCAGCAAGTGTTCCTGTGCGATTAATGTGTGCACCAGCCCTTGCAGCCAATGAAAAAGTTTAAAAAATTTAAAGTGGAACTTTACCCATAACAACTTGATAAAAAATAATTTTCTTTAGCAAGGAACATAAATCCCACATTAATAAATATGCTACCAAAATTAGTGTGTGCTGTATATTGCCTCCAGCATTGCTCCTGTTTCTTCTGGCTGGAGGTTGCCATTTTTCTAAGGCCCAGAGTCCCTGAATAGCAGTAGATTATAAAGTGGAACTAAACCCATCAAAACCCATTGATTATTCTCACATTTGTTTGTTTCCTCAACCAAACTGTCAAGCCATCAAAATCACATGGCTGCATTTGTTTTCTTTTTTTTTTTTTTCAGGCTTTTTTTTCCATCTGTTATCTGTCCGGAATGTCTGTTTTTCTTTAACATCCTTTAACAAACTAGGGGTGCAACGGATCGTCATCGATCCGTGATCCGATCCGCGGAGGTTGATCCGTACGGGACACCCGCGATCCGCGGAGCGCTCTGTGGCCTCGGTAATAGGAAAGGCCGCGGCTTTGGCCTAGCTCCGGAGCGGCGGCCATCTTGGTACACCCGGCGGACGTTTAGCACGTATGACGGAGCGATCACTTGTAACAAACCGGCGTCATGTCATGGCGCTGGTTCCTCTCTCTCCCCTCTGTGTACTGATCTGTACAGTGGAGGGGAGAGATCGGATGGCAGCAGTGCCAATACTCTGCAATGCCCTGCCAATACTCTGCTGCAATGCCCTGCCAATACTCTGCTGCAATGCCCTGCCAATGCTCTGCTGCAACGCCCTGCCAATGCTCTGCTGCAACGCCCTGCCAATGCTCTGCTGAAACGCCCTGCCAATACTCTGCTGAAACGCCCTGCCAATACTCTGCTGAAACGCCCTGCCAATACTCTGCTGCAATGCCCTGCCAATACTCTGCTGCAATGCCCTGCCAATACTCTGCTGCAATGCCCTGCCAATACTCTGCTGCAATGCCCTGCCAATACTCTTCCATACTCTGCCAATATACCCGCCAATACCCTGCCAATATACCATATACCCTGCCAATACCCTGCCAATAGGGAGATTGTGGATATTACAGTGGGGGAGATTTTTTTTTGTTGATCCGAAAATGATCCGAACCGTGACTCCTGATCCGAGGAAAGAAGCGAACCGTGAGTTTTTTGATCCGTTGCACCCCTATAACAAACACATAGAACATGCAGACAAAGAAGCAGAGGGTTGTGACAAATCATTTGTTACTGACAGGAGTGCTTACAACTATCAAATTCTATTTATTTATGTAAAACATTTATTCCAAAAGGAAAAACAAAATTGTTGCTGTAAGTGCTTAAAACGGAACTAAACCCATCAATTTAAAGGGTAACTCCACTTTTGTGGGGGGAAAAACTTAGCAAATAAAGAAAAAAAAAATTAAATATAAAAAAATAATATAGCTATACAATTGCGACACAAGTCATATTGTAATTGTTATTAAAAATTAAATTTCCTTTTCAATCTGCAGTCGCTGTAATTTTCTATAAATGCAATGCAATATGGCTACCTGCAATTGTTCTGTACACAGAATGTGTACTGACCACTCCCCAGAAACATCATTTCCTGCTTAAGTGATTGGCTCACTAATTTTCCCAGAAGTCTGCCTAAGATACAAGTCAGATTTCAGGCATCCCCTGGAAGAAAAATGTAATTTTTTTGTGAGATATTTCCAATAGGAACACGTCTAAAGGAATGCAGGCCCAGCAGCTTTCCTCATTAGTGCTGTGCAGGTGCACAACTGATAGATAATTGTGAAACCACTTCCATTAGACCCACTCATCACAGAGGAACATACAGGGATTTCTTCAGAATAACAAAAGGTAGGAATCTGCAACGAATGTTGTTATAATCCTTGCAATGTACAAAGATCACCCAGAGGGGAATGTTTTTTTCTCAACAAAAGTGGAGTTATGCTTTAATGGCTTCAAAAAGCAGTTACATTCCCAGCATGACAGGATTCCGTCACATTGGTTGTGCTCTCAACCAAACTGTCAAACCATCAAATGTCTGGTGTTATAACCAAACACATGTGCAGCACCATGGCAGTTACAGATCACACAGACTAAGATAAGGGGGACAAGAACAAGGGGGTGGGACTTTAAATGAAGCGTGAGGTTGCCACCACACGCTTCATTTAAAGTCCCACCCCCTTGTTCTTGTCCCCCTTTCCTTGATATATGATAGGGATGGAAACATGTGACCCTACCTGGCCACATTTTCATTTAAAGTCCCAAGGGATGGAACAGTTGGCTTTACCAGGCCACAGATTCACTCAAAGTCCCTTAAACCCCCATTTTTTATTCCACACAGACTAAGATGACAGCTTCCTTGGTTGAAAAGGAGAGGAGGGTTTAGTTCCACTTTAAGGCGAATTGGATGCAGGTTTCTCCACATCCAATTAGCATAGCAGGAGATTGTGACCGGCTCTCTATGGAGCCGGTTCACACATCTCTGTAGCTGGTCTGGTGCGAATTGCACAGGAGTCCTGTGCATCTTTTGGTCCATTTCAGGTCCAAATTCAGCCCAAAATTCGGGGCTGAATTCGGACCTGGAACGTGAATGGGAATGTACCGGACTCCTGCTGTGAGCTGGAGCATGCTGCAGTGTGAACCCAGCCTAAAACGTGTTGTCTAGAGTTCAGTTTTAATTTTTTAGTCGGGTCCCTCTAAATCTACTAGTACATCTAACACTACCCTCTCCACAGATCAACAATGCAGCTGTCCAAGAATGTCTCTGCTGGTCTTCCATCCAGAGTGGAGACACCCTAAGACAGGAAGTCTGTTATTGGCCGGATCGCCAGGTTAAAATAAGGGGGAAAAGGCCTAAAAAAGAAGCCACTATATTTAAAGCAGAACTGCACCCATAACAACTTGTTAAAAAAATAATGTTCTTTAGCAAGGAACACATTAATTCCACATTAATAATTATGCTACCAAAATTAGTGTGTGCTGTGAATTGCCTCCAACATTGCTCCTGTTTCTTCTGGATGCTGCCATTTTGCTGAAGCCCAGAGCCCCTGAACAGCAGTAAATCATAAAGTGGAACTAAACCCATTGATTAGATGGTTTAAAAAAGTTGTTACATTTCTGGAATGCCGGGATTGCTAACTGTCACATTTGCTTGTGTCCTCAACCAAACTGTCAAACCATCAAATGGCTGTGCTGTAACTGACCACATGTGCAGCAACATGGCAGTTGCAGATCAAACAGAAGGAGTTTCCTTGGCTGTAAGACCCCTTTCACACTGTAGCACGGCCGCGTCAGTAGTAAAGCGCCTCTAGTTTTAGGGGCACTTTACCATTGTTTTAGCGGCACTTTTCGGCGCTAGCGGAGAGCTTTTAACCCCTGCTAGCAGCCGAAGAAAGGGTTAAAAGCGCCCCTGTTGCGGCCTTGCAGGCGCTTCGGCAGCACTGCCCATTCATTTCAATGGGCAGGGGCATTTTGGGAGTGGTGTATACACCGATCCCAAACCGCCCCAAAGATGCTGCTTGCAGGACGTCCTGCAAGCACACCACCCCTGTGTGAAAGCATACTTTTAATATCAGGACACTTACCTGTCCAAGAATCCGGCGGTGTCTTCACCCGAGATGATTTTTCAATCGGCTATCTGGTGCTGCCACCGCCATCTCCACTAAGGGAAACTGGCACTGAACCGTATGGCTTCACAGCCAGTTCCCTACTGTTCATGCGTGAAGTGCGCTGCGCTCTCTAATTTGGTCGGCTGCAAGGGAAGGATGAGGGGAGCTGAACTTCTGGCTGAGCTCACCGAAGCCAACTTAGCCAGAAGTGGGAGTGGGTATCTGTCAAAACCAGGTATCCGCTCCTTCCTGACCCCTAAAAGGTGCCAAATGTGGGAGCGGAGAGGGGGAGGAGGCAGATAAGTGGAGATTCCCCTTTTGGGTGGAGCTCTGCTTTAACCCCTGTTTGACCTGCAGATATGATCAGTTATGACACCAGCTATTTGATGGCTTGATAGTTCGGTTAAGAACACAAGCAGCTGTAAAAGTTACCAATCAGGGCATGTCCTAAACGTGACGGTTTTGGGAAACGATTAAATTGACGGGTTTCTACTTTTCCTGAGCTGAATTAGTCTCCGTTCACATCCCTTGCATTACTGCTATGCACAGAACAGCACGCTCCTTGTGTTGGTGTCATTCAGTGCCATCTATCCTGAGTGGCATCCAATGCACCTTGCCAACAGACCTGTATTGCAGTGCAGCATGTTGTGGTTTAAAGTGCTGCTAGAAAATAGAGCAACTTTTTGGGCTGTTGAATAGGCTGCCTAATGTGCAAAAAATGCACAAGCATTAACACAATGCACCTCAGCGGTTAGATGTGAACCTAACCTGAATTGTACCTATAGAGAGCGTTGTGCTCTGAGCCACTCCTGTATAGAGAGCGTTGTGCTCTGAGCCACTCCTGTATAGAGAGCATTGTGCTCTGAGCCACTCCTGTATAGAGAGCATTGTGCTCTGAGCCACTCCTGTATAGAGAGCATTGTGCTCTGAGCCACTCCTGTATAGAGAGCATTGTGCTCTGAGCCACTCCTGTATAGAGAGCATTGTGCTCTGAGCCACTCCTGTATAGAGAGCATTGTGCTCTGAGCCACTCCTGTATAGAGAGCATTGTGCTCTGAGCCACTCCTGTATAGAGAGCATTGTGCTCTGAGCCACTCCTGTATAGAGAGCATTGTGCTCTGAGCCACTCCTGTATAGAGAGCATTGTGCTCTGAGCCACTCCTGTATAGAGAGCATTGTGCTCTGAGCCACTCCTGTATAGAGAGCATTGTGCTCTGAGCCACTCCTGTATAGACAGCATTGTGCTCTGAGCCACTCCTGTATAGAGAGCATTGTGCTCTGAGCCACTCCTGTATAGAGAGCGGTGTTCTCTGAGCCACTCCTGTATAGAGAGCCGTGTTCTCTGAGCCACTCCTGTTTAGAGAGCGTTGTGCTCTGAGCCACTCCTGTATAGAGAGCGATGTTCTCTGAGCCACTCCTGTATAGAGAGCAGTGTGCTCTGAGCCACTCCTGTATAGAGAGCGGTGTGCGCTCAGTCACTCCTGTATGGAGAGCGGGGTGCGCTCAGTCACTCCTGCATGGAGAGCGGGATGCGCTCAGTCACTCCTGTATGGAGAGCGGGGTGCGCTCAGTCACTCCTGTATGGAGAGCGGTGTGCGCTCAGTCACTCCTGTACGGAAATCTGTATAGAGAGCGGTGTGCGCTCAGTCACTTCTGTACGGAAATCTGTATAGAGAGCGGTGTGTGCTCAGTCACTCCTGTATGGAGAGCGGTGCGCGCTCAGTCACTCCTGTACGGAAATCTGTATAGAGAGCGGTGTGCGCTCAGTCACTCCTGTACGGAAATCTGTATAGAGAGCGGTGTGTGCTCAGTCACTCCTGTATGGAGAGCGGTGTGCGCTCAGTCACTCCTGTACGGAAATCTGTATAGAGAGCGGTGTGCGCTCAGTCACTCCTGTACGGAAATCTGTATAGAGAGCGGTGCGCGCTCAGTCACTCCTGTATGGAGAGCGGTACACGCTCAGTCACTCCTGTACGGAAAATCTGTATAGAGAGCGGTGTGCGCTCAGTCACTCCTGTACGGAGAGCGCTCAGTCACTCCTGTATGTAGAGCGGTGCGTGCTCAGTCACTCCTGTACAGAGAGCGGTGCATGCTCATTCACTCCTGTATGAAGAGCGGTGTGCGCTCAGTCACTCCTGTATGGAGAGCGGTACACGCTCAGTCACTCCTGTACGGAAAATCTGTATAGAGAGCGGTGTGCGCTCAGTCACTCCTGTACGGAGAGCGCTCAGTCACTCCTGTATGTAGAGCGGTGCGTGCTCAGTCACTCCTGTACAGAGAGCGGTGCGTGCTCATTCACTCTTGTATGAAGAGCGGTGTGCGCTCAGTCACTCCTGTATGAAGAGCGGTGCGTGCTCAGTCACTCCTGTATGTAGAGCGGTGCGTGCTCAGTCACTCCTGTACGGAGAGCGGTGCATGCTCAGTCACTCCTGTATGAAGAGCGGTGCGCGCTCGGTCACTCCTGTATGAAGAGCGCTGCGTGCTCAGTCACTCCTGTATGAAGAGCGCTGCGTGCTCAGTCACTCCTGTATGAAGAGCGGTGTACGCTCAGTCACTCCTGATGAAGAGCGGTGTGCGCTCAGTCACTCCTGTATGAAGAGCGGTGTGCGCTCAGTCACTCCTGTATGAAGAGCGGTGTGCGCTCAGTCACTCCTGTATGAAGAGCGCTGCGTGCTCAGTCACTCCTGTATGAAGAGCGGTGTGCGCTCAGTCACTCCTGTATGAAGAGCGGTGTGCGCTCAGTCACTCCTGTATGAAGAGCGCTGCGTGCTCAGTCACTGCTGTAGGAAGAGCGGTGCGCGCTCAGTCACTCCTGTAGGAAGAGCGGTGTGCGCTCAGTCACTCCTGTATGGAGAGCGGTGCGTACTCAAGTCACTCCTGTATGGAGAGCGGTGCGTGCTCAGTCACTCCTGTATGGAGAGCGGTGTGCGCTCAGTCACTCCTGTATGGAGAGCAGTGTACGCTCAGTCACTCCTGTATGGAAATCTGTATAGAGAGCGGTGTGCGCTCAGTCACTCCTGTATGGAGAGCGGTGTGCGGTCAGTCACTCCTGTATGGAGAGCGGTGTGCGGTCAGTCACTCCTGTATGGAGAGCAGTGTACGCTCAGTCACTCCTTACGGAAATCTGTATAGAGAGCGGTGTGCGCTCAGTCACTCCTGTACGGAGAGCGCTCAGTCACTCCTGTATGTAGAGCGGTGCATGCTCAGTCACTCCTGTACGGAGAGTGGTGCGTGCTCAGTCACTCCTGTATGAAGAGCGGTGCGCGCTCAGTCACTCCTGTATGTAGAGCGGTGCGTGCTCAGTCACTCCTGTATGAAGAGCGGTGCGCGCTCAGTCACTCCTGTACGGAGAGCGGTGCGTGCTCAGTCACTCCTGTATGAAGAGCGCTGCGTGCTCAGTCACTCCTGTATGAAGAGCGCTGCGTGCTCAGTCACTCCTGTATGAAGAGCGCTGCGTGCTCAGTCACTCCTGTATGAAGAGCGGTGTGCGCTCAGTCACTCCTGTATGGAGAGCGGTGTGCGCTCAGTCACTCCTGTATGAAGAGCGGTGTGCGCTCAGTCACTCCTGTATGAAGAGCGGTGTGCGCTCAGTCACTCCTGTATGAAGAGCGCTGCGTGCTCAGTCACTCCTGTATGAAGAGCGGTGCGCGCTCAGTCACTCCTGTATGAAGAGCGCTGCATGCTCAGTCACTCCTGTATGAAGAGCGCTGCGTGCTCAGTCACTCCTGTATAAAGAGCGGTGTGCGCTCAGTCACTTCTGTATGAAGAGCGCTGCGTGCTCAGTCACTCCTGTATGAAGAGCGCTGCGTGCTCAGTCACTCCTGTATGAAGAGCGCTGCGTGCTCAGTCACTCCTGTATGAAGAGCGGTGTGCGCTCAGTCACTCCTGTATGAAGAGCGGTGCGCGCTCAGTCACTCCTGTATGGAGAGCGGTGTGCGCTCAGTCACTCCTGTACGGAAATCTGTATAGAGAGCGGTGTGCGCTCAGTCACTCCTGTATGGAGAGCGGTGTGCGCTCAGTCACTCCTGTACGGAAATCTGTATAGAGAGCGGTGTGCGCTCAGTCACTCCTGTATGGAGAGCGGTGTGCGCTCAGTCACTCCTGTATGAAGAGCGGTGCGCGCTCAGTCTCTCCTGTATGAAGAGCGGTGCGCGCTCAGTCACTCCTGTATGAAGAGCGGTGTGCGCTCAGTCGCTCCTGTATGAAGAGCGGTGTGCGCTCAGTCACTCCTGTATGGAGAGCGGTGTGCGCTCAGTAACTCCTGTATAGAGAGCTGTAATTCATTCCTAAAAAAACAAACGTCTCCCTATGGCGGGGTCATTGTAGGACAGGTCCCTTCACACAACAGGACTGTACCAGAACAGTGTGTACAGCTAAATTGTATCTACTATGGGACGGTGACTGACACCATATCACAGACTCCCTCCACGCAGCCTGGCCATACTCTGCCTAACCTCAGCTTTCTACGCCCACTCAGAAGAAGGCGCATTATCCAGACCCAGCTCTCTCCCATGACCACCAATCAACCGGCGTGACGTCAGCGGAAGCAGTGCCCATGTGCTCTGTCTCAGCTTCCGGAGTGGCTGGAAAGGAGGAGGTAGGTTGAGATGAAAAGTGTAGCGTGGTGGGAGGCGGTGTTTTGTATAGGTCATGGCAGATACTGGATGGCAGACTGACATGAGACGAGCTCTGTACATGTGAAAGTGTCCCGGGAGGACAGCGCCGTGTGTGCATCATTATTGTCTTCCCGGCATTAACAGGGAAACATAGAGAGAGTCACTGGCGTTCCTCTTAGGAAGAGGCAATAACTGCTCTGTGACCGACAGCTGACACTTCTGTTGTGTAGACAGGGAGGGAAGTTAATCCCTGGAACACAGAACCCTGTTGCAGGTTGGGCTTTGCCTTATTATTATACATAATTTATATGGTGCTAACAGTTCTAACAATATGAAAGCTGACAGTTGAGGCTGTTTTTTTTTTTTTCTTGCTCTTCCTGACCACACACTGAAATTCTGCATTTTCAGTTGAATTGAATTGGGCTGTACACAATGCATTGCACAACTAAAGGGTTAATACTTTTTTCTACCAGTCCCTCGCTGGTACCGGCATCTTTTTTCCTGTGTGCCGGGTTTTGTTTACCTTCATTGGCCGGTGCGGAATGATGTCACTTCTGTGCATGCGCAGCTCAGTTTACAGTCCAGACATTGCATGTCTCTTCTGCAATAAAATGGGTGCCTGCTCACAGTATGTATTTAGTTCTGCTCCAGCTCTGCTTGCCCAGTTTAATAGACAGCACTGCCTGTAAGACTCGCCCATGAAGGACAAGAGGCGCACGCTACAACCGGGTTAGTTAGTGAGACCCTATTCGTGACCGCTTATAATCTAAAAGGAATACACTTTCAAGCGCATGAAAAACAAAAAAGTTATATGTTCTAGCTTGCTGATTCTTGATGTTATGGCTGCATTAGTTTTTTTCTTGTTTTTTTTTTTCTATCTGTTAACTGGCCAGTAAGTCTGTTTTTCTGTCTTTAGCAGAACAAACAAAGAAGCAGAGGGTTGAGACAAATCATTATTACTGATAGGGGTGCTTAGAACAATCAATTTGTTTATAGAAAAACCCAAATCTGTTGCGTTGGGGACATGTAATCATATAAGTTAAATTTAAAATAAGCAGCTGGCACAATATGCATAGATGAACTTAAACAGGAATATGGAAAAGGGTGCCATGTTAATTAGATAACAATCAACATTTATTTATGTAAAAATGTATTCCAAAAGGAAAATAAAATTGTTGCTGTAAGTGCTTAAAGTGATCGTAAAGTATTGTTTTTTGTTTTTTTTTTAAATGACAAACGTGTTATATTTACCTGCACTGTGCATTTGGATTTGCACAGAGCTGTCTGGATCCTGTTCTTCTCAGGTCCCTCTTCGGCTCTCCTGACGAGTGCCCCCGCAGTAAGCAGCTTGCTATGGGGGCACCTGAGCCAAGCTGCAGCTCCATGTGTCCATTCAGACACAGAGCTGCCGTTTGGCCCCGCCCCCTTTCTCTCCTGATTGGCTAACTGACTTTGACAGCAGCGGAAGCTAATGGTGCTGCTGTGTCTCAGCCAGTCAGGAGGGAGAGTCTCGGACGGCCAAGACAATCGTGGACAGAGATGGGGCTCAGGTGAGTATTAGAGGGTGCTGAGGAGGCTGCTGCACACAGAAGGCTTTTTATCTTATCTTCCTTCTGCCTATACAACTTCTTTAAAGCAGAACTAAACCCATTAATTTAACGGCTTCAACAATCAGTTACCCGGCATGTTCCCGGTATGCCAGGATGCTAACTGTCATATTGTTTGTGCTCTCAACTAATCTGTCAAACTATCAAATGTCTGGTGTCATAACTGATCACATGTGCAGCACCATGGCACTTGCAGATCAAACAGACTAAGATGGCAGCTTCCTTGGTTGAAATGGATAGGGGGGTTTAGTTGTGCTTTAAAACGTGTTGTCTGGAGTTAATTTTAATTTGTCAGTCACATCCCTCTAAATCTGCTAGTACATCTAAAGCCGCGTACACACGAGCGGGCTTCTCATCCGCCTGAACTCCGAAGGACTTTTCGACTGAGTTCCAACGAAACGGACTTGCCTACACACAATCACACCAAAGTCCGATCGTTTCTAACGTGATGACATACGACCGGACTAGAATAAGGAACTTCATAGCCAGTAGATGCCCTAGCGTCCTTTTTTGTCCGTCGGACTAGCATACAGACGATAGTTTTTTTCGATCGGACTCGAGTCCGTCGGAAAGATTTGAAACATGTTCTATTTCTAGGTCCGTCTGAATTTTCGACAGAAAAGGTCCAATGAAGGTCCGATGAAGCCCACACACGATCGGAATGTCCGACAGAATCGTTCCGCTCGTGTGTACGCGGCATTACACTACGCTCTCCACAGATTAACAATAGAGCTGTCCACAGATGTCTCTATTGTTCCTCCGTCCAGAGTGGAGATGCCCTGAGACAGGAAGTCTGTTACTGGTCAGATCACCAGGTGAAAATAAGGGGGAAAAGTACTAATTTAAAAAAGAAAAAGAGAAGCTACCTTATTTAAAGCGGAATTTTGCTTATAACAATTTAATAACAAATAATGTTCTTTAACAAGGAACATACATTCCATATTAATAATTATGCTACCAAAAACTAGTGTGTGCTGTAAATTGTCTGCAGCATTGCTCCTGTTTCTTCTTGCTGGAGGCTGCCATTTTGCTGAAGCCCAGAGCACATGAGCAGCAGTAAATCATAAAACGGAATTAACTGTCAATTTAACTGTTTCAGAAAACGGTTACATTCCTTGAATGCCGGGATTGTTAAGGCCCCTTTCACACTGGGCGGTTTCCAGGGGCTATTGCGCTAAAAATAGCACCTGCAAACCAACCTGAAACAGCCGCTGCTGTGTCTCCAGTGTGAAAGCCCGAGGGCTTTTCCACTGGAGCGGTGTGCTGGCAGGACGGGAAAAAAAGTCCTGCTATCAGCAGTGAAGGAGCGGTGTATACACTGCTCCTGCCCATTGAAATCAGTGGGACAGCGTGGCTATACCGCCGGCAAAGCGCCTCTGCAGAGGTGCTTTGTAGTGGTTTTTAACCCTTTCTCTAACAATAGTGGCGCTTTACCGCCGGCCCCGCCCCAGTGTGAGAGGGGCCTAACTGTCACGTTTGCTTGTGTTCTCAACAACACTGTCAAACCATCATATGGCTGGTTTTGTAACTGATCACATGTGCAGCAGCATGGCAGTTGCAGATCAAACAGAAGCAGCTTCCTTGGCTGTAAAGGATAGGAGGGCTTAATTCTGCTTTAAGGCTGTCAGCAGGCCTCTACAAACTTGTGACTAAAAATGGAAAGCAACTGACCATCTGCAGAGCAGGGTGAGAACAGTGTATTACTGGATTTTACACAGTATTGGCACACATTTTTTTTACGTTTTACATAGCTATAACTGCAAAAGGGGCCAGCCTGAAGGGATCTTAGTTTTCTGACTAAAGTTCAATTTTAAGGATTGGTAAAAAATGCAATATATTAAAAACGTGCTTTGGGGTTTAATACACCTCTAATGTTCCAGCCCTGGAGACTTTTGCATTTTTGTTTTGTTTTCCCTATCCCTGTGAAAAGCATATTAAATACAGTCATGAAAAAGTCTAATTGAAAGAACTAAAATACATATGAAGCTGCTGCCACCTTGTGGCCAAAAAGCAGCATTTATATAGTAAATGTAACCATTTTGATCTTTTATAGTAAAACTCCAAGCATTTTTTTAAAATCATCTCTCCTGATATTGGAAAAAAAACATATTACTAATTTCTGCTTACCTTCTCCAGGCTCCATTGCTGTCCCCAGCCTCACGGGGTGGTAAAAAGCTGCAGCTCTGCTTTAAAGATACAATTGGAAGCATTTTGTTATATTTGTTAAAGCAGAACTTTACACATTACAGTTTGATAACAATTAGCCTCGGTTCACACCAGAGGCGGCACGACTTGCAGGTCGCCTCACCGAGGCGACCTGCACACGACTGCCCGGGCGACTTGCAAAACGACTTCTGTATAGAAGTCTATGCAAGTCGCCCCCAAAGTCGTACAGGAACCTTTTTCTAAGTCTGAGCGCTCCCCTTAGAACGGTTCCATAGCACAGAACGGGAGGCGACTTGTCAGGCGACTAGGTCGCCTGACAAGTCGTCCCTGTGTGAACCGAGCCTTAATGTTCTTTAACAAAAGAACCTACAATCCACATTAATAATTGTGCTACTAATATTAGTGTGTGCTGGAAATTGCCTCCAGCATTGCTCCTGTTTCTTCATGCTCGAGGCTGCCATTTTGTTAAAGCCCAGAGCAATCACTTTCTTATGGAAACTCTCCCCCTCTCCTGGTCTCAAACTATCTCACTTTCTTCAATTAAAATATGTACATTTCCAGTCTTAATTGTATATCTTGGCTTATTGTATATCTTGGAAAAGTTAAAGAGGAAGAAACGTTAGTGCTGATGTTAACAGGCTTCCTGAGGGAAATACTCGGGAGATAAAAGAAGACGCAATCTTTTTAAGTTTCACTTATTTGTGTCTCTGTCACCTCTTCTTCTGCTTTTCTTTTCTCTCTCCCTAATCTGTTCCATCATCATAGTCTGTGTCATTTTTGTTGCTTCCTTCCCCCTTCAGCAACAGTACATCCTAAAGCTGTGAGCTAATCAGCCTCTAGTGGCACAGTGCCGAGAATAGAGAGCAACTGAGCATGTGCAGAGCAGGGTGAGACAGTGTGTTACTGTATTTTAAACATTTATAGATCAGCCCTCAAATTTTCCACTCACATTTTGATGACTGGCGAGTGTGCGCTGCCTTGGAGGGTGGGGGGGGGGGGCGAGCACCGCTGGCAGGTGGGGTTGAAAGGGAACCGTTCTCCCAGCCATCACCAAGGGGCAGAGAGAAGAGAGCTAGTGGTCGGATCATCGGAGAACGGGAACATCGCTTTAACAGCTTTCATTTGAATTGCCAAGTGTTCCCTGTACTTGCTGTCACATACAGCCCTGCCTCCTGGCCCAGGTACATTGATAGACAGAACACCCGTCCAATGCCGGACCGTGTGACGTATAGCAAAGTACCCGGGCCAGGAGGCGAGGCTGTATGTGACAGCGAGCGCGAGGAATACTTGGCAATTCAAATGAAAGCTGCTACAGCGATGTTCCCCACTTCTGTGATGATCTGGCCGGCAATCCTCTTCCTCTCCTCTTTTCCCCTGCACAGGTGAAGCAGTATTGATGAACACAGGTGAGGCTGCGTTGTTGGACACAGGTGAGGCTGCGTTGTTGGACACAGGTGAGGCTGCGATGTTGGACACAGGTGAGGCTGCGATGTTGGACACAGGTGAGGCTGCGTTGTTGGGCACAGGTGAGGCTGCGTTGTTGGGCACAGGTGAGGCTGCGTTGTTGGGCACAGGTGAGGCTGCGTTGTTGGGCACAGGTGAGGCTGCGTTGTTGGGCACAGGTGAGGCTGCGTTGTTGGGCACAGGTGAGGCTGCGTTGTTGGGCACAGGTGAGGCTGCGTTGTTGGGCACAGGTGAGGCTGCGTTGTTGGGCACAGGTGAGGCTGCATTGTTGGGCACAGGTGAGGCTGCATTGTTGGTCACAAGTGAGGCTGCACTGATGACCACTGATAAAGTTGTTAATTATTTTTATAACTTAATTCTACATAAAACATTTAGGTGCCATTTCATTAGATGATTTATGAGGGCGTGTTTATGGGCGGCGCAGGGTGGGGCAACTGGTGGCGAGTAACCCTTAAAGCCTGGCTAGTAGCTCAGGACTTAAACTTTTGAGTCCCAGTATAGACACTTATTTTTAATGTTTTACATAGCTATATGTGAAAAAGGCCAGCCTGAAGTGATTTATCAGGGCTTTTTCTGACTAAAGTTACACTTTTAAGTGGTAAACAAATACCTGTTGATCTTGTCAGGAATTTAAGAGCTGTACTGTGTCCCTCCCTGCATTATCTGAAGGAGTTGAATTGGCCTTCCTAGTTATCATGGAACTTCAGGATAGTTGGTGTCCCATGGTAGAGAGTAGGATTGGGAGAGTGTTCAACCACTTGCGGACCGCCCGCCCGCAGTGTGCTGCAGACAGGCCACCCGTACAGGCAAAGCAACATACCCATATGTCACTGCCTGCTTCCAGGTTTAGGACGTGTCCCCCACGCCACCTGCTGTGATTGTACACAGCGGGCATCTGTCAACAATTCCTGGCCAATGATTCTTTGCCAGGACCTGCTGATTGACTGTGTTGAGAAACATGGAGCTCTAGTAGTGAAACAAGCACACTTTACATATATTACACATAGTTGGGCACACATTTAACCCCTTGATTGCCATAGATATTAACACCTTCCCAGCCAGTGTCATTAGCACAGTGACGGTGTACTGTATAATCCCTGTCCCTGACTACTGTATTAATGTCAGTGGCAGTTAATCAGTCCCCCCCCCCCCCCCCCCAGTGTCACTTAGTGTCAGATTGCCCTCCGTACTATCGCAGTCCCATTATAATTTGTCAATCACCGCCATTGCTAGTATAAAAATAAATAATAAAAATGCCATAGTTTGTAGGCACTATTTTTCATGCAAACCAATCAATATACTGTACACTTATTGAGATTTTTTTAAACAAAGACATGTAGCAGAATACATTTTGGACAACATTTATGAAGATTTTATTTATTTTTTTCCTTGGATATGTTTTGTAGCCGAAAGTAAAAAATATTTTTTTTTCCAAATTTTCGGTCTATTTTTGTTCATATTGGGGAAAAAAATAAACAACACGGTGATCAAATACCAGCAAAAGAAAGCTCCATTTGTGTGAAAAGAAATGATATAAATTTAGTTTGGTTACAGTGTTGCATGACCGTGCAGTTACCAGTTGATATAGCGCAGTGCTAAATAGCACAAAATGCCTGTTATGAAGGGGACAAAATCCTCTGGAGGTGAAGTGGTTAAGTAGATTAGAAAACACAAATGGCAGGGACTGATGCCACTTAGCCGCTAAAATGCTGTGGGACCTGAGTGCATTTCTGGCAGATCAACAGGTGTTTTTCTGTACATACTTATTTCCTCATCTTTTATCCTTTTTAGAAACCTGCATGTATTGCAATGACTTACTGCATATGTTTTGTTCTTTGTCTTTATTTTGGTCTAAAAAATTATAGCTGCTGGCTGCTCATTCCAACATGACCTCCAAAAGTCTTGGGACCACTAACGTCCAGCAGGGAAGTTTGGAAACAGGTTGTGTACCCAGGCATGACAGCGATGATGAGTATGAGGAGGAGGTAAGAGATAAAGTCACACTGGTTATATTTGAAAAACGTTAAAGGAGAAGTGCAGCCTGAGCTTGTTTGGCTGGACTTCTCCTATGGGTCACTGGAGTGCAACTAGTTTTGCACTCCGGTGACCCGTTTTCAGCAGAGAGTGGTTTGAAGGCCGCTGTCTGCTGACGTCACACAGATCAGTCCAGGCATCGCAGCATCCTGACTTTGGAAGCCTGGATCCACCAGGTGCCTGGACTGATGGCTGTCTTAGCCTCTCAGCGAGCTGCTGAGACGGCCACTCCCCGCCCCTCCACAGCTCAGCGCTCCAGTGAGAGCGTGGAGAAGCAGAGCAGGAGAGCTTCTGATTGACAGTCAGCAGTGCTATGGTGGGTTGCGGTCTACTGCAGCTTGCTGCAACACATATTGTTGGGGTGCCGTTCAAAGCACATTTGTCTAAATGGTCCCTCAATAACTTATAAAGTAAGTATGATGGGTATCGCTTCTCGGCCTTTTGGCTAAGATCAAGTGTAGTATCTGTTCTTATCAGTTTCCAGGAGGTGGCGCTTGCTTCCGTCCCTGGTCTATGGCAAAGTAGAGATGGTTGCTATGCAAAACCTGCTGGAGTAAAGGTGACCTAAAGGGAAGCCTTCTGATGGGGATGGAGAACCAGGGGGTCTGATCCGGAGGGTCGGGTCCCTGGCCTTCTGGCCTAGATTGGGGTAGCTCTAGCTCCAGCCAGTTTTTCAGGAGAGAACGCTCACTCCTCCTTTGGGGGGGCGGGGGGGTGGTCAGTATTTCCCGAATGTAATTAGGCAGGAGGGATGGAACGACGGTGGAGCCTGATGGTAAAGGGCTCTCACCAAGTTTCCTGGACTCCAGGCCTTCCTGGTTGGGGTGGGGGCTGCTGTGGTCTAGGCTGTGGGTCAGGGTTGCTTTGAAAAGCCAGTGGTGAATGTGCCCCTGAAGTGGCAGTTCAGGGGTGCCGTACAGTCAGTGTTTAGGCACTTGATTTATGGCACCATGGTCACTTCACCACTACACACGTTTTTCACACCTGCCTCTTGGGCCGAGCCTTTTGGCTAGGACCAGGGGAAATTTTTATTCCTGGCCGGAGGGCCGGCCATTGTATTACACAATGGTCACTTTCACTCTCCCACCTCCCTATCTCCCCACTCTTTTTATTTATCCCCGTGTTTGTCACTTTTTTGTATTTTTTTGTTTGCAGTGTATACACTTTTGTCACTGTGATGAGTAGGGTGTGGGTCCTCGGGCCTACTCTGAAAGTCTTGGAAATGGGTGGACAAAGGCCTTCTGGCTTGGTTCGCCCTCTCCTTTGGGGGTCTCCCTTCGGGAGAGCCCCACCTAGTACTTGGGTGGGTCTGTTTCGGCAGACCTTCCAGATAATGGGGGTCCGCCTGGTTTTGGCCAGATGGACCCATTGTAATGTACCTCAGTCCCTGTCTGGAGCCTAACTCCCCGGGGGATCAGGGTAAGGTCTTTCCCTAGTGAAGGACACTGAACACCTGTTGCACGTTTTTGTGTTTCACTCTTTGTGTGGGCACTTTTTTTTGGCACCGGGTGGAAGTTTTTGGGTGTGTTTTGCATGCCACTGGCTTTTCAAAAAAAAAGAAAAAATAAATAAAAAGTCAGCAGTCCTATGGTGGGTTGCGGTTTACTGCAGCTTACTGCAACACATAATGTTGGGGTGCCGTTTAAAGCACATTTGTCTAAATGGTCCCTCAATAACTTTGAAAGTAAGTATGACGGGTAGTATTTTCAGAAAAATGGCAGTACCCACATTTCACTCATGACAGGTTTGCTTATAAATACATTTAATAATATTTCGCACAGGTAATAAGAACTACATCCATTGCTGATTTCCTGACAAATATCATTTGCATTGCTATGTCTTTCAGTGTTTTATTAGTTAATTAAGAACCAGAATGCATTGTGTCAAGTCAAAAAGAGGTGGTGTTTTCTTTGAATAGTTTTCGTATATAAGCTGTAATTTAGGTAATGTTTTAAAATAAAGTTTTCATGTTCTTATTTTCAGGAACATTTGGTGTCAGTGGAGTTAACAGGAATTATAGATTCAGACATTTTGGAAAAATGCAACAACAAATGTAAAATTTTGGTAAGATACTTGTGGTCTAGGAAAAAATGTGTTTAAATCATCGTACATTTAAATTGCTTTGTGTGTATTTGCTGTTAAGTGAAGATTTTATTTAAATATAATAAAATAATTTGTTTTTATGTTATCAATTAACTACCTACAGTGCATAAACAGAAAAAAAAAATTAAATCAAATCTATATATGACGTGTCAACCTTTTCGCCTTTTAAAGCAGCACTAGTCAAGCTAACTTTGCACACAGTTAAAGTGGTTGTAAAGACCTGCAAGACAAAGGCATAATGAGCTAGTATGCATAGCATACTAGCTCATTATGTAATACTTACTTGATATCGAAGCCCCTGCTGCGGTGCCTGTACACAGCACTGGCCGACGTCATTTCTCCCCAGTGTTACTTCCGGGTATCGCGGCTCTGGCGCTGTGATTGGCCGTAGCCGTAATGACGTTGCACGTGGGAGCCGCTGGTAATGGCACACTCACTGAAGCAAACGGCATGTATGTGCCATTGCTTCACTGCGCATGTGCCGATGACGTTGGCACATGCAGATACAGGGGATGTCTCCTAAACCGTGCAAGTTTAGGAGATATCCATGGTAGCTACAGGTAAGCCTTAATGTAGGCTTACCTATAGTCAAAAGTGGTCTGTAAGGGTTTACAACCACTTAAAGATTTTGCCGGTATATGGTCTAGGTTAAATAAAATCATTAAATGAGCCGATGCCCGGCCTATAGTCAAATGACGCCCAGGGGAGCTCTCTTGTTCTGCGTGGATGTCTTATGAGGTCCTCCCCACAATGCGACTTGAGTGCGTCCCACGGGCCGTGCTGCAGAAAAATCATATGGCAATTGTACACAATGGATGACTTTCATTCATGACATTTATTGTGTGCTATTGTGTTGATCCTTGTGATTTTTCACAGCTAATCGCATGGTACAAACTGGGCCAATCACAGCTAATCGCAATAGTAAACACTGAATTAATCAATTTCATTAAATAAAAATGGCTGTGTATAACAGTGATATTCACAGTTATAGGCAATCATAGTGTGCAAAAATAAATCCCTCCCCAGTGTAGTACTGTGTTACTCTAGTCAAAGTATGCACAAAATAAGAAAACCTGTAATAAAAAATGTAAAAAACTTATTAAACATTTTTTTTTTTTCATACTGTCATCAGTCAGTATCCCTGATCACCGCCACACCAGTTATACAATGACGCTGTACTGCACTGGTGACAGTAAGTAAAAAAAAAAAATGTGAAGAAAAACAAAAAATAACAACTTCAAAAGACTCGCCCTGCCTTTTACTACATACCTGGACTGTCTACTTTCCAAAAAGGGGTCATTTGAGGGATATTTGTACTGTCCTGGAGTTTTCAGGGCCTCAAGAAATGGGATTGATCGATTTTCAGGTGTGTGTGTGTGTGTATGTATATGTGTGTATATATAATATATACCATAGTTTGTGGACTCTAAAACTTTTCTACAGACTAAATAATGTACACCGATTTGGGTTATTTTCACCAAAGAAATGTAGCAGAATACACTTTGGGCTAAATTTATGAAGGACGATTATTTATTTGCAAAATTTTATAACAGAAAATGAAAACAAACACGTGTTTTTTTTTTTTTCTTTCAAAATTTCCGTACTTTTTCCGTTCTCTATATATTTAAAAAGGGTTCTGTGCTTTTTTGGGTCTGGTTCAGGTGCGAATTCAGGGAAAAATTTGCACCTGAACCTGTGAACAGAAACGCACGACTCCCAACTGCAAACCGCAGCTGCATATATGTGAAGCCAGCCTTAAACATTTTTTAGTCTTCTGCGTTTCTTCATTTACTTCATGGTTTCTGACATAGGCTAAAATGATGTCATACATCCCATGAGTCTTCATGGGCATTTTTTTCTTTTATCCTGAGGGGGGGGGGGGGGGGTTCTCAGCTAAACACTCCTGCTTGCATGCCTGAGCTAAGAGAAGATGGATTCCAGAAAGTAAATTCCAGATAATTCACCTTCCCTTACTCAAGATGGCTGTGACTAGAAATGCTAGGAGGGTGTTTTTCAAAGTGATTTCTCTACAAAAAAAAATGCATGGAGACATGGATGGATGGGTGAGCTTGCTTTTTTGGTTCGTGGTGTTCAGATACAGATTAATTAATTTAAAAACTGTGTGCAAGTGTACATAGGAGAATTAATTGTCTAAAAAGAAAGAGTGGACACTAAATATTGATTTAATTTAGTTTTTTTCTGTTTATGCATTATGTAGGTTCATTGATGAAAACTATTCCTTGCATTTATTTATAAAGCATTCTCACCTTAAGTATTTTTTTCACAGGTGCCTAAAACTTTTGCACAGTACAATATACACTATATTACCAAAAGTATTTGGACGCCGACCTTTACACGCACATGAACTTTAATGGCATCCCAGTCTTAGTCCATAGGGTTCGATATTGAGTTTGCCCACCTATTGCAGATATAACAGCTTCAACACTTCTGGGAAGGCTGTCCACAAGGTTTAGGAGTGTGTCTATGGGAATGTTTGACCATTCTTCCAGAAGCGCATTTGTGAGGCCAGGCACTGATGTGGACGAGAAGGCCTGGCTCACAGTCTCTGCTCTAATTCATCCTAAAGATGTTATATTGGGTTGAGGTCAGGACTCTGTTCAGGCCAGTCAAGCTCCCCCCCCCCCCCCAAACTCACTCATTCATGTCTTTATGGACCTTTCTTTGTGCACTGGTCCAAATCATTTGGTGGAGGGGGGATTATGGTGTGGGGTTGTTTCTCAGGGGTTGGGCTTGGCCCCTTAGTTCCAGTGAAGGGAACTCTTAAGGCATCAGCATTTCAAGACAGTTTGGACAATTTCATGCTCCCAACTTTGTGGGAACAGTTTGGGGATGGCTTCCTGTTCCGACGTGACTGCGCACCAGTGCACAAAGCAAGGTCCATAAAGACATGAATGAGTGAGTTTGGGGTGGAGGAATTTGACTGGCCTGAGTCCTGACCTCAACCAGATAGAACACCTTTGGGATGAATTAGAGCGGAGATTACGAGCCCGGCTTTCTCATCCACATCAGTGCCTGACCTCAAAAATGCGCTTCTGAAAGAATGTTCAAACATTCCCATAGATACACTCCTAAACCTTTTGGACAGCCTTCCCAGGAGAGTTGAAGCCTGTGCATGTAAAGGCAGGTGTCCCAGTACTTTTGGTAGTATAGTGTATGTTGCTATGAACTTAGGTGATGTTACATTTAGGTATCTTGTCAATCGTACAAATGGCAACCACCCCAACCTATAACTAGACTTCAAAGCAAGGAGCACATGGAAGGGCGATCCATGTAAAAAAAAAAAAAAAAAAGAAGAAAAAAAACAAATTTCCAGCTCGCTCACTCACCAACCAGCCTGCAACAAACAAAATTGACCCTGTCTTACAGTTCAAAATAACAAGGGGTTTAGTTTGGGATTCCAGGGTACTGCAGTCCTAACTCTATAATCTTGAGTCCCCCAAGTTGGAGTACATGTATAATAATGAATAGAGTAAGGCAGTTAATGTACTCATTACTATGTATGTGCTCCAACTTGGGGGACTATCAAAATGATAGGACTGCAGTATACTGGGGTGACATGGCCGCTGCAGCTTATGCATATATTTGCAAATATGTGCACCTAAACCCATTGGTTTTAACTTGAACTGTTGGGGTCAATTCCATTTGTTGTAGGCTGGTAATTTTTTTTTTTTTTTTTTTTTTTAATATCTTGCCAATCGTGAAACAAAACGTGTTATTGTGTTTATATGCATAAGGTTGTGCAAGATGTAGTTAAAGTATAGTTGGAAACATTGTTTACATTGATAGAATATGTACCCAACCTACCAAGCTAAGAGTGCAAACAGCCATGAATAGCTGCGGCCATCGACAGCCTGTCATTATAGTGTATGGGTCTGGCAGGTGCAGCTAACTGCTTGCAGCTGTCAAAAATAGCAGTAGGGTTCAGTAGAATCCTGCCACTGGTATTCACACCATGCAAAACTCCCATGTGAATGTACCCTAAAGGAAAAACGGAGCAATGGATATCAGTTGTTGACTTAACATACACTTGAACTGCCTTTCTCCACCTCGGATGCATACCTTTTTGCTTTTCTGATTATTTCTTCAATTGATGTTTGTCTTTGTCCATAGTTCTAAAGGAAACATCTTGGCGTAGAAATATGTAAGTTGCAATTGTTGACTGTATTTTAAGGTGCCTACTCCAGGGCGATCATCTTGATCCTTGCTTCAATACTGTATGTAGTGATTCAATATTCAAGTGTGAACATTTGCATATTAGATGTGCAGACACCTGGTATGTGCTTGTTTCAGCTTGGTGAACTCAGGAGCCATTCATTTTGATCTAGTAGTCAACAGGAGCCTAAATCGATGTTCTTCCATCGGCGTTGGCACTGCAATTATGTGATTTACACCTGCCTAATGCTGAAAGCCAGTATACCTTACAACTTTTTTTTTTTTTTTTTTTAAACTCTACTGAAAACAAGGTAAGCGCACGGGGGAAAATCCACATGTACAAAAATGATCTCATCACATAAAAAGATATGAGTATTAGATTAGCAATTGAAGAGTTGCAAAAGGCCCATATTTAGTGCTTTGTATAGCTTGAGCCTCTTTATAAGTTAAAGCTTAAGGAAACTAAGAAAACTAACTTAAATTTGGTGGGATAAACAGGGGGTCCTTTTTCATCTAACTGCACGTTGCACCATGTTCAAACTTTCTTCTATATAACAACTGATCCTTAAGGATTTGTTGTCTGTGTACTGTATATAGCTTAGATTTGACTGCAGGGTTTTGTGTTGCAAATTGGTTCTTCAGCTCAACCTTCAGGATTAGCTTGCCGCCGCATCTGTGGAGGAGCATTATGGTCTTTGAACTGCCACTACACCCACACTGTTTAAAGACATTTCTTTTATTTTCGCCTGGTCACCATGCCAGTAACACACTCCTTGTCCTAGGTTGTCAAAGCCCACTCACTGTACTGCATTCGTGGAGGAAGCAGCATGGTCACCCTGTTTTGCACTATGGAATAACACTCCCACTCCATAACATAGGGGAAAGATGTTATGTAGTTTCCTGAAGATAACTGAGAGCTGATAACAGTGCTTTTTAGATGTCAGTGCAGCAAAGGAAATTAAACTGGCTACACATGGATCCAAATTCATCCGGTTCACAGGGACCAGCTGAGATTCAATCAATGTACGGGCGGGCTGATTGTACCCACGTCGTTCCATCCATCGGTCAACTTGGGTACAACCAACCTGTTGAATTGTTTTATATAGGATTACTGCCGGCCACTGTAGCCATTAGCAGTAATCATGTTCTGCTGGCCAGGAAGGATCCCCGCCTAATTCTAGCTGGATCAATAGGTAGAGCAAGCAGATTGAACAAATCTTTCAATATTTTTTTTTTAGACAAAAAGGAGCAAATAAGTCCATTGTTGAGAGAAAATATATATATATATAATCAACTCGTATCAAAGTCGGACCAAAGTAGTACAAGGACTACTTTGAAGTTGGTATTACTTGAAGTCGCACAGATATGAATGGTACTTATTGGAAATCATGGGGTACGTCTTGGGACTGCACAGTCGCATGACAAGTCGCACAAGTGTGAAAGGGGCCTTGCACCCCAGGGAAATGCAGGTCATTGTAAATACAAACCAGTGGGAAACATTTACATGCAAGCAACCCTGTATTGACATAAAATAGTGTCTGCTACATTTTCTCATTTTTTGTTTTTTCTTTTAATTCAGGGGATTAACACAGAGAAGCCCTTTTTACAAGTTGACAAATATGTGTTTGCAGGGGAATATGAAGGTAAAGTTCTAGTTGTTTGTAGCCCATTTTGCTGTGGATTAGTAGGCTTTGTTATAGTTTATATAGTTATATAGTTTATTATACCTTTTCTGCATTTTTTCTAGATGCTTTGGGCACTTGTGTTATCTTTGAAGAAATTTTGGACCATGGTACGTTAAACCATAGTTTTATTTACAAAATTTATATGATGTGCATCGTGGTGAGGCAATATATTGCTTGCCTCTTTTATAACATTCTGTGACAGATTCTGGGTGAAAATGGTATACAAGGTGGAGGGATGGGATATATTTGCTGCCCAGAATACTAATTGGGGTGCTCCAGGGAAGCCTGTTGAGAAACTGAGTTCAGGCCTTTTTTAAGAGGCTGATCATAAGATTCTGCTTTTGGGCCTGGAGTTTGAACTGTGGAAAGGTTTGGGTGGGACTGCAGCTTTGCCGCCCTGGTCCACAAATCCACCTGCCAGGAAGCCTGACTCTAATAATGACTGGAAACTCACAGGTGAGGAAGCTATGCTGTGAGTTTGAAAAACGTGCCTGATGCTGATAGATGGTCATTTTGCTATGTGCTGTGCAAGAAGCCTTTGAAGGGTTCACCTATTAGTCTGGTACTTGTTGTGGCTAAGTAAAAGAGGCTAAGATTTGTTCTGCACTTATGTGATGTCACTCAGCTGGTCCAGGCTCTGGATAAATCCTGAATTTACAGTCCGGATCCAGTCAGATGCCTGAACCAGCAGCTGGCTAAACCTCTCAGCAAGCCGCTGGGAGACTGAGCCATCTGCTCCCGCCCCCTTCACAGCCCAGCGGTTCAGTGAGCAACGGAGGGGCGGAGAGCCAGTGACTGATTGGATTATAGAAAGACTCATTGTGTAATAGTCATCACACTCTTTATTAAACACCAATAAATTATACTTACAATTATAAGTAAAATTACAGGCTAAAATTCAATATGCTTCCAGAGACGCTTCAGAAGAGGTCAGACCTGCAATTCACAAGAGCAGACACATACTGCCAGCTGCTCTGTTCCCGCAAGGCTCACACTGAACTCCTGGGCTCAGAGCAAGTAGGCTCCACCTACATGTTTCATCCTGTGTGGACTACATTGTCAATGGGACATTTCAAACATAGCACGGAAGAGTGCTAAAGATACTAAAGTCTTGTTTTTTTTTTTTGTTTTTTGTTTAAAAATACAAACATATTATACTTGCCTGCTCTGTATGCGGTGGTTTTGTACAGAGCAGCCCAGATCCTCCTCTTCTCGGGTCCCTCGCCAGCGCTCCTGGCCCCTCCGCTCCTGCCGAGTGCCCCCCAGAGAAAGTAGCTTGCTATGGGGGCACCCAAGCTGAGCCGCTGCTCTGTGTATTTATTAATTCACCCTCGCTTTCCTCATTAACTCACTCAGTTTGATAGTAGCCGAAGCCAATGGCACCCGCTGCTGTGTCTGAGCCAATCAGGAGGGAGAGCCCCAGATAGCTGAGTCTCTCATGCAACATCGCTGGATTGAGATGGGGCTCAGGTAAATATTAGGGGGGCTGCTGCACACAGAAAGATTTTTATCTTAATGCATAGAATGCATTAAGATAAAATAATCTTCTGCTTTTAGAACCACTTTTAATTATTGTTTGGAGATTTCTGTACATTGAAAAATTGTGTCTATATGGTCTGTATGTTAATTGTTGCATATCTGCATTATGTTTGCATCCAAACTTGACTAGCTATAGATGGCTAAGTGGGTGCTACTATGATGCACCTCAAGCTGGTCATACACTAGTAAAATTGCATTCTAAATTTTTCTATTGTGGAATGTTTTTGATTTTCTAAGAGTTAAACCAAATTTAAGCTCGTTTGCAACTGCCCTGACATCTCAAAGGAGCAGGATGGATTTTTTTTCTGAACAAATTTGTGAATGTGGAAATCATTTTGTAAATTCTACTCATTTTAAAACTGGGTATTAAATTCAAATTACCGGTAAATTAAGATACATTTTACAAACCATCAGATGTTCTGATGAGAATTTTCATATGAATGTTCCTTCAAAAATCTACTTGTGTAAAGCCAGCTTTGCTTACAGAGGTGTCCTAAGACAAGAGAATGGAACATGGGTGGTACTTTTTGGTTTGTGAAAGCTCAAAAATACATATTCATATTGCCCTTGTAGTTGGGATACCGCATTTTGTTATTTTTCTACATTTTAATAATGCCTGGTGCTTTTTGACCATGCACAATGTGTTAAACTGCACAAATAATTACATATAAAATAATCTGCTTTTAGAAGACCATAAATGGGTTGCTGGATGAAGGTCCAATCTTTGGAACCTTTGTTGCCTTTGCACAGTTTAGAATTTTGCACTGGCATTTAAAGCCATGAACAGAGAGGAAAACAGGTGCCCACAGCACAGTTCTAAACCTAAAGTCCGCTTTATTTTTCAGCAAACAGGACATTTCCTTCAGCATCAGTGTAAACAAAACAAGTAATGGCTTCTTTTGCCGCAAACGCAGGTTTAGTACATAGGGCTCACCAGGCAGGATAGAGATTTCAAGACAGCCCAGTGTGGCAGCTTTTCCTCTAGAGTCGGGCTTATAAATGACTCTCTCTCCTCCTCAGACACAACACAAAACCGTCTCTCTGAGCTCACGTCTTTTTAATAGGCAGGGCTGTAGTGGAAGTGTCTGCCCTCCCAATTAACCACCTTTTTATTTCTATTTATCTTCAGTTCAGTCCTTGCATAGAAGATACCTGTCTCTTCCTAGAGCCCACCTGAAACACCGTAGTGCATAGGCCTTCTCACATTTATCTCCAGCACTGAGAGGGTGTATCTCATTTAGTCTGAGGGGATATATATATATATATATATATATATATATATATATATATATATATATATATATATATATATATATATATATATATATATATATATATAATCTCCATCCACACAGTATCTCACAAAAGTGAGTACACCCCTCACATTTTTGTAAAAATGTTATTATATCTTTTCATATGACAACACTGAATAAATTACGATTTTGCTACAATGTAAAGTAGTGAGTGTACAGCTTGTATAACAGTGAAAAATTTTCTGTCCCTTTAAAATAACTCAACACAGCCATTAATGTCTAAACTGCTGGCAACAAAAGTGAGTACACCCCTAAGTGAAAATGTCCAAATTGGGACCAAAGTGTCAATATTTTGTGTGGCCACCATTATTTTCCAGCACTGCCTTAACCCTCTTTGGCATGGAGTTCACCAGAGCTTCACAGGTTGCCACTGGAGTCCTCTTCCACTCCTCCATGATGACATTACGGAGCTGGTGGATGTTAGAGACCTTGCGCTCTTCCACCTGCCGTTTTGAGGATGCCCCACAGATTCTCAATAGGGTTTAGGTCTGGAGACCTGCTTAGCCAGTCCATCACCTTTACCCTTGTCTTCTTTTAGCAAGGCAGTGGTTATCTTGGAGGTGTGTTTGGGGTCATTATCATGTTGGAATACTGCTCTGTGGCCCAGTCTCAGAAGGGAGGGGATCATGCTCTGCTTCAATATGTCACAGTACATGTTGGCATTCATGGTTCCCTCAATGAATTGTAGCTCCCTAATGCCGGCAGCACTCATGCAGCCCCAGACGATGACACCCCCACCACCATGCTTGACTGTAGGCAAGACACACTTGTCTTTTTGTATTCCTCATCTGGTTGACGCCACACACGCTTGACACCATCTGAACCAAATAAGTTTATCTTGGTTTCATCAGACCACAGGACATGGTTCCAGTAATCCATGTCCTTAGTCTGCCTGTCTTCAGCAAACTGCGGGCTTTCTTGTGCATCATCTTTAGAAGAGGCTTCCTTCTGAGACAACAGCCATGCAGACCAATTTGATGCAGTGTGCGGCGTATGGTCTCAGCACTGACAGGCTGACCCCTTCAACCTCTGCAGCAATGCTGGAAACAGTCATACGTCTATTTCCCAAAGACAACCTCTGGATATAATGCTGAGCATGTGCACTCAACTTCTTTGGTCGAACATGGCGAGGCCTGTTCTGGGTGGAACCTGTCCTGTTAAACCACTGTGTGGTCTTGGCCACAGTGCTGCAGCTCAGTTTCAGAGTCTTGGCAATCTTCTTAAAGCCTAGGCCAGTGATGGCAAACCTTGGCACCCCAGATGTTTTGGAACCACATTTCCCATGATGCTCATGTACTCTGAAGTGTAGTTGAGCGTCATGGGAAATGTAGTTCCAAAACATCTGGGGTGCCAAAGTTTGCCATCATTGGCCTAGGCTATCTTTATGTAGAGCAACGATTCTTATTTGCAGATCCTCAGAGTTCTTTGCCGTGAGGTGCCATGTTGAACTGCCAGTGACCAGTATGAGAGAGTGAGAGCGATAACACTAAATTTAACACACCTGCTCCCCATTCACACCGGGGAGGGAAAATGGCTAATTGGGCCCAATTTGGACATTTTCATTTAGGCGTGTATTCACTTTTGACGCCAGCGGTTTAGACATTAATAGCTGTGTGTTGAGTTATTTTGAAGGGGCAGCAAATTTACACTGTTATACAAGCTGTACACTCACTACTTTACATTGTAGCAAAGTATCATTTCTTCAGTGTTGTCACATGAAAAGATATGATAAAATATGTACAAAAATGTGAAAAGTTTACTCACTTTTGTGAGATACTGTGTGTATAATATTAATTAAAAAATATATATATATAATTGTAATACTTGTGCTCATAAGTTTATATTTTCTTGGTCATTTTTTAGAGAATATGAATAACACAAAAACATTTTTTTTTTTGTTTACATACCCTGGTGATTTTGGCCTGATAACATGCACACAAGTTGACGCAAAGGACTTTAAATGGCTATTAAAGTAAACATCCTCACCTGTGATCTGTTTGCTTGTAATTAGTGTGTGTGTATAAAAGGTCAATGAGTTTCTGGACTCCTAACAGACCCTTGCATTTTTCATCCTGTGCTGCAGTGACGTTTCTGAGTTATGGGGAAAGCAAAAGAATTGTCAAATTATCTGTGGGGAAAGGTAGTTGAACTGTATAAAACAGGAAAGGGATCTAAAAAGATATCCAAGGAATTGAGAATGCCAGTCGGCAGTGTTCAAACTCTAATCAAGAAGTGGAAAATGAGGAGTTTTGTTGAAGCCAAACCACGGTCAGGTAGACCAACTAAAATTTCAGCCACAACTGCCAGGAAAATTGTTCGGGATGCAAAGAAAACCCCACAAATAACTTCAGGTTAAATACAGGACTCTCTGAAAACATGTGTTGTGGCTATTTCAAGATGCACAATAATGAAAGATGGGCTGCATGGTCGAGTCGCCAGAAGAAAGCCGTTACTACGCAAATGCTACAAAGTATCCCGCTTACAATACACCAAACAGCACAGAGATAAGCCTCAAACCTTCTGGCACAAAGTCATTTGGAGTGATGGGACCAAAATTGAGCTTTTTGGCCAAAACCATAAACTCTTCATTTGGAGAGGAGTTAACAAGGCCTATGATGAAAGGCACACCATTCCTACTGTGAAACACAGAAGTGGATTGCTGATGTTTTGGGGATGTGTGCGCTACAGAGGCACAGGAAATTTGGTCAAAATTGATGGCAAGATGAATGCAGTATGTTTTCAAAAAATACTGGAGGAACATTTGCATTCATCAGCCAGGAAGGTGCGCATTGGGACATACTTGGACATTCCAGCATGACAATGATCCAAAACACAAGGCCATGTTGACCTGTCATTGGCTACAGCAGAATAAAGTGAAGGTTCTGGAGTGGCCATCTCCGTCTCCTGACCTCCAATATCATTGAGCCACTCTGCGGAGATCTCAAAACATGCAGTTCATGCAAGACAGCCCAAGAATTTACAGGAACTGGAGGCTTTTTGCCAAGAGGAATGGGCAGCTTTACCATCTGAGAAGATAAAGAGCCTCATCCACAAATACGAAAAAAGACTTTAAGCTGTCATTGATATTAAAGGGGGCAATATACAGTATTAGGAACGGGGGTATGCAAACTTTTAAACGGGGTCATTTTGGAAGTTTCTGTTGTGATTATGATTTTAAAAGAGTAAACAGTTGATAATAAATGACTTCAGCCAAGCACCAACCATGAGTGAAAAAGGTTTTTCTGTTATTCATGATCTCTGAAAAATGGCCAACAAATCATAAATTCTGCCAGGATATGTAAACTTATGAGCACAACTGTGTGTGTATATTATTGATCCAATAAAGACAACCAATGAAAGGGCTGAAATACTTTTTACAGTGCTTGGAATCCTGTGGAAGAAAGATTCGATAATAATTATCACAATTATTGGGAACTGGTATATTTTATTTTGCTTTTTTATATTGGCTCTACATATTTACCTGTTTTTCTTACACAGGAGATGCAGATAATTCAAAACCAAAGCTGAAGTACAAATGCCACACTGTAAAGAAGCTAAATATGACCAGGACATTTTTAACTGAAAAAAAAGAAGGCGATGATGGAGGTCAGTATGTATTTGTATTTATTTAGTAATATGACATTCATAAATTGTGTTTTACATACATGTCTTCTCCATTGTGACAAGTCTACTGCTAGCTAAGTGAGAATTGGGGGAGACAGTAAACATTTTGAGTAGTATACAGGAAAGAAGAGGAAATTGGGACTTTAAATGAGGCCCGCCATGTAAAATAAAAATAGAAAAAGTACATATGTGTATATATAAATAAGTTGGTTTATTATTACAATCCAAAATTCATACGAAGCTCTTGAAAAGACATTGTATCGAATAAAATGGTAGTCGCATGACTTGCACTTGAATTATAATGCTCATAGCATGAAATACAATTTAATGAGTTGACATGATAGACATAAATAATGGATACATAAAAATTATATACATAATGGAACCAGATGTATCTTGGTATCTAATAGCACTTGACGCGTTTCATGGCATTACAGCCACTCATCAGGAGTGTAGTACGACAATATACTGTAAAGAATTATCAATTGTTAATAGTGCCCTCTAAAAAAGGGGAGAAAAGTTATTTTCCCAAAAAGTGGCGACAGGTCAGTGACTTACAACTCTGCCCCAAGGCTGGGCACAATCTCTGCACGGGAACTTGTGGGGATCTCAGGTAAGGTGTCTCCCCCGGAGTTGAGGCAGGAAGACCCTCCAAGGTCCAGGAAAAGCAGCCAAAAGAAGGCCACAGCACAGTCCAAATGCGATATGTGTGCACTTATTGTGCATGGTGTCCTACAAGTAATGTATAAGAAAAACTTAAATGAAAAAATGGTAGTGTGTGGATGTAAAGAGTCATCAAAGTGTTCCCTCGAAGGGACTACATATGGGGTGATGATAGGTGTGAATGTGCGCACTAAACAAATTTAATGTTGTCCCACAAATGGTGGAAGGAGGTCATGAGTTAACCCCCATTAATTACCTGTAATATATGGTGCATGGACCAACTCATGTCTGAGTATCCTTCCAATTGATGGGATCATGAAGAGTGAACCACCGGCCAGCTCAGTCTGATATATACCCCTAGTCCAAGGCGGGGACCTGCCAATGTCATGCTGAACAGGCCAGTGCAGCACGAGGGAGGCGAGGCAGCAATCCCATTTTGAGTAGTAGATTAGCTGATACTTGTGAACCCCTTAATTCTTATGTCTTGGAGCTGTTATAATAAAAATAAACTGGCAAGTTTATCTGTGAGTATTGTTTTAAAAGCATTGTAGTTCAGTATATTATGGATTGATAGATCTTGTTCATAAATCTTTGTTGTAGGAGGAAAAATAGAATGGTTTCAGATTAAAGAAGACAGCAATACTAGCTGGCCTCAGATGATATGCAGCTTTGCTCAGGAAAATGAGGAAGCAGATGACTCTGCAAGTGAGGAGGAGGACCATGAGCAGTTAAATGAATCAACTGAGGATGTTGAACAGGCAGAGCAGAGTCTTGGTCCAAGTGTTAAACCACACTCTAATTCTGAGGAGATGGGGAATTCTAACATGGAGGGGAAGGAACAGTCAGATCCTGAGAGAGAGGTACTCAAGAAGGAGCAGCATATGGACACTGACAAAGTAGATGGTGGTACAGACAAACCATCATGTACAACAAAGCAAACTGAGACATGCGTCTGAGGATTCTGGATGTGATCAACAAGAAGATAAAATATGCCCTGAGCAAACTACTTCAATTTTCCCATACACACTGATTCTGACTGCCTTTTAAACAAAGTTTATTTATGTTCTTTCAAAGACCATGTTAAAAAGAGTGCTTGACATTACTTGCAACTAATAACTAAATGCTAGAATTTATGTTTCTTACACTAATTGTATTCTGTAGGATCTAGAAGAATAATTGATAGATTTCTGAAAAAATGATTCCTTCTGTGTATGGTAAATCCACCCAAAACTATAATTTAAAATTTGCAAGGAAGATGGCTAGCACTGAGATCTCTCTGCTGGAGAAAGACTTCCCTGCATAAAGACAGGGAAGAAGATTGGGGATTTCAAATTCCTGGACTGCTGCATTGGCACTGACAGCTCATCACCCATGAAGGAAAAGTACAGTGGGGACAGAGGGGGCTGGGAAAGCTGTAGGGTGTTTGATCATCTTTTAATTTTTTTCTGAAAAGATGAGCTTACATTTTAACATTTATATAGCTAGCTTTCTTTGACCTTAGTCTGTAGATTAACCAATTCCTGCCCGTAGGACATCTTATGACATCTTGGACTTGTGAAGATATCGGGATGATACCAGCAGCAACAGGCATCATCCTGTTTTTTTTTTTTTTTCCTGCTAGGATTCCCTTCAATGTAAAAGCCGCTAGATTGCTTTTATAGGCAACGGGGAGGGGATCTCCCTCCACCCACAGGCGACTCTTCGGGCTCTCCTGTGCGATTAGGGAGCCCAGGATCCAGTGCCCCCAGCTCTGGTCCCTGGCCAGCTCTATGATCCTGGGAAGCTGGAAGTGTTGTTATCACTGCGATTTATTTTTTCTGGAAAGCAGAGATCAATGTTTTGGGTTTTTTTTTTTTTCTCTCTCTCTAGGGTAGAAAGATCTAGGGTCTTATAGACCCCAGATATCTCCATAAAGAGGACCTGTTGTACCTTATTACTTTTACAAGGGATGTTTACATTTCTTGTGATAGGAATAAAAGTGATCAGAAAAAAAATTAAAGGGACTGTGTAAGAATATAATAAATAAAAAAAACTTTTAAAGAGGCGTTCCACCCAGGGGGGCCATCAAAAAAAAAAAAATTAAAAGTCAGCAGCTACAAATACTGCAGCTGCTGACTTTTAATTGGACACTTACCTGTCCCTGGGTCCAGCGATGCAGGAGATCGAAGCCCCGCTCGTCCCCCCCCCTCCGCTCGTCGGCGCCGGCATTTCAACTGTGGGCGCCGGGCTGTAGCCTGGCACCCACTGCGCATGCGCGAGCAGCGCCGCGCGCCGTGATTGGCTGCGTAATCACCTGGGACCTGAAATGGGTCCCAGATGATTGACAGGAGGGAGGGAGCAGAGCGGAGCCCTTGCTGTGCTGAGGGGGAAGTGATGTCACCAGCCCAGGCAAAGGAAGAAGCAGACTACGAGGGACCACCTAGCAACAGGCATTTAGAGGTAAGTGGAAAAAAAAAAAATATCCAAATTTTTTTGGGTTTTTTTTTTTTTAGAATTTTTGAGGTATTTTTTTTTTTTTTTGGGTGGAACCCCACTTTAAGCGCCCCTGTCCTACATACGTAGGTCACGCCCGCAAATGTAAACGGCCTTCTCACCATGCATGTGAGGTATCTCTGCGAGTGTTATAGCAAGAGCAATAATTCTAGTGCTTGACCTCGTCTGTAAATCTAAACTGGTAACCTGTAAAAAAAATAAAACGTTGCCTATGGAGATTTTAATTACCGTAGTTTGACATTCCATGAGCGTGCGCAATTTTAAAGAGTGACATGTTAGCTATGTATTTCTGGTTTTTAGGCTACTTTCACACTGGGGCAGGCGGGTGCCGGCTGCTTTACCATCGTTTTAGCGGCACTATTCGGCCGCTAGCGGGGCGCTTTTAACCCCCGTTAGTGGTCGAAAGAGGGGTAAAACCACCGGCAAAGCGCCGCTGCCCCATTGTTTTCAATGGGTAGGGGCGCTTTATACACTTCTCCTACAGCGCTGCAAAGATGCGGCTTGCAGGACTTTTTCGACCGTTTTGCAAGCGCACCGCTCCAGTGTGAAAGCCCGAGGGCTTTCACACAGGAGAGGCTCTTTACAGGCGCTATTTTTAGCGCTGTAGCGTCTGTAAAGCGCTTCAGTGTGAAAGTAGCCTAACATGTAGGAGAGAAATGCCCGAATTGTTGGCTGCTATGAAAGTAGTTAATAATCCACTGCCATTTGCTGCAGGTACAGTACTCAACATCTCTTTGACAGGTAACACCCCTGAATTTGTGTCACTGTTTCCTGTCAAATCAGGTTTTAATAGTCCCCTATAGTCCCCACTAATGGAACCAATTTAAAGTGCTTACTGATCATGTAAGCCTCATGTCAACTTTAAGTAATCACATGCGGGCTTCATTCACATTGTAAGCCTTCAACCTGCTGATGCTGCTACAGGCTAAAAATTCCAGTGTGCATCTGTTGGACACAACTACAGTATTAAAAAGAATGAATTAAAAAATAAAAGTGGAAAAAGCTTACATTTTAAGCCTATAATAAAAAAAAGCAAAATTGTGTACCAAATAAAAGCCATATATGCTTCTATCCTTATAAAAAATATTAATAAAAATGACTTGGGTATGCAAATGTATTCATAAAGTTACAGTCAAGTTAACCAACATGGTGATGCTGCTAAATTTGGCTTGGGCATCTTGGATTCAGTGACTTCAAGTTAGAAGAAGGTAAATATCTGTTCATGCACTTATATGGGTGCACAACCACACAAGAGTATAAGAATGGAGTGTGTGCTCTAATATTATATTAGGAAAATGTAGTAAACTTGTTATATATACACAAGCTTTGGGTTTTTCATATTGAAAATGTATTTGTTACTATTTGTGAGGTCAGTCATTTTGTATAAACAATTAAATACCACCTTGTTTATTTGTTTGCATGTGGAGCTGCTCTGGGTGTTTTAACTTTATGGGGGGCTGTAGTTTTCAGCATGTGTTTTTTGTTGCTGTATTTTTTTAGTCCATTATCACAGATTCCTTTAAAGCGGTGTTCCACCCTAATTTTCAACCAGGGCCGCATTTGTTGCCGATCCCTTTGCCATTCATTTTTGAATAGTGATATTTTTATTTTATGTATGGTTTGTAGAAATCGCTCCACTTCCGTTGTTCCTCATCGTGGCTAGTTACCTAATTTCCTTTTTCCCCATTGGCTCTTGGGATACCAGTATCTTCAATCCCAGAATTCAATGAGCATCCTCCGCTTTTAGCATCGCGGTATTTCAAAAACAGAAATTACGAGATGCAAGGCAGAAGTAGGTGCCATTTTTGAATGGGGAACTCATTGTTTTTATTGTTACGCCAACCTGCAATACACATAGTGGGCTGTGATTAGTTCCCACTGACCATGCGTGAGATCGGGAGGTGCATGCTGGGTAGCCAGCTGCACCCAATGCCAGAAGAAACTCCTAGCAAGCTTAAAATGCCCACACTCTGGATGGTTGCTTGCTGGTTAAGGAGGGTACAGTGAGTTCTAATACCTTTTACAAAGACAGAAAACTGTCATATGCCGATTATAGGTTGCTCAAGCAGCGACTATCACGTGTGTGATTTTTAAAATTAAAAAAAGGGCGGAGCTCCGCTTTAAAGTCAAATGGTATTGTTGGCATTATTGAAAAAATACTGCATGCCTATCAAATGGGCTTTCCTATTGTTCCTGTGAATGGAAGCAAACATAGTTATTGGCTATTAAAAAAACAAAACATACATTTTAAATCCGAACAACATTTCAGTACATTTCTCACTGCAGCTTTTATTTAAACAATGCAAGTATACAGCTTTTTATTTTTGTGCAGATACACATTGCCCTACATAATAGTGGCAATGATATCATTTCATTCACCACAGGGTGTCAAAGTGTATTTGAGCTGATGAAAAATTATTTTAATCCTATGAGAATTCAGTATCCCCGAGTATACTTGGGCATTTTTTACACATTCCTCTGGGTGTAGATGACAAATTCATGAAGGCCTTGTGCCACTTACATTATATATATATATATATATATATATGTGTGTGTGTGTGTGTGTGTGTGTGTGTGTGTGTATATATATGTATATATATAATAAAAAGTCTGTTAAAATGTCAGGCATCTGTGATGTAAAAAAAAAAAAAATGAGACAAATCATTTCCGAACTTTTTCCACCTTTTAATGTGACCTATAAACTGTACAAATCAATTGAAAAACAAACTGAAGTATTTTGAGGGGGGGGGGGGGTAAAAAATAACAAAAACTAAAATTAATGTGGTTGCCTGTGCACATCCTCTTATAACTGGGGATGTAGCTGTGTTCAGAATTAGGCAATCACATTCAAACTCATGTTAAATAGCAGTCTGTACACACCTGCCATCATTTAAAGTGCCTCTGATTAACCCCAAATAAAGTTTAGCTGTTCTAGTAGGTTTTTTCTCTTTTCCATTTTCTTAGTCGCATCCTTCAGCAAAAGCCATGGGCTGCAGAGCGCTTCCAAAGCATCAGAGGGATCTCATTGGTAAAAGGTATCAGTCAGAGTACAAAAGAATTTCCAAGGCATTAGATATACCATGGAACACAGCAGGGCTCAAAATTTCAAGTCATGAGCTACTAGCCAGGCCTTAAGGGTTACTCGCCACCAGTTGTCCCACCCAACCCCCGCCCCTATACACAACCTCAAAAAATGACACTTAAATGTTTTATGCAGAATTAAGTTGCACAAATAAATATTAACAACAACTTTATCACCCGTGCCCATCAATACAGCCTTACCCATGTCCATCAACACAGCATGACCAGTGCCCACTAACGCAGCCTCACCTGTGTCCATCATTGCAGCCTCACCCGTGTCCATCATTGCAGCCTAAACCGTGCAGCCTCACCCGTGTCCATCATTGCAGCCTCACCCGTGCAGCTTCACCTGTGTTCATCATTGCAGCCTCATCAGTGCAGCCTCACCTGTGTCCATCATTGCAGCCTAACCCATGCAGCTTCACCTGTGTCCATCATTGCAGCCTAACCCGTGCAGTCTCACCCGTGCAGCTTCAGCTGTGTCCATCATTGCAGCCTCACCCGTGCAGTCTCACCTCTGTCGATCATTGCAGCCTCACCCTTGCAGAGAGGGTGTCCGGATCGTTATAGAGTGGAGGAAGAGGAGAGCCGGCTTTACCACAGAGGGGGGTTTGCACACTGTATTAGCTTACATTACAATTGCAGCCCCGCCCTCTTGACCCCACACCTGTAACAGACAGAACTCCTGTCCAAGGCCTGTCACAGGTGCAGGGTCAGGAGGGCGGGGCTGTGTGGGACGGTGCGTGGACTGCAATTGCAATGTAAGCTGATACAGCATGCAAACCCCGCTCTGTGATAAAGCCGGCTTTCCTCTTCCTCCACCCTCTCTGTTCCTTCACACTCTTTTCCCATTCATCCCCGCTCCCAGGCAGCCCAGCTCCTCGCCAAACCTCATTTTCCACTCCTAACAGTGACATTACCAAGAACTGGACATCCCTCCAAAATTGATGCAAAGACGAGAAGAAAGCTGGACAGGGAGGCTGCCAAGATGCCTACAGCAACATGCAACATTAAAGGAGCTGCATGAATATCTGGCAAGTACTGGCTGTGTGGTACACGTGACAACTATCTCCCATATTCTTCATGTGTCTGGACTATGGGGTAGTGTCAAGATGGAAGCCTTTTCAAAAACATCCAAGCCCCACTAAATTGTGCAAAAACACATCTGAAGTCTTCCAAAAGCATGTGGGAAAATGTGTTATGCTCTGATGAAACCAAGGTTGAACTTTTTGGCCATAATTCCAAAAGATATGTTTGGCGCAAAAACAACACTGCGCATCACCAAAAGAACACCATATCAACAGTGAAGCATGGTGGTGGCAGCATCATGCTTTGGGGCTGGTTTTTCTTCAGCTGAAACAGGGGCCTTAGTCAAGGTAGAGGGAATTATGAACAGTTCCAAATACCAGTCAATATTGGCACAAAACCTTCAGGCTTCTGCTAGAAAGCAGAACATGAAGAGGAACTTCATCTTTCAGCATGACAACGACCCAAAGCATACATCTGAAATCAACAAAGAAATGGCTTCACCAGAAGATTCAAGTTTTGGAATGGCCCAGCCAGAGCTTGGTGTCAGATTTGTCCGCCGCAATGTCGCAGTCCCGCTAAAAATCAGGGATCGCCGCCATTACTAGTAAAAACAAAAAAAATAAAAAGTCCATAAATCTATCCTATAGTTTGTAGACACTATAACTTTTGCGCAAGCCAATCAATATATGCTTATTGGGATTTTTTTACCAAAAATATGTAGTAGAATACAAATTCATTTATATAGTGAGAGGCGCTAATATAATGAGAAAAATTGCATGAATAGTGATGATGAAATAAACAACTAAGTAATATGTGAAAATCCTATTATCTATAGGTTCCAAAGAGGCGTGATTTGCAATCGTGCTATTCCTGCAAAGAAATATAAATAGAAGTGTTCTGTGACAAAAGCTTTATGAAAATAATTTTTCTATAAGTTCCATCTCCAACCTGGGCCGGTTCACCCCTCCTTAGGCCAACCTGGTGGCTCTGGGCTCTCCTGGAACCACCATATTGATACTGAACTTAGCATGGACACCCAATCAACATAGCGCAGGGTAGATCAGAACTCCTGGACTCAAGCAATCCAACAGCCTCAGCCTCCCAAGTAGCTGGGATTATAGATGCACACCACTGCAACTTCTATTTATATTTCTTTGCAGGAATAGCACGATTGCAAATCACGCCTCTTTGGAACCTATAGATAATAGGATTTTCACATATTACTTAGTTGTTTATTTCATCATCACCATTCATGCAATTTTTCTCATTATATTAGAGCCCCTCACTATATAAATCACATTTTTCACTGCACTAGAAATTCATCTAGTTTGGGGGATAGCAGCTTCAATATTTGTATATTTAATTTAGTGATGCAAGGTTTATATAAAATATTTCTTTTAGAATACAAATTGGCCTAAACTGCTGAAGACATTCGATTTTTATAGCGCAAAAAATAAAAACTCCAGAGGTGATCAAATACCACCAAAAGGAAAGTCTATTTGTGGGAAAAAAAGGACATCAATTTTGTTTGGGTACAGTGTCGCACGACCACGCAATTGTCAGTTAAAATAATGCAGTAATAATTAAATATAAAGTACTTGTGCGCTGCTATGGACCTCGCAACCAACCTAAACTGATATACAAAATAAATACCCCCCACTGCCGCCATACTTTCTACAGCGCTGTTTTTAAGAGTTTCATGTGAGTGTATCTCTTTTTAATAAATTTTGAATTTGTTTACGGAATCACACTATGTGGCTTTTCTCCTTTTTATCATATCATATGGCCATCGGTTTCCCATCATTATCCTGTGGGACCCATCAGTGTCTGGTCAGTTCTCGGACTTCTACTTCCATCATCATCCTGCAATATCCATCATTACCCACCACCCAAGCCTGACTTGACCCAGTCGGGCGTATGCCCCCTTGGGTCCACGTCATCTGGTAAGCCTCCTCACAGTTGGTGGTGGTGTGTCTCCTCTGTGTCCACCTCAGATGTCACTCATTTGCTATGTTCTTCACATGAAGTCACTGATAATTTTGAATCTTATTTATATGGAGGACTTTTCCTATATGTTTTTTGAGCGCTACACATAATTTTTATTTTTTAGCGCAAAAAATAAAAACTGCAGAGGTGATCAAATACCACCAAAAGGAAAGTCTATTTGTGGGGAAAAAAGGACATCAATTTTTTTTTGGGTACAGCGTCGCACGACCGTGCAATTGTCAGTTAAAGTAACGCAGTAATAATTAAATATAAAGTACTTGTGTGCTGCTATGGACCTCGCAACCAACCTAAATTGATATACAAAATAAATACCAAAGAATAATATATCACCCTAAAAATACACATGAAAAAACTGTAAGCATTAGCAAGTGACCTCAACAAAACAAATAATGATAATAAAAATGGTGTGCTAATTCAAGGAGCTATGCAGCAAAAAAAAGGCAAAAATGCAGTAATAAGTGATAATGTGCGATAATGTTGTGAAACAATGATAAAGTGTGCAGATTTAAGAAGCTATGCAGCAAAAATAAACAAATAAGCATGAATGTTTATCACTTATATAAAAAAAAAGCAATAGTATGCAATATTAAGTGAAACAGTGATAAAGTGCGCTAATACAAGAAGATATGCAGAAAAATTAGACAAATATGTAAGAATGACTTCTCCTAATTTGAAAAAAAAAAAAAATGTAGTGATATGAGATAATATGTGAAACAGTGATAAAGTGCACTATTTCAAGAAGCTAAGCTACAAATACAATATATGCGATAATATATGAAACAGTGATAAAGTACTCAGATCAAAAGCAGATATTCATCTGATTTTACATAAAAAATATTATGATAAGTCCCAAATAATAAAGTGCATGTGCATCAAAAAGTGATGGGATGTGAAGTTCAAGTGCTCAAAAAAACAGTTCTTGAAAGCTGTGAACACAGTTGCTCCCACTATCCAGGTATCCACCAGGAGTGTGTTCTAGCAGCTTGCCTTAAACAAAGACCACAACAGGTCTAGTGGCGCTTTGTTTTAAATATCCTTAACGGCAGTTCATGTTCCACTCTCCTCTCCTGCATCAAAATCCATACCTGGTCGGACAGGGCTTTATTATATGGATCCTTTATGGACAATAACATTCCACTCTCCTCTCCTCTCCTCTCCTCTCCTTATAGCATAAATCCAGGGATGTAGTATATGGCTTCGTAACTGAGGATAAATGTCCGCTATGATGTATTAGATCGTCTCCTCTCCTCCATTCACAGGCCATACAAGACAAATAAGACAAATAAGAATAGTATAGTAACTTCACAGAAGAAATGGTTTTATTAAAACATATCTTACATCTAGGTTAAAAGCAAGCAGTATTGATAAAATCCCTACTTCCAGTCTCGGCTGTGACCAGAAGTGATGTCACCGGCTCCTCCTACACATTATGTCACTGGTCACGTGACTTTTTCGAGGATCAGTGTGTCGTATCGCAAAAAATGGCCTGGCCAGGAGGGTGTGAAACCTTCCGGAGTTTAAGTGGTTAAAGGTGAAAAAATCTCATTTTTTTACATCACAGAAACCTGACATTTTAACAGGGATGTGTAGACTTTTTATATCCTGTGTGTGTGTGTGTATATATATATATATATATATATATATATATATATATATACACAATATCTCCCAAACTCAACACACAGCCATTAAACCGCTGGCAACAAAAGTGAGTACATCCCTAAGTGAAAATGTCCAAATTGGGCCCAAAGTACCAATATTTCGTGTGGTCACCATTATTTTGCAGCACTGGCTTAAGCCTCCTTGGCATGGAGATCACCAGAGCTTCACAGGTTGCCACTGGAGTCCTCTTCCACTCCACCATGATGACATTACGGAGCTGGTGGATGTTAGAGACCTTGCGCTCCTCCACCTTCTGTTTGAGGATGCCCCACAGATGCTCAATAGGGTTTAGGTCTGGAGACATGCTTGGCCAGTCCATCACCTTTTACCCTCAGCTTCTTTAGCAAGGCAGTGGTCGTCTTAGAGGTGTGTTTGGGGTCGTTATATTGGAATACTGTCCTGCGGCCCAGTCTCCGAAGGGAGGGGATCATGCTCTGCTTCAGTATGTCATAGTACGTGTTGGCATTCATGGTTCCCTCAATGAACTGTAGCTCCCCAGTGGCGGCTGCATTTATGCAACCCCAGACCATGACACTCCCACCACCATGCTTGACTTTGCAAGACACACATGTCTTTGTACTCCTCACCTGGTTGCTGCCAGACCCGCTTGACACCATCTGAACCAAATAAGTTTATCTTGGTTTCATCAGACCACAGGACGTGGTTCCAGTAATCCATGTGCTTAGTCTGCTTGTCTTCAGCAAACTGTTTGCGGGCTTTCTTGTGCATCATCTTTAGAAGAGGCTTCCTTCTGGGATGACAGCCATGCAAACCAATTTGATGCAGTGTGTGGTGTATGGTCTGAGCACTGACAGGCTGACCCCACACCCCTTCCACCTCTGCAGCAATGCTGGCAGCACTCATATGTCTATTTCCCAAAGACAACCTCTGGATATGACACTGAGCACGTGCACTCAACTTCTTTGGTCGACCATGGCAAGGCCTGTTCTGAGTGGAACCTGTCCTGTTAAACCGCTGTATGGTCTTGGTCACCATGCTGCAGCTCAGTTTCAGGGTCTTGGCAATCTTTTTATAGCCTAGGCTATCTTTATGTAGAGCAACAATTCTTTTTTTCAGATCCTCAGAGAGTTCTTTGCCATGAGGTGCCATGGTAAACTTCCAGTGACCAGTATGAGAGAGTGAGAGCGATAACACCAAATTTAACACACCTGCTCCCCATTCACACCTGAGACCTTGTAACACTAATGAGTCACATGACATCGGGGAGGGAAATCAGATAATTGGGCCCAATTTAGACATTTTCACATAGGGGTGTACTCACTTTTGTTGCCAGCGGTTTAGACATTAATGGCTGTGTTTTGAGTTATTTTGAGGGGACAGCAAATTTACACTGTTATACAAGCTGTACACTCAAAAATTTCAGATGATTTCAAAGCCATGTTCAGTGTGAGCGAGGGCCGAATCCTGAAGCTGTACCAGAGTGAAGGCAAAACGGAAAATTTATATCAAATACTTACCGTAATTTTCCTTTCCTGATGGACTCCATGGCAGCCTACGTATGGGGGTTAATCCCGCCTCTCATACCTCATAGGACCCCACTCCCATAAATCTTTGCTTCTAGACAGAGACTGTGTTCCGTAACTTAGCCTACTCCAGCAACTGGGAGGGAACTCCTGCTGCCATGGAGTCCATCAGGAAAGGAAAATTACGGTAAGTATTTGATATAAATTTTCCATTTTCCTGACAGACTCCATGGCAGCCTACGTATGGGAAATAACTAGCCATACACACCCGGGTGGGCAATTGCTGGTTTAAAGAAAAAAAGGTTTAATTGGCACCATCAACAGATAATATGTGCAAACCAAAGTTAACCGTAGACAAAGAAGCCGGTTCTACACAATAGTGTGTCATAAAAGTGTTAATTGATGACCATGAGGCCGCTTTACAGATTACGTCTGGAGGCACATGTCGGGATGCTGCCCATGATGTAGAGACGCTCCTGGTAGAATGAGCGGTCACCGCCTCCGGAGGAGCCAAACCCTTAGACCTGTAAGCCCATTGAATAGCTTGAACGATCCATGCTGCGATGGTTCTAGAGGAGGCCCGTGAACCCTTGTTCTTGCCGTGAAAAAGTACAAACAGATGATCAGACTGGCGGAAAGAAGCAGTGGCTTCTAGGTATTGCTTCAGAATCTGTCCAACATCTAGAGGGTGAACACCAGAGTCCTCAGTGGATCTGAAAGTAGGGAGGACAATCTCCTGATTTTCATGGAAGATGGTTGTTACTTTTGGATTCGATCCTAACATGGGGATCAAGACTACACGATCTGGGAAGAAGGTAAGGAAAGGTTCTTTGTATCCTAGGGATCCAATTTCAGAAACTCTCTTGGCCGATGTTATGGCCACTAGAAAGACCACTTTGAGAGAAAGCTCTCTAATCGATGACTGATCCATATGCCGTATCTCCTTTTCTGAGAAGAAATCCAAGACGAGAGGAAGATCCCATTTAGAGAATCTTGGTCTTTTCTGAGGCCTAAGCCTCATTGCTCCCTTGAAGAACTGCCTAGTAAAGGGGTGTCTGGCCCATGATATGCCTGTAAAGGCTGAGATTGCAGAAATCTGGACCCGCAAGGAACTCACCGATAGGGACAGATCCAGGCCAGTTTGTAGAAAACCTAGAACATCCTGAATCCTTGGATTACTACAGGATCCATTGGTGGAAATCACATAGTCCGCAAACTTCGCCCAAATCCTCTGATACACTCTGTTGGTGCCCGCTCTTCTGGCATTCAACAATGTAGCAATAGCTGTACTTGGACAACCTAGTGCTTCCAACCTTCTCCTCTCAACCACCAAGCCATCAGATGGAGCTGGGATGGACAAGGGTGAAGAGACGCTCCCTGCAGCAGGAGATCTGGTCTGGACGGGAGAGGAACCGGCTCTCGGTAACTGAGCTGCATCAGGAGAGGAAACCATGGCCTGTTGGGCCAGAACGGAACAACTGCCAGCACCTCGACATTCTCCCACCTGAGCCTCGAAAGGAAACGAAGAATGACTGGAACTGGGGGAAAGGCATAGGCCCTGTGGAATCTCCACTGGTCCGTCAGGGCATCCACTCCGAAGGCCTGGGAACAGCGACACCTCGTGTAATATTTTCCCAGCTTGAAATTGCATGGGGATGCAAACAGGTCCACTTCCGGCATCATCCCTAGAGACAGGAGCCAATCGAAAACTTCGGCGTGGAGGGACCACTCGTTGTTGTCCAGGGTGACTCTTGAAAGGAAGTCTGCTTGGACATTCTGAATTCCTGGGAGATAAACAGCGGATAGATTTGTTAAGTTCGTCTGGGCCCAGGACATGATCGGGCTTACTTCCCTCAGTAAGGAGAGACTGCGGGTGCCCCCCTGTCTCTTGATGTATGATACTGCGGTCGTGTTGTCCAGTCTCAGGAGGACTGAGGCTCCTGATATCAGATGGAGAAAGGCTTGAAGGGCACGGAAGGCAGCTCTGAGCTCCAGGACATTTGAGACTATCCCTTGGGATGGGAAGTCCCACCTGCCTTGGGCTATCTCCGTCAGACAGAGAGCGCCCCATCCTCTGTTGCTCGCATCCGTTGTCACTGTAATCCAGGAGACAGGTGCTATGGAGTGACAATTGAGGAGGTTCTTCCGTAGCAGCCACCAGGGGAGGCCCTCCCGCATGGAGGTGGTTACCCGCACCAGATGGTCTCGAGACCCTGGATCCCATTGCTGGAGAAAACCCTTCTGAAAGGGCCGCATTTTCCACTGCGCCCACCTCACCATGGGGGCTGTGGCTACCATAGTGCCGATTATTTTGAGACACTGAGAGGCTCTGAGGAGAGTTGCTGACAATGCTAGGCGAATTCTCTCTCGAATTACCGGAATCTTCTCCAAAGGAAGAGAGATGGTGCTCTCCACTGTGTTGAATAGGGCTCCGAGGAACACTAGAGCTTGTGTCGGAACTAGGTGACTTTTCTCCCTGTTCAATAGCCAACCGAACTCCGTCAGAGTAGATATGACTTGATCCCGATGTGACAATATCTGTTCCCTGTCCTGCGACAGTAGGAGTAGGTCGTCCAAGTAATGGTGTAACCGAATGCCTTTTACTCGGATTAGAGCTACCACAGCCAATAAGAGCTTCGAAAACACTCGAGGCGATGTTGTGAGCCCGAATGGGAGACAGGTAAATTGGAGATGCCTCTGGCCTACTGCAAATCGGAGATACCTCTGGAAATCTTTTGCGATCGGCACATGAAAGTAGGCGTCTTTCAGGTCTATGGAGACCAGCCAATCTCCTGGTTGTACTGTTTGTCGGATTGTCAGCAGGGTTTCCATCTTGAATTTTTCCTTCTTGATGAAGGAATTTAGATGTGTCAGGTCGATTACTGGTCTCCAAGAGCCAGTCTTTTTGAGGACCATGAAAAGGGGGGAATAAATTCCAAGAAATCTTTCTTCTGATGGAACTTGAATGGCGGCCCCCTGGGCAATCAGAGAGTCTGTATACGATAGAAGAATTTGTCTTTTTTCTTCTGAGTGCGGAAGGACCGTAGGCACAAACCGGTGACTGGGTGGATTGGTGAAAACCCAAGTGTGACCTGAGGAGACCGTTTTTACGGTCCAGTAATCTTGAATCGAGGCTGCCCAGACGTGCTGATACCGGAGTAAACGAGCTCCTACTTGCACTACCTGGACAGGCGTCGTATCAAAAGGACTTGGAAGTCTCCCGACCACTTGACGGGGCTGACTTTGAGGATTTTTGGCCTAAAGGCTGGCCTCTCCTCCAGTTTTTCCTAAACTCCCGACCAGGTCTGTAGCGACGCGCATCTCTAGCGCGTTCTGGCTCTTGTCTGGGTTGAGTCCTTCTTTGATTAAGGATGCGACGGTCCTGGGGTAAGAATCCTGACTTGCCCCCAGTAGCACGGGAGATAGCAGAATCCAGTTTGTTTCCGAAGAGTGAGGAGCCTTCGAAAGGAATCCTGCACCAGGCCTGCTTAGAGGCAGGGTCTGCAACCCATGGACGTAACCAGAGGGCACGTTTTGCTGTAACTAATGAAAGCATGACACGTGCCACGAGACGAATAATGTCGATGGATGCTTCTCCCAGGAAGACCGAAGCCAGCTTCAGCTCATGTACTGGAGATCTCTTGAATAAGTCCTCAGACACAATTCCTAGAGCTGCACCAACATCATCCGTCCAAGACTCCATAGCTTTTGACAAAGCTGCAAGGGCCAGAGCCGGTTTACAAGCCATCCCTGCCGTGATATAGATACGTTTTAAGTCCGTATCAATCTTCCTCTCCAGACCATCCTTGAAAGAGACGGTATCCTCTAGAGGTAGCGTAACATGTCTCACCAGCCTCATAAGAGCTGCATCGACAAGGGGGGCTGATTCAAGATGTTTTACTTCATCATTCTTGAAAGGGTACATCTTTGCAACCTTGGAAATCAAGGAGTTTTTCCTATCAACTTTACCCCATTCATCCGAGATGATTTCACCCAGTTCACCCAGGAAGGGGAAGTTCGGGCGATCCTTCTTAAGGTGTTTAAAGTATCTCCTCTGTTTAGAGGGTGCTTCTACTGGTTCTTCCCATCTCAATGCGTCTTTAACCGCTCTGAGCAGCTGAGGAACCAGGGAGAAGTCAAAACCTGCCCCAGGTTCAATTATCTCTGCTTCGCTGTCCGAGGAACCGCTAAAAGAGAGACTATGATGAGATGGGCCTGGAACTTCGGACTCAATTTCTTCAGCAACTGGAGCTATAACAGAAGGAGGAATTACTGCCCGGTCAAAATCTGCTTTGTTAAGAGATTCTTGGACCACTTTCCTGACCAGAGCCTCCACTTGCTGGTCCTCAGCTCCTCTCTCCTTCGTGGCTCTCGAAAAGCACAACTCACAGAGAGATTTACCCTCTGGGACCTGAGTTTTACATCCCCAGCAAGCTCTCCTCTCAGGGCGGCTGGAATGGCGGGGGGAATGATGGCTAGATTTAGACCTTGACCCCTCTTTGCGGTGTCTGGAAGATGACCTAGTACGTCTAGAACCCGACGTAGACTGGTGATGATGAGACCTAGACTGGTCCTTTTCTTTATGTGCCGATAACTGTGGTTCAGACCTAGAAGGGCTGCAGGGGAGAAAAAGAATACTTTGTTCCTAAATAGTACCCCAACCAATACAGGCAGAATGAAAATAAAAATACTTCATCCTACCTGCGGTGTAAGGGTTGGCCACAAGGGGGCGGTGACACATCCATGGCGACAGAATCAAAAGACTGCAAACAATCAATAAGAGACAAATAACTATGTATACTTTCAGCTTTCTCTTTCCCCTATTTGGAGAAAGAGACCTAGACACAGGAAGGTACAGCAAAGCTCCTTACCTCAGAAGCCAGAGAGATGGACACAGGGAAGCCGCTGCCTAAGCAAAAGAGCAACCCAAACCATAGCTGTATGTGACAGCTATTTGAATCTGCCGCCTGTGATGACGTCATCGCGGCCACAGCGTCCCTACGCTGTGACCGACGCCGCTCCACGGCGCTCGCGCGCATGCGCAGTCGCCGTCATCACGCGCGGACTGCGCAGGCGCGAACCAAGCCTCGATCTCAATCGAGACTTCGCAGCTGCGCAGTCGGAGCGGGGAAGCGGCGGACTGGAACGCAGATGCGTCCCAGCCGCCATGGCCACTAGGAAGCAATTTAAAAGACAAGACAACACACACAACAGGCTGCCAAAACTCAAAAACAGAAGAGCATACATTACCACGGCACCTGAGGGGATCCATCCTGGAAATGGGAGCAAGAGGAGCGCTCACCGCACGCCCGGGGTAATCATGAAGGAGGCCTCCCGCTAATAGCTGGGACGTTTGGCCGCAATGCCGCTTCCCAGCCAATGGCCGGTACAATCAGCTCTTCCAGGCATCAGAGTGCACCCCGTATGTCCGCCCTGCTAATAGCTGGGGAAGCTGGACCTCAATAAGACACCGCCATCATCAAAACGTGCGAACCACCAGGACTGGATCAACAAAACTTTCATAAGGTAAGATACACCTTGGTCCTAGGAGGAGGACAAAAAAGGAACACAGTCTCTGTCTAGAAGCAAAGATTTATGGGAGTGGGGTCCTATGAGGTATGAGAGGCGGGATTAACCCCCATACGTAGGCTGCCATGGAGTCTGTCAGGAAAGGAATACTGTGGAGGGGAGGACCTCTCAATTTTTTCTATGCAGGAAGGTTGTCCTGTTGAGTCATGGGGGTGGAGCCAACAGAAAGTTAGATTGACATGATGAGTTACAGGAAATGTGTGTTGTTGAAAAACCAGTGGCATGCTTCTCTGTATAAACCAGGAGCCTTTTTGCATTTCTGTTGTTCCTTTTTGAATTGGTAACGAGTCTAAATTACACCCTGACCAATTCAATTTGGAGATGGAGCAGATACTGTATGATGCATTTGTATGATGCAACTTAGGGAAACTCTAAAATTCTCTATTGCCATCAGAACAGGAATAGGGGGGTAATCACCCCCGTTTCTGTTCCCTGACACTATTTCTGGCAAATACTGGCAGTCAAATGAAAACTGGCTGCAGCTCAGTTTAGATGCTTCAATGGGAAATACCATGTAACAACATTATTGCCACACCATATATTTACACTGTTTCTGTGGAGCTGTAGTAGTATAGATGGAGGAATCTAATAGAATCTAGTTGTATTGTTGAAATAAAACAATCCAATATTGTATGGCCAGCTTTCCTATATTTCTTGTAAATGTAAGAGAACTATTGAATGTTAATTTGATGCCCCTTAGGTACTGATGAGTGTCCATTTAGACCCCTTCACGCTGGACATCCTTCCTTTTAAAAATTAAAATCGAATCAGAAAATTGTCAGCCTATCAGCTGCTGCATCCAGTCAGATGCAGCCACTTTCAGGTATTCTGACAGCCGCTGGTGCTGTATAGCATGGTTGCAGGAACCTGTTGGATTCTAGCCAGCCGGCTGAATGAAAGCAGTCTATATAAGTCCTGTATTATTATAATAAACATAATAATAATAATGTATGGCCAGCTTTACTATATTACTTTAACATAAGTGAACTATTGGATGTTAGTTGCTTCTAGTCCTTACCAGTGTTCATAAGTGCCTCCCAGGACTTTCCTGGCCTCTGCTAATGACAGGTCTGCAGCATGTTTCCAGCAGATGAATGATACTCTGGGGAATCCACTTAGCAACCTTGCATGGAACAAGCACTTCTCTCAAGAGAAACAGTGTGTTTTCAAGTCTATAGTTGCTTAAACACACAGATTGAGTACAGGCTCAACAATATGTCAATGTCTTTTTTGGGGGATTCCCTTATGCCAGTGTTTCACTTGTCATCCTGCCAGGTATCCTTTAATGTTTAATATAAGCAGAGCACTCATAATGTGTCATTTTACCTTAACTTCAGAACCACTTGCAAATATTTTAAGGGGAAGTATTTGAATGGAAACACTCGTACTTCCTGGGGGGTGGAAAGGGAAAGGAGAAGGGCTAGGTTCACATTTGTGTAGGTTGGGAACCCATACATAATCACACACGTTCCTGACCCACAGACAAAATGTGCTGCTCTTTAGTAGACGCGTGGAGGGGGGCCATTATTTCTTAATGTCACCATCATGCAATGGAAAACGCAGCAAATTTTTGGGTGGGAGGTACCTGCATGGTGCTGCACCAATCACATTTTTAAAAAAAGGATCAGGGACTTTTTTTCCTGTGTTTCCCACAGGTACAGAGGCCAATGGGCTGAAGTGCCACCAAAAATGTCACACACAGGACCCGCACAAGTTTGGACCTACATGAAGTATTGGGTTTTGAACACATGGCTGGATTCTGTATACTGTGCTTCTTCAATGTAATGTTTCAAATACATGCTAATACTTAAAGTGTTACTAAACCCAGGACCCTACATTCACTAGATCTGGTCACCCACAGTACACAGAACATGGAAATGAAATTATTTTAGTAAATATAAACTGCTAAATACCTTTTCTCCTCAGCAGTATATAGCAGTCTTGTGACTTCTATCACTGTCTGGTTAAAGCTTGTTGGAGGAGTTTTCATTCCCCCTGATTGCCCTATGAGGATGCAGTACCCCTGACCCTCTGGACAGTGCTGATTGGCCCTGTGATGATCACATGCACTCTAGCAATACACACCAAACTGACAATGTGCAGCCTGTCCCCTAGCTTTATACTATCAGGAGATATATTGGGGACAGTGGAAGAAGAGGAGAATCAGAGGAGACAGGATCAAACAGCCATTTTACACAATGCAGAGGGCAACCCCTTAGGTTCCACAGTGAGTAAAACAAGCAAGCGTTACTGCATATACAGACTTCTTTTACTGTTGTGGGTTTAGTAACACTTTATCTTTATCTGTGGTCCTGGTCTGTCTAAGCCAGCAGTTCTCAACCCTGATACCTTGATAAGTCCAATTGTTGGTATCAGTGGCAGTATTAATATTCCCAAACATTGTTGTCAGTGGCCACAATAATAAGTCCCAGCATTGGTGTAGTAGCAATAATAGTAATTTCATGCACTTTTGTCAGAGGCAGTATTATTAACTCCCAGCACTGGTGTCAGTGGCAGTATTAATAACTCCCAGCACTGGTGTCAGTGGCAGTATTAATAACTCCCAGCACTGGTGTCAGTGGCAGTATTAATAACTCCCAGCACTGGTGTCAGTGGCAGTATTAATAACTCCCAGCACTGGTGTCAGTGGCAGTATTAATAACTCCCAGCACTGGTGTCAGTGGCAGTATTAATAACTCCCAGCACTGGTGTCAGTGGCTGCAATAATAACCTGCACCAGTGATTTTAGTGACTGCAGTAACAACCCCCAGCATTAGTGCCAATAACAGAAATAATAAATATTGGTGGTCACTGGCAGTTCTGTTAATCCCCTCTTACACTGATGGTCAGTGGTAGTGCTACTTAACCCCTTCTGAATCCCCTCCTGAGAAAATCGGATCTGACCCATGTGAAAGGGGCCTATGATGGGGCGTGGGTACTGCTAGAAGTGCCCATCCACATTTTATCACTGATGAGTAAAGGAGGAGACCAGCTGTCATGAAATTACAGGTTCTACAGAAAAAATGCTATAGATTAATGAAGAGTATAGATGGGTTGGAGTGTTCTTGCAGATCTTAAGGCAGATCATACTCCTAACATTTCTAAAAAAAAATTTAAAAAAGTTAAAGCTACAGTTTATGGGAAGGATTAGTTTACCTAACCCTCTAACTACTTATTGGCAGCCCAGGCTCATTGTAAGGTCTAAATGCAGATACCCTTGTAAGTAGTAAACAGCAGGCGAGTGTAGATTTACCTCAAGCAGCACCCCTTTCCTTAAAGCTAGGAGGACTTGCAGAAGTGAGTTGCCTCCAGGACTCAATACACAGGACTTAATTAACTATATACTCTGGCTGTAGACTGTCACTAGCATTCCCATATTAGAAGCACATGTACCATACTGCAATGTGAAAAACAAGATTAAAGCCACTCTAAAGAAATCAGGATAGGAGACTGGCAGCAGGCGTAATCGGTGAAAGTAGAAAAGGTCAAGGCAGGTGACAAACTGTGGAGATATCTATTAAACACCGCAATGGTGGGGGCAGGCAGTAGACAGACAGGAAATCATCCATAAAATGTAGCAATAGACAGCAACAGGAATAAACATTCAAAGATATGGGCACACTTGGTCAGCAGGAAAGCACTATCAAAAGCACTATGGCAAAGGCTGATGTACTCTAAATAAGGCAACTTCTGTGCCATTGATTAATGCCAGAGCTAGGGGGTTTGTGACCAGAGTAGTTACCCTGAAACTGACAAGAAAAACTGGGAAAGTATAGGGTGGCAGCCAGTATACTCTGGGTGGCTGCCTAACAATTGAAGAGTTGGGAGGGTGTGTGGCCAAATGCATTATCCCACAGCTAGCAAGGAAGACAGCAGGAGCTGGGAGACAGTATTAGTGTATACCTAGGGCGAGACCAGGTGTGCGCTCTGTCCAGTTTACAGCCAGCTGCAGGGTACTCTAAGAGCTGGGGACAGGTGTTCTGGGTCATTAACACCAGTCCATGCAAAACCCTGGGTAAGGTGCCTGTTCTGTGCAGATCCTAGATGCAGAGTGGAGGGAAGCTCTCCAAGGCTAAACCCTAGCTCAGATATGCCATATGACGCAAAGCCTGGAGACGTACCCTCAATCCATGCTGGTTACTGTTTTTGTTTCTGAGGTTTGCTTGGTTTCTTTGCATTAAGGAAAGGTGAGGTTCTTTGCTGGAAAGGGGAGTGAGATATTTGCTTGGGAAGAAGTAAATTCCATACTGGAGAAATTGCTCATGTTTTGTCAAGATTGTTGACAGATCTAGAAAATATGTTAGTAGCTACAGAGAGATGGGGGGGGGGGGGGGGTGCCACCTTGCTGGATGAGGGCACTTTGGGAGGTGAGTGTGTCATAATGTGCAAATATGCTGTGCATGCTTTCACATTATGGCAGGTGCCTTGGGGAGCCCCAAAGATTAGGCTCCACTTTCACAGACTATACAGTACACAAGTGTTTTCATATATTATGGATCCAGTTAAACTTCCATACTGTGTATGAGACATTTGAGTTCTTAAATTATAAAAAAAAATCAAGCCAGATACAGTCATGGTATATGAATTGCCATTACATGTTTTCCTTTGGTTATGCTTAAGGTTCTTGACCAATCAGGAAAACTAGGTTTTCCATGCACACAACAACAGTCTCCAAACTACAGCCACTGGCTACATCTGGCCCACTACAAGGTTTTATCTAGCCCCTAGCTATGGTCAGTGGCATATTGTCAATATGCACTTATTGAGGATTAAGGTCAGCAGAGACTGTCCAAGGTTGTCTGCTTCTGATGTAAATGAGGACTTTAATGGGTAACGTAATGTTAGAGGGGACATTGATGGGAACCCTGAACCATGAAAGAGGGGGACTCTGATAGGGACCAGTGTTGGCAGATGCAGTGCCCCTTTAAGTTCATTCCTTCCTGTTATGTCATAGATGAAGTGCCCATATACTATAAAGGCCAGGTGTGGGTGAGTCTGTCAGGGTATGGGAGCTGAATGCCCCAGAGCTGCCAAGATGTAGACCTACACTGAGCTCATCTAAAGGTTGCTCGCTATGCAGGGCTGAATTCCACGGTGAGGTGGTGCAGATCATGTGAAGACTAGATGGAGTTGCTCTGTCTACCCCTAACCTTCTGCTGCGGGTCCTGTACTGGGGTGCATATGGCCTTGGGGACAGAGTTCTCTCTTGTGTCAGTAATAGCTGAAACCTCAGAAAAGATGTTCCTGCTTGGGCAAAGCTATAGAAGGGACATTTGGAAGAGACTGGTATACTAACTGAAGGACCCTGACCCTCATGGGTCCTGTGACTCTTTGGGTGTATGGCCTAAGGCTGAGGACTTAGTATATCGGAGAAAGTGGTCCAAATGCTGCGGTGCTTCCTAGGAAAGAAACATAAGAAAAAGTGGCTCAAACATGTGAGTTGTGCTCTACACCAATGTTCTCAACTCCAGTTCTCAAGTACCCCCAACAGGTCATGTTTTTAGGCGTGCCATTATTTTGCATAGGTGAGTTGATCAGTTTTACTGCCTTAGTAATTACCACAGCCGTTTCATCTTGGGGAAATCCTGAAAACATGACCTGTTGGGGGTACTTGAGGACTGGAGTTGAGAAACATTGCTCTACACTATAAAGACTGCTACAGAATGTCTATTCATGCTCATGGTGTTCCAGGCAGAAGGTTCTGGCAGTATGTTGAATGTGCTGTGTTATTGAAGAATCATGAAGTTGCAGTAAAGTGCTGGAAATGCAGTTATGTGTGGACATTCCTTTATTCCAAGTGCTGGACCTCAGTCTCAGACACTAGTTCTGGTGGCCTGGAAGTCCCCAAGGGATTCCCTTAATTTGCAAGGATTTCCTCTCACTTTCTGGTTTGATTTTGGGACAGGAAATTAAGGGAATTCTCCCCGATGGGGCACAAATGGCTAAAAAGGAACCTAAAGGGGTTAGAACCAGAACTTACTGTATCCAAAATGAAATCATAGTTTTGCGTAAAGTTTTACTTTAAATTTTGGTTTAGGTCTAGTGGACCAGAAAAAAACTGTTTTACTTACCAGCTTTCATAGGCCCCCTTTGCGCAGCCTTTTCTGCCCTATGCTCTGGTGGTAGCAGGTCCTCTGATGTCATCAATTACAACGCAGAGTCCATAGCACTTGCCCATACATGTGGACCCAAGGGACAGTCAGGGCATAGTAGAGAAGAAGCGAGTGCTGGTGCCAGCTGCATTTGTTGGTACCCTAGATGTAAATGAGTATTAACCCTTGCAATACAGAGGAAGCCCCACTGCAAAATAGGATTGCTTCTTTCCCTGGAAATAGAGTTTTAAGCCAGGCAACTAACTTTTTTTTTAGAAGGAGGCCAGAATGGCAGCCCCTGTATTTCTCTCTCTGTGCAGGTTTCCTTTGAGGAATCATTTATGAATATATTCGCCCTAGATGACACGTTATATTCATGGGGCAAGTATTTATTTTGCTAACAGATGTAAGCTGGCCTATACATGTGTTTCATGGAATTCTGGTTATGCAGAGTTCACATAAACACCATATATAAGACATAGCATGAGCCTTACTCACAGGTCAAGTCCTTGTTTGCTCTTATTGTTTATAAGAAGTCTTTTGCGGTAACTTGGGTTTATTATATTCCTTTGAACTTGGTTTCTAGTTCTGCCTCTAGTCCACTACGTTTTTCTGGCCTGATTCAGATAACACATTTTTCTTGGAATCATTTTTCCCCCTTACAAAGCCCAAACTGTCTTTCCAGTGTGGATTACACAGCCCAAATTTAAAAAATAAGTTCACCTTTAATACCATGTTACATGTGACAACCATATTCAGGGTGAAACATGTTATGAAAGCACCGTCCCCACTCCCCACGCTCTGACAGCTAGCGGGGGGATTTTCTCCTCCCCAAAAGCTGTCAAAATTTAAGAAAAATGTGGCCAGTGCTCTGTGCATTGAAAACTACAAGACCCGACAAGTTTTACCTATGTTTCTACTTTAAAGTGCTAGTGATCTCTGCAGTGTTTCACTTTGCTTTACAACACACAGTAGGTGATCTCAGCACATTTACTGTAAGGGCTCATTCACATGGGGAGCCCCGACTGCTTACCAAAGAGTAATTCTGCCAATATTCAATAGAGCTATACACATGCAATGGTTTGTCCACCCACCCGCATCATTCATCTGCGGTGTTCTGTAAATGTGAAAACTACAAGTACCAACAGCATTTGTGGCTGTCTGCTTGTAGTTCTCAATGAACTACCATTTTTTTATATAAAGGCATTGTTTGTTATAATGTTGCTCATAAACTACAGCAACTGTTTCTCTGCAGTGCCATTCATCTGCATGCATTGCTTTTTTTTCTCCAGTTTACTAAATTCACACTTGTCTTATAAATAAAAATAGATACAATAAATGGTTGGGTGCATTTTGTGTTGTTTTTGTTCTCTCTTTCAGCTATCAGCATATTCCAGCATATTGTACCTAGGCTGAGGTTTCTGTTATCTCCAGCTAAGTCTGAGACAGTGGATATTTCATAACTCGGAGAGAAATGAGATAAACGGACCTGCTGTGACCTTAAAAACCACAGGGAAACTGTGTTATCTAGCTGTGTGTATATTATAAGAAACCCAGGCACATTACAATCCCTTCAACTAATTGTATATTTTCATAGGTAGGAAGAGGCCTCTTCTAATGCAAGAACCAAAGACCCTTAGACCAATTGCCATATATGACTTAAAGTAGATAATATGGGGAAGTAGTGTCACACATGAATTATAACTTTGGAGAGTATAATCCTAGTGAAAACATATGGAAAAGTGGTATTTAAATATACTTCCAAGGATTATAACCGCAACTCATACAGGAAAATCATTAAAACATATTACGACTTTATTTGCACATTTAAAAACATATCACATAAAATGTGCACTGTCTAGTCGAACACCAGTTCTACCACTAAGTGAGCATACAGATAGTGGAAGAGGAACATTCTATAAAATACTCAAAAGGGCTGCTGTTAGAAACCATGGGGCCCCATAAAGTCTACTATGCTTCAGTTATGAATGAACACAGTGAGTGATCGTTACTGATCACTCATTGTGTTCATTTATAAAAGGAAGGGGCTAGTAAATATGACATATTTACCAGACCCTTCCACCACTCTCCATCCTGAAGGATCCTAATGTAAGCTTGCAACTGCCTGCGGGAAGGAGAGGAGGGAAGCCGGCAGCACTGCAGGTGTTGGGGTCCTTGGGGCAAGAGGGAACGTATGGTGCACAGAGAGGGTGATTAGTGCAGTGGGGGGCGGAGAGGGCAAGCTGGCGGGAGGGAGAGAAGACGATGCCAGCTTTCAGCTGCTGCAGAGGGAGCCATAGAGGGGAACGGTTCCAGTAAGGCTAGGTTCACACATATGCGAAATGGATGTGTTTAAAACCACATCCAATTTGCATGACATGTGAAAGCACATTGCTTTCTATTGTGCCTGTTCACATGTGTCCGGTGCAGTCAGTGTGAATTGAAAAAGAGTCCTGTCAGTTTTTTGAGCAGTGCAGTCCGGCTCAGGTGCGAATTCAGGCCCATTGACTGAATCACACATGTCATTCAGTTGTGAACAGGATAAAAACCTGACCTGATCCTGATGTAACAATGATACTGATGCAAATCTGACCTGATCCTGATCAAAAACTGACCTGAAACGCTGAACAACTACTTTGTCAATTAGCTGTGAACTTCAATTTTCACCTCATGTGTGAACCCAGCCTAATTGCCCCCGCCACAACGATCACCATTTCTGCCCACATCCGATTCACCCTACTGCCTGGGCCCTGTACAGGAGGACTGGTGTTATCCCCCTTATAAACAGCCATGTACTCAGAGATCATATACTGTAGGTCGACACATTTCCAGGGGTATCCCGCTTCCTCAGGACCTTGGATCTCACATAGACAGAGTAGCAACTAGAATGATATGAAAAATACATACCAAAATGTAAATGTGTTGCAAAACATCCATGATTTATATGAGACATATCAAATATACAAAACAATCAATAAAGCCTGTACCCATCCAAGGGGGAAAGGGGAAAGAGAAAAAAAAAAAACAAACAAAAAAATCCAATATGGAAAACAAAATGGCAATAAACATAAGTACCTAGAACAATATAGTTCCTTATCTTCTTAGATACAGGCAATCCCCGAGTTACGAACGACTCCTACTTACGAACGGCCTCCAATGCCGGCCACTTGTGCTCCACGCTGGTCCTGGATACCTCTGTACACATCCCATATTACAGGACTACATGTACTGCATGGCCAGAAGAGCCCCAGATAACATAACAAGCGCCCAGGCACATCCCACATCCATGCACAGGCGGACGTTACACTTACAAATGCAGGGTTGCGACTTACGAACAACTTTGCCTTACGAACAAACCTACAGTCCCTATTGTGTTCGTAACTCGGGGACTTCCTGTATAGCCATGGGACATACACCATCAACTGGATAAAGGAGGTACACTGGTCCTGGCATATATGACTTAGTTAAAGCAGAACTTTACCCAAAAGGGGAAGTTTTGCTTTTTCACTTCCTCCCCCTCTCCTCTGTCAGTTTAGGATACATTTTTTTGGGGGGGTGGAAAAGTTACCTCTTTAATTCGGATCGCTAAGGCGATCCGAGCTGAAGTCCCCTACCGTTTGCCTGCAGCCTTCTGGGACACGTCACAGGTCTCAAAAGGCTGCAGGACCATTCACAAAGTGCAGTGCAGCTCGCACATGTACAGTGGAAGGATAGCCAGCACCAGGGACCTGAAGATTGGTGAAGAGCCAGCCCAGGTAAGGACTATTTGTATTCAAGGGTTGAGAATTTTTTACTTTGTCCTAGTAGTATTTGTATCACTGTTGAGGTGAGGCCATTGAAACCCCCTATTTCCATAAGTAAAAGAAAAGTACTTTAGATTGGGGAATTTACTAAAACTGGAGCAGACAGAATCTGGAGCAGCTGTGTATAGTAACCAATTAGCTTCTAGCTTTAGCTTGTTCAGTTAGGCTACATTTGCATGGCATTTAGCCATGGTGTAAATCCCCGTGGAGGAATCTACTAATTTCTGCTGCTGGGTTTGATAGCTGTGAGGCGATGGCTGTGGTCACCGAGCCCATACACTATAATGACAGGTTGTCAGCAGCCACAGCTATTCGTAACTGTTTACACAGCCAGAGATTACCTGCGGTGATTGCTGCTGGATGCACTGCAGCCGCTGACAGCCTGTCATTGCAGTGTACATGCTCAGCAGCCACAGCTATCTGCTCACAGGGAACCTATAATGAAAGAAATCTGTACATCCATAGCTAGCATCCAAAAATGCCAGTTGTTGAGCTCTAATGCTATTTCATTGGAGCTGTTGACTTAGTAACTGACCCATGAAAAGTAGCTCTGCATTCCTGTTATGGATGGATGACTTGGAAAGTATTGAATCCAGAAGATAGCCAATATTGAGAATGTTTTAGGAGACCTCCATAATGTCATACCTATATGTAATTGACAGAAGTAAATTTCTGCTGGTCCTTAGCTGTCGAGTGGTTATGGGAAACACTAATGCAGACTCTTTTAAATAATGTTCCTTCATTTCAATGTCATATATACTTTAAAACTGTAATTTAGCAAGTTTTATGACATCTCATTGTGCTGTTAATCTCCTTCTTAATTTCAATTTGATATATAGTTGTCTATAATGTTTTCTACAGTAAAGTTAATTGGTATTTCTTCTTTAATAGGAAAAATGTATTTGGATAAGAGAGACTGAAATAAATTAAGTGTATATTGGGGTTGATTTATGAATGGCAATTAGGCTGTTCACTTTGCAAGGGAATTTTCCCTTAACATAGTGAAGGTGGTAAAAATTTAGTTTGCAAAGAGTACCCAATCACATAAAAAAAATAAAAAAATAAAAAAGATTTTTGCTTGCACATGATTGGATGATGGAAGTCAGAAGAGCTTCACCTCATTCACTAAGCTTAGAGAAAATTCCCTTGCAAAGTGAACGGCCTATTTGTCTTTAGTAAATCAACCACATTGTGTTTATTACAGAAGATTCACAGAACTTCTGTTTAGAATTAAAGATAGCAAGCTCTTATATTCCTTATTAGTGAGCATCAAGACCAGAGAAGGCCTGTTCTATACATTACTAAATACCTACACAAATTATTTAGGAAGCAGGTACATACTGTGGACCCTGCAGTAACAATAGCAATCCTTTTTAAACATTCACGCTAAACTAAATACGAGTTCTTTCTGTACTCTTCTAAACCAGCAAAACTATATCTATAATGAGCAGACATTTAAATGTCTATGTAAGCAGACTTTCTGTTTCAAGAGTGGCTATGTCTGTTCAAGACACATAAATGAACTTAGGGACGCAGCTGTTATCTTCACATCACCGCTGTATGACCTTGGGCAAACCCCTTTTCCCCAAGAAATGCTCAGTTAACAGATTTAAATAAATTGTTCTCAAACTTCAGAGGGATAACAGAATGCCACTCAATATTGAATAACACCTTATTCAGGCCTTCAACAATTACGAAAATCTTTCCAAAGGAGGAAGTCATAAAAGAGTCATGTCCTTATATTACTTTGTATAATGCTTAACTAAATGGGCAGGATGATCTAAGGAACACCTGTTGGGTGACATAGTTCACTAGTTATTCACAATGCGGAAGAAATATTTTTAGAATAATTTATTTGCATTCATGCATTTGCAATGAATCTTGGCTCAGTAGACTTTTCTTTCATTGATAATACAAATTTGACAAAAAATCATGGAAGTCAATTTCAGGGAAAAGGGAAGCTGCTGTCACAAAACGCAAAAGGTGTTACGTTAATTTTTTTAAACTATTTATATTTTATATAATGATATTAAATTAACCTTTTCTGGTTCAGGTAGTGTTATATTGATACCATGGAGCAAACATACCATATCATGTCACTACACAACAGCAAGTCTTACTTGATAGACTACAATGTATACTTATGCTTTAATAGAGGATGCGCATGTACTGAAAGTAAAAGGGGAATTTAGCATATAGAATACCATGTAATAATATGCAATTTAGAAAGATGAGATTACAGTATGTCTCAGGCAACTATTAAAGAAATGTGGAATTTGTTTGACAATTAGAGTTGTACCAATCCCTAAGTTTTGGGTTTCTTTCTTTTTACATAGTTAAATTATTAAAGGGTTTGTAAAGTCACTATGTATCCCCTCCGGAGCATGCTGCCATTAACAATAGAGTAAGTGTTTTTTTTTTTAATGAAAAGGCTAAATAACTTTGCTGTGCGGTCATGTGATCCCCCTCCACTGGTCTTCCCCGACCTAAGGAGAGAAGTGGGAGGGGCTGAGATTCCCCTGTGACGCCAGCCAGCCAGCACGTGATCGCACGACAGCAGTGTAGGAAAAGGTAATTAGCCTTTTTCATTTAAAAAAATCACATACACTATTGTTGATGGCAGCCTAAACTGGAGGGGTACATGTATTTATGCTGCATATTGCAGCTGAATAACAGTGGGAGGGGCAGGGAGGAGAGCCACTCTCACGCTAACAGGGAGGGAACTGGAGAGGGAAGAGGCTGTCAGAGCAGAGCAGTGGGATGATGGAGGCACATAACCTGACTACTAGGGATGAGCCAAACACCCCCGCTTCGATTCGCACCAGAACATGCAAACAGACAAAAAACTTGTGTGAAAATGCCAGCACCATTAAAGTCTATGGGACACGAACGTGAAAAGTCAAAATTGTTCATTTTAAAGGCTTATATGCAAGTTATTACCATAATGGGGACTCGGGTACTGCCCCAGGGGACATGTATCGATGCAAAACTCCCGCCGACTGCTGTCTTTTTGCTTTAACAGCTGTTGTATAGGCAAGAGCGGGTCCACCCGGTGATGTAAATGGGGGACCCCACCCCCTTTGACCTCCCATCGAGGTGGAGCTTTTTTCTATTTTTCGGGTCCGTCGGCACCGTGATTGAAGATGGATGAACATCGCGGGACACTTTTTTTAATTTTAATAAATTTCAAAAACTGTCTCCTGTCATTTTTACTTTTTGGACACTTTTTTTGGTAAATGGGTAGGGGTACAATATACCCGATACCCATTAACATAGGGGGGCAGGATGGCAGCCCCTTGTTAAAAGGGGCTTCCAGATTCTGATAAGCCCCCTGCCCGCAGACCCCCACAACCACCGGGCAAGGGTCATGGGGATGAGGCTCTTGTCCCCATCAATATGGGAACAAGGTGCTTTGGGGGGACCCCAAAGCACCCTCCCCATTTTGAGGGCATGTGGCCTGGTACGGTTCAGAGGGGGGGTGCTCTCTTGCCTCCCCTTCTTCTGCGGCTTGCCAGGTTGCATGCTCGGATAAGGGTCTGGTATGGATTTTGGGGGGACCCCCACGCCATTTTATATTTTTAGTTTTGGCGCAAGGTTCCCCTTAAAATCCAGACCTGAAAGGCCCAGTATGGATTTTGGGGGCCCCCCACGCCATTTTTTTTAACATTTTGGCACAGGGTTCCCCTTAACCACTTCAATACACTGTGTTATAGAAACTACACTGTCTGCATTGACTGGATATAAAGTCTACACTGAATATCTAGTCTACACTAAATGCAGAGTATATGTATATATATATATATATCAAATACACTGCCTTTACGCCACTAACTAACCTACCTAATCTCTCTTCATTGATAATTACACTATGTACGGCCATCGAGTAAGCAGCCTTTTATAGTGTGGGGCATGGACTTGCCACCCTGAGCCATGTCCACTTTTCCAACTTTGGGTCTCTCAGCAGCGCGCTGTGATTGGCCAAAGCATGCAGGTTAGGTGCATGCTTTGGCCAATCATAAGATGCCAATGCACTGCGATCTTGCAGTGCATTATGGGGCATTCCGCAGTGCTCAAATTTGCATTTGCCTCGAACATCAGGCTCATCCCTACTGACCACGGTATCATGGATCAACAGCTATGATTACCATGGTCAGCACAGATAGGGGGACACAGGAACTGGCAGGATCAACCAGGTATTTTACAAAATAGGAAGGGAAAAATGACATAGCATGAACACTGTGCTATACAGCATGCCTTAAAGGAACAGGATCTTATTTTTTATTTTTTTTTTTAGTGTTACAGCTGCTTTAATTATAGATGATCCCACTTATGAAACAAATGGCACAGGACCTTTCAAAAATCTAAGGAAAACATTATACAATAGTGGCCATAAGTGAGAGAAAACATTTGCAAAATGTTACATCTGTTAAAGTTCTTGACGATCTTAGTTACCAGCTTCACATTAGCCCAGGTTTCATAAGCCCCCACAATGACAACTCCCTGCTTCTGTTGTAGAAAAGAACATTGAAATATATTGACTGCAACTTATCTAGTGGATCTAGAAGTTACATAAATGCATCTTTTTGTGCAAAGTTTTCATTTTCTATACTTTGAGCTTGAAAGTGACTTCCATGGAGATGTAGTTGAGAAAAACATTTTCTGGCGTATCTGTGGAGGACATGTGGTTGACCAGTTTGGGGGACTCTCACTGAAATGAGACTGTCTCCCAATTTAGGTAAAAATATACCGTAAATTTCATGTCTATGCATACCCTAAAGCAGGCTTTGAATCTCTCTCTCTCATTCAGCCACTGATTCCCCATCCATGCTAAGCAGTGTGAATAGAGGAATGTCAACTGCTGGCTATTCTATTCAGCAGCCGCTACTCCAATGGCTGCTGAATAACTGAACAGTGCTTGCCACCAGTGCCACCCACAGCTCGACTTTAGGAGCAATTGGCCAAATTTGGATCAGTGTATGGCAAGCTTCACAAATATTACACCTGCAGTGATTGGAAGCTTTTTGCAGCTGATATTTTGGCTAGATACAAAAGGAAGGCTTGCCACATTCATCTTTGGAATAAACTTTCTAGGGCGTGGGGCATGCTGAGGCAATTATTCTTGTGGTATGAAAGAATTGTCATAATTGTTGTGCAGTCCTGTCCCAACTTCTTCATGGATACAATATGCAATAATGATGTCTTTCTAGAACAGAAATTATTTGTAGTCAGAGTCTTCACTTGGAAATGCGATAACCCCAACTACCAAGACCTGAAGTGTGCCTTGGCCTAGCTGGTCAGTATGCCTAAAAGAGGGCATACCCTGAATGTATGAATATGAAAAAAGTGTATGAAGTGTATATGTATATATGAAGGTTTGGGGGAATGGGTGGGTGGGAAGACGAACCGGGGTGGAAATAGACGGAGGAGGAGGGAAATTTATACCCCCCAGACTCCTCCTACAAATGCAGGCTAGCCTCTGGCCAGCCTTCTAACTTGTAGTCAGAGTCTTCACTTGGAAATGCGATAACCTCAACTACCAAGGCCTGAGGTGTCCCTTGGCCTAGCTGGTTAGTGTGCCTAAAAGAGGGCAAAAAAGACACGAAAGTAGGAGTGATATTAAAGCTTTGATGAAGGTTAGGTAACAACAATACGTCTAAAAAAGTAGTGAATGCCCAGATGACTACAGTATAGGGTTCCGGTATGAATCTACTATTACAAGAGGAACTCCAGCACCCCATGTACTTGATGATATAAGAAGGGACCCCCTGTTTGTAAATATCAGCTGCAAAACAACTTCAAAAACAAGTAATTCCAAAACCGCACTACTTAGCAGCAAAATTATGTCAACTGGTTAAAAGAGAAGTATAAGTTTTGTTTTTTTTCTGAATCATAATTAACTAGGTGAATGCAGCATCGGTCCGATGCTGCATCTGTCCCCCGCCGGCTCTAAGACTGAAAAACACACAATCAAAGACTGGCGATCACTCGGTTCTCAGGGCTCCCTGAGCAGAGAGCTTGTGACTGTCTGCTCTGCCCCCTCCTCGCTCACTGGAGTGCCAGGCTTAGGAGGGGGCAGGTCGCTGAGAGGCTGAGCCAGGTGCTGGTCCAGGCATGTGGGCGGATCCAGACTTCATTGTCACCATCTTGCCTGAGCCTGGACCGGCTCTATGACGTCAGCTTCAGCCCACTGTCTGCTAAAAACGGGTCACAGGAGTGCAGAACGAACTACACTCCTGTGATCCACAGGAGAAGTACAGCCAAACAAGCTTTTGTTTTAAACTTCTCCTTTAAGTGAAATAAATAGTTTGTAGGCATAAAGCACAATTTTTTTTCTGCAACAGGTCCTTAAAGTAAGCGGTAACATGAAAGTCTGTATACAGCAGGACCGGTAGACTTTATTTTTAAATCTTTACGTGGTTCACGATAGGTTTGGTTTAATCTCCAGATCTAGCAAACGGACAAATGAAAGAGCAAAAAGAAAATATATTGTTTTGAGGACACCCTGTGCTACAACACTAATCCTCCAGGCAAACATGGAATGAATATCCAATTATAAATTTAAAGGTGCGCCAGCACAAGGGACTTCATAAAGCATCCAAGTTCATAATTAATGCCACTAAAACAGATTAGGCCTTAACAACAATGCAAATGCACACCAATGCAGATATGTGGTATTGTAACAATCCTTCCTTAAAGCGTATCTAAACCTAAAAGCAAAATATAATATATTTCTGGTTATCAATCCTTAAGGTTGAAGGCAAGTCAAAAACAAAGCTTAAATCTACTTCCTCCCCCTTTCTAAACCTATTCTATCTGCTCTGTAAAAAGGAAGATCTGTATACAGTAAAACCTTGTTATACTGGGAGGTTAATATTAGCGCACTATACATTCTGAATATATACTTCATAAAAAACTAAAAAAAAATGGAGATCTTCATTAAAAAAAAATGGAGATCTTCATAAAAAAATAAATAAAACATTATTACTATAAAAATAAATTAAAAACATTATTCTGAAGATCTGGTGAAAAAGAAAAAAAAATTATTCATGAGACCACAAGAAATGATAAAGAAATCAGTTTGTCAGAACTCTGTGTAAATATCAGCTGCAAAACAACTTCATAATTCTAGCATTGTAAAGAAGAAGAGAATGCGCTGCATTGAAAAATTACAAAGTTTGCTGCATGACGAATGTGCTATCTCCATTACGAATGCTAGTTTTACCAGACCAAGCGCTTCCGTCTCGTACTTGATTCAGAGCATGCGTGGAATTTTGTGCGTCGGAATTGTGTACACACGCTCAGAATTTCCCACAACGGATTTTGTTGTCGGAAAATTTGAGATCCAGCTCTCAAATTTTTGTTGTCGGAAATTCCGACAAAAAATGTCCGATTGAGCCTACACACGGTCGGAATTTCTGACAACAAGCTCCCATCGAACATTTGTTGTTGGAAAATCCGATCGTGTGTACGCAGCATAAGAGTGGCAAGGATGTGGAATTCCCTTCCACAGGCGGTGGTCTCAGCGGAGGGCATCGATAGTTTCAAAAAACTATTAGATAAGCACCTGAAGGACCACAACATACAGGGATATACAATGTAATACTGACATATAATCACACACATTTAATAGACTTGTGTCTTTTTTCAACCTCACCTACTATGTAACTATGTAATGAGCATAAGCTCTGCTGACTTACATCATCCAATCATGAACAAGCAAAGATGCTTTTTTTTTTTCGTTTCCTTGCACGTGGTTGGGTACTCTTTGCAAAGTGAAGCCTTACCTCATTTACTAAGCTCTAGAGCAACTACACTAGCAGAGGGCAACTGCACTTTGCAAAGTGCACAATCTATTTGCCTTTAGTAAATCAACCCCTGAATCTCAACACTGTTTAGTGGATATATTGCATGTACCTCACACAGAGACTTATGTTGCTGACTTTTGCACAAAATGTATATTATTTACAATATTTATGCACTATATTGCATAGGGATTCTAAGGGCTCTTTCACACTGACGATCCGTATGTCCGTTTTTCAACCTTCCGTTTTCAGATGAATTTTTGAATAGGTTAAATATTAACGACAGGAACATCTCGCTATCATGGGAGAATTTGAATTGTGTCATTAATGATTTTTAATTAGTTATGTACTTTATCTATTATCTCATGGCAGCAGATCACCGGCCCTGATGTACTAATTGGTTGTTATGGGTTACTATTATAAGTTCTTTGTATAGATTTACCCTTACATACCCATGTTCTATTAGGATTCTTATCCACATTCACACATGCTTATTTCTGGTTCTGTAGATAGACTTTTACTGTCAGCCCACGCTGACCTGCCTTCAGGCATTCTTATTACTTTATACATATTACATTTCATATATATATATATTTTTTTATTTTTAGTATTTTAGGTTTTGTTGTATCTCTCCCGGTGTCCCTGGTTCATTATCAGCCCCCAGACATCTATTGGCTGTTTCTATTGCCTTAGGACCTTGTTTTAGCGGCCCCATATACCAACAGATCATAGTACATTAGAGCGAGTAAATATCACCTTTGTAATGCAGTATTTTGTTTATGGTATCTCTAGGAATATGGTCACCGTATGTTCCAAATACACGAGACTTCAGGAAAATGGCTGATTTAATATATATGTAAGTCTCTTGGAAAATGGCCACCACAATGTTTTTTAATGAGAGCCACAAAATAATGGCAGCCACACCCTATGTTTTAACACAACTATTTAAGGACATCCTGTGTGAGTCTTTATCCGCTGATGAAAAGGTGTGGACATGACGATACGCGTCGGAATTGATTGACAGGCACACCAGAAGTGATGTGGGAATACAAGCCCGCTGCTCGTGGATTTTATGCTGTCTGTGATTTTGTCCATGTGAGTAATACTAGCTGTTTTCACAATAAATCGTTTTAACGTTTCTACACGAGGGGAATCCTTTTCTTCTACATATTATACAGGCTAGTCTGGGAGGACCACCAGACTTAAAGATCTTCAGAGAAGAGTTTACATCCCCCTAGAGAGCCATATACTAGACCAAAGAGAGGAAGACCCTTAGAGGTAGCTGGAACGCTCTATCTGAGAGAGGAGGGCCACCTGCAGCCATTGGAGTCTATCAGATTATTCACATATGCTGTTACCTTACAGCAATAAGGTGAGAGGCCAATTTGCACAGAGGTTTCACTGCACTGAAAGAAGAGACACGTGTCACTCTTTATTTTTACATGGTGGAAGTATATTCCCTTTGTGCTATCTCTGTTTTAATGACTCTTTATGGACTTCATTATGTCATACTTATTTTGAGTCAAGTTATGATTAGCACTTTTTTCTGTGATTTAGGATTTTTGTTATCTACTCTGTACTATTTTATCATTTGATGTTTCATTATTGGTTCACATATATATTTTGTTTTGTATTTTTCTTTTGGATGACATACAGTTGTGCTCAAAGGTTTTGCATACCCTGGCAGAAATTGAGAAGTTTTTGGCATTAATATGGCATTAAATATGATTGATCATGCCAAAATACTATCTTTTATTTAAGGATAGCAATACCATGAAGCCATTTATTATCACATAGTTTTTTGGATCCTTTTTAAATCATAATGATAACAGAAATCACCCAAATGGCCCTGATCAAAAGTTTACATACCCTGGAATGTTTGGCCTTGGAACAGATACAGAAGGTGGCACACACAGGTTAAAAAGGCAATTAAAGGTTAACCACTTCAGCACTGGAAGAATTTACCCCCTTCCTGACCAGAGCACTTTTAGCAATTCGGCACTGTGTCGCTTTAACTGACAATTGTGCGGTGGTGCGACGTTGCACCCAAACAAAATTGACATCCTTTTTTCCCACAAATAGAGCTTTCTTTTGGTGGTATTTGATCGCCTCTGCCGTTTTTATTTTTTGCGCTATAAACAAAAAAAGAGCGACAATTTTGAAAAAAAAACACAATATTTTGTACTTTTTGCTTTAACAAATATCCCCATTTTTTTTTAAAAAAAGCTAATTTTTTTTGTCAGTTTAGGCCGATATGTATTCTTCTACATATTTTTTGTAAACAAAAATCGCAATAAGCGTATATTGATTGGTTTAAAAGTTATAGCATCTACAAAATAGGGAATAGATTTATAGCATTTTTATTATCTTTTTTTTTTTTTACTAGTAATGGTGGCGATCTGCGATTTTTATCGTGACTGTGACATTATGGCGGACACATCGGACAATTTTGACACATTTTTGGGACCATTGGCATTAATACAGCGATCAATGCTATAAAAATGCATTGATTACTGTAAAAATGTCACTGGCAGTGAAAGGGTTAACACTAGGGGCGATCTAGGGGTTAACTGTTCCCTGGGAGGTGATTCTAACTGAAGGGGGAGGGGACTCACTAGAGGAAGTGACGGATCGTGGTTCCTAGCAAACAGGAACACACAATCTATCACTCCTATCAGAACAGAACAGGGAAGTGTGTGTTTACACACACTCGTTTCCTGTTCTGTGTCTCCTGCCCATGATCGCTCGTGGCCGGCAGTCATCGTGACAGTCGGCCACGCACCAGCTATCCCGACCCCGCGAGCCAACGTATAGCTACAACGGCTTGCGCTGGTGAGCCAGTACAACTGCGGCGGCTGGTCGGGAAGCGGTTAACTTACCACATTTGTGGCTTTTTAAATCACAGTTAGTGTCTGTGTATAAATAGTCAATGTGTATGTTAGCTCTCACATGGATGCACTGAGCAGGCTAGACACTGAGCCATGAGGACGTAGAAAAGAACAGTCAAAAGGCCTGCGAAACCAGGTAATGAAACTTAACAAATATGGAAAAGGATATTAAAAGATATCCAAAGCCTTGACTATGCCAGGCAGTACTGTGCAACCACTTAATAAGAAGTGGAGAATTTGGGGATCTTTTGATACCAAGCCAACGTCAGGTAGCTCAAGAAAGATTTCAGCCACAACTGCCACAGGAATTGTTCGTGATACAAAGAAAAACCCACAGGTATCCTCAGGAGAAATACAGGCTACTCTGGAAAAAGATGGTGTAGTTGTTTTTAACCACTTCAGCCCCAGAAGGATTTACCCCCTTCCTGACCAGAGCACTTTTTGCGATTCGCACTGCGTTGCTTTAACTGACAATTGTGCGGTCGTGCGATGTTGCACCCAAACAAAATTGATGTCCTTTTTCCCCCACAAATAGAGCTTTCTTTTGGTGGTATTTGATCAACTCTGCGGTTTTTATTTCTCGCACTATAAACAAAAAAAGAGCGACAATTTTGAAAAAGAAAGCAATATTCTTTACTTTTTGCTATAATAAATATCCCCCAAAAATATATAAAAAAACAAATGTTTTCCTCAGTTTAGGCCGATATGTATTCTTCTACATATTTTTGGTAAAAAAATTGCAATAAGCGTATACTGATTGCACAAAAGTTATAGCATCTACAAAATAGGTGATAGTTTTATCGAATTTTTATTATTAACTTGTTATTAATTTTTTTTTATTAGTAATGGTGGAGATCTATGATTTTTATCGTGACTGCGACATTATGGCGGACACATCGGACACTTTTGACACTATTTTGGGACCACTCTCATTTATACAGCGATCAGTGCTATAAAAATGCACTGATTACTGTGTAAATGACACTGGCATAGAAAGGTTTAAACACTAGGGGGCGAGCAAGGGGTTAAGTGTGTCCCAGGGAGTGATTCTAACTGTGGGTGGGATGGGCTACTACTCACATGACAGCGATCACTGCTCCTGATGACAAGGAGCAGTGATCTCTGTCATGTCACTAGGCAGAATGGGGAAATGCGTTGTTTACAAAGGCTGATCTTCTTCCGCTCCGTGACACGATCGCAGGCACCCGGTGGACATCGAGTCCGTGGGACCTGCGGTCACATTCACGGCGCGTGCGCCCACAAGGAGCACAATATGATGATACTTGAACAATAAACCTCTTAAATAAATAGACAGTTAAAGCACATGGATGTGCACTGTCTTATCTGCCAAAAAACATTGCAATTCCATTTAGCCACTTTTGTGATTTATATACCTCTGCCAGGCAGGAGGCCTGAAACCTTCTGATTGGATTATGAAGGAGCTGGAACATACTTATAAATTATCCACTCTGGTTCTCTTGTCAGTAGGTTCCTTGTGACCTCATGTGGATGCAGCAGAGACCAATAAACTCCTAGTGCTGTCCTTCCCACACCAAGTCTGAGTGTTGTTATGCAGGGGATGACAGGAGGCTCCTATCAATATACATTTTGGTACTTATGCTAGTTATAACTAAACATAAAATACATTATAATCTATGTTGTTTACTACAATTTACTTTAATAAAGCACTCCTATGTTGTTAAAAAAACAGTACATTAATTTTAAAGGAATATACAACTGCAATATATTGTTTTTTTTAATTTAGTTAAACCTGAAAATTATCATTGCTCAAACTGGAATCATAGGTATTTTTCTTTTTCAAAGTTTTTTATTGAAAAGCAGACATGTAATTCAACAGGCAATATTTGTGCGACATGTAGCAATAAGAATTATACAGGTTTTTTTCTGCGACATATGCATTACAACAGGCAACAGGAACATATCAAAAACAAAATGTCCAGAGGATATTCCTCGCAGAGATGTTTGTGGACATAATATATCCGTTTTGATTTATAATTAAAGAGAAGTTAAAACAAAAACAAAAACTAAAGTTTTATTCGTTTGCTCGAAAAGTAAATCTGCGAGCATGTGCAGAGTCAGAATCTGGCAATCGTTTTGTAAATTGTAGAAAACATTACCAGTGATGTATCTGGAGGAGAAACATTAAGTAGAAAAGGTAGAGTGGGGATAGTGGTGGGAAAAGAAAAGGTAGAAAGAGACTAGAGGTAAGGAGTGGAGAGGGATGGTCGGGGGGGACGCACAAACCAAAGAAGTACCATTAAGTCTGTCTAATGTTGTTGTGACCAGATTAGGGTTTTAGAAGTTGTTTATCGAAGTCCGGGGGTAAAAAGTGTTCAGCCCAAGAATTCCAGATTTTAAGGTGTTGGGGAATTCTATCAAGGATTGTTGCTTCAATTTTACTGTGGATCATAGCTTGAGTAACCCTGTTTTTGACTTTAGCTAGAGCGAGTTTTGGGGTTTTCCAGGCCCTGGCTATCGTCTGTTTGGCTGCTGTCGTGAGCTGAAGGAGAAGGCGGGTCTGGGATCTGGTGAAATCCGAGGGGGTAAGATTCAGCAATGCAACAGCCGGGTCAGGATCAATGGGATGTTGAAATAAGGTGGAGGCTATAGGGAATATTGCAGCCCAGAATTCCTGTACTATTGAGCACGTCCACCATATATGTATATGGGTACCCCGTTCGTTACAGCCACGGAAACAAGTAGCAGGATAATTTAGGAGAAATTTGGAGATCCTGGCAGGAAACAAGTACCATCTCATGAGTACTTTGTAGTTCGCTTCTTGAGCTATTACATTGTGGGATGATATTTTCGTATTGGACCAGATATCAGACCAGCTCTCTGCATCAAGATCTAATGAGAGGTCTTTGGACCACTGCACAGCATAAGAGGGAAGGTTGGTTGGGGAGAGGTCAGATGAGTATACAAGAGGGAAATTAGTCCCGGGGCATGAGGATCAGAGTTGCAAATCCCTTCAAAAATGGATAGATCATCTAGTGAGGTGTGTGTGCCTATAGTTGTACGGATAAAGTGAGCTATCTGTAAATATCTAAAAACTTCTGTAGGGGGAATGTCAGCATGGTTTTGTAGCGAAAAGAACGTCTTAATGGTAGATCCAGAAGCAAAATCGCATATGCGGTATAGTCCCGCCCTAAGCCAGATTTGAAACGATCTTGAGTTGATTTGGGACGGATAAAATTTCGGGTGATCCAGGAACGAGAGTAACGGGGAGTGAGCAGATTGTAATTTAAATGGGCCTCGGAGTTTATCCCACAACTTAAGGGAGTGTCCTGTAATGGGGTTACTGATTGGACCTCGTGTTGAGGGGGGCAACCATAATATGTTAAACACTTTGAGGGGGTGAAGGTCTATGGCTTCCAAACTAACCCAAAGTGGAGTTTCATTTTTTGCATGGTATAGAGTTATCTGGGCTAGCTGAGCAGCGTGATAATATCCCAAAAAGTTAGGCAGACCCAACCCCCCCTTGAGTTTACTACGAAGTAATATAGCCTTAGGTATTTTTCTATAGCTTACTTTCTTCACCATTGATACACATGAAAATAAAATTGTATTTGTAAGACATTCATTTTGCTCTGCTCTAAGATTATTGAGAGTCAGAGGAACCCATTTTGTGTTCATATCCACCCCCAGATTTGCATCTTCGGGACTGTAACTTGAAGTACAGTAAAGATATCCCCTCTTAGGTATTTTGGGGTTTTTTTGGGTGTGGAGGAGGGGGTGGTTGATGATTAGCTCCTGCTCAGCTATAATGTAGACTTTATTGTAGTTTTATGGCCACACTAAAACTGGCTACAAAGGAATTTTGGCCGATTCATCAATTCAATTCTTTCAGCACCATTCTGCCTGACCTCCTTCCATAATGGGCGTTGACTGTCAGAAAACTATAGCCAGCACGAAGATTTATCCATCCATGTTATTTAGCTTGAATGGAGAAATCTGTTAGACTTCCTTCGTTCAGCCCCAAAGGAAACTATGTGTGTGTGGCCAGTTTCACTTTCCCCCCATCTGTAAGAAGAGAAAGTTAGCTGGAGCTTCATTCAGGGAGCTTAGCATACCTTGACCTACTGTAGAACAAAGAACCACTGATTCAAATGATTACGGTACTATAGCTGCTCAGATGACAATTTAGGGCAAACAATAGTACAACTTGATCAACAAAACTCCAAAAAAATAGTAAGAGCCATGTGTGTGTCTGTGAAGGTATGTATTGTGTAAGAGTTTGTTGAAGGTCTTTATGAGCAGTGATTAGAATGAACATTAGTCACAAGGCAGCTCAGCCCAAAAGTACACTGCAGGGCAAACACCTGTGTCCACAAGCTCAACAAGCGCCAAGAAAAAAGGTAATGTGCTGTAGGTCAGCAGTGTATTTTGATTTCTTTCAGCCATGATTTGCAATTCAAATGTTTAGTCAAACTTGCACAGTTGTCTAAATTTAGAGTATGCATATATATATGCATATATATATGTCCAAGAAATAGCAAGTTAAAAATAATAATTTGTTTTGCCTGCTGTCTCCTTCCCTAGTTAAATTAACTGTATATTACCTTAACAGTTAAAGTTTTATAAGGCAGTTTGCCATGTGTAAGTTTTCTTATCTCTTGGATGATGAAACCGTTACTTGCCTCCCTGTTGTATGCATTGTTTTCATCAGGTATGCACAGGATAGATAAGCAAGCCTGTCTTATTGATGCTAGTATCAAGTCAAAGAATATTTTTACATTACTAGAAATATCAGACTGTGGATGGAAACATGTTGGATGGTAGGAATGAGCTCAGACGAGTTTGGATTGTAGTCCAAACCCACATGAGATATCTTGCCATGAAACAGCTCATATACAAGGGGTGTGAATATGTGCAGGTGCAGGGCAGTGAGTTGGAACATTGTGCAGATGTTAGATTCAATAGGGCCTCTTTAGACTTGGGTTGCTAGTCCCAGGGCTCTGAGCTGAGAGCTTTTCTCTCATACAGCTCAGAGCCAGCTTGACAATTCTTCTCCCTCTCCCCTCTCTCGCATGGAGGGGAAAGGAGACAGCCAATCGACTCTTTTCCCCTTGGCTCCCGCCCCTCCCGTCCTGTGTGCACTGCAGGATGTGTGCTTCCATGATCAAATGCAGCTCCGACCTTAGCTTTACACTTCCTGTTGTGTCTCTCCTTTCCCATCCGTGCGAGGGAGCAAGAACTGTTAATGCCAGTCTAGCTCTGAGTTGTATGAGAGAGACCTCTCAGCTCAGAGCACTGCTGAGGAGGCAGGCAGCACTGATGAGCACTGAGGAAGTGGCACTGATGGGCAGGGCTGATACAAGGCACTAGTGGGCACTGATAGTGGACACTGATAGGCAGCAATGATGAGCACTGATAGGTAGTACGGATGAGCACTGATAGGAAGCAATTATGGGCACCGATAGGCGGCACTGATAGGCTGCATTGATGAGCACTGATTGGTGGGAATGATGGGCACTGATAGGCAGCATTGATGAGCACTGATAGGTGGCACGGATGGGGACTGGTAGGCCGTATTGTTGAGCAATGATAAGTGGCACTGATAGGCTGCACTGATGGGCATTGATGAGCACTGATAGGTGGCACGGATGGGCACTGATAGGCGGCATTGATGAGCACTGTTAGATGGCACTGATAGGTGGCACTGATGGGCATTGATGAACACTGATAGGCGGCACTGATGGGCATTGAGCACTGGTAGGCAGCACTGATAGGTGACACTGATGGACACTGATAGGTGGCATTGATGAGTACAGATAGGTGGCACCAATGAGCACTGGTAGGCGGCATGGATGAGCACTAATAGGTGGCACTGATAGGTTAAATTGATGGTCACCGATAGGCAGCACTGATGAGCACTGATAGGCGGCACTAATGGAAGGCATTGATGAGCACTGATAGGTGGCACTGATGGGCATTGAGCACTGCTAGGCAGCACTAATAGGTGGCAGTGATGGGCACTGGTAGGCGGCATGGATGAGCACTGATAGGTGGCACTAATAGGCAGAATTGATGGGCACTAATAGACAGCATTGATGAGCATTGATAGGCTGCATTGATTATCAGTGTAAACAATGTATGGGGAAAGGAGAGCCGGTTAACAGCTCTCCTTTCCCCATACAGACACAGCGTGTGAGGAAAGGGCTGCAGATAACAGGCAAGTCTGTTTACATGTGATCAGCTGATCACATGGTACAGGGCAGCTGTAATTGGCCCTTTACCGTGATCTGTGATCATTCGAAGAACACAGCAGTCACAGAGTGTGCTGCATGTGTGCCCCAGGGGACACATGGGAGGCAGAGTTCTGGGAAGATGTCCATGGACGCCCTCCCAAAATTGAAAGCCCGGGGCTCGGATGGAAGGTGGGCCCGTCATGGTTTCTTGCACCGGGGCCCTGAAGGTTCTAGTTAAGTCTCTGACAATAGGTAAACAACAAATTTGCCATCTGCCACTCAGCAGATATTCATGTTATTGCTGTTTTACTTATCACTAGGGGTTAATATAGATGCCATGAATGACCTAACATCCGATTTCCATTTTCAGAACAGATGGGTGGGTGAACGTAGCATGCCAACTAATTTACTAATGAAAGTGAAGCTGATAATCCATTATTTCAGTAATTATTCTTCTGTGGCATCTGCCATGATAATAATGTGTTACAGTTATGTATACTATTTAAGCATGACACTTAGGATAAAACATATTGGCTGCAAGTAGTTTCCTATACATCTTACAATGTAGTGTTTAGCATGATTTTAAATCTATAATTGCAAAGATTTAGTAGCAGTAGATTTCTTTTCACTTTTACACTAGGAAAGTGACCATAAAATTATGCAAAAGGGGCAGATCTAAAAGTGTTTAACCAAAACTTATTTTTTTCCCTTTTTCTATTTTTTTGTTCGGTTAAAGCATGGCAGAGTTAGGTCTGGTTTTTGTTGCTGTATGCATGCGTAGGAATTTTGTGCGTCGGAATTGCTACAGATGAATTTCCGTCGGAAAAATAGAGAACCTGGTCTCAATCTTTTGCTGGCGGAAATTCCGCCAGCAAAAGTCCGATGGAGCATACACACGGTCGGACTATCCAACCAAATACTCAATCGGACTTTTGCTGGCGGAATTTCCGATTGTGTGTACGGGGCATTACTCTATTGGGCAGATATCCTAACTCAGTGGCTAAGCCTGCTTTCAGACGGGAGAAGCGCAATGTACCCGCAGGTTTGTTGGTGGTTAGCTGTGCTTTCCCATAGAGTTCTATTAGGTTTCAGAAAGCTCACCAAAACTGCAGGACCTAATAGAACTTTATGGGAAAGCACAGCTTACCCACACCAAACCCATGGGTACACACGCTACTCCCACGCTGCTGTCAAATCGCACCATATTAGTCTGAAAGCAGCCTTAGGCTTGGTTCACACCTATGCAATTTGCTTTTGTTCCATTTTTGCAGTGCTTTTTGCATTTTTGCACACGCGTTTTGATGCATTTTGCATTTTTTATACTTTTTTTTGGGCCAATTTGTTGTTGGGTATACATGCAAAATGCAAATTGCCACAAAACACACTACATGCTTTTCTGCAGCTTCGCAATTGAAGTCTATTGAATCAAAAACGCACCATTTTGCTAAAATGTCCCTGACCCTTTACAAAAACACAGCAGCTGAAAAAAGTAAACGTGTCCCATAGGAAACCAGTTTAAATGGACTGTAGTGCGTTTCTGCAAAAAACATTAAAAAACGCAGCCTTAGGCTGCATTCACACCTGGGCGTTTTGAATTGCGGGTAAATTTGCTGCGATTCTGCCCACGATTTCAAAACACCCAGGTGTGAATGACAAATCGCACAATGCACATTTCAGATGTCTGAACTTTTTTGGGGTGACAAGCTTCACGCGATGCAGTTTGCCGCACTTGCAGCACGATTTATCATGTGACAATCACAGCAGAACCGCAACGCGTTTTTGGGTGCCATTCAAATTAATGGCATCTGAAATGTGTGTTGTGCGATTTTTCATTTACACCTGGGCATTTTGAAAGTAGATGCCAGCTGTGAAGTTTTGCAAAAAATTGTAGGTAATGAAAACGAAGAGAAAGAAAGTCCTCTGAGTTTTTCTTGTGCATTGGGTATCCTACACCCTAAACATTCCTCCCTGCATTTTTGTCTAAAATCTGCAATAAACTGTAAAAAGAACCCTCGACTGAGTTTGTTGGTTTGCTACTGGGACTGGAGACAGAGCATGCAGCATCTAGATAAGTAGGGGAACCCAGTTATTTTCAGCAGCTCCTTCGGGAGTCATTGCTACAAAAAAATTAAACAATTGGTTAGTAACTGCATACTAATAAGTGCAGGTCAACCGTGACTCACCCACAGACCCATTTTTTGTCATTTATGGGACTGAGAGAAGGAAACACTTGCAGTTAATCACAGGTAACACATTTTTGTTTTAGCAGCTAGAAGTTGGTAATGGTAAACAATACAATTGCTTTTCTTCAGATTTTTAAATTAGCTGTTCAAGCTAAGAGCAGTGGTGTTTCTCAACCGAAAGCATATGTTCAGATTGTCTACCCATGCTGAGCTGCTGAAAGCTGATTTCCTGCTTTTGCCAAAGGTTACTGAACCATCTTGGTCTTAGCTCTGAGTCATGAACTTACCCTACATGACTTGCAAAGACAACCAGCAAACAAGCTTATATAAGGTCAGCCAAAGCAGATGCATTTGGCAGTGAGTTTTTTTTTTAACAGTTAATCGACTGATAGTAATCACCAGGACATATATCAAGAATTGCCATAGAAATCTGTAGCTCTTCAATTGCTTTTAAAAATAAGTCATTTTAGTCATGGCATAATGTACTATGATAATAATAAAAAACTTGTTGCGCTATCATTAAAAAAACTGTAAATAAGAATGTGTTTAAAAAACATTCATAAATGATCCAGTAAAGTCCATCAGGAAAGAGAAGAAGAGAAGTCCTCTTGTGCAAAAAGTTAATTTATACTTCGGTATCAACAAAAATCCATATTTCAGTGTGGATAGCAAAATCTTCACACCCAAATGTGCACACCCAACTGTCAAGGCGCTTACCAGCTATTCTAACCCCAAGATGGGGGGTCTGGCGGCACTTTATCCCAGTATCCCTATGGGATGAATGGATATCAGGAGCCAAGATTCCAGGATGGGTTACCATACGACCAGGATGTTCAACATTGGGCTCAGGGAGAGAGAAAGGAGATTCTCTTTGTGTAGTAAATAAAAATGAAGGCATTTTAATGAAGGTAAAAACTACTTATAAGAAGGCAGGAGTAAAATCGCATATAAAATAATCAATCACATGCAGACACCCTAAAGAGTGTACTAAAGTCACCGCTGTAGTTCCTTACGACTAGTTTTGTTCAAAAGGACATTATCAAGGGATATCTCCTTTATCCCTTGATACGCTTCCACAGTCCTCCAAGAATGACTCTCCATCCATCTCAGACTGCTCTCTCCCAGTCCTCTCAGGCTGTCTTTCAGTCCTCCCCGACTAACACTCACCAACCCACGTGGCTGTCTTCTCCTTGGATATCTCCTGGATGTGCTCACTGGCTCCTGCTGTCCTCACGCCTACTCCTGTTTCACTGGACAGGATTCCTCCTTGGGTTTTCAGAGGATCCCTCCTGTACCCGAGCTCCTAGACCCGAGGTCACCCCCACTCAGACTAATGGGTTACCCTCAAGGCTCCACCAACAGACTCCTAGCACTCCATCTCCAACTTCCACCTGAACTCTCCCAGCTGGGCTGACCCAGAGTATTTGAGGGGGGCCTGCCGCTACCAACCCATCTGTTGGGAATTGGTCAGGGCCCACCCTCCAATACTCCAGGCAGCTCCTCCTAACTTCTCTCCCATTCTTCTGGAAGTTTCCAGCAAGTTTCAGAAGTAGAGGGAGGTACCAGAGATGCTGCCTGCTGAGTCATACATGCCCTCCCTGGATCACTCACCCGACCCAGATAAAACACAGGCTTGGCTGCCAACCAAGCCTAAACATTTTACCTGCTCTAACAGAAAAAAATAAATATCTGGGGGTGTAGAAATTACATAAAGGTTACACTGAAGAAAATTACCTAAAATGTATTAAAAATGTTCATTATTTTTTCCAGAAAAACACAAGGAATAAAAATATATTCAAACAGATCTGCTACAAAATTAAAGCCCTGTCCTTAAAAAAAAACAAAAAACAAAAAAAACAACAACATATTACCTAAGGATAGGCTACAAACACTAGAAAAGCATAATATCATGACATATCTGAAATTAATTCAGGGACTCAGGAGAATTATGGAAAAAAGGCCCAGGGGCTCAAGTAGTTAAATTCTTATGCCACGTACACATGACCGGTTTTGCCATTGGAAAAAACTCTGAAGGTTTCTTCGACGGAACTCCGACGAAATTCCATTCAAGCGGTCTTGCCTACACACGGTAAAACCAAAGTCCGACCAAAGTCCGACCGTGCAGAACGCGGTGACGCACAGCATGTACGACGGAACTAGAAAAAAGAAAGTTCAATAGCCAGTATCCAATAGCTTCCATCTCGTACTTGCTTCAGAGCATGCGTCGTTTTTGGTCCATCGAAACAGCATACAGACGAGCGGTTTTCCCGATAGGAATTGGTTTCGACGGAAATATTTAGAACATGTTCTATTTCTAGGTCCGTCAAAATTTTCGAAAAAAAAAGTCAGATGAGGCACACACACGTTTGGAATATACGATAAAAAGCTCCCGTCTGACTTTTTCTGTCGGACATTCCACTCGTGTGTACGCGGCTTTAGGTGGAGATTTAAAATCTTTACACAATTCACACAAAGCTGTCAGGTGGTCAAAGTGAAGTCAATAATTGCACAACATAAAAATGATGAGCAATCACATGGGCATAACTATATAAAAATCTGCGTACACTTCAAGCACCTGAGCCCTCTCAGCTACAGGCATCATTCACACTTCATGTAGCAGGAACTTGTGTCCCCGCTCGTGATTTTGTGTAGGTGATTTTCACGCAATTCCGCATGTCACGCATAGTATAGTCCAGTCACTTGAATGGGCTGCCTTATGTGTATTTTTTGTGGCAAAGAAGCTGAAGGACCAAATTCTGGCCCTGAGCCAGGCGTGTTTTTACACATGCATTTTGCCACAATTCTTGCACGTTTTGTTATGGGACAATCACAGCAAAATTGCTTGTTTTGCTGCTATTTTGCTTTAAAGGCTAAGTGCAGGAAAAAAATGCCATTATTATTTTTTCCCACAGGAGCCTGCAAAGCATTGCACCCACGATCAGTGCATCACGGGTGCAATGTCAGGCTCCTTCAGATAAATCCTCCAGTTTTCTGCCCACACCTGTGTACAGGCTTTACTTTAGAAAGCCAGAGAACTATAAGTCGACTGCTGTTGTGGCAGACAGGACTTGTAGTTTATGCTTGTACAGATCTCCATGAATGCATGACACTGCTATGCTATGATCCCTTGGACCTTGTGAGGAAAGCTTCAACAACAGGCTGGTCGTTTACTGTTGCCCCACCTATAGGATTGGGAGAAAACTTTCTTCTAGGAAAAGACCGTGGAGACCGAACAAAAGTTGCAGTGATCCCTTGAAAGCTGTGAGGAAAGCTAGGTAGGGTCTATCTATAAGGTTAGAGGCTATCACTACTGGGGGAGGATTGCAGAAAGACATGTTTACCATCTTACATCTTTAATTTGGACTATTTCACCTGTCCTTATCCCCCTCGTCTCTTTGGTTATCTACTCTGATTTATATTTTTCACTTTGGAACTGATCATCTCTCTGAGTCACCTGATTTTTTTGGATGCTGATTACTCCTGGGAAACAATTTACTTTTAGTTTTGTTTTATGTGATACACTTTACTGGATTTCATTGCATTATTGTTAAGATACATATTATAGAATGCACCTTTTAGGGCTTTGAACACTTTTATATGAGTTTATATTTACCATGAGCATCTGAGAAATTCCTTGTTTGTTTTTTGTTGACGTACTATATTAGCGCTACTTCACTACAAGATATACTTGTTTACAATAGCATCTCCCCATTCTTCCTCACAGTGAGACAATCGCGGGTATGAATGAATGAATGAATGAATGAATGAATGAAGGATTTGTAGAGCGCTGCAAATGCGAACTGAATCGCCTCAAGGCGCTAGAATGCGTTCTCTGTTACCAGCTCTTAGAAAAGGAAGGTCTTTAGTTTTTTCCTGAAGGCCTGATGGTTTTCTTCCATGCGGATGTGGGTCGGAAGAGCGTTCCATAGTCGGGGTCCTTGGACTGCGAATCTTCGTTCTCCCTTTGCTTTGTAGCGATATTTAGGCATGATGAGGAGATTTTGGTTAGCTGATCGAAGGCTGCGATTGGGTGTATAGTGTTTTATTTTCTCCTGAAGGTATAGCGGAGCGTTTCCTTGTATGCATTTGTGGGTGAGGCAGAGGGTCTTGAATTTGATCCGATTCTTTACGGTTAGCCAGTGTAGGGACTTTAGGGATGGTGAAATAGATTCCCAGGGTTTTTTTCCTGTTAACAGTCTTGCCGCCGTGTTTTGAATGAGTTGTAAGCGCGCAAGCTGATATTGGGGTAGTCCTAAGTAGAGCGAATTTGCGTAATCGAGTCGGGAAACGTACAGGTACGTTAATCTGCCTGTACGTGCCCTTCTGCCGCAGTATATCTGCGTGACGCGGTCGGGAATGGCCACGTGTCTTGTTAAACTCCCTTCTGCAAAAACGTTTTATCCCTATTGTGGGGTCACCAATATGGTATTTATAAATATTCATTCATTTATAAGTTCATTAGCTTAGTTGCCCGTCTTTGTACTCGCTCCATTTCCAGTACATCCTTCCTGAGGACTGGTGCCCAGAACTGGACAGCATACTCTAGGTGCGGCTGGACCAGAGTCTTGTAGAGCGGGAGAATTATTGTTTTATCTCTGGAGTTGATCCCCTTTTTAATGCATGCCAATATTCTGTTTGCTTTGTTAGAAGCAGCTTGGCATTGCATGCCATTGCTTAGCCTATCATCTACTAGGACTCCCAGGTCCTTTTCCATCTTAGATTCCCCGCAGAGGTTCTCCCCCCAGTGTATAGATTGCATTCATATTTTTGCCACCCAAATGCATTATTTTACATTTTTCTACATTAAACCTCATTTGCCATGTAGTTGCCCACCCCATTCATTTGTTCAGATCTTTTTGCAAGGTTTCCACATCCTGCGGAAAAGTTATTGCCCTGCTTAGCTTAGTATCGTCCGCAAATACAGAGATTGAACTGTTTATCCCATCCTCCAGGTCGTTTATGAGCAAAATAAATAGGACTGGTCCCAGCACAGAACCCTGGGGGACCCAACTACCCACCTCTGACCATTCCGAGTACTCCCCATTTATTACTACCCTCTGAACTCGCCCTTGTAGCTAGTTTTCAATCCATGTACTCACCCTATGGTCCATGCCAATGGACCTAACTTTGTATAGTAAACATTTATAAGGAACTGTGTCAAATGCTTTTTAAAATCCAGATACACCACATCTACGGGCCTTCCTTTATCTAGATGAAAACTGACTTCCTCATAGAACGTTAATAGATTGGTTTGGCAAGAACGATTCTTCATGAATCCATGCTGATTGCTGCTAATGATACCGTTCTTTTATCTAAAATCTTGTATATAGTCCCTTATCATGCCCTCCAAGAGCTTGCATAATATTGATGTTAGGCTAACTGGTCTGTAATTGCCAGGGATGTATTTTGGGCCCTTTTTAAATATTGGTGCTACATTGGCTTTTCTCCAATCACCTGGTACCATTCCAGTCAGCAGACTGTCAGTAAAAATTAGGAACAATGGTCTGGCAATTACTGGACTGAGTTCCTTAAGAACCCTCGGATGCAAGCCATCTGGTCCCAGTGATTTATTAATGTTAAGTTTCCCAAGTCTAATTTTCATTCTGTCCTCTGTTAACCATGGAGGTGCTTCCTGTGATGTGTCATTCGGATAAATAATGCAGTTTTGGTTATTGAAGCCCCCCGATTCCCTTGTAAAGTCTGAGGAGAAGAATACATTCAGAACCTTCGCTATCTCACCATCCTTTGTAACCAGAATCCCTTCATCATTCTTTATGGGGCCAATATGATCTGTCCTCCCTCTTTTACTATTTATGTACTTAAAGAACTTCTTGGGATTTTTATTACTCTCCTCCGCTATGTGTTTTTCGTGTTCTACCTTAGCCGCCCTAATTTCACCCTTACGTTTCTTGTTGCATTGTTTATAAAGTCTGAATGCCAATGATGACCTCTCAACCTTGTATTTTTTGAAGGTCTTCTCCTTTGCTTTTATATGCATTTTTACATTGAAGATAAGCCATCCGAGACTTTTGTTCGCTCTTTTAAATTTATTACCCAAAGGGATGCATTGGCTAATGCCCTTATTTAATATGCTCTTAAAGCAAACCCATCTTTCCATCTTGTTCCTAAAATTTTATCCCAATTCATGCCTTCTAACAAGGTTCGTAGTTTAGGAAAGTTAGCTCTTTTGAAATTCATCGTCTTTGTATTCCCGTTATGTTTCCTATTTGTGTGATTTATAATGAAGCCAATTGACCTGTAATTGCTTTTTCCTGAATTGCCCCGTATTTCCACATCCATGATCAGGTCTGTATTGTTGGTAATCAGTAGATCCAGTAACGCTTTATTTAATCACATCATCAAATAGGCTTTGCCCAGTTTTCAGAACTCGGGCAACTTAAACTTTATTAACAATGAATATGTCTCCCCCAGATTCCGGGGTGACCCAACCACACAAAATGCACATGACGGGAAGGGAGGGAGGTATCAGGAACCATGAATCAGACCGAGACAGAAGTATAGTTAAATCACACTTGTATAATAATAATAATAAAAAGGTAAACAGAGTAAGCGTGGTCAAAACAAGCCAGAGTTCAGTAACTGGATCGGGTAGTCAGCCAAGCCATTGTCAGAGAGCCAGAGATGAACGTAGTAGCACAGCAAGCAGGATCAGGAGCCAGAAGGGACGTCAGCCGAGCAAGTCTTCAACAGGAACGCAGGAGAAAGTCTCTGTGATTTTGACAAAGGCGAAGGCAGAGATCAAGTGAGCTGGACGGCTATAAGTAGGCAGGAGTGACGAGCAGAATCAACAACAGCTGGGTAAACCCACGGGTCGGGGCAACTGTAGGACTGCCGAAAGTTTCTCTGGGTCCATCAAAAAAACAACAGTGTAAATGAAATAGCCCAGGAATTTAACCTGTTCACGATGGAACTCGCACTTCTCCAGTTTACAATAGAGATTGTTCTCTCTTAGTTTCTGAAGCACACGACAGACATCTGTGTGGTGCCTCTCCAGGGACTTGGAAAATATGAGGATATCATCAAGATAAACCACCACACATAACTGCAACAACTCTGAGGACATCGTTAATAAATTCCTGGAAAACTGCTGGGGCGTTACAAAGGCCAAAAGGTACTCATAATGGCCTGTTCTGGTATTAAATGCAGTTTTCCACTCGTGGCCCTCCTTAGTCCACACGAGATTGTATGCCCCTCTCAAATCAAGCTTCGTGAAAACCATTGCTCCCTCAAATAACTCTGTAATCAACGGAATGGGATAGGCATTCTTAATCGTGAAACAATTGAGACCCCTATAATTAATACAAGGTCTCAGTTCACCGCTCTTCTTCACAAAGAAGAAACGAGCACCAGCAGAAGACGAGGATTTGCAGATGAAGCCTTGAGAAAGTGCGTCTGCAACATACTCCTCCATGGCCTTATCCTCCAAGACAGACAAAGGGTAAACCTAGCCACGAGGGGGTATGGCACCAGGTTGAAGGTCAATTGCGCAATCATAAGGCCGGTGTGGAGGCAAACTATCGGCTTGATCTTTGTCAAAGACATTGCTAAAATAGCGGTACTCCTCCAGCAGGGAGGAGAGTGAAAAGGTGCACAGGACCTTGGCTACCTTCTGGAAACATGTCTCACATTGTGGTGACCAGGAGAGAACCTCAGCAAGGAGCCAATCAAAAGAGGGGTTGTGCCTCTGTAACTAAGGATAACCAATAACCAGCGGAAACCTAGGTGAGGAAATAACTTGGAATTGGATTGTCTCATGGTGAAGAGCCCCTACGGCCATGGACAACGGACCGGTCTCATGAGTCACATGGGGCAGGCTGTAGAGGTCTCCTGTCAAGAGCCTCAATGGCAAGTGGAGTGTCACGCAGCTGCAGCGGAATCGAGTGCTGCGATACAAAGGCAGCATCAATGAACAGGCCTGCAGCCCCAGAGTCGATTAGAGCATGTATCTCAATGGACGACTCCAGGGGCTTATCCTTCTGGATAACTGGGGACGAAACCATGTCACCTAAGGTCTGTCCATGACAGGACCTCAAGGTTCAGGGCGTTCCCTGGACGGGTAGGACAAGACTTCAAAAAATGACCTGCCTGGCCACAATAAAGGCACAATATGTCCCTTTTCCTAAAGGTTCTCTCATCCGCAGAGAGACGCGTGAAGCCCAAGTGCATGGGTTCATCTTCACTGACCGACTCGGTACCGGGAGGCATGGGAGGTGAGGGAGGCACGGATGGGACTGCAAAGCTCGGAGGCAAGCATACAGGAGGCTTCTGCAAGCGCTCTTTAGAACAGAGTCTTTCTCTGAGTCTGGAGTCAATGAGGATGGCAAATGTGATTAACTTCTCCAGCTCAGTAGGTATATTTCGGGCTGCTATCTCATCCTTGATGGAATCCGAGAGACCATGAGAAAAGGCAGCCACAAGGGCCTCATTGTTCCAAGCAACTTCTGCTACCAGAGTACGGAATTCAATGGCGTAGTCGGCAAAAGTTCTCGTACTCTGTTTGATGGACATGCGGCAGTTGGCAGCACAAGCGAAGCGTGCGGGAACATCAAATACCCCTTTAAAGGAGGCCAAAAACTCAGGGTAACTCAAGACAACAGGCTTTTGCATCTCCCATAGAGGGTTTTCCCAGGCCAAGGCTCTCTCCGAAAGCAAAGATATCATGAAACCTACTTTGCTTCTGTCCGTGGGAAATGCCTGGGGCAGCATCTAAAAGTATATCTCAACCTGGTTGAGAAACCCTCTGCATTGAACTGGATCGCCCCCAAATCACTGGAGAAGCGGAGTGGAACCAGACATACCTCTTATAGGGGTAGTACTCAAGGCGTGTGCCTGCACAGAGACTGGTGCAGCAGCAGGGACGGCCTGCAACTCAGGTTGTACCGGAGCAGCCACAGTGGGAGATTCAAGGTGAGCCGTGCAACTCAGGAGCATTTGTAACGCCATGGCAAACTAATCCATGCGGTGATCTTGCTCATCCAATCTGGAAAAAATATTACCAACAAGAGGATTGACTGTATCTTCTAAATTCACGGCCTTCGCCTACTATCAGGAACCATGAATCAGACCGAGAAGTATTCTTAAATCACACTTGTTTAATAATAATAATAATAATAATAATAATAAAAAGGTAGACAGGAAGTGAGGTCAGATGCAGACAAGATAATCCATAAGGTACAAAATACAAAGGAGACATTACTGGAAGTGGTAGTAGAGGAGGATCTCCATGATGATCTGATTGGTTGGGAGGTGACCGCCCAGCATCTGTGATTGTGCTTGACGTCCTTGGAGCCATACAGTGTTTCCTTATACGCATTCCCTCATCCTCTGTCATGGGGGATCATGGAACTCTGGTAAGAGTTAATTTCTGCTGATTTGGTGGTGAATTCAACACAATTTCTCAATCAACGCTTTTGAGGAAGGCTTGTTTGCATTATATGGACCTTTCATTTTTGCACGGGTGGTCTTTTGTTCTGTTTTTTATTTATTCGCTCACTAGATTGCTTTTTTTCACAGTCACTGTCTGAATGTATTATGGACACATAATTTATATATTCTTATATTGATGTAGAATATTTTTCCAATTTATTAACCACAGACTTATTAATGCTTGGTTTAATTATGAATGTGCTTATGTACATTTAGTTTTTGGGAATTGTTTTGTCTTCAATGAATTTTTATGATTTTTCACTATTAGATGCACTTATGAGATCAGTTTTGATTTTTGGTTAACAATTTAAGGTTAGCGCGATTCTAACTTTCTAAATAATAAAAAGTTAAACAGAGTAAGCGTGGTCAAAACAAGCCAGAGTTCAGTAACCGGATCGGGTAGTCAGCCAAGCCAATGTCAGAGAGCCAGAGATGAATGTAGTAGCCCGGCAAGCAGGATCAGGAGCTAGAAGGGATGTCAGCTGAGCAAGTCTTCAACAGGAACGCAGGAGAAAGTCTCTGTGATGTTGACAACGGCGAAAGCAGAGATCAAGTGAGCTGGACGGCTCTAAGTAGGCAGGAGTGACGAGCAGAATCAACAACAGCTGGGTAACTGTGGAGAGAGATGGGAGCTGACAATTAGCCAACAGCTGAGCAGCCAGCTCAAAGAAGGAAGGGCTGAGCCCAGCCCTGACAGGAGGGAGCTCTTCTTTTCCTCGTCCTGGCCGCTGCAGAGTAAGCTATGACCCCTCTGCAGCCCTTATATAACCTACCCAGGGAATTCCAAAAACTTCCAGGATTTCCCATTGGATAAACCCAGATCCCGCTTTATAAATATTTAAAGGGACAGTGCCCCCACTTCCCCTTAACACCCTACCTAACAGTAATCCATTAAAATATACTAACAGGGCTGGGTGGCCCCAGTCCCAAGAAAGCGGACCCAAATAGGTGTGCCCGCTTTTTACAATCCCTAATACATCAATAAATGTATTATTTTTCAATGCACGCAGCATGAGTACCTGAATTTAGAATATCAGCCAAGTTCAGACTTGGAGTGATACAAGCATTGATATTAAGAGTAGAGTCACACAAAGATGACCTCCTCAGACTAGTGCTTCTCCTTTCATTGTCCAGTTACAGGCTAGGGTAGGAGGACCTCTACATACAGTATCTCACAAAAGTGAGTACACCCCTCACATTTTTGTAAATATTTTATTATATCTTTTCATGTGACAACACTGAAGAAATGACACTTTGCTACAATGTAAAGTAGTGAGTGTACAGCTTGTATAACAGTGTAAATTTGCTGTCCCCCCAAAATAACTCAACACAGCCATTAATGTCTAAACTGCTGGCAACAAAAGTGAGTACACTCCCTAGGTGAAAATGTCCAAATTTGCCCCAAGTGTCAATATTTTGTGTGGCCACTGGCCACCATTTTTTTCCAGCACTGCCTTAACCCTCCTGGGCATGGAGTTTACCAGAGCTTCACAGGTAGGGATGAGCCGAACACCCCCAGTTCGGTTCGCACCAGAACCTGCGAAACGGACCGAAAATTCGCACGAACGTTAGAACCCCATTGACGTCTATGGGACTCGAACGTTCAAAATCAAAAGTGCTCATTTTAAAGGCTAATTTTCATGGTATTGTCCTAAAAAGGGTTTGGGGACCCGGATCCTGCCCTAGGGGACATGTATCAATGCAAAAAAACTTTTAAAAATGGCCGTTTTTTCGGGAGCAGTGATTTTAATGATGCTTAAAGTAAAAAAAAAAAAAGTGAAATATTCCTTTAAATATCGTACCTGGGGGTGTCTTTAGTATGCCTGTAAAGTGGCGCGCGTTTCCCGTGCTTAGAACAGTCCCTGCACAAAATGACATTTTTAAAGGAAAAAAAGTCATTTAAAACTGCTTGCGGCTTTAATTTAATGTCGGGTCCTGGCAATATGAATGAAAATAAGTAAGACAAACGGCATGGGTACCCTCCAGTCCATTACCAGGCCCTTTGGTTCCTGTATGGATATTAAGGGGAACCCCGCACCCAAATTAAAAAAAGGAAAGGCGTGGGGCCCCCAGGCCCTATATACTCTGAACAGCAGTATACAGGCGGTTCAAACAAGACAGGGACTGTAGGTTTGTTGTTTAGTAGAATCTGTTTGTAATTTTGAACTGGTACATTTTTAAAGTGTAGCTCCAGCCAAAAAATCTGTTTTTAAGCTTTTTGGAAAACATAGGGAAGGGTTATCACCCCTGTGACATTTGTTTTGCTGTCTGTGCTCCTCTTCAGAAGATTTCACCTCTTTTTTTGTCCCAATGACAAATGTTTTTTGAAAATTTGGGGTTTTTAGTGAAACAAGGATTGGTGATAAAGCATCAGTCGATCGACCGAGTCGGTGGACAGACGCACCCTGCGATCGGTTACAAAGCCTCCAGCAGCACTGAATGTGCGTTCCGAAAGAACGCTGGATGCAGGACAGGCCAGTAGCTCAATTGCATACTGGGCAAGCTCTGGCCAGTGATCCATCCTCAGGACCCAGTAACCCAGAGGATTTTCGGTGGGAAAGGTGTCCAAGTCAGATCTTGCCCCTAGGTATTTCTGCACCATGTAAAACAGACGCTGGCGATGGTTGCTGGAACCGATCATACCTCGGGGCTGCGGACTAAAAAATTGTCTGAACGCATCGGTCAGACGGCCACCTTCTCCACCGCTCCTTCTTTGACTGACCGAAGCCTCAGCAACAAGTTGTCCAGAAACAGGAGTTTGTAACCTCCCAGTCTCTGGGAACGCGTTGCACATACCTTTCTGCAAGGCCTCCCGAAGATGTTTCATCCTTTGCTCCCTCTGCGATGGCAAGATAAGGCCTGCAACCTTACCCTTATAACGTGGATCAAGGAGGGTTACCAGCCAGTATTGCTCCTTCTCCTTGATACCACAAATACGAGGATCTATCCGCAGGCTTTGCAGGATCAGAGAGGCCATGCAGCGTAGGTTTGCTGAGGCATTCGGTCCGGAGTCCTCTGGGTCACTAAGGACGACATGGTCAGCAGCCACCTCCTCCCAGCCACGTACAAGTCCATGTGTTTCTTGGGACTGATCCCTTAAAGACTGCTGCTGATGCTGAGTGCCAGGCTCCACCTCCATACTGACACAATCCTCCTCCTCCTCTTCCTGTGTGATCGGCGGGCACGCAGGAACACTGTCTGGATAAAGGGGGCCTTGACAGCTAAGGAAGTCCTCCTCTTCCTGCCTCTGTTCTGCCTCAAGTGCCCTGTCCATTATTCCATGCAGCGTGTGCTCCAACAGGTGGACAAGGGGGACAGTGTCACTGATGCATGCACTGTCACTGCTCACCATCCTCGTGGCCTCCTCAAATGGTGACAGGACAGTGTATGCATCCCTGATCATGGCCCACTGGCGTGGGGAAAAAAAAACAAGCTCCCCTGACCCTGTCCTGGTGCTATAGTCGCACAGGTACTCATTGATGGCCCTCTGCTGCGTGTGCAGTCGCTGCAGCATGGCCAACGTTGAGTTCCACCTGGTGGGCATGTCACAGATTAGGCGGTTCTTGAGCAGGTTAAACTCCTTTTGGAGGTCTGCCAGCCGAGCACTGGCATTATATGACCGGCGGAAATGCGCACAGACTTTCCTGGCCTGCCTCAGGACATCCTGTAAGCCCGGGTACCTGCCCAAGAACCGCTGCACCACCAAGTTAAGGACGTGAGCCAAACAGGGCACATGGTTTAGTTGTCCCTGTCGGAGGGCAGAGAGGAGGTTGGTGCCATTGTCGCAAACCACCATTCCTGCCTTAAGTTGGAGTGGCGTCAACCACCTCTGAACCTGCCCCTGCAGAGCTGACAGAACCTCTGCCCCAGTGTGGCTCCTGTCCCCCAAGCACACCAGCTCAAGCACCGCATGGCATCTTTTGGCTTGCGTACTTGCGTAGCCCCTTGAATGCCTACTGGTTCCGAGGACAAAGCACAGGAAGAGGCCATGGAGGAAGAAGAAGAGGAGGGGGTGGAGGAGAGAGGTGTGTCACAATCAGTAGTGGCATTTTGGAGGCGTGGTGGCGGAACAACCTCCAACACTACTGCACCTTGTCCTGCATCCTTCCCAGCTGCGAGCAGAGTGACCCAATGCGCCGTGAAACTTAGGTAACGTCCCTGTCCATGCCTGCTGGACCATGAGTCAGCGGTAATATGTACCTTACTGCTGACTGCCCTGTCCAGCGAGGCAAAGACATTGCCTTCCACATGCCAGTAGAGAGCCAGAATCGCCTTCCGTGAGAAAAAGTGGCGTTTGGGTAACTGCCACTGAGAAACCGCACGTTCCACAAACTTACGGAAGGGGGCAGAGTCTACCAACTGAAAAGGTAGCAGTTGAAGTGCTAGCAATTTTGCCAAGCTACCATTCAACCGCTGGGTATGTGGATGGCTGGGAGCAAACTTCTTTTGGTGGTGCAGCAGCTGGGGCAGGGAAATTTGCCTGGTACAATCTGACGTCGGTGTACCGAAAGCAGATTGTCCACAAGTACTTGGCTGTGACACACCTAATTATACACCTTCATTCCTCTCAGTGCAGGTCTCAGAGAGGACTGAAGGTATAGTGGGGTTGGAGATCTCAGCTGATGAGGAGCAAGGAGAGGTCCTCTTTGTTCTTTGGTGTGGGTCTTTTAGATACGCTTGCCAACGAACTGCATGGCAGGTCAACATATGTCTGGTCATGTATGTGGTGCCCAAGCGGGAGATGTTTTGGCCACGCGAGATACGCTTGAGACATATGTTGCAAATAGCAGTGGTGCGATCTGATGCACTCATCTCAAAAAAGGCCCACACCAAAGAACTTTTAGAATAATGCGCAGAGACAGCAGCGCCCTGCACATGCGGAGCTTTTCGGTGTGATGCAGTCAGTGTGCTGCCCTTAGGCTGGCCCCTGGAGGGCATCCTGCCTCGTTGGTGATGTGCCTCCTCCTCCTCTCTCCTATCAGGCACCCACGTTGAGTCAGTAACCTCATCATCCCCTCCCTCCTCATCACTGGAGCAAACCTGGCAGTATGCTGCAGCAGGGGGAGCATGACTGCCAGATTGCTGTCCTTCTTGGGCACCCCCTCTGTCCATGCTCACGTTACTGCCTTCATCTAGCTCAGTATCATCATCAGAGCCTTCTAAACGCTGGGAATCCTCCTGGAGCATGTACCCAACACTGTGGTCAAACAGTTCGAGGGATTCCTCGGGTGGACATGGTGGGGCTAGGGAAGGAGTCACTGATGCCATTGAGCCGAGGGAAGAGGCTGTGTTGGCAGCTGCTTTGCCAGACAAAGTACCCTGAGCATTAGTGAGAGAGGATGAGGAGGATGAGGACGGCTTGGTCATCCACTCGACCAAGTCTTCCGCATGTTGTGGCTCAACACGGCCAGCTGCCAAAAAAAAAGCCAAGCGTGTCCCACGGCCACGTGCTGATGAGGATGCACCGTCTCCACGACCAGCACTGTTGCCTCTAGACACAGAGCCTGCTTGCCCTCTTTTATTGGCTTGTGACTGTCTGTCTCTCCTTGTTGGCCTTCCAGACATACTAATGGCCTGTAGCTGCACTAAGCTGGGATATATATATATATATATATATATATATATATATATACTGATACTGCAGCTAGCAAAATCAACTGCCTGCCTGTAGTATGAGAACACCGCCAACCTTCTACAGGTAGCTTTAGCTGAACACTGTGCAGAGGTCGCACTACCGTAACGTGTAAATAATTTAGCTGCCTGCGGTAGTGATAGGATCAGGAAAACACCACCAACCTTCTACAGGTAGCTTTAGCTGAACACTGTGCAGAGCTCGCAAAAAACGAACTTGTAGCTTATTTAGCTACATGCGTAGTGATAGGATCAGGAAAACACCACCAACCTTCTACAGGTAGCTTTAGCTGAACACTGTGCAGAGGTCGCACTACACTAACTTGTAGTTTTAGCTGCCTGCGGTAGTGATAGAATCAGTAAAACACCACCAACCTTCTACAGGTAGCTTTAGCTGAACACTGTGCAGAGCTCGCAAAAAACTAACTTGTAGCTTATTTAGCTGCCTGCTGTAGTGATAGGATCAGGAAAACATCACCAACCTTCTACAGGCAGCTTTAGCTGAACACTGTGCAGAGCTCGCGAAAAACTAACTTGTAGCTTATTTAGCTGCCTGCGGTAGTGATAGGATCAGCAAAACACCACCAACCTTCTACAGGTAGCTTTAGCTGAACACTGTGCAAAGATCGCACTACACTAACTTGTAGTTTTAGCTGAACACTGTGAGGAGGATGCACTACACTAACTTGTAGCTTATTTAGCTGCCTGTGGTAGTGATAGGATCAGGAAAACACCACCAACCTTCTACAGGTAGCTTTAGCTGAACACTGTGCAGAGCTCGCAAAAAACTAACTTGTAGCTTATTTAGCTGCCTGCGGTAGTGATAGGATCAGGAAAACACCACCAACCTTCTACAGTTAGCTTTAGCTGAACACTGTGCAGAGGTCGCAAAAAACTAACTTGTAGCTTACTTAGCTGCTTGCGGTAGTGATAGGATCAGGAAAACACCACCAACCTTCTACAGGTAGCTTTAGCTGAACACTGTGCAGAGGTCGCACTACACTAACTTGTAGTTTTAGCTGCCTGCTGTAGTGATAGAATCAGTAAAACACCACCAACCTTCTACAGGTAGCTTTAGCTGAACACTGTGCAGAGCTCGCAAAAAACTAACTTGTAGCTTATTTAGCTGCCTGCTGTAGTGATAGGATCAGGAAAACATCACCAACCTTCTACAGGCAGCTTTAGCTGAACACTGTGCAGAGCTCGCGAAAAACTAACTTGTAGCTTATTTAGCTGCCTGCGGTAGTGATAGGATCAGGAAAACACCACCAACCTTCTACAGGTAGCTTTAGCTGAACACTGTGCAAAGGTCGCACTACACTAACTTGTAGTTTTAGCTGAACACTGTGAGGAGGATGCACTACACTAACTTGTAGCTTATTTAGCTGCCTGTGGTAGTGATAGGATCAGGAAAACACCACCAACCTTCTACAGGTAGCTTTAGCTGAACACTGTGCAGAGCTCGCAAAAAACTAACTTGTAGCTTATTTAGCTGCCTGCGGTAGTGATAGGATCAGGAAAACACCACCAACCTTCTACAGTTAGCTTTAGCTGAACACTGTGCAGAGGTCGCAAAAAACTAACTTGTAGCTTACTTAGCTGCTTGCGGTAGTGATAGGATCAGGAAAACACCACCAACCTTCTACAGGTAGCTTTAGCTGAACACTGTGCAGAGGTCGCACTACACTAACTTGTAGTTTTAGCTGCCTGCTGTAGTGATAGAATCAGTAAAACACCACCAACCTTCTACAGGTAGCTTTAGCTGAACACTGTGCAGAGCTCGCAAAAAACTAACTTGTAGCTTATTTAGCTGCCTGCTGTAGTGATAGGATCAGGAAAACATCACCAACCTTCTACAGGCAGCTTTAGCTGAACACTGTGCAGAGCTCGCGAAAAACTAACTTGTAGCTTATTTAGCTGCCTGCGGTAGTGATAGGATCAGGAAAACACCACCAACCTTCTACAGGTAGCTTTAGCTGAACACTGTGCAAAGGTCGCACTACACTAACTTGTAGTTTTAGCTGAACACTGTGAGGAGGATGCACTACACTAACTTGTAGCTTATTTAGCTGCCTGTGGTAGTGATAGGATCAGGAAAACACCACCAACCTTCTACAGGTAGCTTTAGCTGAACACTGTGCAGAGCTCGCAAAAAACTAACTTGTAGCTTATTTAGCTGCCTGCGGTAGTGATAGGATCAGGAAAACACCACCAACCTTCTACAGGTAGCTTTAGCTGAACACTGTGCAGAGGTCGCAAAAAACTAACTTGTAGCTTACTTAGCTGCTTGCGGTAGTGATAGGATCAGGAAAACACCACCAACCTTCTACAGGTAGCTTTAGCTGAACACTGTGCAGAGGTCGCACTACACTAACTTGTAGCTTTAGCTGAACACTTCAGAGGACGCACTACACTAACTTGTAGCTTTAGCTAAACACTGAGGAGGACGCACTACACTAACTTGTAGCTTTAGCTGAACACTGAGGAGGACGCACTACACTAACTTGTAGCTTTAGCTGAACACTGTGCAGAGGTCGCACTACACTAACTTGTAGTTTTAGCTGAACACTGTGAGGAGGACGCACTACACTAACTTGTAGCTTATTTAGCTGAACACTGTGCAGAGGTCGTACTACACTATTTTGTAGCTTTAGCTGAACACTGTGCACTACACTAACTTGTAGCTTTAGCTGAACACTGTTCAGTGGACGCACTACACTAACTTGTAGCTTTACCTGAACACTGTGCAGAGGTCTCACTAAACTAACTTGTAGCTTTAACTGAACACTGTGAAGAGGACGCACTACACTAACTGTAAATAGTCTAGCTGCCTGACTGTGGCACTAATAGGATCAAAAGAACACCAGCAATTTTCTTCAGGTAGCTGTAAATACTGTAACAACACAAGCCTGCCTGTCAGTAGCAAGATAACAGGAACGGATCTAGCTAAACTAAATACAGTGTATATATATATATATATATATATACATACAACACCCGGGATGCATATATATATATATATACACAATTCACTGTAAGTGCAGCTAACTCACTGACTGTTCTGCCTAATCTATCTAACTTAAATCAAATGACACTGTCTCTCTGTCTATCTATCTCTCTCTCAATGCCGGAACACACACTACACAGGGCTGCCGTGCAGGCGGCCTTATATAGTGTGGGGCGTGTACTAAATCCCCTGAGCCATAATTGGCCAAAGCCTTCTTGGCTTTGGCCAATTACGGCTCTCTGTTCAGACAGCGCTGTGATTGGCCAAGCATACGGGTCATGGTGCATGCTTGGCCAATCATCAGCCAGCAATGCACTGTGATGCACAAACACTTAAAGTGTTACTAAACCCAGTAATATGAAAATAGTTCATCCGCCCCCCCCCCCCCCCACAGTACCCACAACTTATAAATCTTCCTTTTACATTAAAATACTGCCACTATATACCTTTTTCGATAATCTGTATACCACGGTTACATGATGAACTGCACAGTTTCCCCAGTGCTGAGAGTCCAGGTAGGAGGAGATTTCCACTACAGCCAGCAAGGAAACAGGAGCTCAGAGAACTTTGAAGCTGCCCTTGCAACACGGGCTGCACAGAGCATATGTATGTATAACAAAGCAAATAGGAATTATAAACCCACAGAATACCAGGCGACACCCATAGGTGAGTGCAGAAGCCAACAACACATGTAAAGGAATCAGATGACTAGGAGAAACACTAGAGCAAGGAGGTAAGAATTACACAGGCAGGAAAGGGGCAGGGTAAATTGTGACATGCTGTCTCCCAGCACTAGGTAAGGATTGCCTAATCATGTGTCTGAGGTGGCTCCACTCGCTTCCCTTCTTGTGATAAAATGCAACAAGCTGGGGCTACAGACACTTGTATCATCACGCATTAAAGCCACACTCGCACCGGGGTCTAGGTATGACCTTTGAAGGATCAAAGGTTGCAGGGCTACCCTGAAATGTGACCTTCAGGCAATGGGTTCTGCTTTTTGGAACTTTCCAGACTTTTCTGCAGGACATCTCTAGGTTCAGAGCCATGGCACAGCCTTGGGTGTGATCAAGTCTTTAAAGACGTACTGTGAATAAGCCGACACTATATTACCAAAAGTATTGGGACACCTACCTTTACAGGCACATGAACTTTAATGGCATCCCAGCCTTAGTTCGTATGATTCAATATTGAGTTGGCCCACCCTTCACAGCTATAACAGCCTCAACTCCTTTGGGAAGGCTGTACACAAGGTTTAAGAGTGTGTCTATGGGAATGTTTGACCATTCTTCCAGAAGCACATTTGTAAGGTCAGGCACTGATGTGGACGAGAAGGCCTGGATCTCAGTCTCCATTCAAATTCATCCCAAAGGTGTTCTATCGGGTCGAGGTCAGGAATCTGTGTGGGCCAGTCAAGTTCCTCCACCCCAAACTTGCGCATCCATGTCTTTATGGACCTTGATTTGTGTGCTGGTCCAAATCATTTGGTAGAGGGGGGATTATGTTGTAGGGTTATTCTTCAGGGGGGCTTGGCTCCTTAGTTCCAGTGAGGGGAACTCTAAAGTTGTCAGAATATCAAGACATTTTGGACAATTTCATTCTCCCAACTTTGTGGGAACAGTTTGGGGATGGCTTCTTTCTTTTCCAACTGCATACCAGTGCACAAGCAAGGTGCTATAGCCGTAACCAATTTCTCTGCTAGTTTGTGGGTTAGTCTGGTTTGTGACATTCCCTCACAGAATTCTACATTCTAGCACATCCCAGACTTCTGTGTAATGTGTTATTTAAGGGCAGGGTGCTTTCCCAGTCTAGAGCCATAGCAAAACCCCCAATAAGCCAGGCTCTCCAAACTCATCCAATGACTGAGGTTCTTTAGCCTAAAATATTTCAGCATTACATGGATGTTTTCCCACTCCACTGTATTGTCAGACGTAGTGATTGGCCTGAGATGTGACCTTTGGACTTCCATAATCAGAGCCATGACACAGCCTGTGGTGTGCCAAGTCTCGAATAATTCACATAATAAGTAACACAGGTTACCTCACAGTTGCCTCACTTGCACCCTTTTTTTTCCCCCTACATCACAGCTTGCACAGTGACAGCTGAGGCTGGAGGAACTCATTACTGACATTGTCATTTCGGTGAAGTGCTGCGCACATGCGCTCCGCATTCTTTATCCTGACTTTTCGATTATGGCTCCTGCTTCTCAGATACCTTGATTTGTGGATTAACCTTTTAAAAAGATCAATCTCAGGATCAGACCATCATAACCTGACGTTTTCCTGCAGCGATGGTCTCTTATAAATTTAGTTTGTCTATCGCATGGGTCTAATGTCTGTCTGGAAGTATAGGGCGCTTTGATTTGTGTTTGGACTGCTGAGAATTCCCCTAAAAAGCAATTAATATACTCACCTGTCGAAGTCTTTCCACATACCTCAGATGATTTGATAGTACAACTTCCTCAGTGCAGGGCTGTAGGTAAGTTGGAAAACCCCCACTCTTTCTCTGCTTCTACAGCAGTACATTGATGACTTTCACAGTTTTCTTACATTCATATCCTCAGTCTTATCTGCTCAGTCCTCTGTAAAAAGCACACATTCTCTTTTTTCGGGTGGGAGGCTCCCTGTTCTGCTGCATCATTTTTTTGTTTGTATCTTAGCGGTCTTTAATGCGCAGGTTTTCCCTCTAGCTCTATTCCAAAAGTTAGATCAAGCACCTTTTTTAACTTCCTCTTTTGGCATTCTTGCACAAGTTTGTGCCTCTTTTTTCCCAGAACTGACAAGGTATTTTTCTGTACCTTGAGAATTCTACCCTATTAGAAATACTTATTTTAGTGTGTTCTCCCACCATTGTACTCTCTTCCATGCTTGACCACCTTCAAGCCTTGCCTCCATCTACAGAAGTTTCATGCTTTCCTCCATAAGTAGGAAACTTTTCTCTACTCCCTTACCCTTATCGTGTGACACCAGATTCTTCAGTGTCCTCTGGTAATCTTTACTTGTCTCACATCCTCACAGTTCCTGCAAAAGAGGGTTGCTATACCTTATCTTCCTTGGGGTTTATCATACTTTTTCCCATACTTTTGCCCTCCTTCAGTAGTCTAAAACATGTTTGATGTGCGCCGAAGTGTATGGTGCCTGGTTGGTGACAACATTGTCACTAGATTTTTATGTTCATTTATAGTGGGAAATTTTTGGATGGGGGTTGTTCAGGCATTTATGTATGTTTCTTTATGCAAACGTTTGTTTCTTTATGATTATATTCAACAAACAAAACTCTCTATTATCTGCCAGTACTCTTCTCCTTCGTGGGATTTTACACATCTAATTATTGGAACACAGTTCTTTTTCTGGATGCCTTTACATGTTTTATTCCTAGAACACGCAAGGTGTTTTCTAAGCCTTGTTCCTCTGTGGTGGACTCTGCCCCTTACAGGCAAAACATTACTTATTCCTGAAATCCTATGTTTTATACTCTTTAAGGAAGACTTTAGTGAGGCATCATTTTTTTAATTAGCTACTCAGGCAGCTTTCATATCCAGAGTGAAAAGAGTATCTAAGAACATTCCCTTTATCATGACCTCTGCCTGACAGCGAAATTTGGTTGTACGCAGAGCACACAGCCAAATCTCCTGTTTCTAATAATAACAATTTTGTCTAATGATATAAATGCATCTTATCTTTCGATCGTATGTCTCTCCTCTGGTTCCCCATTCCCCAGTAAAACAGACATCAACACATCCTTACATTCTCATCTCAGCATCACTCTCCCTGGTCCTCAGCCGTGAGTCTGCCTTTATTAACATATCAACAGGAAGTCCCAAAACTTGAGGGTTGTGCTTCCAACAGCCAAACACCTCCTACAAAGCTTGTGACCTCACAGGAAATGAACACAGGATGTGAATGACCATATAAAGGATTTAACAACACAATAAAATACAACAACCAATTAACCAAATGACGATGACTACAGTTCCTCGTGGATGGGAGATTATCTGCAGGTGTACGTCATGGCACCCCAAATATGTTGATCAGGCATACCGGGGTGACAAGAGCAAACAACCACTAAACCGATAATGTCTTTGCAGAGCGAACACACCCCCACCAGACGATCGTTCTGTGCATTGCACAGGGGCCCTTTGCTGGCGGACATGTCTTCTCTCCGCATACACCTCTCTCCAAACAACAGGAAGTTTTCCACTACCTAACAGGTCTCAACCAGCGTCAGTCTGCCCCAGTCAGCTCTTTAGAGCGGGCTGCGAGAGAACAGACACTGGGACACTCTTATGACAATACATTAATATACATCTTCATAAAATTTTCCACAACAGTCCCCCCTCTTGTCATATGATCCCATGTGTCCCTTGATGAATCTTGATCTTCTTCTTAGTCCATAAAAAGTAAAACACGGCTTGACATGTAGACTCTGTTGGACATGACATGGTGAGCTGTAGTAGTCGCCGGTCGGTCTGGGATCCTCTGTGTCTTGTACGTGGGTCGGGCTTCGGGGCATCTCATCAGGGAAGATGTGGTCATCTGCTCAGGCTCTGGTCATGCGTCCAATCAGGCAACAGGAGCACCTCATCACGGCATAGAAGGAATTCAAACAAAAACAACATGAGTATATATACCCCTACTTCCTTCAACTATGATCCGCTGCAAAATAAGAATTAAATCCCCAACAGTTCCCAAACCCTTAAAAGGATTCCAACTTTCATTGCTATAGCTCTGGCTTGCCTTGTAGGGATCTAAACCTTATCCATATGGGCCTGAACTTTGTCACTACTATCCCTGATCCAGATATAACAATCTTTACTTATGAATTCCCAGAAACCCTCTTGGACTGTGGGAACCTCCTTGTAGCTTCAACAGTTACATGAAAACTTCCCATCCTCAATGGATGAGAAATTGTTCAAGTGTTTCATAAGCTCAAGCCCCCACCGTGTACAAGCAATTCCCTTCCAGCTGTCCCTGCCATTCTTACCTTCTCTCGCGCCATCAGATCCTCACGATCGGCCGCGACATAAGATGCTGAGACAAGTTTCACCAGCACACATGAACCTCTTGCCTTAGGGGAATTACCTTATAAGCTGTAGATCTGCATTAATACCAAACTACAGTTGAAGCACACTTGTGGGTTACCTAGTTATCCTGATACCAAAGCTGGCAAGATCCAGAGCTATTGTTAAAATTATAACTAATTTTACCCTCTAGAAATGTTTTGCTAAGTTCTATTGACAGGTGTCTGTTGATTTTACTAGTCTGTCAAAACTCCTCACACCAATATGAACGTCACATATAGCATGTACCGCCGTCATCACTGGGGCACTAATACCCAACCATGTGTACTGTTCTCTTTCTTAGCTAGTTGGGATGCTTTTCATTGTTACCCTTGCTAAAGTTTATTAAACAAAAAAATATAAATAAACAAAGATACTTCTCATCCTTGTTGTCCCGTTCTTCAAGTTTCTTTACAACGACCCAGTCACCTGTCACAAACTTGGCTAAAATTAGAGCGGTTAGTATTATTGGTTTGAAAATGTGTCATTCTCACCACTCTCATCCCCCCTTTTCTTCCCTCCTCATTACAAACTGGAGGAAGACATGCAGGGTTTAGAATGGTGCAGAACAAAACCGTGAAATAGCCTATGATACTTTTACCTTCTTATACACCTGTACACACACTTTCAGAAACTCTTTGGACCTGAAAAGATACATATAAATAAAAGTTATTACTCTATCCTTCAAAGAATGGTAAACAATACAACATTCGTGTACATTGGTAAATTATCAATTGACATTCCACAAAACCGATAATAACTAAACCCTCTGTAAATCTTATTAAACTACAACAGCCGCGACACGCAAGAGGGCTGTCGCGGTAGGTTCAAACATGTTACTACATACAAACATTGAGAAGAGACAAACATTTAGATACAAATGTGGGGGGAGATATTTCATAGTTCCCAATAACGAAAATGAAAAAAATAAAAAACAACCAGATGGAATGCTGCCTTCACACTTTTAGCGATAGAAAAAGAATACAATTTGAAAAGCACGAGAGCATCTCGAAATCTTTGCATGGACCAGCCACACAAAGTTCAAAAACAGGCCTGTGTATTTTTAATCACATAAACATGTACTACGCATCCATCAACTCACTCAACATTACAGATTTCTGAAGCTGCAGTCGCGCTACATCAACTCCAGAGGGATACCCAAAATAGTATCCTTGGACCACCTATGTCAATCTTTCTGGGGTTTAATGGCCTTTTCCTCAGAACTAGACTCCATGCTCTGTGCATCCGTTTGACTGTGGGAAGCCTCGCATTCCTTCCCTTGCACGGACTGCCTTTGCCCCTGGCGATTAGAATCGGTTTATCGTCTTACCCCTGTGTCCAGGGAAACCCTTGCACCTATTTCGAAGACCGCCGCCGGTGCCTTCTTACACGGTGGATTAACGGGCTACTACCACTATTAGTCACTCAACTAGAAACCCTAAAACGAGGCATCGACTCTATGGCTTGTTGTCCCAACACTTTTGGTACACAACTACAGAGTACCACTCTTTTAACAACCAACTATTAACTATGCCAAATGATTCATCAACAACCACAGATCACCCCCCGAATTATGTCTCTACCCCTCACAGTGTATGCATACACAAGCGCATTGCGCTGTACGACCGTACACTGCATCGCCAGAGGAATCTACACAGAGCACTTTTGCCCGCTTCTCTAACAAAACACTGCAGCTTCTCTCTGTACCTCGATATTACAATAACATGGATGCCTCCTGTTTGCTCTCTACGCAAAACTGTATAACAGTATAACACAAAAGACAACTGGAATTAAATTTAAAACACTTTCAATCGCCAGTATTTTCCCACTGTCCTTCCCAGCACAAATCTCATTTGCTTGTGTCATAAGACCCCAACCTCCCCCCCCCACCAACTTCATGTGGATACATAAAATGCTGAGAAGAACTTCCTGTTAGATGCCCAGCTCTAAAAACCCCTCAAACTGATTTATTTACATATCAATGTACAGGAAAAGGGAGAGGAGGGATAATGCAGGCTATACAATACAAACCTTGCTAAAGCGATACAAGCCTCAAAACAGTGAATTGCCCTCTGAGGAACTCCAAAATATTTAAAAACACACACCACTAGAAGTACAAAAACTCACAGTTAAAGCTAGTCTTGTTATCAATTGAAATTCAGTGCAAAGTAGAGATTTCACTCAAAACCAATATTCAATACAGAAAACGCAATAGCTTCCTTGAAAAGTATGTAAACAGTACAAAAATAGAATTCACTTAAAAGGAAATGGTGGTGGCCCAGACCGCATGGCTACACACACACACACACACACACACACACACACACACACACACACACACAAAGGAAATTGGAGCAGCTTCCCCTGTAGGAAGGCCCACAGGTCCTCAAAATGGCCGCCAATCCACATGGTGACTACAACAAAAGCCAGACCACAACAAAATGGCACATTTTCCAGCCAAAACTGAAATCCAATACAAAGATGGATAAACATTTCAAAGTTCACACACAAAAGGAATTGAAAATGGCCGACCGTAGCCACATGGCAGACAACAACAAAAGGTAATAGCAGACAAAAACCATTTTCTGCCAAAACCAAAAATTTCTCCCCACAAAATTACACATTTGAGATCCTAAATGAACACTTAGACAAACATTTAAAAGTGTTAAAGTTATGAAAAAGCACAACTTAGGAACACATGGTAGATGAAATCTGGACCACAGCAAGATGTCCGATGACAAAAAGACCACACTAAAAACACAAGCACACGGCTAAAACATACCCTCTTTTCTCAAACAAAGTTCACTTCAGCTTTCACAGAAACAGGACATTGAGAAATACAGACAGTGAATCCTTGCTTGTCTGCTCAGAACATTAGAGTTCCCTTCCCATAGGGCGTAGCTCCTTTCAACACAAAAACAACAATGCCTGCCCCTTCACTAAAACTCATGGCATCTTTACAAACAGATTCAGCTACTTACAAAACTGCTCAGCCACACACACACATCCCATGTTGCAAATAATCCCCTATCATACATTTCTATTTCTCATATACTTATTACACAACATACAGTTATTTACACATACACACAGCACACAGTCTCCTTACACAAACATTTGAGATACAAATCACACACACACCAGACATACGATCAAACTTCCAGCATTATTTCAAAAGACAAAAAATTAGCTTTTTCGCAGAGCAGAGGCTCCCCAACACATCGGAAAGAGATGTCCTGGACTGGGATCCGTTCTCCCCCCTTTCTTGCTGATGTGGAGGGGGGCTCTGTCTGCTCCATAAGTACCTGGCTCGCCATGCCGACAGCGAAATTTGGTTGTACGCAGAGCACACAGCCAAATCTCCTGTTTCTAATAATAACAATTTCGTCTAATGATATAAATGCATCTTACCTTTCAATCGTATGTCTCCCCTCTGGTTCCCCATTCCCCAGTAAAACAGACATCAACACATCCTTACGTTCTCATCTCAGCATCACTCTCCCTGGCCCTCAGCCGGGAGTCTGCCTTTATTAACATATTAACAGGAAGTCCCAAAACTTGAGGGTTGTGCTTCCAACAGCCAAACACCTCCTACAAAGCTTGTGACCTCACAGAAAATGAACACAGGATGTGAATGACCATATAAGGATTTAACAACACAACAAAATACAACAACCAATTAACCAAATGACGATGACTACAGTTCCTCGTGGATGGGAGATTATCTGCAGGTGTACGTCATGGCACCCCAAATATGTTGATCAGGCATACCGGGGTGACAAGAGCAAACAACCACTAAACCGATAATGTCTTTGCAGAGCGAACACACCCCCACCAGACGATCGTTCTGTGCATTGCACAGGGGCCCTTTGCTGGCGGACATGTCTTCTCTCCGCAAACACCTCTCTCCAAACAGGAACTTTTCCACTACCTAACAGGTCTCAACCAGCGTCAGTCTGCCCCAGTCAGCTCTTTAGAGCGGGCTGTGAGAGAACAGACACTGGGAGACTCTTATGACAATACATTAATATACATCTTCATAAAATTTTCCACAACATGCCTGATGTCAATGTTTACAGGTGCTCCACTTAGCACCAGGCTTTTAACTAGCTGGTTTATTTCTTATACACACATCTTGCCCATCATAACTTTTTTCCCTGAAGTTAAGGGTTTGGTTGACAGGCTGAGGCCTTACCCTAGTAACTTTCTTTAAAAAGACCAACTTAGCTGTTATTCTAGGTTACTTTCTTGTTCATAAGTTGTCATTACATCCTTTTTTTCCTTATGGAGAACAATTGGTTGTCCTTCGCATTGTCAATTAAGGGCTCTTCGTTCATCAAGGTAGTGAGTTCCCCATTTGGGGATTATCTTCCTAATCTGGAATACTAGGCAATTGCTAGGTGGCATTCCCTCACAATATAATTTTACATTTTGGTGGCAGTATAACCTGCATGTCCAATACTTACTACAGTTCTGTGTACCTCACCCGACTCCTTAGAACCGACTTCAAAATAAATACAAAATTCTTATTATTTTAGTACAAAAGGAACATTTAAATAAAATTTGTACTAATGAATGCACAGGCTACCATATCTGACCTTACCTTACCTTACATTACCTGTCTCTTCTGCTGGTTTAATGGCTTTAATATTTTCAGAGAAATCGGCCTCAGCCCTCGTTCACACTGGTGCGTTTTGACATGCGATTTGACATGTCTAATCGCATTTCAAATCAGTGGCAATTGCCGGCAATGGCACCGTCCTAATCGGTGCGACGCTGCATTTGCGGCGCCGCACTGATTTCAAAAAGTAGTTTCTGTACTACTTTTTGTGATTTCGGGGTGCGATTTCCATTGACATCTGTGCAGAATATTAATTGGTTTGTGCAACAGTTATAGCGGCTACAAAATAGAGGATAGATTTATGGCACTTGTATTATTTTGGCGGTGAGCAGTGATTTTTAGCAGGACTGCGATATTGCAGCAGACAGATTGGACACATAACTAACATTTTTGACACTTTTTTGGGAACCAGTGACATTATTACAGTAATCAGTGCTAAAAATATGCACTGTTATTGTACTAATGACACTAGCCGGGAAAGGATTAACACCAGGGATGATCAAGGGATTAAATGTGTTCCCTCAGTGTGTTTACTAACTGTATGGGGGACTGTGTAGGTGGGGAAATACACAGATCCGTCTTCCTGCATAGCAGAAAGACAGAATCTGTGCGATCTCCCCTGTCAGAATGGAGATTCGCCTTGTTTACACAGGCAGATCCCTGTTCTGTCACTGCGGGGAATGATCGTGGGTGGTCGGCGGACATAGAGTCCGCCCCACGTGCTGATTGGCTCCCCGCTGGCCAGTGCACCCACAAATCGCTGTGTATGAGCTGACGTACAATGAGAGAGTACAACTTCGGCAGCTGGTCCTTAAGTGGTTAAAATAAATGTAAATCCTTACTGAATATCCTTTAAAGCGGGGTTCCCATTAAAAAAAAAAAAAAAAAAATTAAAAGTCAGCATCTACAAATACTGCAGCTGCTGACTTTTAATCGGACAGTTACCTGTCCCAGGGTCCAGCGATGCGGGGGATCGAAGCCCCACTCGTCCCCCCTCCGCTCGGCGGCACCGACATCTTAACTGTGGGTGCCCAGCTGTGGCTTCACAGCCGGGCACCCACTGCGCATGTGCGAGCCGCGCAGCACGCCGTCACTGGCCCTGCAATCATCTGGGACCGGTGACGTGATCTCCCTTCCTGGGCCGAGGGAAGTGACGACAGGAACCCAGGCACCGAAGGAGCATTTAGAGGTGAGTAAAAAAAAAAAAAATTTCTCCAAATGTTTTTTTTTTTTTTTAAGCACTTTACCAATTTTTTTTTGGGGGGGTGGAACTCCACTTTAAATAGCAAAATGCTGTGTATATTGGAAAACTTAGCGGGAGGGTTTTCTTTCCTCTTTTTTATCCTTTGTTACATGTTAATGTTGCTGATGTCCTACAGCCTCTTAAAATCCTGTCCATGTCCACATGCACTAAGGTGATGACAGGTTACAGGTGTTTTTTCATAGACCATCATTCCTTCATATTTGTTGCGTAGCTGGCTGAAATTATGAAACTGTATTTCAACGTTCAATTGTTTAAGATATTGTAGTGTGGTACTGTGAAAAAGAAGCTTACAAACTATATTATTTAACTGTCTTGCACTGGCCAATTTGTACAAAGTTATGACTTTAGCTTTATTTTTTTTAAGAGTACAATTTTCTTATATCTTTTATATCTGTTATGACTGCTACTTCCATCATTCAGTTTAGGTCTAATATGACTTGATAAATGTCAAAGTCCAAACACTCTATAAAAACTATTTTTTTCAAGTTGAAATTAATCAGATTAGTTAATGGCGAACTACAGGAATTAAGTCACTAAGTCGCTGTGATAGCTTACAATAGGTTAAACCCAACAAGGTGTATGCCACCTCATGGAATTTTTGCTTTTATTCACAATTTACAGTTTTACAGAGCACTAGGAGTACAGCTTTTTGTCAGGGACAAATACTCACCGAGGCCGAGATGCCGAGAGCGGCTCGCCCTTACGACCACGTGCACCCAGACCCCCGAAATGGGTACAGAGGGCTGGAGGCACGCGGAGGCACGGGCTTCCGGTAGGGTGGTTGGTACCAAAGGCTGGAAGCGGGTGTCTTGGGATCCGCAGGATACAGGGCTGAGAACACAAGCAGAGGTTAGAGAACAACAGGTGGTAATCAGGGTATCACTAGATCCAGCAGAGCGGTGGTTAAGCAGGCCAGGGTCCGGTACACAGATTAGGCAGGTATAATCAAGACAGTCCAGCAGAGTAGTGGTTAAACAGGCCAGGGATTTGGTACACAGGTCAGGCAGGTTATTGACAGGATAGTCCAGCAGAGTAGTGGTTAAACAGGCCAGGGATTTGGTACACAGGTCAGGCAGGTTATTGACAGGATAGTCCAGCAGAGTAATGGTTAAACAAGCCAGGGGGTTTGGTACACAGATCAGGCAATCAGTACAGGGCAATCCGGGAGAGTAGTAGTTAAACAGGCTAGCAGAGGTTCGGTACACAGATCAGGCAATCAGTACAGGGCAATCCGGGAGAGTAGTAGTTAAACAGGCTAGCAGAGGTTCGGTACACAGATCAGGCAATATCACAGGAAACACAGGCTCAGGGACAGGGAGAGCTGACGACAAACCAGCAACCCGACTGGGTGCTGGAGTCGTCAGATAAAGCCTCCCTGCCCGGCGAGCGCGTCAGTGTGACGCGCTACCGGGCACCCGCACGGGCTACGGCGCGCACACGGGGACCGCCGTGCACCCGCGCGCGCCGCACCATCAGGCCGCGGACGGGCGCACCGGAGCCCGGCGAGCGGAGGCGCTCCCTGGCTCCTGACAGTGCCCCCCTCCTAAGGGCGGACACTGGACGCCAAGGCTGGCCATCAATTCCGGATGATCTTGATGAAACGTTTGAATTAACTGTGGGGTGTGCAGATTCCTGGCGGGCTCCCAGGAGTTATCTTCGGGGGGATACCCCTTCCATTGAATCAGGTATTGTAGCTGCCTGCCCCTCTTTCTACAACCAAGAATGGATTCCACTTCGAATTCATTCTCGCCATCGATTCTGACTGGCGGAGGAGGAGGTTCCTTTCTTCCCGGAAAAGGGCTGGGCACCACAGGCTTCAATAGTGACACATGAAAAACGGGGTGAATCCGGTATGTCTTGGGAAGTGTCAACTCCACAGCCACAGGGTTGATGATCCTCCTGACTTGAAAAGGCCCAATGAATTTAGGCCCGAGTTTTCGAGATGGCAGAGGTAATCTCAGATTAACGGTGGACAGCCAGACCTCGTCTCCTACGTCGAATCTTGGGTTTGCCTTTCTGCCCCGGTCGTACTGTTTCTTGTAGTCCTCCTGGGCTTTGTGTAGTGTGTCTTGAATTCTCTGAAAATTGGATTGCAACGACGTTATCCTATCCTGGACTGCTGGGACTGCTGTTTCGGGGATATTGTTAGCGAAGGACGTGGGATGGAACCCGCAATTGGTCCAGAAAGGAGTCTGGTTGGTAGAGGCATGAATTGAGTTGTTGTACGCAAATTCAGCGTAGGAGAGGAGGCTCGCCCAATCATCCTGAGAGCCCGAGCAGAAGCAGCGGAGGTATTGCTCTAGTGTCTGGTTGGTCCTCTCCGTCTGACCATTACTTTGGGGATGGTAAGCTGAAGAGAGACAAATGTTAATACCCAGAGCCTTGCACAGTTCCCTCCAGAATTTGGACGTGAATTGGACGCCTCTGTCCGACACGATGCTCCTTGGTACCCCATGGAGCCTAACAACCTCCTTTAGAAAGATGTTGGCCGTGTCTACGGCAGAGGGAGTACCCCTCATGGGCAGGAAGTGGGCCATTTTGGAAAGGCGGTCAACAACAACAAGGATGGTGGAAAAATTCTCTGAGCAAGGTAGGTCAACGATGAAATCCATGGACACATCAACCCATGGTCGTTCTGGAATGGGCAAAGGTCTGAGCAGACCCCAGGATTTGGTGTTTTGGCCCTTGTTTCTCTGGCAAAGGGAACAGGACGCCACATAATCTTTACAATCCCTTCTCCATCCTGGCCACCAAAAAGAGCGAGAAAGGAGTTCAGCCGTCTTCTTATTCCCAAAATGTCCTGCCATCTTGTGGTCATGACACATCTGAAGGGCTAAGGCCCTAGTCACTTGTGGTACAAATATTTTCCCTTTAATCCAGAAAAGATCTTCATATCTCTTCAGGGAATGCACCGCTGGTTCTGTACATGCGCCTGACGAAGATTTGATGGATGATATTAAGTCTGCCTGAGTTAGCCCGAGGAAATTTTGAGGAGAGAGGATCGTGCTGGGTGTTGGCATTTGAGGGTCTACGGAAAACATCCGTGAAAGGGCATCGGCCTTCCCGTTCTTAGCCCCAGGTCTGTATGCTATATGGAAATTAAAGCGAGAAAAGAAGAGGGCCCAACGGGCTTGGCGGGGCTTTAACCGTCTTGCTGTTCTGAGATACTCGAGATTTTTGTGATCCGTGAAGATCATTGCCGGATGGACTGCCCCCTCCAGCAGATACCTCCACTCCTCTAAAGCAAACTTTATAGCCAGCAGCTCTCTGTCACCCACGTCGTAATTGAGTTCCGGTGGACTGAGTCTTCAAGAAGCGAAAGCTACTGGGTGTAGGATGGCCTTTGGTCCCTGTCTCTGGGAGAGAATTGCTCCAGTTGCGATCTCCGATGCGTCCACCTCCAGTACGAAGGGTTGAGTCGGGTCAGGATGACAGAGGATTGGAGCGGAACTGAACAATTCCTTTAGCTTAAGGAAAGCCTCTTGAGCAGCTGCGGACCACCGGAACGAACTATGTTGCCGGGCTAATTGGGTAATGGGTGCCACGATGGCCGAGAATCCAACAATAAATTTCCGATAGAAATTGGCGAACCCAATAAACCTCTGTACCCCCTTTTTATTAGATGGGGCCGGCCACTCCTGAATTGCCTGAATCTTCTGTGGGTCCATTGCAACCCCATTGGTAGAAAGTATGAATCCCAGGAATTGTATAGTTGATTTCTCAAACTCGCATTTTTCGGCTTTTAGGTATAGCTTGTGTTGTTGAAGGATGGCAAGAACCGTTTTAACGTACCTCTTGTGCGTCTCCAGCGTAGGGGAGAAGATAAGGATATCATCCAGATATACCACAAGGAAGTCATCTAAATATTGTCGGAATATGTCATTCACTAAATGTTGGAAGGTGGCTGGAGCGTTGCAGAGTCCGAATGGCATCACTAAATACTCAAAGTGCCCGAATCTGGATCTAAAAGCCGTCTTCCATTCGTCTCCAGCCCTGATTCTGACGAGATTGTAGGCCCCTCGGAGGTCAAGTTTCGAGAACACCTTAGCGGACCGGAACCTCTGGAATAACTCGGGAATGAGTGGTAACGGGTACCGGTTCTTAATTGTGATGTTGTTAAGTTGCCGATAGTCTACGCAGGGTCTTAAGGTACCGTCTTTCTTCCCAACGAAAAAGATACCCGCTCCGGCGGGTGAGGATGAAGGGTGGATGAAACCTTTCTCAAGGTTTTCGTCTATGTACTGCTTTAGAGCCTTCAGCTCGGTTTCCGAAAGAGGAAATATCCGGCCAAATGGAATCTCGGATTCAGGAAGAAGGTCAATTGGACAGTCGTAGGCCCGGTGAGGTGGTAGGCGGTCAGCCATTTGTTTACTGAAAACCTCTTGGAACTCGAGGTACTCGGAGGGGACGTGTTGGAGATTGCCTGGTGGTGCCATCATTGTGGCGCAAACTTTGGAATCCGGAAGCAGGCAGTGCTGGGAGCAATACTGAGAAGAGAAGGACACTGTCTTGGTACTCCAATGGATTAGTGGATCGTGAGCTTGTAACCATGGTAGGCCAAGTATGATAGGAAAGATTGGTGAGCGAATTAGGTCAAGCCGTAAGAACTCCCGGTGGCCGGAGTCTGTGGTTACTGGAATAGGTTGGGTCTCCTGGGTGATGGGACCAGAGCAGGGAAGGGATCCGTCGGCCAAATGTATTTGTAGATCCTGTTCTTTGGTTTGTAAAGGGATCTTCAACCTGTGTGCCAAAGCGGAATCTATGAAACAACTGCAGGCTCCGGAATCAACGATGGCCTGCAGGCGAGTCTCCCTTTCCGGAAGCTGTAGAGAAACAAACAACATCACATAAGCCTTGGGAATGTTATTGTTTGGAAAGTTCAATACGTTTGACTGAGGGAACTTACTGGGCCTGATCGGACAGCTGCGTAGGAAGTGTCCGGTGCCACCGCAGTAGAGGCATAGGTTAGACTGCCGCCTGCGCTGCTTCTCTTCGGAGGTTAACGGACCCCGGACCAAACCGAGCTGCATTGGTTCGACCTCAGGAGCCAATGCAGTGGTAGCTGAAGGCGAGGTTGAGGATACTGTGGGGTGAGGCCTTGGCGACGCCCAGGCAGGGCAAGGCAACTGAAACCGTTCTGAGCGCCGTTCCCGAAGACGCCGATCGAGCTTCGTAGCTGCTTGAATGAGTTCCTCTAGTGAAGCAGGAGTCTCCATCCTAGCTAACTCATCTTTGAGTAATTCAGACAAGCCTTGACGGTATTGATAACGTAGGGCCGGCTCGTTCCAATTTGTGTCGGCCGCCCACTTACGGAATTCCACAGTATAGTCCTCAATAGGTCTTCTTCCTTGGGACAAATGGTGCAGGATAGCTTTGGCTGTAGCCATACGTTGCGGATCATCGTAGAGCTGGGTCATGCTCTCAAAGAAGGCCTCGATGGTGTTCAGGGCAGGACTGCTCTGTTCCATTAGGCTGTGGGCCCAAGCCTGGGGTTCTTCGGATAGCAGAGAAATCACAAACCCTACCTTGACGATTTCTGAGGAGAAGGTTCTTGGCTGCAGAGCGAAGTAGAGGGAACATGCGTTTTTAAAAGCCCTAAACTTCTTGCGGTCTCCCGAGAACCGTTCAGGTGTAGGGACCCGGGGTTCAGGAAGGGCCATGACCACCGTGGGGTTGGCCGGAGCTTGGGGAAGTGAACCCCCACTGCTGGGTGCAGGAGCTGCGGCTGCGGAAGGTAGTAACCCGGTGATCTGCTGTAGACGGTTATCAATTTGCGTATAACCTTCTTGTAACTTCTGTACAGAGTCAGCGAGGGTAGATACCTGCTGGCACAGGATCTCCAGAGGAGAGCGCGCTCTGTCGGCCTCGGACATCTGGCTGGTTTGTACTGTCAGGGACAAATACTCACCGAGGCCGAGATGCCGAGAGCGGCTCGCCCTTACGACCACGCGCACCCAGACCCCCGAAATGGGTACAGAGGGCTGGAGGCACGCGGAGGCACGGGCTTCCGGTAGGGTGGTTGGTACCAAAGGCTGGAAGCGGGTGTCTTGGGATCCGCAGGATACAGGGCTGAGAACACAAGCAGAGGTTAGAGAAAAACAGGTGGTAATCAGGGTATCACTAGATCCAGCAGAGCGGTGGTTAAGTAGGCCAGGGTCCGGTACACAGATTAGGCAGGTATAATCAAGACAGTCCAGCAGAGTAGTGGTTAAACAGGCCAGGGATTTGGTACACAGGTCAGGCAGGTTATTGACAGGATAGTCCAGCAGAGTAATGGTTAAACAAGCCAGGGGGTTTGGTACACAGATCAGGCAGTCAGTACAGGGCAATCCGGGAGAGTAGTAGTTAAACAGGCTAGCAGAGGTTCGGTACACAGATCAGGCAATATCACAGGAAACACAGGCTCAGGGACAGGGAGAGCTGACGACAAACCAGCAACCCGACTGGGTGCTGGAGTCGTCAGATAAAGCCTCCCTGCCCGGCGAGCGTGTCAGTGTGACGCGCTACCGGGCACCCGCACGGGCTACGGCGCGCACACAGGGACCGCCGTGCACCCGCGCGCGCCGCACCATCAGGCCGCGGACGGGTGTGCGGCGAAACGCTCGTCCCGTGCGCATGCGCACCGGAGCCCGGCGAGCGGAGGTGCTCCCTGGCTCCTGACACTTTTACTATATTCCCAGCACTCTGACAGGAGAGATGCAGCTGCTGTGTGATTGCCTGCCTCTCCCTTCCGCTGTCCATTCACAGAAGGCTTTACAATGCCTCCCATTAATGGACAAGAGGAGAGGACAGGCAGAGTTGCAGGATCTAAGACCCAAAGGTCCAGTGTTGGAGCTCCAGAAGTATAGTTATAACTGTACTTCTAGTGCTCAGCAAAAGTGTAAATTGTATATAAAGTAGATAAGATGTTCTTCTTTAAATTTAAAAGTTAAAAAATTAACTACACAACCAAAATAGACGATGGAAGAATACAGTTTCGCTGGCCCAGTCCATGAAAGTCATACTATTTTATAACACCACATACAGCTTAAAGGCATATCCAACTGGTGTTTTTCCCATGTTACCTTTGAGGTCGCATTAAGGACCCGTTCCCTGCTGTATGGTAATTTTTTATTTTTATTTTTTCTTTATGCTTTTTTTGTCTCCCATGGCAGATCCCAGATTTTTGACACTAACTTGCCCTTTAGCCTTAAAAATTAACATAATTAAAACAGTATGCCAGATGGGTCAAGATGTATAAGCTCTGTGACAGGGCCACAGGCTATACATGTAATTTTATGGTTTACGAGGGAAGAGATAGTCACGTAGAGCCGCCGAACTGCCCAGATTACATAGGGAGTGCTGGCAAGATTGTGTGGGACTTGGTGTCACCCTTATTCGGAAAGGGGTACCACTTGTATTTGGACAATTATTACACAAGCGTGCCACTTTTTAGTCACTTGTTTGATCATCAGATTAGCGCATGTGGCACCGTGCGATCTAATCGCCGGGGCTTTCCCCGGCGGCTTGTAGAATCCCGTCTTAGGCTGGGGGAGAGAGCCTGCTTGAAGGGTAATAACTTGCTCGCTGTGAAGTGGAGGGATGAAAAGAATGTTTTCGTTCTTTCCTCCCTTCATGCAGACACGACGGTCCAAATTTCTACGGCGACTGGTGTTGGAGAAACCCCTCTGTGCCCACGAATATAACCAAAATATGGGAGGGGTGGACATCAACCACTAGTTGTTGGCGCCGTACCTAGTTGCCTGTAAGGCTAGACGCTGGTACAAAAAAGTGTCTGTATACTTATTTCAATTGGCTTTGCTGAACTCTCATGTGCTATACAGAGCTTCAGGACAGGCTGAATCCTTCCTTAAATTCCAGGAAGAAATTGTCAGTCCTGTTTCCAGACGGTGCTTCACCTCACCTTCCCAATCCAAATGCAGTAAGCCGGCTGCATGAGAGGCATTTTCCTTATGTCCTCCCTGGTACCCCTACCCAACGAGCCCCCTAAAGAAGATGTCGTGTCGGTAGCAAGTGCAGATAAAGGCGTGACACCCGCTATTATTGTCCCTCCTGTCCTGACAACCCTGGTCTTTGCATTGGTGAATGTTTTGAACGCTACCATACACTAGTGGTGTATTAGCGTAGGGTACAGCACTGCACAGACTAGGACACACTTTCACAGGGTCTGCCAAGATGCCATCGCATTTTGAGAGGCCCGAACCTGTTACAGTTACAACCGTTACAAAAAAAAAGTAAGGGCTGCATGAAAAAAAGATTACAATATATGCCCAACAAGGACCAGCAACGTACTGGTATTTTGCTGGACTTTGAGTGGTTATACCAGAATGATGCCTGTGGGTTTAGGTATCATCTTGTTATCATTCTTTTTAGCAAGCGGTCGACTTTCATGTAAAAGCAATCCTAGCGGCTAATTAGCCTTTAGACTGCTTTTACAAGCAGTGGGAGGGAATGTCCCCCCCCCCACCGTGTTCTGTGGTTTTCTCTGGGGAACCTGAGAATGCAGCCGGTGGTTCCACCAGCTGACCATAGAGCCGATCAGAGACCGGAATGGCTTCAATCATCTCTATGGCCTAAGAAACCAGAAGCTACGAGCATTTCATGACTTAGATTTCGCTGGATGTAAACAGCGCTATTGGGAAAGCATTTTTTCACACCAACATTTCCTGAGATAACAATAAAAATGATAAAAAAATAAAAATAAAAAAAAAAATGAAAGGAACAGCTTAAAAAAAATAAATAAAAAAAGCAAAATGAATAATAATTTTAAAAAAAGCACCCCCGTCTCCCCTGCTCTCGCGCAAAGGCGAACGCAAGCGTAGGTCTGGCGTCATATGTAAACAGCAATTGCACCATGCATGTGAGGTATCACCGCGAAGGTCAGATCGAGGGCAGTAATTTTTTAGCAGTAGACCCCCTCTGTAAATCTAAAGTGGTAACCTGTAAAGGCTTTTAAAAATGTATGTAGTTTGTCGCCGCTGCATGTTTGTGCGCAATTTTAAAGCATGTCGTGTTTGCTATCCATGTACTCGGCCTAAGATCATCTTTTTTATGTCATCAAACATTTGGGCAATATAGTGTGTTTTAGTGCATTAAAATTTTAAAAAAAGTTTGTTTTTTCCAAAAAAAAATGCGTTTGAAAAATTGTTGCGCAAATACTGTGTGAAAAAAAATGAAACACCCACCATATTAATCTGTAGGGCCTTTGCTTTAAAAAAATATATAATGTTTGGGGGTTCAAAGTAACTTTATTGCAAAAAAAAATATTTCTTCATGTAAACAAAAAGTGTCAGAAAGGGCTTTGTCTTCAAGTGGTTAGAAGAGTGGGTGATGTGTGACATAAGCTTCTAAATGTTGTGCATAAAAATGCCAGGACAGTTCAACCCCCCCCCCCCAAATGACCCCATTTTGGAAAGTAGACACCCCAAGCTATTTGCTGAGGGCATGTCGAGTCCATGGAATATTTTATATTTTGACACAAGTTGCGGGAAAAAGACAATTTTTTTTTTGCACGAAGTTGTCACTAAATGATATATTGCTCAAACATGCCATGGGCATATGTGAAATTACACCACAAAATACATTTTGTTGCTTCTCCTGAGTACGAGGATACCACATGTGTGGGACTTTTTGGGAGCCTAGCCGCGTACGGGAACCCAAAAACCAAGCAGCGCCTTCAGGCTTTCTAAGGATGTAAATTTTTGATTTCACTCTTCACTGCCTATCACAGTTTCGGAGGCCATGGAATGCCCAGATGGCACAAACCCCCCCATTTTGGAAAGTAGACACCCCAAGCTATTTGCTGAGAGGTATGGTGAGTATTTTGCAGACCTCGCTTTTTGTCACAAAGTTTTGAAAATTGAAAAAAGAAAAAAAAAATACATGTTTCTTTTCTTTCTTCATTTTCAAAAACAAATGAGAGCTGCAAAATACTCACCATGCCTCTCAACAAATAGCTTGGGGTGTCTACTTTCCGAAATGGGATCATTTGGGGGGGGGGGTTGTGCTATCTTGGCATTTTATGGCCTTCGAAACGGTGATAGGTAGTGAGGAGTGAAATCAAAAATTTACGCCCTTAGAAAGCCTGAAGGCGGTGATTCATTTTCGGGGCCACATACATGTCTAGGCTCCCCAAAAAAAAACCAAACAAGATATTTGGGGGGCACACCCTAAAAGATGCATCAAAGATGGCGCAGCCATATGACCATACAACAGAACAAAATATTACAGCGCACACATGCAAAAAAGACATGTACCTCCTGCAAGGCTTATTTAAAACACCTAGACATTTTCAAAAAATATTATCAAAAAATATGGGGATTTGGTCACACTATATTGCTATATGGTGCTTAAGCCCACTTACTGCGACAAAGTTCCCCATGATTAGTGGGTCCTACACTATCTATAGACTGGGAGATCCTGCTTCTCTGAACCATGGGAGCAATACACTCCTCTATATGGGAGAACTTGAGGTCTCCACCAATGACACAGGTGGACACTAATGAGAGGCACTGATGAGGGAGTGGGGTGCTCCTCACCCATAAGGATTTGGTCAGAATCCATACAATAGACAAACAAGATATTTGGGGGGCACATCCTAAAAGATGCATTAAAGATGGTGCAGCCATATGACCATACAACAGAACAAAATATTGAGGTCTATTAAAAACTATTGTATGGATTCTGACCAAATCCTTTTGGGTGAGGAGCACCCCACTCCCTCATCAGTGCCTTTCATTAGTGTCCACCTGTGTCATGGGTGGAGACCTCAAGTTCTCCCATATAGAGGAGTGTATTGCTCCCATGGTTCAGAGAAGCAGGATCTCCCAGTCTATGGATAGTGTAGGACCCACTAATCATGGGGTACTTTGTCGCAGTAAGTGGGCTTAAGCACCATATAGCAATATGGTGTGACCAAATCCCTACATTTTTTTATAATGTTTTTTGAAAATGTCTAGGTGTTTTAAATAAGCCTTGCAGGAGGTAAATGTCTTTTTTGCATGTATGCGCTGTAATATTTTGTACTCAGGCTCCCAAAAAGTCCCACGCATGTGGTATCTCCGTACTCAGGAGAAGCAGCAGAATGTATTTTGGGGTGTAATTCCACATAAGCCCATGGCATGTGTGAGCAATATATCATTTATTGACAACTTTGTGCAAAAAAAAAAAATTGTCATTTTCCTGCAACTTGTGGCAAAATATAAAATATTCCATGGACTCAACATGCCTCTCAGCAAATAGCTTGGGGTGTCTACTTTCCAAAATGGGGTCATGGGGGGGGGGGGTTGTGCCATCTTGGCATTTTATGGCCTTCAAAACTGTGATAGGTAGTGAGGAGTGAAATCAAAAATTTACGCCCTCAGAAATTCTGAAGGCGGTGCTTGGTTTTTGGGGCCCCATACGCGGCTAGGCTCCCAAAAAGTCCCACACATGTGGTATCCCCGTACTCAGGAGAAGCAGCAAAATGTATTTTGGGTTGCAATTCCACATATAACCATGGCATGTGTGAGCAATATATCATTTAGTGACAACTTTTTGTAAAAAAAAAAAACTTTTTTTTTTTTTGCCATTATTCAATCACTTGGGGCAAAAAAATTAAATATTCAATGGGCTCAACATGCCTCTCAGAAATTTCCTTGGGGTGTCTACTTTCCAAAATGGGGTCATTTGGGGGGGTTTTGTACTGCCCTGCTATTTTAGCACTTCAAGAAATTAGATAGGCAGTCATAAACTAAAAGCTATGTAAATTCCAGAAAATGTACCCTAGTTTGTAAACGCTATAACTTTTGCGCAAACCAAAAAATATATACTTATTGACATTTTTTTTTACCAAAGACATGTGGATGAATACATTTTGGCCTAAATGTATGACTAAAATTGAGTTTATTGGATTTTTCTTATAACGAAAAGTAGAAAATATGATTTTTTTTCAAATTTTTCGGTAAAATAAAAATCGCAGAGGCAATCAAATACCATCAAAAGAAAGCTCTATTTGTGTGAACAAAAGGACACAAATTTTGTTTGAGTATAGCATTGCATGACCGCGCAATTACCAGTTAAAGCAGCGCAGTGCCAAATTGTAAAAAGTCCTCTGGTCTTTAGGCAGTCAAATGGTCCGGGGCTTAAGTGGTTAAGAACAAACCCTATCTTGTTCGTAACCCAGGGACTGCCTGTACTTCCCTGGGAATCTAACCGAGGCAGATTTGCTCATCTCTAATGTTTTACTTTATGTGTTTTTGTTATGTAATTATTTACTCAGTATGACATTGTGTACCTGTAATAATGTACATTCTTGTCCGTAGCCTGGGTGTGATGCTGGAGGGTTTGCCACCTGTAATTCTGTAAAGTCAAAGACACATGATTCAAACAAAATAATGTACAGTAATGCTACTAGACTGCCTTTTTCCATACCTGCTAAGAATCATTCACAAATCTAGGCATTTATAAATAAATTTGTGTGAACCTGTATATACAGTATGTAAAAAAATGCAGTCACTCAAGATTATTGTTACGCAAGCAAAAGGAAAGTGAGACTAATATGTATTCAAAAGCAGCTGATGTGTAGCTGTGTGTCTAAGCTGTAGAATGACTTAGGTAAAAGTGCTCATCCTTTCTTATCAGGGCTGCCTGTTCTGCACATTAAGCTTGCAGAAAGCAACATGCTCACATCAGCATTAGCTGGGCAGCCTGGGTCCTTTGATAAAGGTGCCCTGAAGAAGGAAGGACACAGCACTTCATGGTCCCTGGTGAAACACCAACAATCTGTCCTCTGGGTGGAGACAGCTCCTGGAGACAGGCACACGTAAGGGAGGAAAGGGGGCAGGGAAATCTGCAAGTGTGCAAATTCCCCAGCTATCAGGATGTTAAATACTCCGATCCTCTTTGACAGATACTGCACAGCTCAGGGAAGCCAGCCTTCTGTCTGCACTGCTTGAGTTCAGCACCAAGGGCAACCTGTCTTAAAACTTAAAGGGCATTCACATAACAAGACTGAGCAGATCTGCTCATCAAATTACTTTTGGCAGCCTGCACAGGATGTTTTGGTAACTGCTTGGAACAATTGTTTGTTCTTCAATTATTCTTGCACAGCAGCATATCTCACCACTTTGCTGGGTATGGATGGGTACAGGTATGACGGGGATGCTCAGCAAGGACTTTTTGACTATCGACTAATTGTAGGGGATGTAAAGGAGTCCCCACTTTCCCCAACTCATTCTTCACACAGACGTTCCCTGCTTAATGGCTGTTCACCTGTGCACGGTGGGCATCTTCATGGGCATGAGACAGCAGCTCAGAGATACAGTGCTACCAGACTACAGGCTGGGTATGAACCCGAGAGGTAAGCAGGACTAGGAGGAAATACGTTTCCTTTTATCTTTTCCATTAATTACCTAATTGCCCGCAGGTCTCAGTGCAGTAGAAGTAGGCTGTGGCATTTATACCTATTTAATATTTTTGTGGTTATTATTACTCACACTTAAAGGAGGTTCACTAGGAGTTCTACGAGTTAACTGGTTTTAGGTACGTTTATCATAATCACACTTTTCTCTCCTAGACATCAAAGCTGCACTTTAATTTTTTTCTTATGAAAATAACATTTGTTCAATAAAAAGAAAAAGGTTTGGTTTAAAAGAATCAGGTGGTTTGTATTTTAAGTTTTCTTATGATGATAATATTTCTTCGGTTAAAAGAAAAGTTTGTTTAAATAAATAAAATGTTTCTTATACCATAACTTTTGAGTTTTTGTATGAAATGAATGTTTCTTCGATAAAAAGAAGGAAATTTGGTTAAATAAATCAGGTGCTTTATTTATCAGAACTTTAGAGTGCTGATTGCATTCTAGGCCATGAAGATGACTGCATTGCAATCACATTATAAATTAAAATATATTATCTTTACTGCACCAGGTTCCAAGTGTGCTGTAACTTGCTCAGAAATTGTCAGTATAGCTTGGAGAGTTTCAGGTCTGTTCACCTTTTAGCATTTCTCAGCTGTGATCCTCCATAAGCAGTAGCAGTGCATTCTTTCAATACTGCTTCACAAATGAAAAAACTCTGTTTAAAAACTATGCCAGAGTATCTATAAAACAAGCATATCTAAAGTCAAATCTTTCTTTATATTTGTGGATACAGTGGGGAAATGCTGAAACCCGTGGCAGGATTTTATTGTTGTCTGTGTCACCACCGGGAAGATTCACCTACTGTATTTGACTTGGTGACCATTGTCATTGTGACAGAAGGTGATGGGAAATTCATGATGTTTACAGTTGCCAGTGGAACAGGAATAGATGGGTAACCTTCCAATTGGGACATCTGTGCGAATCACAGCTGTCTAAAAGGCAATTTCCCCTCACTTTAGAAAGCTCCTTCCTTCCTGTTGGGAAAGGGAAAGTCTCCCCAATGGGACACAGCAAAAATCAAAACAAAACACTGGGGAGAGAAATGTGTTCTGGACACCCTTTGTTTGCAGAATGGCCCCTGAAAACAACTTTCTCATGTGATTGGCCCATAGCTTTTCCCAAGAGTCTGCACTGAGCTGTTGGATAAATAAGAGGCATCATATGCAACAGGCATTTAGTTTTAGCTGAGATGTTTTCGAATGCTCTTCACGGCTGAAGGAAGGAGATGATGCTCCTCTTCTTATTATAACACAGAGAATCACTAGGTAGTAATAATAAAGGTAGATCCTTCCCTTCAGCAGTCCATTTGAAAGGGACATTAAAAGATAAACATGAATTTCTTCAGAACAAAGAGGTAAGTCTGCAGAACAGTGGTCCAGGCCTTGTGGGGCCAGCCTGATCCTTTCCAGCCCTATTACTTTGTTTTCTTTGCGTTTTATTTGAGTCAAAGAAGTGTAGTCTACTGTAGGTGTCTAATAGTGTAAATAGATTTTTTTTTTTTGCAATATTTCATCCTTAGTTTCTCCACCTGAAAGGCAATGTATGGGTTGTTGTTAAGATTCTTGTACCCCTTTACCCTACTTCTCCATCTTCCCTATCTGACCATTGACCCCTAATCTTACCCTCCCCTTTTCTCGCCATCTATTCTCCTCTCTCTTCTCAGGACTGGTGTCACCCAGGCTGATGAAGTATTGTGTCCGCTAACATGATTTTGCAGAATGAAGTCACTGACTTGGTTGTATCCATTATCCATGTTAACTTTATTAGTGTGTTTTGACCAGTTTAGTACAATCTTGCTCTATTTTATGCATATTCGTGCTTGTATTGTCCTATTTTTCCAGTATGAAAACCAAAGAATGGAACATTATATATCAAGGCCGAAACTAGTCTGATTCGGGGGTGCAGTAAAAAAAAATGTCACAGGGCATAATGTTAATAGTGTGACAGAGATTCCCTGTTCACCCGGCATGCCCATAAATAATATCGGACAGGTAGTATAGAGGCAGTGGAATGAACAGGTAATGCTAGTATTGTATTAGGCTGTCATTAGTTTATGATGATTAAAGAGGAGCTCCAGTCTCCCCCCCCAAAAAATACTGTAGCTTCTGACTTCTAATGTATGGATACTTACCTGTCCAAAATCCAACGTTGTCTTCACCCAAGCCGATTCTTCAATCGGCTTCGGGTCCAGGCGCGGGCATCTTGACTAAGGGAAACTGGCAGTGAAGCCTTGCAGCTTCACAGACAGTTTGCCACTGCACATGCACAAGCCGCACTATGCTTTTTGAATGGTCCTGCAGTCATTCAGAACCTGGGATGTGTCTCAGAAGGCTGCAAGGGAAAGAGGGGGGGGGCCGAACATCCACTCAGATCGCCACAGAGATCTGACCAGAAGTGGGAGCAGTTACCTGTCAAGATCCACTCCCCCCTAAAAAATGCCAAATGTGGCAGAGGAGGGGGGGTTAAAATAATTGGAACTTTCCCCTTTTGGGGGAAGTTCCGCTTTAAATAGAACCTGTGCCCCCCTATATCAGGTGTACCTATCAGAGTCCCCTCTTACAGCAGGAGTCCTCATCCGAGTTTCTCCATAAATCAGGGTTTCAGGCGTCCCCATTAGAGTGCCCCTTTACATCAAATGCCCCCATCAGAGTGCCCTTTATATAAAATGCCCACATTAGAGTGCCCCTTTACATCAATTGCCTCATCAGAATGACCTCTTACATTACCTGTCCTCATCAGTGTGCTCCCTTACATCAAATGTCTCCATCAAGTCTCATGGATTAGTGGATGTAATCTCAAATATCTAGGGGGATAAAAACTAAAATTTGTGAGGCACAGCCCACCCCAGCACTCCCTTAGAACCAGGCCTATTTTAAATAAAAAAGGTAAGACTGCAGAAATGTCAATGAAAATCCTTGCAATGGGTATAATTCAGTTTAAGGTTTTTTTTTCTCTTTATTTCAACAAAACGTAGGTTTCGCTGGGAGAGCTAGGATAACACATATTCAGTGAGGTAACGTGTGTAACATTACAACGCAAAGATGTGGTCCGAGACTATTGCTGGCTTCACACCATGTACATGTTAGTGCTTTGCGGTGCCGTTCAATTTACCATGCACTGTGGTGTGCTGCATTGAGAAAAATAGTGCAGATACCTGTTCTGGTCCTTTAGTAGTCCATTGTGGTGTTGTGACGCTTTGGTGGTCCTTTCAAATAAATGGGCTGGCTTAAAGGGTTAGTTCAGCTATAACAAATACTTGCTTATACAGGTAAGGGGCTTCTGTAGAGAAAAACAATCTGTGCAAATTTGACCAAAGATGAATAATGCTCTTGCTATAGGTGTCGTTATTTACATACGCCCCAAAGCCTAACTGAAAGACTCTGGGAGATGGAATTATCCCATCCTGCCTTGTTGCTAGGATGTTGCTAAGACATTCCCAGCTGATTCTAACTCATAACGCTCCCTCCTGTCGTAGTAGCTCTGAGCTTAGTGATGCTATGCCCAGGGCCGTCTTTATTATTGACTGGACCCTGGGCAAACATTTTCTTGGGCCCCCCACTTTCATGCAATTTCGCTCCCCACATGCTTTGAGACATACAATAAATAGAAGCTAGACTCAAAATCAGTTTACTGAATCAGGAAGCGATTGGTTGCCAGACGTTACAGTGTATCATTACCGCTCACTGACTGGCTGCTAGAGGTTACAGCACACATTATGGCTCACTGTTATTTTCTAGAGGTTACAGCACATGACTTCTGCTTGTTAATTGGTTGCTAGAGATTACTGTACATCAATACTGCTCACTGATTGATTGCTAGAGGTTACTGAACATATATACCACTCACTAATTGGTTGTTAGAGGTAACTGCACATTATTACTGCGCACTTTTTGTTTGCTAGAGGTTACAGCACATCATCTCCTCTCTGCCTGCCTGCATATTCACATGCACTAAAATGCAGGGTGCTGCGGCACCATATTATTTTGAAAACGGATTCCACCTCCAATTTGCTTAGTTTTGCAGAACAGGCTGATGTTAGGCTTAATGACCACAGTTGTAGGCAGGACTTTCAAGCATGATGCTTTACCTCCCCAGTGGGCAGAATTCAGCAGAATTAATGGTGGATGTAACCTCAAAGGGACATGATATACATATCAATGCCGCGGTCCAAGACTATTTACATATTATTGCCACCACTATTTATATATCAATGCAGGTTGTTTACATGTAAACACAGGGTCTTAGTTTTGCAGAACAGGCTGATGTTAGGCTTAATGACCACAGTTGTAGGCAGGACTTTCAAGCATGATGCTTTACCTCCCCAGTGGGCAGAATTCAGCAGAATTAATGGTGGATGTAACCTCAAAGGGACATGATATACATATCAATGCCGCGGTCCAAGACTATTTACATATTATTGCCACCACTATTTATATATCAATGCAGGTTGTTTACATGTAAACACAGGGTCTGAAGGTGAGTCATCTGAACACGGTGATAGGGCAGAGCTGGGCAGCAGCAAAAGAACTTTACACTGAGATATCGGGACACAGCACGGGACTAAAGCTTTAAGGGATAAGGGAATTTAAATTGGGATACACTACAATGATGGGACCCAGGGCAGCTCCCCCTTTTGCCCTGCCTTAAAAACGGTCCTGGTTATGACAGAAGAGATAGTGGATCACATGTGCGTTTGGGTTTCAGAGCTTGCTCCTGTGATGCTGGGGGTGAGCAGTAAGAGCTGGGAGTGTCTTAGCAACGTCCCTTTAACAAGACAGGATGGGATGATACCATGGACGTGCAGTGAGGTAAGTGGCTGGTGAGGCACTGGCTAGTATCAGAGCCAGATACACACAGGTTACATATGCCGTAACACAGGTAACACTAGACCTCCTCTGTAACTCTAAACATGAATCTGCAAAAAAATTTAAAGCGTCGCCTATAGAGATTTTTAAGTACTGAAGTTTGGCGCCATTCCACGAGTTTGTGCAATTTTAAAGTGTGACATGTTAGGTATCTATATACTTGGCGTAACATTATATATAAAAATAAATAAATAAATCTTTTTTTCAACGCTTTTGCTGCGCAAATACCATGTAACATAAAAAGTTTCAGCGACCACCATTTTATTTAAACAATTATATATTATTATATATATATATATAATATGTTTGGGGGGTCTGAGTCATTTTCTAGAAAAAAAGTGATTACCGTATATACTCGAGTATAAGTCGAATTTTTCAGCACATTTTTTTTGTGCTGAAAGTGCCCCCCTCAACTTATACTCGAGTCAAGCACTTTTCTGCAGCAAAAAATTTCATTTTCCGAAGTGACTTTGAGGCCCCGTATCTCAGGGCCACTTGGTGCTAGGAACCCCAAATTTGGTGTGCAAACCTAGTGGAACTGGTACCACAACATATCCAAAGATGAAGTTCCTAGCACTAAGTGGCCCCGAGATACGGGGCCCCAAAATCGGTTCGGAAAATGTCATTCTCTGCTGAAGAAAAGTGCTTGACATTTTCTGAACCGACTTTGGGGCCCCATATCTCAGGGCCACTTGGTGCTAGAAACCCCAGCTGGAAATTTTATGGTGCTAGTTCCACTGGGTTTGCACACCAAATTTGGGGTTCCTAGCACTAAGTGGCCCCGAGATACGGGGCCCCAAATTCAGTCAACTGCAGCAATGTCATTTCAGGACCCTTTGGGTTCAGAGACCCCAAATTTTGGCTGCAGCTAGGGGGCATCTAGGAACCCTTAACTACCGAGTTTGAAGTTCAGGGGACCTATGGCTGCAAATGGGCACAGTGAGGCATGCAAATAGGCACAGTGATGCTGCAAATGGGCATTGTTGACCCTCTTTTCCACTTACAGTAGCTGTGCATTTCTCACCCTCGTCTTATACTCGGGTCAATACGTTTTTCCCATTTTTTTTGTAGTAAATTAGGGCCTCGACTTATACTCGGAACAACTTATACTCGAGTATATACGGTATTACTACATGTGGGAGAGAAGTGCCAGAATTGGCCTGGGTGGCAAGAGGTTATTTACCATAAGTAATATACAAATAATTATTATATATTGTTTTTAAGGTAATTTACCATATTTTCAAAAACTGTACTCAAGCAGGTGGCTTAAAGGACAAATTACTGAAGTTTGAAGTTATAACTTCAAACCAGTAATTTCACAATAAATAGATAAATAATACATTGTTAAGTTATAACATATAGCATAATAATATCTTATTCAGCTTGATTAATAAAACAGTACATTTTCAACAGCAGCAGATTATTATTCTCCCTCTTAACTGTGTGAGAAAAACATGGAATTGTGGGTAAATCTTATACCCATAAACCCATATATTCCCTTGTAGTTAAGAGGGCTGGGCTGGAAGGGAGCATATGTCTTTTAGAGACATGCCCCTTCTATGACACTGCAGTGAGAGGCGTGCTTCCACTGCAGCATTTTTATTGGACAGCCGGGGCTAATGGTACTTTACCACAGGTCCAAGACTCCAAGCTGTCCATTGAGCTCAGTGCCTCTGACAAGAAGTGAGGAGAGGCACTGTGAGCTCAATCTCTCAGTCTGCTGCAAACAGTGTGTCAGCTTGTATTTAAACTGGCCGCTATGTATGTAGCTTCTGACAGGCTGTGCAAGGAGCCCCGTGTCTTCGGAACCATAGGTTAATGTTCATGGCAGGTGCCTCCCCTGACTGCACATTCCTGGATGATACCATCTCTGGGAGTTTTTCAGTCAGGCTTCAGGAGATTTTACCCCCTTTCTGACCAGAGCACTTTTTACAATTTGGCACTGTGTCACTTTAACTGGTAATTGCGCTGCGATGCGATGCTGTACCCAAACAAAATTTGCATCCTTTTTTCCCACAAATAGAGCTTTCTTTTTTTTTTTTCTTTTTTTTTTTTGCGCTATAAACAAAAAAACAGCGACAATTTTGAAAAAATATATATATATATTTTTTCATTTTTGCTATGATAAATATCCCCAAAAATGTTTTTAAAAAAAAAAATTTCTTCATCAGTTTAGGCTAATATATATTCTTCTACATATTCTTGGTAAAAAAAACAAAAAAAAACAATCGCAATAAGCGTATATTGATTAGTTTGCGCAAAAGTTATAGCGTCTACAAACTATGGGAAAGATTAATGGCATTTTTCTTATTTTTATTTTACTAGTAATGGAGGCGATCTGCGATTTTTATTGGAATTGCGACATTGCAGCGGACATATCAGACACTTTTCACACATTTTTGGGACCATTGACATTTATACAGCGATCAGTGCTATAAAAATGCACTGATTACTGTGTAAATGTCACTGGTAGGGAAGGGGTTAACACTAGGGGGCGTTCAAGGGCTTAAATGTGTGTTCTAACTGTATGGGTATAGGACTAAGAGGAGACATATCGTTGTTCCTATTTACTATGAACAAACGACATGTCTCCTCTCCCCCTGACAGCACAGGAATTTGTGTGTTTACACACAAATCCCCGCGCTGGCACTCGTGCGCGCGATCGCACCCGCTGGCCACATGCATGGGGTCCCCCACCGTGCAGCAGGCATGCGCGCCCTCTGGCGGCTCTTAAAAGGCCGATTACCCATACGAGACTATGCGCACCCGTGCCACTTTGCCGACGTATATCAGCGTGAGGCGGTCGGCAAGTGGTTAAAGCAGTAGTAAAGGCAGTTACAAAAAAGAAAACTTTCCCTTGCACTCAATGACTTAATGTGCTAGTATGCCCCGCATACTAGCACTTTTTTAAAGACCTACTTTAAAACAAAGTCCTTCAGCAGTGCGCTGTGACCGTTGGCATGGCTTCCATCTTCATCTGGTCTTCCTTCCAGGTCTGCAGGCTCCAGGCATTTTAATGGCCGAGCTGCGATTACATCACTCCCACTCATGTATAAGGGAGCCTTGATTGAAGCACAGCGCTCTAAATGAACAGCATACTCAGTAAACGGTGCATGTTTAGGAGATATTCCTTGCACCTTTAGGTAAGCCTAGCAACAGCAATTTCAGTTGAGTTTAAAACATTTTTCTTTTTTTTTTCCCTCCAATTTTTTAAGGATTTTTTGGTGCGATTTTTTTTTTTTTGTGGTGGACCTCCACTTTAATTTAGGCTTACCTGCAGGTACATGTCACCAGGCGGTGTTTACTACCGCTTTAAATGGCTTACAACTATAGCAAGGGCAGTATTCAACTTTGGTCAAAGCTGTACAGTCTTTATCTACCTGCATAGGCATTTATGTATCTCTTACCTGCATAGGCAGTTTTTGGTAACAGTAAATTAACCCTTTAAAGCAACACATTGATGAGCATGTAAAGGCATAGAACCACATAGATCAATGGGGCCCTAATGTTTTTAAAATAATTTTACTGAGGACACGTGACACTCAAAGTGCATTAGCTAGTTGCATGATGGTTATAGTATAAGGTAAGTTTGTCTGTATTAAGCAATTCCTGTTTGTTTTATAAGCAAAATGTATGATGGAAGGTTCTTTCTCCTTGCTGCTCGCGTAACACATGTGCAGCATGTTGGTGTTAAAGCCCACCCTTTTGTTGCCAAACCTAGTGAGCACTAAGTAATTTTCAGCTGCTCGCACTAATAGGGCGTACACACGGTCGGACTTTGTTCGGACATTCCGACAACAAAATCCTAGGATTTTTACCGACGGATGTTGGCTCAAACTTGTTTTGTCTACACACGGTCGCACAAAGTTGTCGGAAAATCCGATCGTTCTAAACGCGGTGACGTAAAACATGTACGTCGGGACTATAAACGGGGCAGTGGCCAATAGCTTTCATCTCTTTATTTATTCTGAGCATGCGTGGCACTTTGTCCGTCGGATTTGTGTACACACGATCGGAATTTCCGACAACGGATTTTGTTGTCGGAAAATTTTATCTCCTGCTCTCCAACTTTGTGTGTCGGAAAATCCGATGGAAAATGCCCGATGGAGCCCACACACGGTCAGAATTTCTGACAACACGCTCCGATCGGACATTTTCCATCGGAAAATCCGACCGTGTGTACAGGGCATTAGAGTTGACAATATCTCACTTCGACATAATACAAAAGTAGTGCGGCGCTCCAACAATGCTATAAAAAAGTTTTCATGTATGAACATCCCACCATGTATAAAATAATTATATGCAAATACAATGGTGCAGAAACTTAGTGCCAAAAACAGTGCAATGAGGCAAAAAAATTATTTTATAACACATATACTGAATAAAGTGCAAAAAGTGCAAAACATATCATAAAAAGAAAGTTCACGTATTAAAGTGTCCAAATGGGGATGCTTCCAACATAGACATCTCTACAAGTGCTTCTTGGTGCAGTGATAAGCCATACGTGTATCCACAAGTACACTGATTCCACCAACACTCACCAGAGCAAGCAAAAAAGTACGCCTGACACAGTTGTGCCATCACTTAGGGCCTCCATCCTGATCCCCACAACATATATCCCAGTCAGGTACGTCTGGGCAGCTCGTCCTGTACAACGAATAGCTCACCACACGGAGCCCAACGATCGTTAAATAGTGTAGTATTTTCGCTCAATTAAAAGGCATACAATATAAAAGGTTTCCACGTAGATAAAACAAACCTAAAATGACCGAACGTACCAAGATGGCCACCTTCCTAGGAACCAGATGCGGCAGCAGGACGCCAGCGTGTCGGGCACTTCCCTACGCATTTTGCGAGCATGCACGTCTTCAGGAGACTGCCTACTCTTAGTGCATGCACACAAAACGCGTCCTTGTACAGGACAAGCTGCCCGGACGTACCTGAGCGCTACTGGGATATCTGTTGTGGGGATCAGGAAGGAGGCCCTAAGTGATGGCATAACTGTATCAGGCGTACTTTTTTGTTTGCTCTGGTGAGTGCATAGTGTTGGGGGAATCAGTGTACTTGTGGATATACGTGTGGCTTCCTCACTGCACCAAGGAGCACTTGTGGAGAGATCTATGTTGGAAGCATCCCTGTTTGGACACTTTAATACATTAACTTTTTATTTATAATATATATTGCACTTTATTCAGTATATGTGTTAAAAAATATATATATATATATTTTTGCACCATTGCACTGTTTTTGGCACTTTAAGTATATCTGGCACCATTGTATTTGCATATAATTGTTTTATACATGGTGAGATATTCATACATTAAAAATTTTTCATAGAAGTGTTGGAGCGCTGCCTCTACTTTTGTATTTAGGCTTAAAAACTACCTACAACTTTAGTCATATCACTTACCTGTAATGAAGTATATCCCACATTGTGCAGGCAGTTGGAAATCTTCACAGCAGGAATGCCTGTCCTCTTCCTGTCTCTGAACTCCCAGTGCTGCAATGGTTGACAGATCTAGGTCTTCCGGCAGAACATCAATACTTATGGTCTGACACACCCACTCCTCCCTCCTCCAGTAAGAAAAGTTCATTGTTTCATTTATTACATTGCTTGTATCATGATCTGTGAATGGGGAATATTCTTATCAGTCATAAGATTCTCTCCCCCATTCACAGATTATGTTACAAGCTGTACAATCAATGAAAGAACCTTTCTCAATGGAGGAAGAGGAAGGAGGGGACATGCTCCTGTTGGACCATCTATACTGCTGTTTTGCTTGAAGAACTGAAACTGTTAACCATTGCAGTGCTGAAAGTTCAGAGACAGGAAGATAAAAGAGAGATAGGGCATCCCTGCAGTGAAGATTTCTCAAGGATCCAGCTGCCTGCATAACATAGGACATGCTTCATTACAGGTAAATGATGTGACTAAAGCTGTAGGCAGTTTTTTTAAGCTAAACTTCAGCTTTAAGCCTTGGTATATATGTCCTGGTACATCTTTCTTCCTGTAATATGCAATTTAGGAATTTAGCAAGTAGATAAATAGCACGCTTGGATTTTCTGTTGTACAATGTAATATTGCACTATTTGAACAACTCGTGTGCTACAAGAGTAGCAACTTTTTTGTGTTAGAAATCGCATTTTGGTCAGAATTTCCATACCTTGTGGTTTTCTTGAGGGCCTTTGTCTTTGTAGACTGCAGCTTGGCACCTTGTGAGGTGACACTTTCTTCTGATTGAATGGTTTTGGTGTGTGCCTTCTTTATACAAATACAAGTATTAACATGCCAGGGGTGGACAAATCGGGAATAGGATATGCCAGTGTTTTCCAAACTTAAGTAGGTACTGTACTTTCAATGATAACGTACCTAAAGCATAACTAAACCCAAGAACAAAATGTCATATATTGCAACTTACTAGTTTTTATATGCAGAAGTTGCAATAGAGTCATTAAACCCACATTATTAAGAAACTGTCAGTACATACTGTATTGCATGCTATTCATACTCACTTAATCATTATGGGATTCATTATGGGATCCTGTTCTCTGTCCCTCCTTCCTTGACTGTGTCCCCGTTGCAACCTGAGTTTGTGTAGACAAGCTGTTGACATCTACTAAGCATGCTCTAGTTTCAGTTACCTTCTAAGCTGTTCATTTCCTTCTTTTTTTTTTTTTATCTGTGCAGCCCACTATAGACTATAGAGTCACATATGTGGGTGTAAACACTCTGGGTAAATGACAGCCCACTCCTTCCCTTCTCCTCCTCCATGCCCACTAATCAGTTAAACACAATGGGATGGGATACTACAGGATTAATAGAGGCCTCACTTCTGTAGCTCTAATTTGAACATGTGACCGACAGCAGAGAGTTTAAAAAGAGTGGGTCACATGAAAGCTGTATATTGAATATGAGAAAGGTACTGTACTTATATTTATTTAATTAAAATAAATACAGTGCCATCATCCATATACAGAAAGAGAAGGGATCATGTAAATTACACAGTGTTTGTTTACTATCACTTTAAAGTGATCAGACGAGAGGTAAGTACACTATACAGTAATACCTCGGATTGAAAGTAACGTGGTATACGAGCGTTTCGCTATACAAGCAATTTTTTAGAGACACCCGAAGACACTCCCAGCTTGGAGCAGTTCCCTTGTGTCTTGGAGTGTCTCCGAGCGTCTCCAGGTGTCTCCGAGCATCACCAGCACCCATGCAGCTCTGGCCACATACAGTACTGCATACAACAGCAGTGCTTGTGTAACAAATCATCTGAGTTTCCATTATTCCTTATGTGAAACCTCGCTTTAATATATGAGTGCTTTGGATTACAAGCATGCTTCTGGAACGAATTATGCTCGTAATTCAAGGTATTACTGTATTGTCAGCTGTATTGGGACACCTGCTTTTACACGCCCATGAACTTTAATGGCATCCCAGTCTTAGTCCGTAGGGTTCAATATTGAGTTGGCCCACCCTTTGCAGCTATAACAGCTTCAACTCCTGTGGGAAGGCTGTTCACAAGGTTTAGGAGTGTGTCTATGGGAATGTTTCACCATTCTTCCAGAAGTGCATTTGTGAGGTCAGGCACTGATGTGGACAAGAAGGCCTGGCTCGCAATCTCCGCTCTAATTCAGTCAAGTTCCTTTACCCCAAACTCGCTCATCCATGCCTTTATGACCCTCGCTTTGTGCACTGGTCCGATTCATTTGGTGGAAGGGGGATTATGGTGTGGGGTTGTTTTTCAGGGGTTGGTCTTGGCCCCTTAGTTCCAGTGAAGGAAACTCTTAAGGCGTAAGCATACCAAGACATTTTGGACAATTTCATGCTCCAAACTTTGTGGGAACAGTTCGGGGATGGCTTCCTGTTCCAACATGACTGCGCACCAGTTCACAAACAAGGTCCATAAAGACATGAATGAGCAAGTTTGGAGTGAAGGAACTTGACTGGCCTGCACAGATTCCTGATCTCAACCTGATAGAACACGTTTGGGATTAGAGCAGAGACTGTGAGCCAGGCCTTCTCGTCCAACATCAGTGCCTGGCCTCACAAATGCACTTCTGGATGAATGGTCAAACATTCCCATAGACACACTCCTAAAGCTTGTGGACAGTCTTTACAGAAGAGTTGAAACTGTTATAGCTGCAAAGGGTGGGCCAACTCAATATTGAACCCTACGGACTAAGACTGGGATACCATTAAAGTTCATGTGTGTGTAAAAGCAGGCGTCCCAATACTTTTGGCAATATAGTGTATACACATCTTTCTTACACAGGTTAGTTAGCATAGGTGTTAGGAGGGGGGATAGGACAGTTTCAAGGCTAGTTAGGCGTATAGTCGGAATTCCACTTTAATGAAATGTGTCTTCAACAAAATATTTTTATTGCTATACTTTCAGTCATTCTGTTTACTTCCTTGGATATATAAGTTTAGGTGACATTTGGTCTCAGGTATGCACATTATAACAATGTATAAAAATATATTGTTATGTGAAGGTAATAAAGGAAAGTTAGCTCAGTCTGTACAGTATAGTCATAAGCACTTGTATTTAAATGCACAATATATGCACGAAGGTCAAACAGCTATAAGGAACTGTATTTTATTTTTAAGATCTGAAAAATAAAACAACTGGTTAAGACTGGAGTCACATTGTTCTTTGTTGCATTGTGCATGGTAATTAACATGCATAAGTTGGAATAGTTCATATCATTTCCTTTTCACACTAAACTGTACTGTAAAGATGTGCACCAGCCACATAGGAAAGGGATTTTTACTTAAATGCATGTTAATGCAGCAAATGCATACATTTTGCTGCTAGAAAATGAACAAGTGAGAATAAGCCCTAATTGTAATGTTTGAAAGTTTACACAAATTAGTCCGCGGCAAGGTGGAAATATTAGACGGTCTCTTTTGACAGCTGATCTTTACCGAATGTGTCTGCTGTACCGGCGTTGAGAGAGACAATCCTCTTATTAGGTAAGTTTAGAAGTTCCCAAGTGACCTCTAGGGGGCATCAAGAAGTCAAGTTGTTCTTCAAAACACTCCAGCCTCCTGCCTGTCATTGCACACATGCAAAAGATAATGACAGTGCAGCTACAGAATACTGCTGTGACATCAACTGTAGGAGTAAATTATACAATTCACAGTAGAATGTTTATGGGACTGTTGCAGGCCGAAAGACAGATCAATGGCTATTTTTGTATAATATAACTAAAGTTTGTTTTCATTTAAGCATGATCACATTGAAAGTCCCAACACAGTTTCAATAATATTAACTTGTAGTCAGAGTCTTCACTTGGAAAAGCGATACCCTAACTACCAAGGCCTGAGGTGTGCCTTGGCCTTAGCTGGTCAGTATGCCTAAAAGAGGGCATACCCTAAATGTATGAATATGAAAAAATGTACAATATGTATGAGTATATGAAAGGTTTGGGGGAAACGGGTGGGTGGGAACCCTGAATGTGAACCGACGCAGGATCAGACATAGGAGGAGGAATATATACCTCCGGCCAGCCTTCTTACTTGTAGTCAGAGTCTTCACTTGGAAGTGCGATACCCTAACTACCAAGGCCTGAGGTGTGCCTTGGCCTAGCTGGTCAGTACGCCTAAAAAAGGGCAAAGCCCCGAAAGTAGGTGTGATAAGATGAAGGGTAGGTAACAATCCGTCTAGTATAGTAGCGCACGCCCGGATGGTTTTAGTATACGGATCTGGTATGTTTTAGCTATAACAGAAGGAAAACCGATGTCCCATGAATTGATGAGGAGAAGGGGCCCCCTGTTTGGAACCTACAAAACTGCCCAGAACCCAAAAATGAATGTCCCATAAATTATTTGGATTAAGCCTAATTCCCGAGAAACTCAGACATAAGAATGAACTGCTTGTAGTGAGAGGATACCTGGGGTAAAGGGAGCAAGGGCTGACCCAAGGAGCCCCTACGAAATTATTGCAGAGAAGATCAACTCTTCAAAACGGACACCAGTTAAGTAGCTCTGTGAAATTCCCATGAATCCCTGGCCTGTCTGTCTATGCTTGATATGGGGAAGTTTGAGAGGGTGAGCCACAAAAACGAACAAACTGAAAGGAGTTTGCCGGGGTCTGAAGTGCTGGATACCTGATAGATATGTTTGATAGTATTGGCAGATAAGACCAATACGCCAGGGCCGATCCTAGGGTCACAGACGCCTGGGTGCAGAAATATTTCTGGCGCCCCCACATGGGTGTGGTCATCTTACCAACTCCTCCCCTTTTACAAATGTTACTATGGCAACGACTCAAACACAGAGATGCTCCCCTAAGAAGTTTTCATTACCCTAGGATCTTCCCATGATCTTTTAACAATAAAGAAAATACAGGAAGAGAGTACACTAATGAGACCTGGAGGGGGGTCTCTCTGATGCACACAGAGGGCTGTCTGTTAGAGAGTCTGTTAGAAAGAGCCCCCAGACATAATACAGGAGACGGTCAGAGACTGCAATCATAGTACAGGAGATGGTCAGAGACTGCAGACATGATACAAGAGATGGTTAGAGACTGCAGACATGATACAAGAGATGGTCAGAGACTGCAGACATGATACAAGAGATGGTCAGAGACTGCAGAGATGTTACAAGAGATGGTCAGAGACTGCAGACATGTTACAAGAGATGGTCAGAGACTGCAGACATGTTACAAGAGATGGTCAGGGTCTGCAGACATGTTACAAGAGATGGTCAGAGACTGCAGACATGTTACAAGAGATGGTCAGAGACTGCAGACATGTTACAAGAGATGGTCCGAGACTGCAGACATGTTACAAGAGATGGTCAGAGACTGAGGATATAATACAGGAGATGATCAGAGACTGCAGACATGTTACCAGAGAAGGTCAGAGATTGCAGACATGATACAAGAGATGATCAGAGACTGCAGACATGTTACAAGAGATGGTCAGAGTCTGCAGTTCCTATGGACGTTAGTAGATAATGGCCGATCGACCCTCTCACCTAACCCAGCGATACAGCAACAACGGTTCCTCTGATCAGGAGTCAGCTCACTCAGAATTGCCCGTGGCGAGTCCGCTGAGTAGCACCCAGATCTGTATTCTGGCAATGACTCCATTCCTTTCTCCGCCAGGGATGGCGTCAGGCTGTGTGGCTTTCCCTCTGGTAGTGCATGGCAGCGGGGTTCTCTCTCTGATGGTGTTCTCTCAGCACTGTCCTCTCCCTCTGGAGTCCTGGCTGCACTTCCCTGAAAGCTTTCCCGGACTCCTGGCTCTCTCTCTCCCATTCAGCTGAGCATGCTGTATGGGCTGCAGTTTCTGTGTTACAGTGGGGCTGCCAGTCCTCGGGACTACATGTCCCACAATCCTCCTCTTTGCTCCTTTTTTTTTTCTTCCCTGGCCGATATGAAGGCGGGGGAAAGAAACATAGTGCGCCGCTCACTAGTACAGCAGCGCGCGCGAAGAGGAGAGGGAGAGGAGAGGGGTGTCACCCGGTGCGGTAAAACATGGTATCACCCCCCCTCCACCACCTATAGTCGCCCTTCAGTACAGATCCCCCTCCACTAAGTATAGACCCCTCTCCGTCAGTGCAGACCCCCCCACTAAGTATAAACCCCTCCCTCAGTACAGACCCCCCCAGGACAAAACATCCCCCTCTATCAGTATAGACCCCCTCAGGACAAACCAACCACCCCTCCATTAGTACAGACCCCCCCAGAACAAACCACCCCCCCTACATTAGTACAGAACCCCCTCAGGACAAACCACCCCCCTCCATTAGTACAGAATCATCCCCCTCCATTAGTACAGACCCCCCTCAGGACAAACCACCCCCCTCCATTAGTACAGAACCACCCCCCTCCATTAGTACAGACCCCCCAAAACAAACCACCCCCCTCCATAGTACAGACCCCCAGAACAAACCACCCCCCTCCATTAGTACAGATCCCCCCTGGACAAACCACCCCCTCCATTAGTACAGACCCCCCCAGGACAAACCACCCCCTCCATTAATACAGACCCCCCAGAACAACCCCCCCCTCCATTAGTACAGACCCCCCAGGACAAACCCCCTCCATTAGTACAGACCCCCCTCAGGACAAACCACCCCCCTCCATTAGTACAGAACCACCCCCTCCATTAGTACAGACCCCCCAAAACAAACCACCCCCCTCCATAGTACAGACTCCCAGAACAAACCACCCCCCTCCATTAGTACAGACCCCCCCTGGACAAACCACCCCCTCCATTAGTACAGACCCCCCAGGACAAACCACCCCCTCCATTAGTACAGACCCCCCAGAACAAACCACTCCCCCTCCATTAGTACAGACCCCCCAGGACAAACCCCCTCCATTAGTACAGACCCCCCCTGGACAAACCACCCCCTCCATTAGTACAGACCCCCCAGGACAAACCACCCCCTCCATTAGTACAGACCCCCCAGAACAAACCACTCCCCCTCCATTAGTACAGACCCCCCAGGACAAACCCCCTCCATTAGTACAGACCCCCCAGAACAAACCACTCCCCCTCCATTAGTACAGACCCCCCAGGACAAACCCCCTCCATTAGTACAGACCCTCCAGAACAAACCACCCCCCCTCCATTAGTACAGACCCCCGCAAGACAAACCACCCCCCTACATTAGTACAGACCCCCCAGGACAAACCCCCTGTCCATTAGTACAGACCCTCCAGGACAAACCACCCCCCCTCCATTAGTACAGACCCCCCAAGACAAACCACCCCCCTACATTAGTACAGACCCCCCAGGACAACCCCCCTCCATTAGTACAGACCCCCCAGGACAAACCACCCCCCCTCCATTAGTATAGACCCCCCTGGACAAACCACCCCCCCTCCATTAGTACAGACCCCCCCAGGAAACCCCCCCACCTCCATTAGCATAGACCCCCCCAGGAAAAACCACCCCCCTTCATTAGTATAGACCCCCCAGGACAAACCCCTCCCCTCCATTAGTATAGACCCCCCAGGACAACCCCCCTTTATTAGTATAGACCCCCCCCAGGACAAACCCCCTTCATTAGTTTAGACCCCCCAGGACAAACTCCCCTTCATTAGTATAGACCCCCCCCAAGGACAACCTCCCCTTCATTAGTATAGACCCCCCCAGGACAACCCCCCTACATTAGTATAGACCCCCCAAGGACAACCCCCCCCTTCATTAGTATAGACCCCCCAGGACAACCCCCCCCCTTCATTAGTATAGACCACTCAAGGACAACCCCCCCTTCATTAGTATAGACCCCCCTAGGACAAACCCATCTCCTCCATTAGTATAGACCCCCCAGGACAACCCCCTTCATTAGAATAGACCCCCCTGGGACAACCCCCCTTCATTAGTATAACCCCCCTTCATTAGAATAGACCCCCCCAGGACAAACCCCCCTTCATAAGTATAGACCCCACTAGGACAACCCCCCCTTCATTAGTATAGACCCCCAAGGACAACCCCCCCTTCATTAGTATAGACCTCCCCAGGACAACCCCCCCTTCATTAGTATAGACCTCCCCAGGACAACCCCCCCTTCATTAGTATAGACCCCCTCTAGGACAAACCACCCCCCCTCCATTGAGTTAATTAAAAAACACCTAGGCGGCAGCTGGAGAGGAGAGGACAGTGTGCAGCCGCCCGGGTGGAGAACAGAGTGTGTCAGGCTTGGGCAGCAGGCGTGAGTTACACAGGAGGAGGAGAGCTGGAACACGTCGGGAACGGACCGCCCCCCCCCCCCCCGTGACGTCACTGCGTGGCTGGTCTCTCTGCACACAGAGACACAGCCGCTACGATCTGTGGCTGGTTCCGCTCTCCTCCTCTGACAGGAGGAGGGAGGGGGGGATGGGCTTCATCAAGAGACACAGCGACGACGTCGGCTGCGGTGACCGGCGGAAAGAGCCACCTACGGACATGGAGAGGAGGAGAAGGAGGGAGGGGAGCACTCTGGCGCTTCACCTCTGTGGCGCCCGGGTGCACTGCACCCCGTGCACCCCGGCCAGGACCGGCCCTGCAATACGCTGTGGCAATATGCATCGTTAAAAATGGAGAAACCATACCACACAGAAAACACACACAAAACTGGTCCCATATGAGTTAAATCGGGTCGTGCTTCTGCTGGTAACCTGACAACCGAGTTGGTGTCCTGAACAGGGGAAGGATGGCCAGACTCCATCCTGAGGAATAAGTCTCATGGCATCGTTCAGCATACCCAAAGTGACTGTAAGTCCCCCTTTTTGAACGGGCTGGGGATTGGGCAAAAGATGAATGGTCTGACGTACCTGACCAGTCCTCCAGGCAACCTCGCAATCAAGAGATTAGAGCTGAGAATGAAACCCAGAATAATGATGATATTTGGCCCGGACCTACCACTTTGTGGGCCGTCAAGGGGACGTTTGCTCAGCACACGAGAGAGACTGCAGATCCCTGTGTGGAAACCAGGGTCTCCATGCAACAGGAAATCAACTAAATCCGGCCAGCCTTCTTACTTATTGTATTATTAAGAACAGAAGTATTATTTTCAGTGGTCTTCATGTAATATGAGGCACTGTTTTTGTTTTGAAGCAAGATCAGAAAATATTATACTTACTCCGACCGTTTAACAGCAGGAAGGGAGTTTTATATTTAGAGGATTATGAGACCAGCAGGTGGTTTGGAACTGTTCCTTGTAGTTTCTGCTGGTTAAATGGTTTATGGCTTTTATATCATTGATGGTATAAGTCAGCTGTGTTATATCAGAACTGATAACTCTGGAAGCTGAGTACCGGTAGTTTGGTGAAGGCAAATGAAACAATGTATATACTAATTATGTTTTCTGAACACTTAAATAATTGTTTTCGCTAAAATGTGAGTCAATCACTAAGGTATAGTATAGTTTAGTATAGTATAGTATAGTATAGTATAGTATAGTATAGTATAGTATGATTTTACAAATCTTTTTGGTCAATTAAATATTTCATAATAATATTATACATTCCTATTTACTGTCATCATGTGGTGTTTCAGCTTTCTTTTTTACCAGGTTCTTCTTTTCTAAAGCCTCGTACACACGCTTAAGCCCCATACACACTATTAGATTTTCTGCAGATTTTTGTTTTCAGATTTACCAAAACCATGCAGTGCAAGGGCCTGCTTGATTGCATTCAAATCTTAGGCCCCGTTCACACCTATGCGAATTAGATGCGGGATTACACTGCATCCAATTTGCAGTACATTTTAAAATGCATTCATTTGACTGCATCTGGTTCACATATGTGCGTTGCATGTACACTGCGTCATAACCAGTGCTCAGCTGGACACAAATTTAACCACTTGCCGACCAGCTCACGTACATATACTGTGGCAGGTTGGCATCGCTGCATGAATCGCCGTACCTGTACGGTGGCTCGCCCAGACGCAGTTGCACGTGGCGTGCTCTCGCTTGCGATCGCCTAGTACAGAGTCAGAATGGGGATCTGCCAGTGTAAACAAGCAGATCCCTGTTCTGACAGGAGACATGTCAGAGATCTTCTGTTCCCAGTGATCGGGAACAGCGATCTCTGTCATGTCCCAGTGAGCCCATCCCCCCTACGGTTAGTACACACCTAGGGAACACACTTAACCCCTTGATCGCCCCCTAGTGTTAGTGCCCCCTAGTGTTAGTGCCAGTGTAATTTTTACATTGATCAGTGTATTTTTATAGCACTGCTCAATGTAATAATGTCATTGGCCCCCAAAAAGTGTAATTTGGGGTCAGATTTGTCTGCCGCAATGTCGCAGCCCCGCTAAAAATCACAGATCAGCACCATTACTAGTAAAAACAATAAAAAAATAAAAGTTCCTAAATCTATCCCATAGTTTGTAGACGCGATAACTTTTACGCAAACCAGTCAATATACGCCTATTGCGATTTTTTTTTTTACCAAAAATATGTAGAAAAATATATATTGGCTAGACTGATAAATAAATGTGTTTTTTTATATATATATTTTTTGGATATGCATTATAGCAAAAAGTAAAAAAACAACATTTTTTTTTTTCAAAATTGACACACTTTGTTGTTTATAGCTCAAAAAATAAAAACCGCAGAGATGTTTAAATACCACCAAAAGAAAGCTCTATTTGTGGGAAAAAAAGGACGTAAATTTTGTTTGGGTACAGCATCGCACGACCGCGCAATTGTCAGTTAAAGCAACAGAGTGCCGTATCGGAAAAAATGGCTTGGTCATTAAAGGGGAACATCCTTCCAGGACTGAAGTGGTTAAGTCACAAGATTGCTACAATACTATATATATATATATATATATATATATATATATATATATATATATATATATATATATATATATATATAAATATATATACAGTATCTCACAAAAGTGAGTACACCCCTCACATTTTTGTAAATATTGTATTATATCTTTTCATGTGACAACACTGAAGAAATGACACTTTGCTACAATGTAAAGTAGTGAGTGTACAGCTTGTATAACAGTGTAAATTTGCTGTCCCCTCAAAATAACTCAACACACAGGAATTAATGTGGTGGATTTAGGTTTTGTGCTGCCCTAGGCCTGACTAACCTTGTGCACCCCCTAATTTAAATATGACCGACCCCTTTATGTCAAAAGCACGCCCCTCTCTGTTTAAGACGCTCCCTGTCATCTGTAAACCACACCCCTTCCTCTTTAGGCTCCACTTTTTCCCCTTAGAGCCCCACCTCTCCCTCTCTGTACATAAGTGGGTACCAAGTGCAGCCTCATCAGTGCCCATTAATGCAGCATCATCAGTGCCCATCAATGCAGCCTCAGTGCCCAGCAGTGCACCCCCATCAATGCCCATCAATGCAGCCTCGCCAGTGCTCATCAGCGCAGCCTCACCAGTGCCCATCAATGCAGATTCACCAGTGCCCATCAGCGCAGCCTCACCAGTGCCCAATAAAGGTCTCCCAATTGCATTCTAATCATACCAAATTATGTGAGCAGACTGCAGTTCCTCTTTAAGCACTCATTCATATTGGGGTGATTTGGCATGCCAAATTTTGATTCAACATGTCAAATTGCATGCCAAATCGGCGGCTATTGCTGGCAATGGCACCGTCCGAATTGGTACGATGTCAACTTTGCGGCGCCGCACCGGTTCCCAAAAGTAGTTCCTGCACTACTTTTGGCGACTTCGTGGTGCGATTTGTATAGACATCGTTCCTGCACAGATGTCTGTCAAATCGCCGCCAAAGTTGGACTGCATTGCCAGTGTTAAATTGTGCGAGTTCAGCTGAACTCACGATTTCTAACCCGCATCAGTGTGAACCTGGGCTTAATGTAGTCAGCAGGATGGGTAATAAAATCCAGACTGATCTATGATCAGAAATGACACTTTTCTTCATATGCCAGAAGGCAGCATTAGCCATACAGGTAGCTGTGAAAGGTTAACCACATATAGACCCCTTTCACACTGCCAGAAGGCCGCGTTAACGGTAAAGTGCCGCTAGTTTTAACGGCGCTTTACCGTTATTTTAGCAGCGTTTTTTCCGGCTGATAGTGGGGCTCTTTTAACCCCCACTAGTGGCTGAAGAAACGGTTACATGCGCCTGAAAAATGCCGCTGCCGAAGGCGATTCAGCAGCGGTGCCCATTCATTTCAATGGGCAGGGGCGGTGGAGGAGCGATGTATACAGTGCCCCAAAGATACTACTTGTAGGACTTTTTCTAATGTCCTGCAAGCCCAGCTCTCCAGTGTGAAAGCACTCGGACTCTCACTCTGGGGCTGCAGGGGAGGCGTTTTTCAGGTGCTTTACAGGCGCTATTTTTAGCCCAAAAGCGCCTGGAAAACGCCTCAGTGTGAAAGGGGTCTTACAAGCAGACACGTGTTAAATGCCATTGATTCCAGAAGCACCAGCCTGCAGATATTGAGCTATAAAGAGTTAACCATATATATAAGCAGCAGTGTTCATGTGTCCTTCGATGCAGAGAAGAAAAGCACAGTCCTCCCCTAGCAAGGACACAGAGGGTTAATTATCAGAAAGTTGTCCCTATTTCAGATAACAGGGGGTAGAAGAAACAAAGTTAAGGCTGGAGTATAGATAAGCAGTGAGGTTTGTAAGGAGAGACAGTGAGGAGGCTGGTATCTTAGTTACTCTCACCCCCTCCAGGATATGCACAATGTAGCTGCCATCTAAAGCCGCAGACCGACCCTGCAGGCTCCATGTGCACCTACTGAAATCACAACACAGGAGGCTGACCAGTTCTCCATGCTCTCCTGTCTGTGTGTGGAGGGGGAACTGTTACCGCATGCTCTGCTCTATGAGAGATGCTGCAGCCAGCAACCTTGGCAGTGAGTGAATGGACTGACACTGGAGGAAGAGGGGGGGCTTTTTAATGTCAGCCCAGGCCAAAATACAGCACTGCATTAATGTCTAAACCGCTGACAACAAAAGTGAGTACACCCAAAGTGAAAATGTCCAAATTGGGCCCAATTAGCCATTTTCTCTCCCCGGTGTCATGTAACTCGTTAGTGTTAAAAGGTCTCAGGGGTGACTGTGTGTTAAATTTGGTGTTATCGCTCTCATACTGGTCACTGCAAGTTCAACATGGCACCTCATAGCAAAGAACACTTTGAGGATCTGAAAAAAAGAATTGTTGCTCTACATAAAGATGGCCTAGGCTATAAGAAGATTGCCAAGACCCTGAAACTGAGCTGCAGCATGGTGGCCAAGACCATACAGAGGTTTAACAGGACAGGTTCCACTCAGAACAGGCCTCGCCATGGTCGACCAAAGGAGTTGAGTGCACGTGCTCAGCGTCATATCCAGAGGTTGTCTTTGGGAAATAGACATATGAGTGCTGCCAGCATTGCTGCTGAGGTTGAAGGGGTGGGGGGGGGTCAGCCTGTCAGTGCTCAGACCATACGCTGCACGCTGCATCAAATTGGTCTGCATGGCTGTCGACCAGTGTTGATTTAGTCGACTAAAACGACTAAAACATTTTAGTCGACTAAATGAATATTATTTTAGTCGACTAATATACGACTAAAACTAAAACAACTGAGATGACTAAAAAATGGCTACAACTAAAATGGCATTTTAGCCAAAAGACTAAGACTAAAATTAAATTGAAATTTGACTTCAAAAAACACTGGTCTGTAGTGCATGTTCATACCTCAATACCATAATAAATAACATATTAGATTTTTCACTGCAGCAGTATATAATGAGTTTGGAAATTGTAGAGAAATGTTAACTAATACATTACAATTTAATTACACCCATTAGATTTTATACGACTAAAATGAGTTTTAGTCGACTAAAATGTAGGACATTTTAGTCGACTAAAATGTACTGGAGATTTAGTCGACTAAATACGACTAAAACTAAAACAATTGCAGAAGACTAAAATGGGACTAAAACTAAAATGCCATTTTAGTCCTAAGACTAAAACTAATTCGAAATTTGCTGCCAAAATTAACACTGCTGTCGACCCAGAAGGAAGCCTCTTCTAAAGATGATGCACAAAAGAGCCCGCAGTTTGCTGAAGACAAGCAGACTAAGGACATGGATTACTGGAACCATGTCCTGTGGTCTGATGAGACAAAGTAAAACTTATTTGGTTCAGATGGTGTCAAGTATGTGTGGTGGCAACCAGGCAAGGAGTACAAAGACAAGTGTGTCTTGCCTACAGTCAAGTATGGTGGTGGGAGTGTCATGGTCTGGAGCTGCATGAGTGCTGCCGGCACTGGGGAGTTACAGTTAATTGAGGGAACCATGAATGCCAACATGTACTGTGACATACTGAAGGAGAGCATGAACCTCTCCCTTCGGAGACTGGGCCACAGAGCAGTAGTCCAACATGATAACGAACCCAAACACACCTCCAAGATGATCACTGCCTTGCTAAAGAAGCCGAGGGTAAAGGTCATATACTGGCCAAGCATGTCTTCAGACCTAAATCCTATTGAGCATCTGTGGGGCATCCTCAAACAGAAGGTGGAGGAGTACAAGGTCTCTAACATCCACCAGCTCCGTGATGTCGTCATGGAGGAGTGAAAGAGGACTCCAGTGGCAACCTGTGAAGCTCTGGTGAACTCCATGCCCAAGAGGGGGAAAAGGCAGTGCTGGAAAAGAATGGTGGCCACACAAAATATTGACACTTTGGGCCCTATTTGGACATTTTCACTTAGGGGTGTACTCACTTTTATTGCCAGCGGTTTAAACATTAATGGCTGTGTGTTGAGTTATTTTGAGGGGACAGCAAATTGTCACTGTTATACAAGCTGTACACTCACTACTTTACATTATAGCAACGTGTCATTTCTTCAGTGTTGTCACATGAAAAGATATAATAAAATATTTACAAAAATGTGAGGGGTGTACTCACTTTTGTGAGATACTGTGTACACATGTAATGAAAATAGTTTTAAAATGTGCTAATGTTTCTGCCTTCTAAATTTCCTTTATCAATGATAAGTTGTGTCTGATTAAAAACAATAGACTCTCTTTAAACTCCTAAATGTACCTGGTAGCCTGTGTTTAGGCTGTAATGCTAGGTACACATGGGAAAGTATTTTTGTTCAACCCAGTGGGTAACCGACAGATCGCCATACTAACACATCTGATGTTAGTGCTGCAATGTTCCCCACTGATCTACTGGGTTCTGCCATGGGAACTGAACCCCCCCCCCCCCCTCCCCACCCCGCCAGAACACAGTGATTGTGCTCACAGCCATTGGCTGCAAGTGCTGATTGGATGCTGGTTTTCCAGCATTCTAATTCAAGGAGCGGTACACACAAGCCGAAAGTCTGTTTTTGGGTGATTTTTAGCCCGTGTGCACCCAGCTTAAGTGAAGTGAAAAAATCCTTTAATTTATCTCAAAAATGTTATTTGATAACTCTTGCATGCTTCCTACAGATGAATGCAAAGTTTGATTTCTAAGGATTATTCTACTTGTGTAGTTTTCACAGTGTTTATAGAAGAAAACTGTACATAGCTCATGCTTTCATTCTCCCAGTGCAGTAATATGATGAGTAAGCCTTAGTGTTCTACAAACGCATAGGGCCCTATGCTCCCATATTTCTGTCCTGAACTACATATACTGTATCTAATAATACTGTATAGTCCTGTCATTTCTCCAATAACATAGATACATTTTGTAACAGCAGCCCTGGGACTCCATCCTCCAAAATATACTTAAAATGTATTTAATCCAAACATTAAAACCTACAATGGTGTGGCATTACAGAGATAACAGAAACTTTTCACTGTCCTATCTATGTATTGTGCAGTACCATTTTTTTTTAATGTGCTTACATTTTAAAGCCCATCTCTAAGTTTAATTGATTTTTTTTTGCTCCTTTGCTTTCATTCCCACTTAAAAGTTTCAAAGCGCTACTCACTTTATTGCACTGCATGTGGACTGATCATACTTTGCACCGGGCAGTGATACTCTGTGCTATACACAAAGTTTTGGAAATTTATTGGGAATAGAGTTTTGTTTTTTTTTATATTTTGACCTTGATAGCAAATTTTCAATTTTCTGTTTTAGCTGTTCTGCAGCTCCTCAGGACCGGCCCGGTGTCAGCACCAGTCCTGGGGAGCTGCAGGCAGAAGTTTTTAGGCGAGGCCGCGGCTTCGGCCTAGTCCACGGCGTCCGGCCCTGTGCACTAGGCCGAAGCCACGGCCTCACCTAAAAACCCCTGCACGCAGCTCCCCAGGACCAGCGCGGTGAAAAAAAAAAAACCTAAAAAAATCGATTTGCTTAAATTTTGAATCGATTTGACCTCTCAACTCGATTTAAGATTTCAATTTTTTCCCCAGCCCTATATGAGTGTAAAACATGGTAGAAGTAACGGTCAGTGGCCCAAGGCTTATAATAACCCCATTCTGATATAGGTTAAACAATGCTTGCTTTTTCCTCCCCTACTTAAAGAAGCATTGCTTTTGTGGGTTTATAATAAAATTATATAAACCTTTTTATTTCTTTTTTATAATTGATCACAAACTGACCATGTCTAGATAAATGTGTTTCCATGCCCTCATGTGGTCAGTTGAAATAGAAAAGCGGGACTAGCAGGATCACCAGGTATTTTACACAGAGGTAGCAGTGCAAATAGAACAGGACAATTTTTAATACAATTACATGGTAACACAGACACATATCAGAAATATCAAATGTTAGGGTAACATACACATTAAGGCAGATGTTCATCAAAATTTCTAGTGAAGATATCAGAATCATTATGAACGTGCAACTAGAGGATTTTTTTATGCGATTGATAAAGCATAGTACAATTAAAGGCAAAACTGTTATTTTTGTTTTAGATAGAGTGAAGAGGAATTAGAATGCTTATCAGTTTTATTGCTGTCTGTGCCCCCTTTAAGGAGATTCATCTTCTCTTTTTGTCCTGTTTACCATTATCATTAAAAATTAAAGTAAAAGAAAATCCAAAATTTTGGAGGGGAAATATTTCAATGGGGACACTAGTTCTGGTGACCCGGGGGTTTCCCAAGGATTTCCCTTAATTTGCAGGGATTTCCTTTCACTTCCTGTTTGGCTATGGGACAGAAAGTGAAGGGAAATCTCCCCAATGGGACACAGATGGTGAAAAAATCTGACAGGGGTTATAACCTTCCCTTACTCTATCCAATATGAAAAAAAATTTGCCTTTAGTTCTACTTTTAAAACTAATTACTAGTTAGTTCTTTTATGCAAGTTTTCTGGATGCACATAGTAAACTGTTAATCATTTTACTACTTTATTCCCAGAAAATAACGTACTAAGTGCTTGCCATAGCTTGTGCTAAACAGCTGCCAGGAGGGTGAATGCTAATTCCTACCAGCATGGGGAAAATGGGACAGTAAAATGACTATTCATCTTTTATACATGCAGGCAAAAATCTTGTGAATGATTTAGTATGCAAATGAGTTGTACTGTGGTACACACTGCGGGATCCCTACAGTATCTGCTGCATATATGGGGTCCAGACATTTTTAAAAGACCTTAACATGAACCTATGCAACAAGTTTTGTTTAGTTAATTTATGTATATATATATATATATATATATATATATATATATATATATATATATATATATATATTTTGGGGGTTTTTTTTGTTTTCCTTACAATTTTCTGTATTCAACTAATTAACACAATTGATGTCCTATCCATGCCTACAGTTTGAACCCAATAGGGGTAGGCTGGTACAGACTATCAGTTACTGTATTTGTATAAGAATATTCTTAAAGTGGGGTTCCACCCAGGGGGTCCATTAAAAAAAAAAAAAAATTTAAAGTCAGCAGCTACAAATACTGCAGCTGCTGACTTTTAATTGGACACTTACCTGTCCCTGGGTCCAGCGATGCAGGGGATCGAAGCCCCGCTCGTCCCCCCCCCCCTCCGCTCGTCAGCGCCGGCATTTCAACTGTGGCCACCGGGCTGTGGCTTCACAGCCTGGCACCCACTGCGCATGCGCGAGCGGCGCCGCGCCATGATTGGCCGCTCAATCACCTGGGACCTGTAATGGGTCCCAGATGATTGACAGGAGGGAGGGAACAGAGCGGAGCCCTTCCTGTGCCGAGGCGGAAGTGATGTCACCAGCCCAGGCAAAGGAAGAGGCAGACTACAAGGGACCACCTAGCAACAGGCATTTAGAGGTAAGTAAAAAAAAAAAAATATCCAAATGTTTTTTTGTTTTTGTTTTTCGAATTCTTCCGGTATGCTTGTTTTTTTGGGTGGAACCCCACTTTAAGAACTATTGCAAAGAAGTTAGTCATAATTATTATCGTGACAATGTCAATCTGTATTGTTAAGAAAATCCCTTCAATAAAAATCTATTGTTTAAAAAAAAAAAAAAAAAAAAAAAAAGGCCTTAAAGTGGGGTTCCACCCAAAAAAACATAAAAAATCCTAAACAAAAAAACATTTGGATATTTTTTTTTTTTTACTTACCTCTAAATGCCTGTTGCTAGGTGGTCCATCGTAGTCTGCCCCTTCCTTTGCCTGGGCTGGTGACATCACTTCCCCCTCGGCACAGGAAGGGCTCCGCTCTGCTCCCTCCCTCCTGTCAATCATCTGGGACCCATTACAGGTCCCAGGTGACTGAGTGGCCAATCACGGCGAGCGGCGCCGCTCGCGCATGCGCAGTGGGTGCCAGGCTGTGAAGCCACAGCCCAGCGCCCACAGTTGCAATGCCGGCGCCGCTGAACGGAGGGGGTGACGAGCGGGGCTTCGATCCCCCGCTTCACTGGACTCCAGGACAGGTAAGTGTCCAATTAAAAGTCAGCAGCTGCAGTATTTGTAGCTGCTGACTTTTTTTTTTTTTTTTTTTTTTTTTTTTTTTTTTAATGCCCCCCCTGGGTGGAACTCCTCTTTAACATGAACATCTTGTTATACTCTTCTGTTTTGTATAATTGTAGCACATGGTGATTTGTTACACTTGTAACTATGTGTAAAGATTCTGCCCATGGGGATACGCTTTTCCTTTGTGTTGTATAATGCTTAGCTGACTTCTGCACCCCACACTACTATAGATAATTCACCAAATCTCTCACACCTGTTCTCCTTCTCATTGGTCTACTATGAAGTCTTAAACTCACAGGTTCTTTTATGGCAACTGAAATGACTGGGAATTTACACTTAAGTTGCTTAGCTTGGAAACATAAAAGACTGGTGGCAGAAAAATGACCAAGTGGTCTATATAGTTTTTCCTGTGTTTTTTTATATTTGAGTATAGATCTATGTTTGTCCCAAAAGCATTTTTTAATCCACTTACTGTTGACTGACGCATTACCTCTGCTGGTAAAATACTCTTTTGGTAAAATAATACTTTCTAAGATTAGTTTTGAACTTTCCTCCTGCTAGTTTGAGGTCATGTCATTGTGTTCATGATCTTAAGTTCATACTGAAAATACTGCCTTCCTGTACCTTATTTCCTGCCTTAAAGTGTTACTAAACCCAGAACCTACATTCACTATATCTGGTCTCCCACAGTACACAGAACATGGAAATGCAATTATTTTAGTAAATATAAACTGATAAATATCTTTTCTCATCAGCAGTATATAGCAGCCTTGTGACTTCTATCAGTTCCTAGTAAAGCTTGTAGGAGTTTTCATTCTCTTCTGATCGTATGTCTGGACATGTCTGGACAGTGCTGATTGGCCCTGTGCTGATCACATGCACCATCCCAAGAAATAAAAACAACTCTCTAGCAATACACACCAAACTGAGCATGTGCAGCCTGTCCCCTGGCTCTGTAAATATCAGGTTATTTTTTGGAGACAGTGGAGGAAGAGGAGGATCAGAGAGACAGGCTCAAACAGCCTTTATACACAATGCAAAGGATCAACCCCTTAGGTTCCATTGTGAGTATAACAAGCATGCTTTACTGCATATACAGACTGATTTTACAGTTGTGAGTTTAGTAAGACTTTAAATGTATTTAAAGGTTTCAATCATGTTTCCCCTTTCCCTTCTTTCCTCCAGACTGTACATATTAGGTTCCTGAAGTGTCTCCTGATCATCAACTATCCATGTATATAGTAGAAGAAAAGAGCAGGCTTAAGTGTCTCTATTGTTATTTCAATGGCATCCATTCCTTGCTTTTCAGGTACCATCAGATCACATAAGGACAAAAAGAAAGCACCATGCACTTGCATGGTCCTCCCAGGATTTAGTGGTGCCCAAAGGAGCTTGCTAGGAGAGGAGTCTTCATGTTGCTTTGGATAGGCCTTACCACTGGAGAAAAATAAGAACACATAGGAACTTTTCCAAACATACCACACACTAATGCCCCATACACACGGTCAGATTTTCCGATGGAAAATGTCCGATCGGAGCGTGTTGTCGGAAATTCCGACCGTGTGTGGGCTCCATCGGACATTTTCCATCGGATTTTCCGACACACAAAGTTGGAGAGCAGGAGATAAAATTTTCCGACAACAAAATCCGATCGCGTCAATTCCGACCGTGTGTGGCCTGTTCCGACGCACAAAGTGTCACGCATGCTCAGAAGAAATTCCGAGACGGGACAGCTCGTTCTGGTAAACTTAGCGTTCGCAATGGATACAGCACTTTCGTCACGCTGCAATGTTAAAAATGGTTTAATACAGCGCACTCTCTTCTTCTTTATAATGTGACAAGAATTAAGTAGTTTTGCTGCTCATATTCACACACACTTCTCACAAAGTTTTATTTGTGTTTTTTTTGTGGGATTCCCTGAATATATTGTTATTAGTTGTCACATCTGACAGTTTTATATATTTTTTTTTTTTTTTGGATTTTCAGCCTTTTTTTTTCTTTAATGTTTGGATTTTTTCCAATGCTGATCTTTGTTCAATGTTATTTTTATTTTTATTCACCAGAATATTTTTGTGTGTGTTTTGTGTGTCAAGTTACCCCAACACCATTGATATCTTTTATTATTTAATCTCAAGGAGATTGTTTGTTGTTGGTGTCCCTTGTTCATTTCACATTGTATATTTGAAATGTACCTGAATCCTCACAAAAAAAACTGTCCTTTTTGAAGTAAAACACATAGGAGAGTATAATTCAAAACAAAAATCCTTTATTAAGGGATCATAACCAAACTAAGAGGAAGGCAACACTGGATCAACATGAGAAATTAGCGAAGCCTGGGACCCCCACAGCAGACATCAATTCTTCAACATCAAAATTGGTGGCCTGAGGAGTCCATATGTAAGGGAGGGCAGTCTGGTCCAAAAGTCCCAGAGATCCGGATAGCAGCAGATGACATGTATGTCCCCAGGCTGTGGTACCACAAGAGGCTGCATTTTTTGGCCGACCAGACTGAACCCAGGGCAATCACTGTCTGGTCTTCCTTCCACGCTTCCTTCCGGGCTGTGGCTGTGCTGTTGGAGATGTGGCAGGAGGAGGAGTAGGACCTGGAGGAGGAGGAGGACTGGGAGGACCTGGAGGAGGAGGAGGACTGGGGGGACCTGGAGGAGAGGGAGGAGGAGGAGGACCTGCAGGAGGAGGAGGAGGACCATCGCGAAGGTGTTTCTGAGGTGTAATTTGGCTCCTCATACCTTTCTCCAGAGCCTCCAATATGAGGGCCTCACACATGGCTTGTTGGCCCTCCTCCATCCTCTGCATTTTATATGCAATGAAGGCAGCAATGTTCTCCTCCATGGTGTGGGGTGCTCCCAGGACCTCTGTAGCCCTCCAAAAGAATCCTATAGCAGCCTCCTCTAGGGCACTCCTCCTACTGCCACTTTCTCTTTCCAGGGGGAGTGGAGGGACCTGCAGATCAGCCAGCCGGCTCGGCCCAGCCACCTCCTGGCTGAGACTTCCCTGTGTATGAAAAAGGGACATGGTTTTAGTTTTTGCATCATCAATCACAATCCTAAATTAGTACTCCCAACTAACATCTAGTTAACATCATTGATTGGACAAGCAGAAATATTTACAGGAATGCTATACCTGGCTCAATCTGGGCTCCTCCACATATCGCCTGGAAGGCCCAGGTTGGGCGTCAGAAGCCTCAGCCGGGGGGGAAGGAAGACTTGAGAGGGATGGCCTGGGTTCAGTCTGGCCTGCCAGAAAGTGCAGCCTGTCGTAGTACAACATCCTGGGGACATAGATGTCATCTGCTGCTCCGGATCTCTGTGAATCCAGGACCTTCTTGCGCTCCCTCAGATATGTGCTCCTCAGGCAACCAATTAATATCTTTAAATAAGTGATGTCTGCCGTGGGGATCACCTGCTTCACAATTTCACACAATTGCTCCAGTGCTGCCTTCCTCTTTGCTTGGTTCTTGAAATGAGGGTGGTTAATCTCCCACAGACAGGGCAGCTCCCTTAGCATCTCTAGGAATACTGACATGAAGTAATTATCTTTGAGTAGCATATCCATGTTCACTGTAAGACACAACACAAGACAAAGCCTTAATGTCAGACAAAACTCTCCTAATCTTGTTACAATATAGGCCTCAATCTAGAAGCAGTATAGGCACAAGTTTGTCTCTTACCTTCGTTCTTACGATCGGCGCGTCCAATGCTCCTTCCTCCGCTCGCAGATCGTACGTAATACGCACGCGTGTTACGCTTTATACACACTGCGCATGCGTGTAACTCCGCCCGCCCCTGACGTTCTTTCTAGTCTATTCCCCGCCCCTTTTCATTCGGCGCAGTGGGTGAAGAGCATGATGGCGGAGTTCGAGCAGGTGTGTGCTAATTATAGCAACGAGGAGGAGGAAAGCCCCGATCCAGGCACGTCCCGATCCAGAAGGAGACGTTTTAAGGCCACAAATATGTCCTTTGGGGAGATGTTGGAGATGGTCGACATCATGAGGAAGTCCGACTATGACGGAAAGTATGGGCCTTACCCCCACCCCAACATCCGAAAGGCCAAAATCATTGCTAAAGTGGTCAAAAGCCTTCACAGGAATTTCGGGGTACGAAGATCTAAAGATCAGCTCAGGAAGCGGTGGTCGGACCTGAAGTTGAGAGAGCCAGAGCAGTACCGAAAGATCCGGAGAGTGCTGCAAAAAAGTAAGTAGTTGTGCTGTGTTCCTATTCTTTCTGTCTTTATTACGTTCGTGCTGCTCCATATGCTTTTATTAATTGTAACGTTTAAAAGGGCAACTTTAATGTTCCTGGGCCCATTATACGTTCGTATCAAACATTTTTCTTTCGGCCTCTAGAACACCATTGTTTAGGCCATATGCATTTTCACACATTTTTTTTGGGCCTACTTGGATGCCAAATATTTGTTTGTGTAGATGGGTTTGTTACTAGAATGAAATGCCAACTAGATTGTGTGTAAGGAGAGGACACTGAGCAGCTGTTTTCACATCTGGACACTGGAGCACTAGTGTGGGACACAAGAACACCATTTTTATTAGGGGGGGCACACAGGTGCTCCAGTGTATACTATAGGGGGGCTACATCTGTGAAGCTTGTACCAAACCGGTAAAGTATTGCAGCTTGACAAAGGGCAATAAAAAATATACATCTTGGAACTCTGCTAAAATAGACAATTGTACCCCACTTCCAAGCAATGTTTCCTATTTCTAGTTCTGCCATCAAATATCTGTGTGCTAATTATAACATTTTTGTTTTACATAGGGGAGAAAAGACTCGGAGGACACCCCTCATCCGAGGAGACCACAGACCCCCCACCTATGGAAGAAGGTGAAATACCCCCAAACGAAGCTGAGCAGGAGGAAGAAGAAGATGTGGTGGAGATTGGCACCACAACAGGTGAGTGTCTGCGACCACAGGCTCAGGTAAAAGAGATGGACAGTGGCAGATTTTTGAGACCTTTTTTTTTTTTATTTATCTCTTTTTATGTGATCGTGAGGTTGTGGATCCCGAACGCTTTACTTCTGAAAGTGCCCAGATCCTGATCGGGGAGATCATGGGGTGTAATGCCAAACTGCAAAACATCCAGCAAAAAATCCATGATGTTATTAAAAAAAATAATAACATCATTGATGTTTTGGGGCGAATTTAAAACCCCACAAAATCACTTTTTGTATTGTGGTTCAATCTTTTAAATTTTTTTGCAATGTTTTGAAAAGCCAAATTTGGAGGATGCACACAGTGTGCCAACAGGTGCTATCTGCCATCACGGGAGATCAATGGACGCGTTTTGGGGGTGCAACCCCTTCCTCAATTATAAAGTCGTGTTGAGGAAGGGCTTGCTCCCCCAAAACTCGTCCCTTGATCCCCCCTGATGGCAGATAGCACATGTTGACATTCGTAAATTGGTGTGCATCTTCCAAATTTGGCTTTTCCTGGGGTGATTTCCCCACATCTGAACGCTATATCAAACACAGTTCCTAAATACTGATGTCTGATATAGCCTTCAGGTTTTACCTAATGTGAACTTTGTAAGTTCAAGTTTTTTGGCTTTCTTGTTGGTTTTACACAGGCCTGTTTTATCTGAAATGGATATTTCGATTTTTGATAATGCTACTGCAAAAATTCTTATACAACAAACATGTTGGTTGTTTTAAAAACCTTTGGTAAATGCACATGTGATTGTGCAGGTATAAAAAAGTGGCTTACTCAAGAATGTGTGGATTATTGTCTCAACACTACAACACTTTTGGGGTGATGTAATAGCTGTTTTATGCAAAAATGGGGGTTATTTCCTAAGGGCAAATCCACTTTGCACTACAAGTGCAGGTTCAGTGCAATTGCAAGTGCACTTGTAGTGAAATGTGTTTTTGCATTTAGGAAATACCAGCCAACAGTGCTTTGTATAAGGTTACCCAATCACGACATTTTCTGCACTCAAAACATTTCTGTCAGGGTCAGCTAAAACAAACCCAAGCAGTAAATGTCCACAAAAAATTTATTTTTTTTTTTTATTTGAAAAAGGCTTCACATATTGTCTGGCATATTGATAGCCCCCCTACCGCAAAGAACTCCAGGTATCGTAACCGGACATCACGGGCACTCAGGGAGGGCAAGCCAGGACGGCCACTTTCAAGCGCCATCAGTGTTGTTGGATGTAGGATTCCGGCCTCAGGCCCAACTGAGCCAGCATAGTTGGCAGAATGTTTTCTTAAAAAATTATGGAGAACACAGCAAGCAAGTATTATATGGTTCAGTTTATACTCCGCCATATGGATGGGTGTCAGAAATAGTCAGAACTGACTGGCCAGGATTCCAAATGTGTTCTCCACCAATCTTCGGGCTCTGGCCAGCCGGTAATTAAAAACCCTCTGTTCCGGGGTGAGGGTCCTCATCGGGAATGGCCGCATCAGGTGGTCCCCCAGCGCAAACGCTTCATCAGCAACGAACACAAATGGGAGACCTTCCACATTGTCCTCTGGAGCTGGCAAGTCCAAGCTGCCATTCTGGAGACGCCTGTAGAACTCCGTCTGGGGGATGACTCCACCATCGGACATCCGGCCATTCTTCCCTACGTCCACATACAAGAAGTCGTAATTAGCCGATACCACCGCCAACATCACTATACTATTAAACCCCTTGTAATTATAATAGTACAACCCCGAGTTGGGTGGTGGGACGATGTGGACGTGTTTCCCATCAATTGCCCCTCCGCAGTTAGGAAAGTCCCACCGCTCGGCAAAGTGGGAGGCCACAGTCTGCCATTCCTGTAGCGTGGAAGGAAACTGTTGAGGAAAAAACAATAAACATTACTATTTTTTCACAGAAACATGGCAAGCAGATTAGACACAAACATTCTGGGGCAACCTCCAGATAGCATTTATTAAGGGGAATTTAACAAGGCCAAAGTATAAGGTACACCTATCATATTCCCCCTCCCCCCCTCTCATGGGCCATTTCTAACATTATAGGGGGGGGAACTCTTGGACAGGTAACCCTCTTCACTTCATTGAGAGATGAATGCCTAAATACAGGGTATTACTTGGAACAGCCCCTCCTTATTTACACTATTGGCAGCCCACTGGACAGGTAAGAAGTGTCATAATACAAAGATATAAATACACACTGTACACATTTGAGGACATTTGGACATTCTGCTATTACCTATCAAGATAATAATAGGATACAAAAACTTTAAACAGTACAATTTGAAAGTATACAGGCAGGCCCTTGCACTACATGCTTTGGGGAATTCATTCATAAATCTGAGCACTAAAGAGGTGGGTATAGTGTGTATGGGTTTGGCAAAGTCAGCAGATAGATGATTGAGGATAGAGAATTGGGATCAGCTGACTTAGCAGTTGGGGGAGGGAGGGTTACTAAAAATTATTTGGGGACACCACAAAAAAAAGCCTCTGCCACTCTGCCTGAATTTAAATCAAAAATAACATTACCAAACATTTTAGGGGGTGTTTGGGGTAAAGCACTACTATGGAGCAGATAAAATACATTGTTAAGTGACTACATGAGGTGAATATAGGGCCAAGAGACACCATGCTGGGGAGGTTATTGAAGGGCAAATATGTATGAAGGACCTAAAATAATAATTACATAAAAATCCAGCATGCATGAGGACAAAGGGGACATTCACAGCATATTCCAATCATGGTAATTAGGGAATGAGGAAAGAAATACAAGATATTAGCAAACATTAAATACACTAAAATGGGATATAAAAGGATAACAATCTTACCTTCATATACTCCTTCTGCAGGACCTGTATGATGGCAGAACAGGTCTCAGGGATAATGATCCCCAGAGCCTGGGGGGAGATGCCTGTCGAGAACTTCAAGTCCTGCAGGCTTCTCCCTGTGGCCAAATACCGCAAGGTAGCGACCAACCTCTGCTCCGCAGTGATGGCTTGCCTCATGCAGGTATCCTGCCTGCTGATATAGGGGGTCAGCGAAGCCAACAGACGGAGAAACACGGGGTCCGTCATCCTGAGAAAGTTCCTGAAATCATCAGGATTATTCTCACGGATCTCACGGAGCAAAGGCATATGAGAGAACTGGTCACGCTGAAGCAACCAATTCTTGGTCCATGAACTCCTCCCCACCCTGTTCATGGACTGGACTTGTGTCAAGGTCAGGACCCCAACACCAAGCCCCCGCACAGCACTAACTCTACGAGGAGTACGCATACGAAACATGGCTAGAAAACGGTCGGCTGCTCAGAACGAAGTAACAGAACGCACTGAAGAACAGCAAGGCCTGTGAAGAGCGACCTGAAAAACAGCAACGAGCGGGCAAGATCGCACAGAAAACTCCGATACGAACTGACTGCACGCACTGAAGAGCAGATACAAACCCACAAGCACAAACTGAATGGCAGAAAACGATCTGAAAGCCACGAGTCTGAAAAAGCGCGAATCGTCTCTCACCAAACTTTTACTAACACGAGATTAGCAAAAGGAGCCCAAAGGGTGCCGCGCTTGGTTTTGAACCGGCCTTTTCTAGTCTCGTCGTACGTGGTGTACGTGACCGCGTGGTTGGCGATCGGAAATTCCAACAACTTTGTGCGACCGTGTGTAGGCAAAACAAGTTTGAGCCAACATGCGTCGGAAAAAATCCTAGGATTTTGTTGTCGGAATGTCCGAACAAAGTCCGACCGTGTGTACGCCCTATTACACTTGATTCCTGTGAGAAATTCTGTTAACCATTTGCCAACCACCACACGCCGATGTACGTCCCTTTTTTGGCGGTGGGTATCGTTGTTATGGCAGCAGCTAGCTGCCATAACCCCGGTATCCCCGTTTTCGGCCGGCGGTCGGCTACAAGATAAAAGCGGATTTGCAGCGAGATCACTTATCGTGGCCGGAGAGGGCCCCCCCTCTTGCTGCGATCTGGACCCCTCCGCCGCTTACCGGAGTCGTCGGCAGTGGCGGAGGCGATCGCGCCTGTTGCCTAGCTGTGCATGGAGATGAGTGAGGGGAAGATGGTGCCCACTCATCTCCATGACACTGCAGGGCGGAAGCGACGTCAAAATGTCACTTCTGCCCATACGTCTTAAAGGAACATTTTTTTCAATGTCATTTTTTTAAATGACTTTTTTTTTAATGCATTTAAGTGTAAATATGAGATCTGAGGTCTTTTTGACCCTGGATCTCATATTTAAGAGGACCTGTCATGCTTTTTTCTATTACAAGGGATGTTTACATTTCATGTAATAGTAATAAAAGTGACACAATTTTTTTTTAAAACAGTGTAAAAATAAATAAAATCATGTAAAATGAATAAGAAAAATAATTTTTTTTTTTTAAATGACCTGTCCCGATGAACGCGTGCGCAGAAGTGAACGCATATGTGAGTAGCGCCCGCATATGAAAACGGTGGTCAAACCACACATGTGAGGTATCGCCGCGATCGTTAGAGTGAGAGCAATAATTCTAGCTCTAGACCTCCTCTGTAACACAAAACATGCAACCTGTAGAATTTTTTAAACGTCTCCTATGGAGATTTTTGAGGGTAAAAGTTTGATGCCATTCCACAAGCGGGCGCAATTTTGAAGCGTGACATGTTGGGTATCAGTTTACTCGGCATAACATTATCTTTCACAAGGTAAAAAAAATTGGGCTAACTTTACTGTTGTCTTATTTTTTTATTCAAAAAAGTAAATTTTTTCCAAAAAAAGCGCGCTTGTAAGACCGCTGCGCAAATACGGTGTGAAAAAAAGTATTGCAAAAAAAACCAATATATAATGTTTGGGGGTTCTAAGTAATTTTCTAGCAAAAAAACCTGTTTAAAACATGTAAACACCTAAATTCCAAAACAAGGCTGGTCCTTAAGTGGTTAATCTCCTTCTGTCCATCTGCAAATGTCTGATTGAGCAGAAGTCTGCTGAATGCAGTAATCTCCTTTCAGACACATCCACCCTGCGACAAATCGCTATTTGGGCAATTCAGATGTCCATCCAATACCCAAAGCTGTAAGGGGTTCCATGCCTGCCTGTGACACTGTCACTGGACCTTGGTGAACAGCCCCACTGCCCATAAAATCACTGGAAACAGCTGTCACTTATACATTCTGTGCCTCAGGAGGCATGATAGTGGTCCTTGTGTATGAAGCCTGTTTGTTGGTCTCAGTGGTAAATATAATTTAACAATATTACAAAACAGCTAAAATTGTACATTGGACATAGAAAAGTCACAAGAACACAAAAACAAAAGTGCAGTTCAAATTATTGACCGTCACCAATGATGTTGAAGGGTAATCGTAGTCTTTTGTTCCCAACTAGTTTCGCCAAAACATTGGCTTCATCAGGGGAGTGTATAGATATAATGCAGAGAGTAAAACCACTAAAACAGAGAAAAAAATGTATTATTAAATCCACATAATCTTGTAGCGCCGAAGGCAAACTATCACATCACAGGGCGGTCAAACTGCTGTTCACCCGTATCCCCGGACACCCCAATCCCCACACCCAGAACATACCATGCAGAAATTCCATGACGCAAGGGAGACACCACCAAAACACTGGGAATGGAAGTTACACTCAGCCCAGTAATTGGCTACAGGGGAATTAGAGGGCGCCTAAAAGAGAAAAAAAAATGTTCGCATATAAATATTAAGAGATTCTTTTAATCTTATTTACCAAAGGGAACTCAGCCTCAATTACATACCCTAATTATATGCAAAAACAGAGCACTCGATGTTGCGTGGAAAAAGTTCCAGTATAATAAATATTCTTCACGTCCCCCAATTTGACACTAATAAATACTATTTGACTTATTTATATGTTGTCAAGGCCATCTTACTCACACTACTCCTTTCAATTTTGTTTTTCAGTTTTTCTGATCACATTCATGCGATTTTTTTGCGTGTACTGATTGCGCTGTGAACTTTTTCCACGCAACATCGAGTGCTCTGTTTTTGCATATAATTAGGGTATGTAATTGAGGCTGAGTTCCCTTTGGTAAATAAGATTAAAAGAATCTCTTAATATTTATATGCGAAAAAAAAAAATTCTCTTTTAGACGCCCTCTAATTCCCCTGTAGCCAATTACTGGGCTGACTGTAACTTCCATTGCCAGTGTTTTGGTGGTGTCTCCCTTGCGTCATGGAATTTCTGCATGGTATGTTCTGGGTGTGGGGATTGGGGGGATCGGGGATACGGGTGAACAGCAATTTGACCGCCCTGCGATGTGATGGTTTGCCTTCGGCGCTACAAGATTATGTGGATTTAATAATACATTTTTTCTCTGTTTTGGTGGTTTTACTCTCTGCATTATATCTATACACTCCCCTGATGAAGCCAATGTTTTGGCGAAACTAGTTGGGAACAAAAGACTACGATCACCCTTCAACATCATTGGTGAAGGTCAATAATTTGAACTGCACTTTTGTTTTTGTGTTCTTGTGACTTTTCTATGTCCAATGTACAATTTTAGCTGTTTTTTGATACTAAATAAAATAAATAAAATGATTTTATAACAAAATTGTTCTATCTTATTGGTGGCACCGCAATAATCCCATTGCCCCTTTTCCCCATCTTGAGAATTCTTTCAACTGGGATGAGGTGCCGTATCTATTAGGACACACCACCCATCATCTAATAATTTAACAATACTAGAAAATTAATCAGTATAAATTAGCTTTTTCCTACCCTTTTAACTTTAAATGTTATTTTTTTACTGATTTTATTTTTTATTTTGTTTTTGCCTTTTATCCCTAAACTTTGTTTGTTTTACATTTGTATATTTGAACTCCAATCACCATCATTTAACAGCTTTAGAGGAGTTAGTAGCTGGTTATCTTTGGCATGTAGCAATTGAATGTTTGTTTTTCTCATACAACCTAAAAACCTAAAAAGTGCCAAATGGCCAGCTTCTGTCAGACCGGCTGCAGTACACACAGACCGAATCTCGGCCGGTTTCTGTTGAACCACCTGACATTCAGCCCGTGTGTACGGGGCTTAAAGGGGTTGTAAATCCTCTTTTTTTTTTTTTTAAACTAACATGTCATACTTACCTCCACTGTGCAGTTCGTTTTGCACAGTGTGGCCCTAATCATCCTCTTCTGGGGTCCCTCAGCGGCGCTGGTGGCTCCTCCCTGCATCGAGTGTCCACGCTGGAGAAGCGCTCTCCTTGGGGGACACCTGTGTGCTCCCAATTCCCACATCTGTGTCCATTCACACAGAATGCAGGACTAGGCCTCGCCCCCCTGGCGCTGCATCATTGTTTTTGATTGACAGCAGCAGGAACCAATGGCTGCGCTGCTATCAATCTTTCCATTCAGGACATGAGACACCAGGTAGAGCTTGTTCCCAGCCGGAGAAGGATCGGGGTCAGGTAAGTAAAACGAGGCTCGGGGGGCTCTAACACCACAGAAGGTTTTTCACCTAAATGCATAGAATGCATTTAGATGAAAAACCATGAGGGTTTACAATCCCTTTAACCACTTGCCGACCGCCTCACGCCTATATACGTGAGCAGAGCGGCACGGGCAGGCAAAATCACGTACCTGAAACGTGATTGCCTTCCCGCGGGTGGGGGGTCCGATCGGACCCCCCCCTGTGCCAGCTGCGGTCGGCATTTGGTTGGGAGCGATGAGAGACGAGGGGGAGACCATCCGATCGTGGCCCCCCCCTCGCGATCGCTCCCAGCCAATGACAAACATCCCCTGCCTCTGTATAGTACACAGAGGCAGAGGATGTGATGTCATCTCTCCTCGGCTGTCAGTTTCCGTTCCAGCGCCGAGGAGAGATGACATGTAAGTAAGTGCACAACACAAACACACACAGTAGAACATGCCAGGCATACATTACACCCCCGATCCCCCCCCGATCGCCCCCCGATCCCCCCCCCAATCACCCCCCCCCCTGTCACAAACTGACACCAAGCAGGTTTTTTTTTTTTTTTTTTCCTGATTACTGCATAGTGTCAGTTTGTGACAGTTAGCAGTGTTAGGACAGTTACTGTAACCCCCCTGTAGGTCTAGGGTACCCCCCTTACCCCCCTAATAAAGTTTTAACCCCTTGATCACCCCCCCCTCACCAGTGTCGCTAAGCGATCATTTTTCTGATCGCTGTATTAGTGTCGCTGGTGACGGTAGTTAGGGACGTAAATATTTAGGTTTGCCGTCAGTGTTTTATAGCGACAGGGACCCCCATATACTATCTAATAAATGTTTTAACCCCTTGATTGCCCCCTAGTTAACCCTTTCACCACTGATCACCGTATAACCGTTACGGGTGACGCTGGTTAGTTAGTTTATTTTTTATAGTGTCAGGGCACCCGCCGTTTATTACCGAATAAAGGTTTAGCCCCCTGATCGCCCGGCGGTGATATGCGTCGCCCCAGGCAGCGTCAGATTAGCGCCAGTACCCCCCCTAATAAAGTTTTAACCCCTTGATCACCCCCTGTCGCCAGTGTCGCTAAGCGATCATTTTTCTGATCGCTGTATTAGTGTCACTGGTGACGCTAGTTAGGGACGTAAATATTTAGGTTCGCCGTCAGTGTTTTATAGCGACAGGGACCCCCATATACTATCTAATAAATGTTTTAACCCCTTGATTGCCCCCTAGTTAACCCTTTCACCACTGATCACCGTATAACTGTTACGGGTGACGCTGGTTAGTTCGTTTATTTTTTATAGTGTCAGGGCACCCGCCGTTTATTACCGAATAAAGGTTTAGCCCCCTGATCGCCCGGCGGTGATATGCGTTGCCCCAGGCAGCGTCAGATTAGCGCCAGTACCGCGAACACCCACGCACGCACCGTACACGCACCATACACCTCCCTTAGTGGTATAGTATCTGATCGGATCAATATCTGATCCGATCAGATCTATACTAGCGTCCCCAGCAGTTTAGGGTTCCCAAAAACGCAGTGTTAGCGGGATCAGCCCAGATACCTGCTAGCACCTGCGTTTTGCCCCTCCGCCCGGCCCAGCCCAGCCCACCCAAGTGCAGTATCGATCGATCACTGACACTTACAAAACACTAAACGCATAACTGCAGCGTTCGCAGAGTCAGGCCTGATCCCTGCGATCGCTAACAGTTTTTTTGGTAGCATTTTGGTGAACTGGCAAGCACCAGCCCCAGGCAGCGTCAGATTAGCGCCAGTACCGCTAACACCCACGCACGCACCGTACACCTCCCTTAGTGGTATAGTATCTGAACAGATCAATATCTGATCCGATCAGATCTATACTAGCGTCACCAGCAGTTTAGGGTTCCCAAAAACGCAGTGTTAGCGGGATCAGCCCAGATACCTGCTAGCACCTGCGTTTTGCCCCTCCGCCCGGCCCGGCCCAGCCCACCCAAGTGCAGTATCGATCGATCACTGTCACTTACAAAACTCTAAACGCATAACTGCAGCGTTCGCAGAGTCAGGCCTGATCCCTGCGATCGCTAACAGTTTTTTTTGTAGCGTCTTGGTGAACTGGCAAGCACCAGCGGCCTAGTACACCCCGGTCGTAGTCAAACCAGCACTGCAGTAACACTTGGTGACGTGGCGAGTCCCATAAGTGCAGTTCAAGATGGTGAGGTGGCAAGCACAAGTAGTGTCCCGCTGCCACCAAAAAGACAAACACAGGCCCGTCGTGCCCATAGTGCCCTTCCTGCTGCATTCGCCAATCCTAATTGGGAACCCACCGCTTCTGCAGCGCCCGTACTTCCCCCATTCACATCCCCAACCAAATGCAGTCGGCTGCATGAGAGGCATTTTCTTTATGTCCTCCCGAGTACCCCTACCCAGCGAACCCCCCCAAAAAAGATGTCGTGTCTGCAGCAAGCGCGGATATAGGCGTGACACCCGCTATTATTGTCCCTCCTGTCCTGACAATCCTGGTCTTTGCATTGGTGAATGTTTTGAACGCTACCATGCACTAGTTGAGTATTAGCGTAGGGTACAGCATTGCACAGACTAGGCACACTTTCACAGGGTCTCCCAAGATGCCATCGCATTTTGAGAGACCCGAACCTGGAACCGGTTACAGTTATTATAGTTAGTTACAAAAAAAAGTGTAAAAAAAAAAAAAACACAAACAAAAATATAAAATAAAAATAGTTGTCGTTTTATTGTTCTCTCTCTCTCTATTCTCTCTCTATTGTTCTGCTCTTTTTTACTGTATTCTATTCTGCAATGTTTTATTGTTATTATGTTTTATCATGTTTGCTTTTCAGGTATGCAATTTTTTATACCTTACCGTTTACTGTGCTTTATTGTTAACCATTTTTTTGTCTTCAGGTATGCCATTCACGACTTTGAGTGGTTATACCAGAATGATGCCTGCAGGTTTAGGTATCATCTTGGTATCATTCTTTTCAGCCAGCGGTCGGCTTTCATGTAAAAGCAATCCTAGTGGCTAATTAGCCTCTAGACTGCTTTTACAAGCAGTGGGAGGGAATGCCCCCCCCCCCAACATCTTCCGTGTTTTTCTCTGGCTCTCCTGTCTCAACAGGGAACCTGAAAATGCAGCCGGTGATTCAGCCAGCTGACCATAGAGCTGATCAGAGACCAGAGTGGCTCCAAACATCTCTATGACCTAAGAAACCGGAAGCTACGAGCATTTTATGACGTAGATTTCGCCGGATGTAAACAGCGCCATTGGGAAATTGGGAAAGCATTTTATCACACCGATCTTGGTGTGATCAGATGCTTTGAGGGCAGAGGAGAAATCTAGGGTCTAATAGACCCCAATTTTTGCAAAAAAGAGTACCTGTCACTACCTATTGCTATCATAGGGGATATTTACATTCCCTGAGATAACAATAAAAATGATTTTAAAAAAAAAAAAAATGAAAGGAACAGTTTAAAAATAAGATAAAAAAATAATAATAATAAAGAAAAAAAAAAAAAAAAAAAAAAAAAAGCACCCCTGTCCCCCCTGCTCTCGCGCTAAGGTGAACGCAAGCGTTGGTCTGGCGTCAAATGTAAACAGCAATTGCACCATGCATGTGAGGTATCGCCGCGAAGGTCAGATCGAGGGCAGTAATTTTAGCAGTAGACCTCCTCTGTAAATCTAAAGTGGTAACCTGTAAAGGCTTTTAAAGGCTTTTAAAAATGTATTTAGTTTGTCGCCACTGCACGTTTGTGCGCAATTTTAAAGCATGTCATGTTTGGTATCTATGTACTCGGCCTAAGATCATCTTTTTTATCTCATCAAACATTTGGGCAATATAGTGTGTTTTAGTGCATTAAAATGTAAAAAAGTGTGTTTTTTCCCCAAAAAATGCGTTTGAAAAATCGCTGCGCAAATACTGTGTGAAAAAAAAAAATGAAACACCCACCATTTTAATCTGTAGGGCATTTGCTTTAAAAAAAATATATAATGTTTGGGGGTTCAAAGTAATTTTCTTGCAAAAAAAAATTATTTTTTTATGTAAACAATAAGTGTCAGAAAGGGCTTTGTCTTCAAGTGGTTAGAAGAGTGGGTGATGTGTGACATAAGCTTCTAGATGTTGTGCATAAAATGCCAGGACAGTTCAAACCCCCCCCAAATGACCCCATTTTGGAAAGTAGACACCCCAAGCTATTTGCTGAGAGTCATGTTGAGTCCATGGAATAATTTATATTGTGACACAAGTTGCGGGAAAGAGACAATTTTTTATTTTTTTTATTTTTTTTTGCGCAAAGTTGTCACTAAATGATATATTGCTCAAACATGCCATGGGAATATGTGAAATTACACCCCAAAATACATTCTGCTGCTTCTCCTGAGTACGGGGATACCACATGTGTGAGACTTTTTGGGAGCCTAGCCGCGTACGGGACCCCGAAAACCAAGCACCGCCTTCAGGCTTTCTAAGGCCGTAAATTTTTGATTTCACTCTTCACCGCCTATCACAGTTTCGGGGGCCATGGAATGCCCAGGTGGCAAAAAAACCCCCCAAATGACCCCATTTTGGAAAGTAGACACCCCAAGCTATTTGATGAGAGGTATAGTGAGTATTTTGCAGACCTCACTTTTTGTCACAAAGTTTTGAAAATTGAAAAAAGAAAAAAAAAAATTTTTTTTCTCGTCTTTCTTTATTTTCAAAAACAAATGAGAGCTGCAAAATACTCACCATGCCTCTGAGCAAATAGCTTGGGGTGTCTACTTTCCAAAATGGGGTCATTTGGGGGGGGTTTGTGCCACCTGGGCATTCCATGGCCTCCGAAACTGTGATAGGCAGTGAGGAGTAAAATCAAAAATGTACGCCCTTAGAAATCCTCAAGGCGGTGCTTGGTTTTCGGGGTCCCGTACGCGGCTAGGCTCCTAAAAAGTCCCACACATGTGGTATCCCCGTACTCAGGAGAAGCAGCTAAATGTATTTTGGGGTGCAATTCCACATATGCCCATGGCCTGTGTGAGCAATATATTATTTAGTGACAACTTTGTGCAAAAAAAAAAAAAAATTGTCACTTTCCCGCAACTTGTGTCAAAATATAAAACATTCCATGGACTCAACATGCCTCAAAGCAAATAGCTTGGGGTGTCTACTTTCCAAAATGGGGTCATTTGGGGGGGGTTTATGTCATCTGGGCATTTTATGGCCTTCAAAACCGTGATAGGTAGTGAGAAGTAAAATCAAAAATGTACGCCCTTAGAAATCCTGAAGGCGGTGCTTGGTTTTCGGGGCCCCGTACGCGGCTAGGCTCCCAAAAAGTCCCACACATGTGGTATCCCCGTACTCAGGAGAAGCAGCTAAATGTATTTTGGGGTGCAATTCCACATATGCCCATGGCCTGTGTGAGCAATATATCATTTAGTGACAACTTTTTGTAATTTTTTTTTTTTTTTTTGTCATTATTCAATCACTTGGGACAAAAAAAATGAATATTCAATGGGCTCAACATGCCTCTCAGCAAATTCCTTGGGGTGTCTACTTTCCAAAATGGGGTCATTTGTGGGGGTTTTGTACTGCCCTGCCATTTTAGCACCTCAAGAATCGACATAGGCAGTCATAAATTAAAGGCTGTGTAAATTCCAGAAAATGTACCCTAGTTTGTAGACGCTATAACTTTTGCGCAAACCAATAAATATACACTTATTGACATTTTTTTTACCAAAGACATGTGGCCGAATACATTTTGGCCTAAATGTATGACTAAAATTGAGTTTATTGGATTTTTTTTAGAACAAAAAGTAGAAAATATCATTTTTTTTCAAAATTTTCGGTCTTTTTCCGTGTATAGCGCAAAAAATAAAAAGGGCAGAGGTGATCAAATACCATCAAAAGAAAGCTCTATTTGTGGGAAGAAAAGGACGCAAATTTCGTTTGGGTACAGCATTGCATGACCGCGCAATTAGCAGTTAAAGCGACGCAGTGCCGAATTGTAAAAAGTGCTCTGGTCAGGAAGGGGGTAAATCCTTCCGGGGCTGAAGTGGTTAAGACAGCTTCTATTGTACATCTGCCTCATGCCAACGTTAGAGCGGTCACCATCTACCATTGTTCATTCACACAACACACACTACAGCCTGTATCAAAGGATGCCAGGTAGGAGGCGGCTGATAGGACCACCCACTAAATGAATTTCATCTGGTTCATCAGGAGATAGCTAAAAATTCAAACAATGTATGGCCAACTTGAATTAGTTACTAAAGTTATTTGAATAATGGAGCTCAATACAGTTGATCTTTAAAAACTGTGTATTTATTTTGTAAATCATTTTGCTATGCTTTGTAACAGAAACCTAGTTTTTGGGGACTGGTTTGGTAGCATGACATTTTTTATTGCAGTGACACATATAAGCAAAGTTTAATGCCTTGCTTGTTGATAGCTACATTCTAGAATTTGTGAGCTTTCATTTGGTGGTAAATGCTAATAGATATCTACTGATTTTTTTATTATTATCAAAGGAGAACTGGCCCAAAATCGTAAAAAAAACAAAACATTTTTAAAAAAATGTAGCTGTATATTTCTTGCTATTACCATAACTTACCACCACGAACAACTCAAAATAAACTCTCCTTCTCCTGACGATCACAGCGATACTATATATGTGTATGCTATTTGTTGTTGTACCTGTAGTAGAGCCCAGAAACAATAGTGCGCATTTTGCATTTTTATCCTACCTAAAATACATGACACTGACACTAACTGATACTTTAAAAAAAAAAAATTCTACCCAAAATATACTGACATGATCTTTGACCCTTACCTTGACTCTAATGCCCTGTACACAGGATAGGATTTTCCGATGGAAAATGTGTGATAGGACCTTGTTGTCGGAAATTCCGATCGTGTGTAGGCTCCATCACACATTTTCCATCGGATTTTCCGACACACAAAGTTTGAGAGCAGGCTATAAAATTTTCCGACAACAAAATCCGTTGTCGGAAATTCCGATCGTGTGTACACAAATCCGACGCACAAAGTGCTACGCATGCTCAGAATAAATGAAGAGACGAAAGCTATTGGCTACTGCCCCGTTTATAGTCCCGACGTACGTGTTTTACGTCACCCCGTTCAGAATGATCGGATTTTCCGACAACTTTGTGTGACCGTGTGTATTTTTTCAAAGAGAAAAACAGTCAGTGCAAAAACCCTCAGACAAAGCAAAGCTGCTGAACACTAAAGGCAAATATATAAATCCTTTCACGTGGTACAATACATTGGACATTTATTATAGATTTAAATTCTAGCGCTGCACTATTTTTTGTATTGACCGTGTGTATGCAAGACAAGTTTGAGCCAACATCCGTCTGAAAAAATCCATGGATTTGGTTGTTAGAATGTCCGATCAATGTCCGACCGTGTGTACGGGGCATGATACTAACCCTGGCAATGACCTAGATCAAACTTTGATCTAGCTATTTGTTTCTTTATTTTTTTTAACACACTTTTGATTGTTTGGGCAGCACAGTGGTGTAGTGGTTAGCACTTTCACCTAGCAGCAAAAAGGGTCACTGGTTTGAATCCCGACCATGACACCATCTGCCTGGAGTTTGCATGTTCTCCCTGTGACTGCATGGGTTTCCTCCAGGTACTCCGGTTTCCTCCCATGCTCTAAAGACATGCTGGTAGGTTAATCAGATCCCCTCTAAATTGGCCCCCAGTATATGCATGAATGTGGGTTAGGGACCTTAGGTTGTAAGCTCCTTGAGGGTAGAGACAAATGTCAATGTAAAATGTATATGTAAAGCGCTGCTTTATTTGACAGCGCTATATAAGTACCTGAAATAAATAGTTTAGATATTTCTCTCCTGCAAGGACGGAAAGTCTCAACATCAGGCTCCGCCCACCAAACAGCTAAACTTTACACGGCAGACTGTAAGATCGTCTAATCACTGAAGGGGCTTGGCCACTGCACCTGTTTAAGTAACACACTGCCTGAGCAGGAAGCTTGCTAATGTGGAGCCTGGTTGGCATGTGGCAATCCCTGATAGGTGCCTAAACATAGGCGTGCACACAGGGTGTGCCTGGGCATACCCTAATCACCCTGCATGGCAGAGATTCCCCCCTGTTTAAACCCCTGATATTTCACCAAAGCCCCCTAATGAGGCTCCTGAAAAGAATAGTAAAAAAAAAAATCAATAAATACATTTTTAAAATCAGTAAATAAAATTTACTGACACCATCCACTGCCCAACTGACATCAATCTCTGTTCTACTGACACCGTCCACTGCTCTACTGACACTGTCAGTATATATTTACATGCACACACACATATGTGTTTGAGCTTTGAGGTGCACACACTAATGCAAGAGGCTGTGCACACCTATGTGCCTGAATCTGTTGCAAACACCAACAATTGGTGGTGCCCTGACAGAATTCTGTGTCTACAGCACTCTATGAATTTCACAGATTCTTTTTAGGGCCTGGGGTAGGAAGCAGTGAAGCCTTGACCTGAAAAGAGCCCAGTGCTTGGGGTATACATAAACCATCACTGCCTCCAGCAGCCAGTGTCAAACCCTGAAACACTTCTAGTTCTTTCTACAGTCTGTCATTTAGGGCTCTTTCACACGGGGCGGATCAGTGATGATCAGCCCCGTGAACACCCGCTTGCTCAGCGGGGATCGCTCCGCAGATCCCCGCTGAGCAGAAAGATGACAGGTCCATCGCTGCACACTGTGCAGCTACGGACCTGTCAGAGCGCCACTCTCCCCTATGGAGGATCGGATGATGACGGACCGTAGTGTCCGTCGTCACCCGATCCGATCCGAAAACGGATGGAAAAGTAGGTTTTTCCTCCGTTACACTTTTTGGATCGGAGCGGGTCGGATGTCAGCGGACATGTCACCACTGACATCCGACGCTCCATAGGGATATATGTATGTCCGTTTTTCATCCGAAAACGGAAGGTTGAAAAACGGACATACGGATCCCTCGTGTGAAAGAGGCCTTACAGCTAAAAGAAAAGATAACCTATTCCTCTTCTAGTTCCCTGTAATATAAGAATCCCAGTCAATAGTAAACAGTTTGGATTTCATTTACCCGTAATGCCCCGTACACACGGGTGGACTGTGTTCGGACATTCCGACAACAAAATCCTAGGATTTTTTCAGACGGATGTTGGCTCAAACTTGTCTTGCATACACACGGTCACACAAAGTTGTCGGAAAATCCGATCGTTTTAAACGCGGTGATGTAAAACATGTACGTCGGGACTATAAACGGGGCAGTGGCCAATAGCTTTCATCTCTTTATTTATTCTGAGCATGCATCGCACTTTGTCCGTCGGATTTGTGTACACACGATCGGAATTTCCGACAACGGATTTTGTTGTCGGAAAATTTTATAGCCTACTCTCAAACTTTGTGTGTCGGAAAATCCGATGGAAAATGTCCGACGGAGCCCACACACGGTCGGAATTTCCGACAACACGCTCCGATCAGACATTTTCCATCGGAAAATCCGACCGTGTGTACGGGGCATTAGACTCATAATGGTACTCTTTGACATTAGAAGAATTTTGTTAGGAAAATTTTTGATAGATATGTTTTCGAGACTAAAACTAGATCATTTAAAAAAAAAACTATGCAGATACTTTTTTTTTTAAGTTTAATCTATTTTTATTATAAATGTTCACAAGTACAAGAAGAGAGCATGTACAAGGTCAACAAAGGAGAAGGAAACAGATTGACAAATCTCTTCAGGGACACAATGACATAGAATATATAACTCAGGTAGAAATAATCTGAAGAAAATACAATGGTAAACAAAAGCTTTCCAACGCACAGTCAGATCCCTTTTTTTTAAACCAAAATTTGCATTGTTGTAAAAAAAATAATGCATACTAATATTAGGTTTAAATATATTATCAACTAATATTATGTAAGTTCAAATACATTGTCAACATTAAATATTAAAGACAAAGTTAGTTTTGAAGACAATATCCTCCTATGGACTTTTCTGCCATAACTATACTGTTATAAAGTGTAGCTATTTGGCATTAGACGTTTCTGCAAGAGACATAGTATTTTGTTTATTTTTTGCATAATGATTGTGGAGCTACTGTGGACATGCAAACATGCACCATATGATTGTCATGCCATTTAAAGATATACTATTCTGTTTATTTAATTCAACTTTGACATGTTTGCATGTTTGATGTACCTTATTTTTTCTGTTATTGTACAGAGGTTTGTAAATTCTTCTTCTGCTTGCTTTCTGTATTTAATTCCAAGAATATAGCTTCCCTCATCAATAATCCCCGAGTTAAAATCAAAATTTTTACAAAAATAGAGAGTGTTTCAATCAGTAAGACCTGAGCAATTAAACTGAGAGACTGAGAGAGAAACAAGGCTATGATCTAGGCCAGTGGTTCTCAACCTTTCTAGTGCCGTGACCCCTTGCTAAAATTTCCCAAGTTGTGAGGACCCCTAACAGTAAAATTATTTTCGTAGCGTGGGTTGTCAGCACCCAAGGCAAGACAAGTCATTTGCGCCCCTAACCCACAGACATTTAGCGCTCCCTGAGTCCCTTCCACTCGTACAGTATTAAAACCCCTTATGGATTATTTTAGGATGTACTACTCTTTCTCTTTGTTCTCCTTTCTTTCCCTTTTATCTCTCTCTATCCTAATTTCTTGTTTTTTTTTCCCCATCCCTCTCTCTAGTCGTCTTTCTTGTTCTTTCTCTTATTCTTTTTCTCCCTTTTTCTTTGTTCCTCCCCCTATTTTCCTCTCCCTTACATGTATTCTCTATTTTTATTCCTTCTCTTACTCCTTGGTGGGGGGTGGTGGGGGTGGTGGGGGTGGGTAATGGGATGAGTGGCAGTGCTGGCAGGGAGTTGGGATGAGTGGCAGTGCTGGGTTCTGATCAGCCAACTTAGGTGCTCATAGTAGTGACACCTGTGCCGAAATCAGAAAATAGGGTATCCTCCAGCCCCTCCCACTTCACATTCCTCACCAGTCAGCTGACCTCTAGTCTTTGCCCCCCAGCCATGCCGTGAACTGAATGGGTGGCTATGAAGAGGCTGAGTGGACGGCCGCGTGCTCCAGGAACAGCCGCAAAAAGACTGGTGAGGGTATCAGGAACAGCCCAGGATTCGGTGACCCCTGGCAAATCATCATTCGACCCCCAGGTTGAGAACCACTGATCTAGGCAGATATAAATGATACAATTCGTGCCGCTCAATGTTCAAATTATTTTTAAACCCACGCAAATTGGGCTCTGGCTCAGAAACAAACTAGGAATTGCCTTTTGTAAAATTTATTGCATATTAATTTGGATGGGATTTAGAGAAGCTGTGGGATGCTCCAGAACACTGAACTGGAATGTGAGGACACTCTTCCCTTTGCAGCTACTTCCTAACACTGTCCTTTGAGCCAGTGTTTCTCAACTCCAGTCCTCAAAGCACCTCAACAGGTCATGTTTTCAGGATTTCCCTCAGATGAAATCGCTGTGGTAATTACTAAGGCAGTGAAACTGATCAAATCATCTGTGCAAAATAATGGAAAGCCTAAAAACATGACCTTTTGGGACACCTTGAGGACTGGAGTTGAGAAACACTGCTTTAAGCAGTAGGACGTAAAGTGGACAGCACTGGGACACCACTATCAATGTTCCAGGCCAGGCAAGCCTTAAACGTAATGGAGCAGGGGTTAACAGCAGCAACAGTCACTAGGATCCCTCTTGCAGGTCTGTACTCACAGTGTCCCTGTGACTTGGATGCCTCCCTCCAAACTCAGACAGAGTCTCCTCTGTGAAACTCCCAGATCAGATCCCCAGTAGAACCCTTCTCTCTTAGCTCCTAAAGAAATTTGCAGTAGAGTAGCCCCCCAGCTATGCATAGCTGGGACCTTAATGAGAATAGCAGAATATTCAGCTGGACTGCCAGGAAGGCAGCAACCCTTCTGGCTTGAGACCTTTCCTTCTGGAGAAGAACACTGCTCTCACAGGCTCCAGACTATTTATACATTCTCTCACCACCATATGGGCACCCTCCCTCAGGGATTGACTGACCTGAGGAAGCCAAAATCCTTTTGGGAGAATGTGCTGTGGACAGACAAAATAAAATTACAGCTTTTTTATAAAGGCCATAATTTTACTGTTTCAGAAAAAGAAATGTCCTACAGACAAACTTGGTGGGGGGTTCACTGATGTTTTGGGGTTGCTTTGCTGTTTCAGGCACTGGATGTCTTGACCATGTCCATGGAATTATTAAATCTGAAGACTACCAAAGAATTATGGGGTGCAATGAAGGGCCCAGTGCCAGAAAGTCAAAAAGCATGCAGAAATGGTTTAAGACAAAGTGCTGGACAGTGCTAAACTGGAAAGCAATGAGTCCAGATCTAAATCCCATAGAGCAGTTGTCGAGAGATCTCAAAACAGTAGTTGGAAAAAGGAACCCTTCCAATCTGAGAGACTTGGAGCAGTTGGCGAAAGAAGAGTGGTCCAAAATTACAGTAGAGAGGTGTAAGAAACTCATTAATGGTTTTTCAAGGGGTGTGCTACCAAATATTCATTTGAGGTTGCTAATAATTGTGTCCAATCTATTTTTGGAGTTTTGTGTGGATTGTGTCAGATTTGGCTTTTTGTTTCTCCACCTTTTTTTGTCATACCAATAAAACAAAATAAATAAACATTAGAATGCCTAAACATTTGTAATTGCAACTTCTGGACGAAGTGGTGCATTATTTGACAGAAATGCAGGGGTGCCAATATTTTTGGCCATGACTGTATGCACTTGTGGTCTTTCTAGAAATGTCTGTAGACATGCTTTGTCCTTTCTGATTGGCCAAAAGCATAAAGACCAGTGACCATTTTTATATCACTTCAGTCAATGATCAAACATACCCAGATTTTTTTTCCCTGGCAGTAAAGAAGATAATCATATGTTTTACTAGTGCTGTGATTGGAGATCACAAAGGGTTAAATGATCTTTATGTAAATCGGCTTGTGACAAAGGCTCACACTGCCCAGTGACACAGATTGCTCCTCTGCTTAGCTTGGGATAGAGATGGAACATGACATCTATTAATCCAAGCTGTTTGTATCCAGGCTAATTTTATGCAGTCCTTTGCAGAGCTTCTTTCAGAGGGCACCCTTGTGAACTGGGACACAAGGTTTTTTTTAATGCTATTAGTATCAGCTTCATGAAATGACAAATGTGCAACATGTGCATTACTATGGCAACACTGTATGTTATATATGTAAGTTCAGGGATAACTGCTGTAAATGCTATTGAACATGAATGCCATCCTGTGGGGTGTTTAAGGATTTTGACAAATTATAGCAACTGCAAAAAAAATTAAAAAAATAAACTCAGAGGGCTGCATAATTCTTCAGACTGTTCTTTTGTGTTGGACCTAGACATAAGACGGCGATTGTGAGTGTTGGTGGACTCAACATTTATTTTCAGGCATTGTGAACAATAGCCATCAATTGGCTTTTACCATTTTATCTCACAAAACGATCGAGTGAGGGTGTCTGCCAAAACCCCTGGACCCACAAACACATTGATCATAAAAATCTGCCCAGTCATGTAATCTGTTATTAATGAGTGCATTAATGGAGAACTTGAAGTGTTGGACACAAGTAAAATATATAATTAATGTGGTAAATATAAAATATGACATGGTGACAGCAAGTTTATGTCTGGTGTTGAGGTTTGAAGTGATGCGTGGTAATAATGTTTTAGGTTGTTTTTTTTTTACATAAAAGTGAAGGGGTTAGCTCTTTTACTACTACCACGAGTAGTAGTAAAAAAATAAAAATAAATAAAAGTAGTAGTAGTAGCTCTTTTACTACTACCACCACTTTTACTACTACTACTACCAGTTAAAATGAGCTTCCAGTTTTAATAGTGGCTGCAAGTTTAATTCAAAATGTAGTTGTCTTCTGACTTTCAAGTCCAAGTATTCTGGCCAGAATTTAAAATCAATAAAAGATGGTCAACAATAACAGCTTATGAAATTCTCTGCACTCTTTGCATAGCGCACCCCTGAGCTCTACACTCTTTGCATAGCGCACCCCTGAACCCACCACTCTGTACATAGCACACCCCAGGACCTACCACGCTGTATGTAGCACACCCCAGAACCCACCACTCTGTATGTAGCGCACCCCAGAACCCACCACTCTGTATGTAGCGCACCCGGAACCCACCACTCTGTACGTAGCGCACCCCGGAACCCACCACTCCGTACATAGCGCACCCCGGAACCCACCACTCTGTACGTAGCACACCCCTGAACCCACCACTCTGTATGTAGCGCACCCCTGGACCCACCACTCTGTACTTAGTGCAACCCTGAACCCTGCACTCTTTGCGTAGAGCACCCTTAAGCTCTACATTCCTTGCGTAGCACAACCCTGCACTCTTTGGGTAGCGCACCCCTGAGCTCTATACTCTTTGCATAGCGCACCCTTGAACCCTGCACTATTTGCGTAGTGCACCCCTGAACCCTGCACACTTTGCGCAGATCACCCCTGAACCATACACTCTTTACCTAGCACACCCCTGAGCTCTACACTCTTTGCGTAGTGCACTCCTGAACCCTGCGCTCTTTGCGGAGCACACCCCTGACAGGCAGGCCGGGTCAGCAATAAATGTTGATAGCAAGGTACAAAGTCAGAATCCAGATGCGTGATCGAAAGCAGGCAGGGTCATACACAGGCTGGCAGAGTAATGTAGAATCATCAGGCAAAGAGAGTAAACCAAGAAACAGGCAGAGGTCAGTCCAAAGGTTCAGTAGATCAGCAGTATGTCACACACCCAGGGAAACAAACCCAACAAACGGACACAGTCCACAGGAATTCCTGCAATTTAAGCTGATCTGATTGAGTAATTTCTCAGCTGGAAGAAAGATGGGGTTAGAGAATATTAGGAGCAGAGGTACTATGCAAGGTGTATACTGCAAGACTCAGTTTTCCCAGTGGCTGTGTGAACGGAGACGCAGCCCAAAGACAGAAGGACCCAAGTTCAATCCCAGGAATATGGCATCCACCACCAAACACTCCAGTAGAATGAGCATCTTACCAAAGAACATGGACCATTAAATTATACATGGTCAACAACACTCATTTAAATCCCCTCCAGTATAAACCAGTGTTTACACTACCAGTAAAGATTTATTTAAGCTTTGTTCACCATTTATAATTGAATGGTCCACGTTCTTTGATAAGAGGCACATTCTGCAGGGGTGTTTGGTAGTGGAAACCCTTATCTACAATTGAATAATAGAAGAGTGGAAGCACACTGTAATATGTTGAAGCACTTTGAAGCCAGTGTATGAACTCCAATATTGTGTGAATTAGGAAATAATAATATTCTTTATGTTCTGAGTAATTTTTCAATGCGGTACACTTATGCCCCGTACACATGGTCGGGTTTTCCGATGGAAAATGTCCGATCGGAGCGTGTTGTCGGAAATTCCGACTGTGTGTGGGCTCAATCGGACATTTTCCATTGGATTTTCCGACACACAAAGTTTGAGAGCAGGCTATAAAATTTTCCGACAACAAAATCCGTTGTCGGAAATTCCGATCGTGTGTACACAAATCCGACGGACAAAGTGCCATGCATGCTCAGAATAAATTAAGAGATGAAAGCTATTGGCCACTGCCCCGTTTATAGTCCCGACGTACGTGTTTTACGTCACCGCGTTTAGAACGATCGGATTTTCCGACAACTTTGTGTGACCGTGTGTAGGCAAGACAAGTTTGAGCCAACATCCGTCGGAAAAAATCCTATGATTTTGTTGTCGGAATGTCCGAACAAAGTTGGACCGTGTGTACAGGGCATCACACTTTAAGGCTTACTGTATATTGTTTTTTCTTGCACTTTATATCTGGTTAATATTTGAGGATTTAGCAGTGCTTTTTTATTAATTTTTATCTGTTGAATTGGTGTAACAATTGTAAGACGGCTGCTTTATTCTGTACTTATCATCACCGTGGAATTTTCCCTGGTTTTATATATGTAATAAGTACTGCTTGACATCCATTAGATATAATAAGGTGCCCACTAAAAGTGGGTGAGGGCAATGTAATTGGGCATTTTTTCCAATAACACACATACCCTAAGCCAGTCAAGTATTATTAAATAACCCCTACAGATAAGTTTTTTGGCAGGCCAGTGACTTAGAAAGTATTCATACCACTATATGGCCAAGAACTAGGGAGTTAACATTTTCGGAAGCCACCATGCTGTGAATCATGCTGTATATTTTTTACTTAAAGCGGAGTTCTGACGATTTTTTTTTTGAAGTCAGCAGCTTTAAATACTGCAGCTGCTGACTTTTAAAATATGGACACTTACCTGTCGAGGGCACCCGCTATGTCGGCACCCGAAGCCGATCTGTTCCTCGGCTCTTGGGTGGAGGCAACGCCATCTTCGGTAATGGAATCAGGGAGTGATTCGCAGCCTGGTTCCCTACTGCGCATGCGCGAGTCCACTGGTCCCTGCTGTCTTCTGGGAACTGTGTGTCTCCCAGAAGACAGCGGGGGGATGGAGGAGGCGCCGGATATGGCATAGATATCCGTGGATACTGCGGCTAGCTATGCCCGGGAGTGGGAGCAAATACTTGGATTATACAGGTATCTTCTCCCCTCTCCCCCCTGAAAGTTGCCAAATGTGACACCGGAGGGGGGGAGGATTCCGAAAAGCGGAAGTTCCATTTTTGGGTTGAACTCCGCTTTAAAGTGGAACAAACCCTCTCAATCAACATTAACTCTTTTTAATCTTTATGCTGATAGCCTTGGAAAATAAATTGGAAGGTATATTACATTTACTTGTTTTAAACTTTTTTTTTACATTTCTTAACCACTTAAGCCCCAGACCATTTTGCTGGCCAAAGACCAGAGCACTTTTTGCGATTCGGCACTGCTTCGCTTTAACTGACAATTGCGCGGCCGTGCAACGTGGCTCCCAAACAAAATTGACGTCTTTTTTTCCCACAAATAGAGCTTTCTTTTGGTGGTATTTGATCACCTCTGCGTTTTTTATTTTTTGCGCTATAAACAAAAAATAGCGACAATTTTGAAAAAACGCATAATTTTTTGCTTTATGCTATAATAAATATCCCCCAAAAATATATAAAAAAAAATTTAGGCCAATACGTATTCTTCTACATATATTTTTGGTAAAAAAAAATCGCAATAAGCATTTATTGATTGGTTTGCGCAAAAGTTATAGCGTCTACAAAATAGGGGGTAGTTTTTGCCTTTTTTTTTACTAGTAATGGCGGCGATCAGCGATTTTTATCGTAACTGCGACATTATGGCCGTCACGTCGAACAATTTTGGCGCGATTTTGGGACCATTCACATTTATACGGCGATCAGTGCGATTAAAATTGCATTCATTACTGTGTAAATGTGACTGGCAGTGAAGGGGTTAACACTAGGTGGCGCTGTAGGGGTTAAATGTGTCCTAGGGATGTGGAAATAGAAAAGACAACCGCGCTGGATATGTACACAGATGTGGAATTTAGATGAACAAAACCCCTCAAAATTCAAGAACAAAGCATGTGAAGAAATAAAAGTATTAAAATCAATATTGACAATAAAGCAGCCGCTAAAAGTGGGATACACACACTAGAGTAAACAAAATCAAAAAAGGAGCAGTGCTGTGAAAATAAATAACTTAAAGGTTGTGCAGGTGTGCAGGCTGAGGGTCTCCTGTGCAGATATCCTATCTATAGGGGTTGATTTACTAAGAAAACCGGAAGTAATGGTCGCTCTACATTTAATAGCACACAATTAAGCCAATTAGGACTTCAACTAGGCAAACATGCAAATGAAAAAGAGCGATATTACCGGCGAACATGCCTTTGTAATTGCCAAATCTGCACTAATCGGCGTTTCTGCGAATTTGCAAATGCCAATTGCTACCAAGTTTATTATATGGAACTGCACTGCAGCCATGATCACATAATTGTGAATAAAACATTTTTATGTGAGATATGCTCTAGTGGTGCATCTTTTTTTTTATGTATATTCCAATTAGTATTCCTCGTTTGTTTTCTTCTTTTGCTAACAAATTAAGTTATGAATGAGTATTACAGAGTAATTTATGCTATTCTGTAAAGTTACATGTATTGAACATTTAGAGTTACATATGTTATTTGTTTTTTTTTCTTGTTAATTTAGTTTTTATGTAACTATAAAGCAGTAATTATTTATGTTCATTCTTTAATCATACTACACTATTATACAGGTCTCAGCATACTTAGCACAATGGCTTGGTGCTGTGCACTGATGTCTACAAAGCACTTAGGGTATGAGTTCAAATCCCAGCCAACCTACCACCCACCTAAGGCAGCTGTGTTGATTTTTCCAGTGCACAAGCAAATTAAAACCAAAAAACATATTCCTTTAAATATCATATATGCCTGGGAGGCCCCCTTAGTCTGCCTGTAAAGTGCCGCATCTGTGCGATGTGTAGAACATGCCGCCGCAATAATGACATTTCAAAAGGAAAAGATGTAATTTAAACTTGCTCCTGGCTGTAATGTATTGCCAGATCCCGGCAATATAGCGGGAAAAAAAATGAAAAAAATGGCGTAGGGTGCCCCCCAGTCCACATCACGTGATAAAAAAAGCGGGCAGGGTCCCCGGGTTAGGTCACCGGGTGGCCCCGCTCTTGACTATTTAAGAACTGTCAAAGCGAAGAGAGAGCAGTCGGCGGGAGGCCTCCCAACGGACCCCACGCCATTTTTTTTTCATCTATATTGCCGGGAGCCGGCAATACATTACATCCATGAGCAAGTTTAAATGACATTTTTTAATTTAGAAATAATAAAAAGGTGTGGCGCTAATGAGTAGTGGGACACATGCTACTAATCAAGTAATAGTGATCTCTATAGAAGAGTATTAAAGCTTAAAGTGTGAACTTGTGAAGTGAAAGGTAATTGTTTTATAAAACATCCTAAAGAAATATAAAGTATATAATAATAGTGAATGCTTAGATGTGTAAGGGAGTGAATGCTCAGTAACAACCTGTAGGTTAATTAAGAAACAATCATGCATACGGAACCATATTCCAAAAAAAAAACAATGGAGAGAGATAGTAATGCAAGGTATCTTAATATACTAAGTATGCAGCTCAACAAAAATAATGTTCATTTGGATAAAAGCCAAGAGAAAGGACGTCCAAATCCCTAAAAAGGGTAAACATATATAGATACTCAAAGTCTATTTGGATGGGTGGATGGGGTACTCCTATTTAGTCCCACAACCATCTGGGCGTAGGCCGTCTTCATATAAGGTGATCAAAGGCTGTTTAAGAAGGGTCCTAAGGTACAGGCAGATTCTTGACTCATGTGGGTGGTCTCAACAAAGAGAAGGAAAAGCAAAAGGATGCCCTTACCAGATAAGGTGGACTCACAGGCCGTTGGCGGTGAGTCAAACAAGCTTGCACCGTCAAGTGGTATGGGTTGATGATCTGTAGGAAGACTTGTGTAGAATCTTGTCAGAAGTCCTCAGATGGTGTGCCAATCTAGGATCGGGAGCCCCCAGGATTCGGTTTCGGTCGCCGAATGACCGTTTCCTCAGAAGCCCATCATATGAACAAAAAGGCAAAGAAAAAAAAAAAATTCCACATAGTGTAAATCCTTTTTTTTGTAAAAAGCGTTAGAGCACTTTATTAAGGAGTACGTTCCAAAAAATTTTACAAGCGAGGGCAGTAAAAACTCAGCTCAAAAATAAAATTGATATCAAAAGGCATAAAAAGTAGTGTAAAAACAGCGCAGTGGGTAGTGGTGGGGTGTAGTCATAGAGAATGGGTTTCTGTAGTGTAGTGGTTATCAGGGTATCTATGACTACACCCCACCACTACCCCTGATTTTATATTTTCGTGTCCCATAGACTTTAGTAGAGTTTGCATGTTCGCTAGAACTTTTTGCCTGTTCAAGGTGTTCTGGTGGAAACCAAACCAGGCTGTGTTCGGCCCATCCCGGGTATGGATTTTGGGGGGGGGGGGGGCCACACGCCATTTTTTTTTTTTTTGGTGTGGAATTCCCCCTAAAATCTATGCCAGACCCAAAGGGCCTGGTATGGATTATTGGGGGGGAACCACGCCATTTTTTTTAAATTTTGGTGTGTAGTTCCCCTTAAAATCTATGGCAGACCCAAAAGGGCCTGGTATGGATTTTGGTGGGTGACACCACACCATTTTTTATTTTTTATTTTAATATGGTGCTAATTCACATTTAGATTACATATTTAATGGTTAATGGTTAATGATTTTCACAAAAGAATTAATGGTCAGAGACTGGGGACATGGTACAGGAGATGGTCAGAGACTGCAGACAGTCGATGTCTGCTGGCCACCTGCGATCGCTCCACAGAGAGCCAGAATGGGGATCTGTCAATCTAAACAACAGATACCTGTTCTGACAAGGGAGGAGAGATTGTCTGTTCCTAGTGATCAGGAACAGCGATCTCTCTCTACTCCCAGTCAGTCCACTCCCCCCACAGTTAAAAACACCTCCCTAGGGAACACTTAACCCCTTGATCGCCCCCTAATGTTAACCCATTCCCTGCCAGTTTCATTTATACAGTAATCAGTGGCTATTTTTAGCACTGATCGCTGCATAAATATCACCGGTCCCAAAAAAAGTGTCAAAAGTGTCTGATCTGTCCACCGCAATGTTGCAGTCCTGCTAAAAATCGCTGATCACCACTATTACTAGTAAAAAAATAGTGATATTAAAAATGCCATAAATATATCCCCTATCTTGTAGACGCTATAACTTTTGTGAAAACAAATCAATATACGCTTATTGCGATTTTTTTTACCAAAAATATGTAGAAGAATAAATATTGGCCTAAACTGATAAAGAAATGTATTTATTTATTTTTTTTTATATTTATTATAGCAAAAAGTTGCTATGCTCAAAACATTATTTCCATGTGCAATTCCCTTGTTTCTAGCATGAGTAATGATTTGGACAATCTCTGTTGTCTGGGAGCTATAGTGAATTTGATTTTGGGAGTATTTTTTCCCGAGCGCGATTTGGCTATTTTGAGAGTATTTATTTGCGCATTTGCATAATCGCCCTTTAGTAAATCAGCCCCTCGGTGTCTAAAAGATATAGGAAGCGTTAAAGTGGTTTAACTTTGCAGCATCCACCAAATTTAAATTATCCACAGTTACATAATAATTTTATTCTAGTTTATTCTTAAACCTTATATTTGGTTACATGCAATCATAGATCAAATACAGGTAAAAACTCATAGGTAAAAAGTAAAGATAAAATCCCAAGATACAATGTGTGCTCCAATAATTTTTTCAACTACTTGGAAAAATGTATTTTAAGTCTGGGCAGCTTGCTCAGGTAGGGTTTTTTAAAACTAAAACTTTACTTAAAGATCAAGGGAACTTCTGCAGAAATGGGACTGCTTAGCATTTTCATAGGTGTTCACAACAAGCCCTTTTGCTTATAGCTTGACAACTGTGAGCATAACAAACCTAGTTTTGCTGACAGTTGCTTATCTGAAAGGATCTCTCCATATGGTGATAGAGCAAAAGGCATTGGAAATGATAACATGAAGGAAAATTTCACTGAGGACTTATAGGCAAATGGTAAAAGTCAAAGCCTTTTTATCTGAATTGAATCTGAGGGAATCATCTAAAAGGCCTAGGAGGTGTTGCCTATCCATTTTGCTATATTTTTCCCATCTATAATTTATCCTGTATATGCCGAGAAAGACTGCTTAGGAGGGAGCAAAACCAACTTTAATTGGTCCTTGGTGGCTTGGTTTTCAGCTGGGCAATCTCATTCTGTTCATTCTGTTCAGACTCCTTGAACTCTACCAATCAAGCTAGAATTGCTCCCACAGTTGTTTTATCCTTTGCTAGGAAAAGTAAGACTAAATATATGAATTCTAAATAGAAAATCTACATTTCATACTATGGCAGTGTGTACCTTAAAGTAATTCAATATTTTTTGTTATAATATTAAATACTGGTTAACCCACCCAAAGTCAATTAATGCAGTTGTAAGTTTGTAATTATAAAGTTTAAATTACACAACGATTTGGGGACACCTGTTAAAAGGATTTGTTGATTTACTAATAGAAAAGACCATGTATTTGATTCAACCTCCCTGCTTATCAGTTAGATATAAGACCGGCATTGTGAATGGTGTGGTAAAGCATAACCCTGGGGGTGCACCTGAAAGCATGTATTTTTACAAAACATAAAAAAAAAAAAAAAAAAAAGCAGAACCACACATAGATAACCTTTATATAATTTTGTATGTGCTTTTCTAATGCTGCGTACACACGAGCGGACTTTACGGCAGACTTTGCCCGGCGGACTTTTTGACGGACTTTACGATGGACTTTCCGAATGAACGGACTTGCCTACACACAATCCACCAAAGTCCGTCGAATTCGTATGTGATGACATACGACCGGACTAAAATAAGGAAGTTCATAGCCAGTAGCCAATAGCTGCCCTAGCATGGCTTTTTGTCCGTCGAACTAGCATAAAGACGAGCGGACTTTTCGACTGGACTCAAGTTCAACGGATAGATTTAAAACATGTTTCAAATCTAAGTCCGTCCAACTTTTGAGAAAACAAAGTCCACTGGAGCCCACACACGATCCAATTGTCCGACGAAATCCCGTCTGCCGGGCAAAGTCTGCTGTAAAGTCCGCTCGTGTGTACGCGGCATTAGAACTACTACTATAAATCTCCTTCAACTAAAGCTTGTTTTTTTTAAGAAGCATCGTGGGTGTTATATTCTTAATCAGACAATTAGTAAATGAAGAAGGGACATGTTTTTAACTGCTGTCTAATTGGTGTTTCCTGTCCTGTAGGTGGGCAGAGATCAGCCTTCCTGAAAGATTCCTAGAAAAGAAGTTAAACGTTGAATGAACCTCAGTATATTATTACAGAGGGCTTTTTATTATAAAAAGACTTTAACATAAAGTAATGCTTTTGAATATTCAGAAAGAAGTTTTGTTTTAGAAAAAATTAGTTTTTTACAATTTGTATATTAACCCATGGTCACTCATTTTTAGTTTAAATCTAAGGCAAAGGCACAGTGTTCTGCTGAAATATTTTTCTTTATAGAAATATGTCAGTGGCCCCAATAGGCCTTAACTAGTTTCAGAGGATTATGCCAGTTATCAGCAGGTGGAACCAAGCAGAGCAGCATGTGCCACAGCCTGCAGCACTTACTGCGTTACATGTGCTGAGCTGACAATTATCAGTGACACCAAGGGAAATAGCAGTAATTAGAGCTGCTGGTTAGAATTGTGATGACTGTGGGTTCTATGCCTGTGAACTTTAGTGCCGTTTATAAAAATAAGCCAATAATATTCTTATATGAACATGACTTATAAGCTTCCTGTGGCTCTACATTCTGCTAAAGGTTAATTAAATTTAAATTAAACAGCATGGTATTAGCGCAACCTCCAAAGACGAACAAGATCTTGCTCATGGATGTAAGTGTTAACATTCATTGACAGAACTCTGAAAATTGAACACTTTGCAGATTATCCATGTAAGGTTCAAGATGTGTTGAACACCGAAGTGTAACCAAAGAAATACCAATGCCTAAAGACCCATAATAGGCTAGAGTATTTAGAGAAGCTTTTCTCAACCTCTTTACCCCAGAGAAACCCTTGAAATATATTTCAGGTCTTGGGGAACCCCTGATAAAAGCAGTTCATGGGGGTCCATGAGTAAAATACCTTTCATGGTGGTCAGAATACCATACTTACAAATAAAAATATCATTGTAGTCATCTTGCTGGCTCTGCCAAGTGATGTTGGCCCAAGAACTATGTAGTAATATCCAGGGCTCGAGTCCTAGTTTTTTCACAGGAGGAACGCCGTCCCCATTAGCAGCCGTGTCCTGCAGGACTGAGAGCTGTGGCAGTGTGGGTGTGTGGGAAGGGAGAGCGTCTGTGCCAGCGGGGGTCAGTCCGCCCCGAGTGCCACATATTGGGGGTGTCATCCCAGTGCACCCATCCTCCCCTCCCTCGGCTCTCAATCTCCTGATCCTTCAGCAGCCCCTGTAACAAGGTCCCGCCTCCTAGAGTCCAGTAATAGGTGGAACAATGCAGTGTCACAGGTGTGTATTATAGGAGGCAGGACTTTGTTACAGGGGCCGCTGAAGGAGGAGGAGGACCAAGGAGGGGAGGACAGGCATGCTGGGATGACACCACCCCCTCCTTGTTGTTGGCACCTGGGGCAGACTGACCCCCGTTGGCATTGATAAGGCTGCATGCCTGCACTTCTGGGGGTCACTGATCTGGCTGCGTTTCTGGGGGGCACTGATCTGGCTGCACTGATGGGGACACTGGTCTGGCTGCACTGATGGAGACACTGATCTGGCTGCACTGATGGGGACACTGATCTGGCTGCACTGATATGGACACTGATCTGGCTGCATTGATGGGGACACTGATCAGGCTGCATTGATGGGGACACTGATCAGGCTGCATTGCTGGGGGCACTGAGGCTGCATTGCTGAGGAAACTGATTAGGCTGCATAAGTGGGGACACTGATAAGACTGAATTGCTGGGGACACTGATCAGGCTGAATTGCTGGGGTCACTAATCAGGCTGCATTGCTGGGGACACTGATCAGGCTGCATTGATGGGAACACTGATCAGGCTGCATTGCTGGGCACACTGATCAGGCTGCATTGCTGGGGACACTGATCAGGCTGCATTGCTGGGCACTGATCAGGCTGCATTGCTGGGCACTGATCAGGCTGCATTGCTGGGTATTGTTGAGGCTGCGTTGCTGGACACTGGTAAGGCTGCATGGCTGGACACTGGTAAGGCTGCATTGCTGGGCACTGATCAGGCTGCATTGCTGGGCACTGGTGAGGCCACATTGATGGGCACTGGTAAGGGCGCATTAATGGGCACTGGTAAGGGCGCCATGATGGGCACTGGTAAAGCTGCATTTGATGGGCACTGATCAGGCTGCATTTGATGGGCACTGAGGAGTGAGCAGCCGGGTTCCTGGGCCCCACTTTGCACAATCAACACAGGCAGCCTGAGGACAGTGTGTGTGTGTGTGTGTGTGTGTGTGTGTGTGTGTGTGTGTGTGTGTGTATATATATATATATATATACACACACACACACACAGTATCTCACAAAAGTGAGTACATCCCTGACATTTTTGTAAATATTTTATTAGATCTTTTCATGTGACAACACTGAAGAAATTACACTTTGCTACAATGTAAAGTAGTAAGTATACAACTAGTATAACAGTGTAAATTTACTGTCCCCTCAAAATAACTCAATACACAGCTATGAATATCTAAACCGCTGACAACAAAAGTGAGTACACTCCTAAGTGAAAATGTCCAAATTGGGATCAATTAGCCATTTTCCCTCTCTGGTGTCATGTGACTCATTAGTGTTACAAGGTCTCAGGTGTGAATGGGAAGCAGGTGTGTTAAATTTCGTGTTATCTCCCTTATGTCGTGTATACATGAGTGGACTTTCGACGGACAGAACCCCAAGGACTTTTTGACGGCCTGTCAACGGAGTTAAGACGCAACGGACTTCCCTACACACGATCACACCAAAGTCCGACTGATTTGAACGTGATGACGTACGACTGGACTAGAATAAGGAAGTTCATAGCCAGTAGCCAATAGCTGCCCTTGCGTCGTTGTTCGTCCGTCGGACTAGCATACAGACGAACTGATTTTTCGACCGGACTCGAGTCCATCGGAAAGATTTGAAACATGTTCTATTTCTAAAGTCCATCTGATTTTTCAAGAGCAAAGGTCTGATGAAGCCCACACGCGATCGAATTGTCCGGCGGATTCGTTCTATTATACCTTTGCTGTCGAAAAGTCTGGTCGTGTGTACACGGCATTAGTGTCTTATACTGGTCACTGGAAGTTCAACATGGCACCTCATGGCAAAGAATTCTCTGAGGATCTGAAAAAAGAATTGTTGCTCTACATAAAGATGGCCTAGGCTATAAGAAGATTGCCAAGACCATGAAACTGAGCTGCAGCACGGTGGCCAAGACTTTAGAGCAGTTTAACATCACAGGTTCCACTCAGAACAGGTAACAACAAAGCCTGGGGAATGCCCACGAAAAACCCAAGCCTACTTACCAACCAGCTCGCAGACAACCAAATGAACCTGTCTAACAGTATGCGTTAAAAACAGGGGTTTAGCCCGCACGCATTTGCAAACGCATGCGTAAGCCACAGAGCCACGTCACAGCACCCTGGTATCTGTGGTCCTAACGCTAAACTATGAGTGTCCCCACAGTGGAGGCACATGCATTCTGATGGATAGATGAGGGCAGGTGGACTGAAGGGGAGCCCACCCCTTCTTAAAGGTACAGGAGCACAGCAAACACCCAGCATGTAGCACAATGGCTGCAAAGGTGCTGGTGTGTTGCTGGACCAATACAAACACCAATGTGATATGAAAAACAGAACTCTAAATGAACCCCCCACAGACTAAATCTAATGCAATCTATATAATGCTAATACAAACCGTATCTACAGTATCTCACACCACAGTAGCCAAGACTATACAGCGGTTTAATAAGACAGGTTCCACTCAGAACAGGCCTCGCCATGGTCGACCAAAGAAGTTAAGTGCACGTGCTCAGCGTCATATCCAGAGGTTGTCTTTGGGAAATAGACATATGAGTGCTGCCAGCATTGCTGCAGGGGTTGAAGGGGTGGGGGGTCAGCCTGTCAGTGATCAGACCATACTCCGCACACTGCATCAAATTGGTCTGCATGGCTGTCATACCAGTAGGAAGCCTCTTCTAAAGATGATGCACAAGAAAGCCCTCAAACAGTTTGCTGAAGACAAGCAGACTAAGAACATGGATTACTAAAACCATGTCCTGTGGTCTGATGAGACCAAGATAAACTTATTTGGTTCAGATGGTGTAAAGCATGTGTGGCGGCAACCAGGTGAGGAGTACAAAGACAAGTGTGTCTTGCCTACAGTCAAGCATGGTGGTGGGAGTGTCATGGTCTGGGGCTGCATGAGTGCTATCGGCACTGGGGAGCTACAGTTCATTGAGGGACCCATAAATGCCAACATGTACTGTAAAATACTGAAGCAGAGCATGATCCCCTCCCTTCGAAGACTGGGCCGCATTCCAACATAACGACCCCAAACACACCTCCAAGATGACCACTGCCTTGCTAAAGAAGCTGAGGGTAAAGGTGATGGGCTGTTCAAGCATGTCTCCAGAACTAAACCCTATTGAGCATCTGTGGAGCATCCTCAAATAGAAGGTGGAGGAGCGCAAGGTCTCTAACATCCACCAGCTCCGTGATATCATCGTGGAGGAGTGGAAAAGGACTCCAGTGGCAACCTGTGAAGCTCTGGTGAACTCCATTCCCAAGAGGGTTAAGGCAATGCTGGAAAATAATGGTGGCCACACAAAATATTGACACTTTGGGCCCAATTTGGACATTTTCACTTAGGGGTGTACTCACTTTTGTTGCCAGCAGTTTAGACATGAACATTATACAAGCTGTACACTCTCTACTTTACAATGTAGCAAAGTGTAATTTATTTTTTTGTGTTGTCACATAAAAAAGATATAATACAATATTGACAAAAATGTGAGGGGTGTACTCACTTTTGTGAGACACTGTCTATGTACACATACACATACTTTTTTTATTTTTGAGGTGAGGGGCAGGAATCTCGGGTGAGTTCCCACACTTTTTTCCCCAGGACTTGACCCCTGGTAATATCAGATGTGAAGTCAGTCTTTCACAGCTCAAGGAACCTCTAGCAACCTCTGAAGAAACCTTAGGGTTCCACAAAACCTTGGTTAAGAATGGCTGATTTAGATTTATTAAATTTATTTCGTGGTTGCAATGTGATATGGTGCATTATTACTGTTTGCATTCATTACAATACATACTGGGGGATACATGAAAAAAACAAATAGTGCATTATCCTTTTTTAAATTGTTCATTTTAAACTTTTTTAATTTGTCCCATAATTCAGCTGGGAACAGAATGATGATATGTTAGTTTGGACCAATGAGCAGTGGGAATTCATTGCTTAATCAAGTTGTTAAAAATAAATAAACGCTATTATCTTGTTATTGCATAAAGCTGTGATCCAATTTAAAACAATGCATTGTCTCAAACTTTGATTTCTGTCTTGAGACATAAACATCCAACACCTCAACTTGGTTATTCCTAACACACAACCTGTAATATTGGATGTACACTCATTTATGAAAGACGTGAAAGTTAAAACTACTTCTGAATGGTAAACAAGACCAGAAGGACGTTTCATAAAATATACACTATTAAGAAGTGACCTCTTGTGACTAATCTTGCCTATTTAATGACACTTGGATATGAAATGTGAGAGTTGTTTACCCAATGGAGTGTAATAGTGACAAAACAAAATAAATAATTCAGATTTCTTATTTAGTCCAGGAAGAATACATTTAACTATCACATTTAACTAGGGATGCACCGAAATTTCGGCCACCGAAACATATCGGTAGAAAATGGCCTTTTCATCAATTTGCCGAAAGAGAAATGTTGCCGATAATGGTGCCGAAAAAAGGGGCGGGGCCATCCCGCCGGGTGCCGCACATGTTTCATCCTGTGCGCCCCCCAGAGTCTTCCCTCTTTCCTCCTCCTCTCACTCCTGTCCTACACAGCCTCCCTAGTGCTTGGTAATGAATGTCACGCTCACACGCTGTGTGTCAGAGCTGGATCTGAATCGCCGTGCAGCCGATGTAACGATGTCCCGCCTCCTAGACCGCCTCATGTGATAGACGGCACTCTGATCCAATGCTAGGAATCATTGTGCCGTGTGTCATAGGAGGCGGGACATCGGCTGCACATCCATTCAGATCCAGCCCTGACACACAGCATGTGAGCGTGACATTCATTACCAGGCACTGGGGAGGCTGCATGACAGGCACAGACAGGCTGCTACAACTTAATGGTAGGCTGCATTTGTTGGAACTGGTGAGGCTGCATTGATCCCCTGTACCACATCTGCAGTCTCTGACCATCTCCTGTACCATGTCCCCAGTGTCTGACCATCTCCTGTAATGTGTCTGCAGTCTCTGACCATCTCCTGTACCATGTCCGCAGTCTCTGACCATCTCCTATACCATGTCCCCAGTGTCTGACCATCTCCTGTAATGTGTCTGCAGTCTCTGACCATCTCCTGTACCATGTCCGCAGTCTCTGACCATCTCCTATACCATGTCCCCAGTCTCTGATCATCTCCTGTAATGTGTCTGCAGTCTCTGGCCATCTCCTGTACCATGTCCCCAGTCTCTGACCATCTCCTGTACCATGTCCCCAGTCTCTGACCATCTCCTGTAATGTGTCTGCAGTCTCTGACAATCTCCTGTACCATGTTCCCAGTCTCTGACAATCTCCTGTACCATGTCCCCAGTCTCTGACCATCTCGTATACCATTTCCCCAGTCTCTGATCATCTCCTGTAATGTGTCTGCAGTCTCTGACAATCTCCTGTACCATGTCCCCAGTCTCTGACCATCTCCTGTACCATGTCCCCAGTCTCTGACCATCTCCTGGCAATCACTGACAATCTCCTGTACCATGTCCCCAGTCTCTGACAATCTCCTGTACCATGTCCCCAGTCTCTGACCATCTCCTGTATAAAAATATTTTTTTTAAAACAGTCACTTTTGGTTTCGGTAACGGTTTCGGTTTTCGGCATCAAGGAAGATTTATTTTCGGTATCGGTTTCAACACCAAAAAAAACATTCGGTGCATCCCTACATTTAACAAATTTGTTGATACCATCACATTTTTGAACCCTGCAAATATAAATTCTTTTTGGCCTAAAATCTTGTAATGGACGACAGTTATGATCGACATGGCATTATAGAGATGCTGTTTTACTAAACATTAGCATCTTAAAAGGGAGGGGGGGGGGCTGATTTTATAAAGGCAAATAGGCTGTTCACTTGCAAGTGAATTTGCCTTAAAGCTTGATGAATGAGGTGAAGCTCTGCTGACTTTTATCATCCAATCATGTACAAGCAAAAGTGCTGTTTTTACTTGCACGTTATGGGATATACTTTGCAAAGTGAAACTTCACCACATTCACTAAACTCTGGGGCAAATTCTCATGCAAAGTGCAACTTCCCTTGAAACAACTTATTTGCCTTTTGTAAATCAACCCAGAGGACTGTCAAATTTCTGTATGAGATATAACAGTGTTTCTTTAAATTTTGCAAAAGACCCTTGGCATGTCTTTAAAGGTAACAATTTATATTCTTTTCCAACTCAATCCAAAACTATACTAATAAACTATAGGCTGGAGTATGGCTTTAAATATGCCCATTGAGATTAAAACATTTTGAGGGGTCAGTTGGAATTTTGGTGAGTAGATCTTTTAAAGTGATAATAAAGGTTTTTTTCTTTTTCTTTTAAATAACAAACATGTTATACTTACCTGCTCTATGCAGTAGTTTTGCACAAGCAGCCTCTTTTTGGGTCCCTCACCAGCGCTCCTGGCCCCTCCCTACTGCCTAGTGCCCCTACAGCAAGCAGCTTGCAATCGGGACATCCAAGCAGGTTCGCTCCTTGTGTCCATTCACACACAGAGCCACAGCTTGATCACGCCCCCTCTTTCTACTCATTGTCTCACTGGCTGTGATTGACAGCAGTGGGAGCCAATGGCTCAGCCAATGAGGAGCAAGAGACCCAGAGAGCCGAGGCTCTTGTACACATCACTGACTCGTGATAGGCAGTGACGGCTGGTGCTCCAAAAAAAAATGTGGGGGGGTGCAAACAAACTGAAAAATACTGAAAAAAAAACATCAATTGTAGCCTCACTGTGCCCATCAAATGCAGCCACTGTGCCCATCAAATGCAGCCACTGTGCCATCAAATGCAGCCACTGTGCCCATCAATTGCAGCCACTGTGCTAAACACCGCCACTGTGCCCATCAATTGCAGCCACTGTGCCATCCAATGCAGCCACTGTGCCCATCAATTGTAGCCACTGTGCCATCAAATGCCCTCACTGTGCCCATCAATTGTAGTCACTATGCCCATCAAATGCCGCCATTGTGCCCATTAAATGCCACCACTGTGCCCATCAAATGCCGCCACTGTGCCCATCAGATGCTGCCATTGTGCCCCATCAAATGCCACCATTGTGCCCATCAAATGCTGCCACTGTGCGATCAAATGCCACCACTGTGCCCATCAAATGCCACTGTGCCCATCAAATGCCGCCATTGTGCCCCATCAAATGCAGCCACTGTGACCCCCGCCCGCCCGCTGTCTGACCGGCACTTTCCCCATCTTGGTGGTGGGTCGGGCAGCGGCAAGCTGTGTCCTCCGTGTGTCTCTTCTTGCTTCCTTCTAGGCGTCCCATAGCAGCACCTGTCCTTCCAGCCAATCAGGTGACAGGTATCAGACCCACGCTACCTGATTGGCGGAGAGGCGGTTCAGTGTTAGAAAAGCAAATATTCATTTGCTTTTCTAACACACCTGGGTGGGCTCCGAGCAAAATGCTCTGCGATCCGAGTCCACCGTTTTTGAAGCCTATTAGAGCCTATGGCTCTAATGTGAAAGGGCTCTTAATCCCAGAAAAATGAAGATTTGAAGTAAAACAAGACACTGCTTGTTTTACATGATCTCACAAAGGATAAACATGCAAGCAGAAAGATAGCATCAATAACACATGCTTCAATAACGCTTGAAAAGCGATGTTAAAACGCCTGCAGCGTTGCGTTAATTTTAACGCTAACGCCCCTAAAACGCTGGTAATAACGCGAAGGCGTTTTTGAAGCGCCTTGGTGTGAAAGGGGTCTTAGTACTCTGTGCCTACTGGCTGGTGAGAGCAGTGTCCCCAAGATGATACAGTTTGATGATTTAGTTAAATATTTTGCAGATGCTAAGTACAGAAAGACTTTTTGTAAATACTGTAGTGTGATGCATAACTGTGATGTATGACTTGCCAGTTCCAATTACCTGTGTAATTTGTATTTAACATACAACACAACATTAAACACGTAAAATACATAATTTCGTTCTGTTATATTCATTATGTTATGTTAATACGTTTTCGGATAATTCGTTATTTCTGTAGAGTGTCGATATTCATTATACTGAATCTTGAATCATGTCGAATTCATTCGTCATATGCGCTATAATTTTGTTCGTATTCGTTGAAATTCGATATTTATGTATGTAGTTATATTCGTGATAATGATTTGTAGTTTGGAAAGTTGTTTATTGAATCTTTTAACACACACACAATGACAATATCTCTTCTCCTCTGCTCAAATACAATACAACACCCTTCTCACCTAGTTCTCAGGAATGCACCAGTAATCCAACCTACAGCACTAAATTAATCAGCTGATTGGACTGTAAAATTTACTTTGAGTGACCTTTTGTTTCATTAGATCTTTAATGAATTACCGAATCATGTTGAATTCATTCGTTATATCCGCTATAATTTCTTTCGTATTAGTTGAAATTCGTTATTTTTTTTATTCGGACATTCGGATGCATCCGAATGTCCGAAAGATGCAAAATTCGGCCGAATTTCGATTTGTTACGAAACAAATTGCACAAGCCTAATACTGTAGGTATTTGAACACTGAGCAGGATCAGCTAGCACAACTAGTAGTAATTTTTATATTCCCACTGTTGGCAATTATTTTTTCTTATTTTAGCAAGTGATCCAAAAAATATCATTTCCACAGAGAGTCCCAAGCCAGAACCTTAATGACTTTTCTGTTGGTCTAGCTATACTCTATTTGTGTATCTAAAACACTCTTAATGTATCTATGTAATTAAAACAAACTATACTAGTAAATAATAATGAAAATTGCTCCTAAGATTTAGGGTCGCCACCTGTCCGGGATTCACCCGGGCAGTTCAGGTTTGGAATCATTTGTCTGGGTTTCAGACTGCCTGAAACCCAGACACATGATTCAGACTGGACTATGGCTTCCCAGCAGGATTGTCTAAGCTGAGAGTGTCTGTTACACCCTCTTTCACACTACCCAAAGCCAGCACTAACATCCCCCCCCCCCCCAAACACACACAGATGGGAGAGGAGAGAGGGCTCGATCTGCACCTCTTCCTCCTGCCCCTACGTCTTTGTGTCTGCCCACACTCCAAACCTTGGCGCTGTGCCTCAGAAAAGGAACGTGGGGGGCGGAAATTTGGGGTCCTTAGATACACCTGGATGGGAGGTGCTGACTGCCAAAGGGGTGAGTGAGCTCACAATCCATTCCTGTCTGTGACTGAAGTCTCCCCCCTCCTCTCTCCTGCGTCTGAGTGAGTACACTAAGGTAAATCAGGGTTCTCAGTGCATCCCTTACATCAGAGTTCCCCTTTACAATGGAGGACACAGTTTTCCCCCTTACTTCTCAGTGTCCCTCCATATATCAGATTTCCCATAGCATCCCTTATGTTAGAGCCCCCAGATTTGTCCCTTACATCAGAGTCTGCAGAGTCTTCCCTTACAGTGAAAGGGAACTCTGCAAGTTCAGATTGTTTAAGGGGAACTCTGTGGACTCTGATATAAAGAGGGACTCTTGTTATTAACTTTATATAATGTTATTTAAAAGCAAAATCTATGTATAGTTTATACTATAAAAAAAAATATTGCTGTGTGCCGCTAAAGTGTTCGGGTTTGACTAAGATTCCAAATCTCCTCTTTCACAGTGCCAGCCCTGCTTCCTTTAAGAGTGAACTGTATTTCCCTGAGCACAAGATGCTTCCATAGTGATGACTGTCATGTGTCTGGGTACATCTGATACTGTTAAGCACATGGCACAACTAATACTTCTCAGACTTACAAAATTTCACAGTTACAGTTACTTATGTATTAACCAAATGTAAAAAATTAAGTTGCTGGGAAATTAAGATGTATGGATGACTTTAGACAGCTGACAGTTTTCCAATTTGTCCATTTTTGGCTGAAGAGGTATCAGTAATGTGACTCTGACAACTCATCTACTGTATATGTTAAACAGAAATGTGGCCATTTTGTGTTTTAATCTTTGACATAGATGCCTCAGGCATTCTAATTATCTAAATAACATAAATATACCCTGGGAGAGGCCACAGAGGAAAAAGAGGTTAATCCCTCCCCATGTGGCTTGAACTGGCTAAAAATTATAGAGAAAAAATATACCTTATAGGGGTATTATTAAGACCACTTCAATACAGGGCACTTATACACCTTTCTGCCCAGACCAATTTTCAGCTTTCAGCGCTGTCGCAGTTTGAATGACAATTGCGCGGTCATACAATACTATACCCAAACTAGATTTTTATCATTTTGTTCCCACAAATAGAGCTTTATTTTGGTGGTATTTGATCACCTCTGCAGTTTTTATTTTTTGCTAAACATATAAAAAAAGACCGAAAATTTTGAAAAAAATAAAAGTTTTGCTTTTGTTTCTGTTAAAAAAATTCTGTAAATAAGTTTTCTCTTTCACTGATGGGCACTGATAAGGTGGCACCAATGAGCGGGCACTGATAGGCACTGATGATGGGCACTGATGGGCACTGGTAGGCGGCACTGATATGCAGCACTTATGGGCATTGATAGGCGGCACTGATGGGCACTCATGGGTGGCACTGGGTAGCACTGAAAGGCTGCAAAGATGGTTTTCTTATGGGTGGCACTGATGGGCACTGATAGGCAGCACTGATGGGCACTGATAGGCGGCACTGCTGGGTACTGATGGGCACTGATACGCGGCACTGATAAGCATCCCTGGTGGTACTGGCAGTGGTAGGCATTGTGAGTGGGCTCTGATTGGTAGCTGCCTGGGCATTGATTGGCAGCTGCCTGGGCACAGATTAGTATTTCCCTGGGGGTCTAGGGGGCATACCTGGTGGTCCAGAGTAGATGGCCATCCTGGTGGTCCTGGGCGGCTTCCCTGGTGGTCCATTGGTGGGATCTCTTGTCAGGAGAGCAGCCGATCGGCTCTCCTCTACTAGCGTCTGTCAGAAGCGAGTGAGGAAAAGCCAATCACCGGCTCTTCCTATTTACATCGTGATCAGCCATGATTGGACACGGCTGATTACGTGGTAAAGAGTCTCCGTCAGAGACTCTTTACCTAGATCGGTGTTGCAGGGCGTCGGACTGACACCCGCAACAACGATCGCCGCTATGCGCCCAGTCAGGATATTGAAACCACTTCGCTGCCGTCATTCTGCTATATGGTGGGCGGCAAGTGGTTAAACAGAATACTGAATTTTATTAATGAAAAAATTATTATTATAAACTTTTTCAAAAATCCCAACCCCCACTGTTCTAAAAATAAGACAGCATTGTCTAATTAACCACTTCAGCCCAGGAAGTATTTAACCCCTTAATGACCAGGTCATTTTTTGCGATACGACACTGCTTTACTTTAGCTGACAATTGCGCGGGTGTACCCAAATAAAATTGATATCCTTTTTTTCCCATAAATAGATTTTTCTTTTGGTGGTATTTGATCACCTCTGCTGTTTTGATTTTTTGCGCTAGAAACAAAAAAAGACTGACTATTTTAAAAAAATATATATTTTTTTTACTTTCTGCTATAAAACATTCTCAAAAAAAAAATTAAAATTCTTCATCAGTTTAGGCCAATTTGTATTCTGCTACATATTATTGGTAAAAAAAAAAAAAAAAAAGCATATATTGATTGGGTTGCGCAAAAGTTATAGCATTTATAGCATCTACAAAATAGGGGGTAGATTTATGGCATTTTTATTTTTTACTAGTAATAGCGGTGATCTGCGATTTTTAGCGGGACTGTGACATTATGGCGGACAGTTCGGACACCTAACTGACATTTTTGACACATTTTTGGGAACCAGTGACATTATTACAGTGACCAGTGCTAAAAATATGCACTGAGATTGTACTATTGGCACTGGCAGGGAAGACTTTAATATCACTTTGAATTTTTGCTCTGAAACTGATAACTTTTGTGTTTTCACTATTATATCACTTTTTGCATGTCTCCCTTCATCGGCCTCTTTCACATATGGAATAGATCAGCCATGTGTGCTTCATAAACACGAATATTGAATAGAAAATTTACAGTAGTTTTTGAGTTATGCTCATTTACAAACTTTTGTGAAATGTTGACAAACTCACAGCATGACAAATCAGTATAATCAGTTCTTTTTGACAGTAACAGCAAAACCTTGTTGTCGCTTGTCCACAGATGGAATAAAATGGATAATACTCTAGTTTTCTTCCATGGTCTTGGTTTGCCTGAAGCAATATTTGAAAAAAAAAAAACAGAGCAAAGGAAAGATACCCATACAAGTTATATACTTTCTCTTATTTCAGACCTTCACTACATATATTTACAAATGACATCTAATTGTCTACTATGGTATTGTCTCTTTTTTTAACAGAAATGCTATTGTCTCTTTAATGTTATTAACATTGTCTCTTTAACATTATTATTAGTTGAACTAATGTTCAAAATGAAACGCCACTCTGTTAAAGAAAACAGCAATTCTTCTAGTATCTGCTTCCCAATACTTTTAGCAGATTTTATTGCAATTTTTTACTTATTTTTTCCTTGTGGATACCACATACAATCCCATGCCTACTCCTTCCTAAATTCTATAATCAATCCCAACATGTTGGGGGTGTTTTGTACACAATGTAAATAATGTCCCAGTTGCTATGATAGGAGGGAAGCAATATTTGATTTTTTTGTAGTGTTAGAAAATCATAGCTAACTGCAAATAATGTGACACTAAATTCTAAAATGAATGTAGCAATGGTATAAGTATTATTATACATATACATACTTCTAATTTTTTATTGTAAGTGCAATGCTTTGCAGGCTACTATGCAGAAATGAATAAATAAATAAAACATGCACTTTTTTTCTGTAAAAGAAAATGTGCATTTATTATTTTTTTAAAGGTGGATTAACCTTTAATGTTGGATATAGTAGGAAAGGGTTAGAATACCTGTCCAAATTCTGTTGTTGCCTGTGCCCCTCCGGTGAGATTCAAGATTTTTGTAGCAGGCACTATCACTTGGACAGAAAGTGATGGGAAATTAGAAATTTTACATTTGTCTTCAGAACAAGGTGAGTGTAAGCCTTCTGTTTCAATTGTTTTTATTAAACATTTTCAGAAGAATAAGGAAGGAACATTACAAGGGGAAGCAGCAAACAACACTTGCCAAGCACAATACATTTAACATCATAAATGCATTAAAAAAAAAAAGGAAAAAAAGGGGAGGGAACAAAAAAGGGGTCATAGCAAATAGGATGTACCGTCTATGGTGTCCCTTATAAACTCAAACAACTAGGGAGGTCAAACATCTGATGACTAGACCCATAATGCCATATTGAATGGAAGAAGGCCATTTCAGAGACATCATATTATGTTAAATCTTAAGAGGACACAGACAGCAAAGTTTAAATGGGATAACGCTTCCACAATTCCCAGACTAACCAATTTAATTAGTAGAAGATCTATACTACATGTTCCAGAGGGTAGTGATATCCATGTGAACCTTGTTGAAAAGTCATGTGCTCTTATGATCTTTTCAGCACAACTAATGTAGCTGACCAGCTTGGTTAGTTGTCTGCTCGGGTCATGTACTACTACACAAAGGGCAGCATAATTCCATCAGCAGCAGACTTGTATTCCTGTCACGAGGAAGCAGGATAATTCAATTTACTGCATTCAAGGCAGAGATTTAACACATTCACATTTCTTTTCTAGAAGTTTTTCAGTGCCATATACTCTTGTGATTCTATGGCTAATCACATTTAAGTACGGAACTAACCAAAACATATTAATTACTGAACATTTATGACTTAAAGATGGTATTATGTGATGAGTTATTAATCCTTTCCTAGTCTATACATTCCACCTTAGTTTTTTTTTTGTTTTATGATAGTAGTTCACACTATCAACTATTGCAGTATTTTGTGATATGGGTTAAGGCAGACCATTTATTTTGCATGGACTGCCAATGTACCACAATGCACAAAAAAATCCACAAAAAAAAGGCATGTTTCTTTTTTAATGCACCACACCACAATGCACAATTGGTTTCCATCTGTATGTAAGTGCACTGCAATACATGTGTGTAAGGTTGGCACTGCAATCCACCACATAACTGCTAATGTGTTATAAAGTGTTGTGATATTGTGCAGTGCATTACAGCAATACACAGATGTGAAGCTAGCCTTAAGGTTTTCGTTTTTGCAGTCTTCCCAGCAGGGACACGGACAGCAACAAAAACTTGACAGCGGTTTTAACCCTTCCCTATTTCACTACTCCACCAAAATAAAAATAAAAAATAACTTTAGATATACTTTGTACTTTAATAAAGCAAACAACTATGTTATAAATGCAACAACCCAAAGCAACCAATCAGAAGCTAGCTTTACTAGTTTAACAGATGCTGTTTACTTAACAGATGCAAAGTCAGAATTAATAATGTAAAACAGGTACTGGATAGCAGATAATATAAATGCCCTCCAATAACAAAAGCTGCATAAACATGGACACTTCACAGCAATGTCTCTGTGGCCCAATCAGGGTAATGTGGCTGGTTAGCATACTCTATATAAAACTCAATAACAATAGAGGGTCCAGATGAGAAGCACTACCTAAGTAAAGCAGTTCAGAAGACAAACAGCTATTTGTGATTATCCTTATAAACAGCATCCCTCATAGTTACGTCGGGGATAGCTCTGGTAACACAGCTAAACAGCCGGAAGGATCCAAGGCCCAAGGATAAAGGACCACCGCACTGGAACTGAAGTACTCTGGTAGCAAATGGGGAGGGGATTCCCACAGTATCATGGTCTTCAGGAGAAATTGTGTGCTATTAGACTTCTGCCCAGGCACCGGCACACCAGGTCTGACAATAGAGGGTCGTTAACCTGGCTGCACAGCTATCTCTGCTACAACAGGTGTGGCCTCTCTGAGAAGTTGAGGAAATTATACATTCCCTTGGCCCTTCCAGAAACCCAGGGAGCTGTTGGAAAAGGAGTTAAATGGGCCTACTACTTAGAAAATACACTATATTAATAAGGAATAATAAGAATAAACAGTGAAATAGATTCAATAAGGGAATGAAAGAAAACAAGTAGTTAATGTTATCATTCCAGCCATGCCTAACTATGTTTTATAAAAAAAAAATTCCAAAGCAAGTGTGGCCTGTGTCCTGTATTTTCCTTTAATAAAATTTGGAGAGGGGTTGTGGGTTTTTCACCTTGTGGCATGTCTTTTACTGTTGGAGCCAACTGTTAATATTAACTTGATGATAAAAGGAATTTGATGATGTTACTGTAGGCTGCTGTTGGTCGCAATAAAGGTCTGCACACCCCTATTAACTACACCATTCATCAACCAACAATATTATTATTTAGGGTGCTGTGTATACCACTGTGTATCAATCTGTGCAATAGTTTGAATATATAGAATAAGCACACCACATAGCCAAACTGCTTTAGCAATAAGTTTGTATTAGGCACATTGACCATTCGGGCAATCAGGCACTGCCCGAGGGCCCAGGGCCAGTAGGGGGCCCAATGAGAGGCTCTTTGTATCTTTCATAGGCATGTGTACGGCATTATAGGTGATAATCTAGGCAGACAAGTAGAAACCATAAAGGAGGATGACCGGGAGCCCGGGATAAGGGAATAGACCCAAGAGGAGGAACCGGTGATGTGACTTAGTAATCCCTCATCCTTGTGATAAACGGCATGGTACACGGTTCGGCCCAGGGCCAGGCATACATAAGGCACATTCTGAAAATAGTTCCCGGAAACTCATGCATGTACCCCCCTTCCATTTCCTCAGATGAAATTGTCGGTGTCCCAGGTGAGGATGGCACCCCCCTCTCTCCCTTATCTTCGTCTCCCTCTCTCACCCCTCATCTTCCTCTCTCCCTCATCTCTTTCATCGTCCTTCTCTCTCTCTCTCTTTCCCCCTCTCTCACCCCCTTTCTTTCTCACTCACCCCCTTCTCTCTCACCCCCACTCTCTCTCCCTCACTCCCCCTCTTTCTTTCTCACCCCCCCCTCTTTTCCTCTCTCTCTCACCCACCTTTCTTTCTCACTCGCCCCCTTTTTCTCTCTCATCCCCCCTCTCTCCCCCACCCCTTCCTCTCTCTCATTCTCACCCCTCTCTTTCTCACCCCCTCTCTCTCACCCCTGTTTCCTTCACCCTTCTTTCGTCTCCCCCCTCTCTTCCTCACCCCTCACCCCCTCTCTCTCCTTTGACCTCCTGTTTTTCTTTCTCTCTTACCCCCTCTCTCTCCTGTCAACCCCTTTTTTCTCTCTCTCTCACCACCCCTCTCTCTCACCCCTTCTCTCTCACACCTCTCCTCTTGTTCTCTCTCACCCCCTTTTTTCTCACTCATCCCCTTTCTTTCTCTCAGCCCCCTAATTCCCTCTCTCTCACTCCCTAACTTCCTCTCTCTCTCACCCCTTTCTTTCTCACTCACCCCCTCTCTTTCTTACTCATTCCCTTCTCTCTCCCCCTCTCACCCCTTTTTCTTTCTCACCCCCTCTCCCTTCCTCTCTCACCCCCTTTCTTTCTCACCACCCTCTCTCTCTCTCTCTTACCCCCTTTTTCTCACTCCCCCTCTCTCTCACCCCCTTACTCCCTCTCTCTCACCCTCCCTCTATCTTTCTCACCCTCTCTCTTACCCTCCTCTCTCTTTCACCCCTTCTCTCTCTCACCCCTTCTCTATTACTACCCCTCTCTCACACCTCTCCTCTTGTTTTCTCTCACCCCCTTTCTCCATCTCACTCCCTATCTTTCTCCCCCCCTCTTTCTTACTCATTCCCTTCTCTCACTCCCTCTCTCTCCCTCACTCCCCCTCTCACCCCCTCTTTCTTTCTCACCCCCTCTCCCTTCATCTCTCTCTCACCACCCTTTCTTTCTCACTCACCACCCTCTCTGTCATCCCTCTCTATACCCCCCTTTCTTTTTCACTCCCCCCTCTCTCACCCCCTTACTCCCTCTCTCTCACCCTCTTTCTATCTTTCTCACTCTCTCACCCCCCCTTTCTTTTACCCCCCTCTCCCTCACCTTTCTTTCCTCTCTCTACCACATCCCCCTCTCTCTCCTTTCACCCTCCTTTTCACCCCCTTACCCCCTCTCTCTAACCCTCCCTCTATCTTTCTCACCCTCTCTCTCATCCCCGTCTCTCTTTCACCCCTTCTCTATCACCACCCCTCTCTCACACCTCTCCTCTTGTTTTCTCTCACCCCCTTTCTCCCTCTCAACCCCCCTCATCCCCTCTCTCTCACTCCCTATCTTTCCCTCTTTCTCCCCCCTCTCTTTCTTACTCATTCCCTTCTCTCACTCCCTCTCTCTCCCTCACTCCCCCTCTCACACCCTCTTTCTTTCTCACCCCCTCTCCCTTCATCTCTCTCTCACCCCCTTTCTTTTTCACTCACCACCCTCTCTCTCTCTCTCTCTCTCATCCCACTCTCTCTCCCCCTTTCTTTCTCACCCCCCTCTCTCACCCCCTTACTCCCTCTCTCTCACCCTCTCTCTATCTTTCTCACTCTTTCACCCCCTCTCTCTCTCACCCCCCTCTTACTCTCTCTCTCTCACCCCCTCTCCCTCACCTTTCTTTCCTCTCTCTACCACATCCCCCTCTCTCTCCTTTCACCCTCCTGTTTTTCTCTCTCTCTCACCCCCCTCCTGTCACCCCCCTCTTTCTCTCTCCCCCTCTCTCTTCCCCCCCCTCTCTTTCACCCTTCTCTTTCACCACCCCTCTCTTACCCCTCCTCTCTCTCACCCCTCCTCTCTTTCTCTCACCCCCTTTTTTCCTCACTCATCCCCTTTCTCTCTCTCTCAACCCCCCTCATCCCCTCTCTCTCATCCTGTCTCTTCCTCCTTTCTCTTGCCCATCTCTCTCACCCCCTCTTTCCCCCCATTCTTCTCACTACCCCATCTCCCCCTTTGCTCTCTTTCACCCCACCCCCATCATCTCCCTCTCTCCCTTTCCCCCCATCTCTCTCCTACTTTCCCATCTCCGCCATCTCTCTCTACCTCCTATTTTAGGTTTTCTCAGTGTAAAAAAAAAAAAATTGTGGGGGGGTTGGCAACCCTAGCAGGAAGGAGGTGAATGGGAGCCTAAGGGCTGCACAAAGCAATTAACCCCTCAAACATCGGCCATCTTACTGCACTATGCAACCAGCAAGGGCTACCTACAGCCCCCGAAAACCACACCCAATGTTTTCTCTGGCATTAGGGCCCAAACTATGATCTTGCACACAGGCCAACTGATTTTATAAAACACCCCTGGTTGCATAATAAAGATGGGTGCTGTGCGAAGGCCCTCTTTAAACCTGGAAGTGCCCATTGGCTTCTACGCAAAGAAGCCAGGAACTTCCATGCAGGCTATGCTGCTGTAGATATTTAAATGCCCCCTCTATGCAGCTGAGCTGCAATAAACAAATAATCAGGCTTAGGAAGGTTCCCAGAGGGATGTTTGGGAGGCCGTCAGGCACCTGACAGGTTCTTAGATGGCCGCCACCTTTGAATCCGTCAGGTGTTCAGTGGCTTCCCATCAACATAAATCTTTGTTAGCCTAAGTTGCAGGCAAGAATTGGGCAACAGCTTCCGCAGTTTGCTGATGGGCCCTTCTGTGCAGCTCCTTTTTGTTTTTTCTAATATGTGAAGGATGGCTGCCACGAATGCATGTAATGTGGACAGTGCAATATGTAGGTGGGGATTTGTGTGGGTGTAGCTTGTGTGTGGACAGAGACACAGGGGGCCCCATAATCTCCTAATGCCTGGGGGCCCCATGAGTTGTCAACCTACCCCTGATAAGGCATATCATACAATTATACAACAGGTACAGATAACCAAGTATGTCATCTAACATCAAGCATAATACAACAAAGATATTCACTCCAAGGTTGAGTCATAGCAATAAAAATGCATGCATGCAAGAGGAAAAACCAATGTTTCATGGATGAAAAACCTTTCTCAGGTGGGAGGTTCTTGAGAAAGGGGGTTTTTACAACCCCGAAACATTGTTTTTTCCTCCTCCTCTCTCTTTTCACCGGGGTCTTGCTCAGCTTTCCTTTTCATTACACTATCAAGGATAATGAATTCCTGTATGTATCTCTGTACATCAACTCTTAGACGTTTTAAGTCTAGCTCATTGCATTCATATGCATGCATGTTTTTTGCTATGATTCAACCTTGGATATCTTTGTTGTATTATGCTTGATGTCAGATCAGTGTTTCTCAACTAGGGTGCCATGAGGAGTCCTTAGGGGTTCCACGGCAGCAGCCCGAACTGAGCGATCCTCTGTTAGCTTCTGTGGTACAAGAGAGAGAGCGCATGGTTAACTTCTGTGTACAGTGTCAGAGAGCTGCAGCGACTGCAGTGAAGCCACAAACTACATTTAGGCTAGCAGCCCAACTAGAGGCGGGCGCTACACAGATTTCATTGTCACTTGGATGTCTGTGTATGGTGCCAAAGTGTATTTTTCTATGCTGTTTTCTGTGGACAAAAGCAGAAATTCCGACATTTCAGTTGGTGAACTAAACATGGTAGCACATAATTTGTTTTTAAAGTAGGTACAGTGCAATGTCTTGTATCATGATGTGTAAAGTGGTTGTAAACCTCTGAAATAAAAAATGAACAAAGCATATCCTTCTATAGTGTGTACTTGCCTTGATCCAAGGCACCCACTGTTTTTCTGTCTCCTCTCTCATTCCTGTTATCTGTATGAGTCACTTCTGGCAGTCTATGCTGACACCAGACAATCCCAGGAGATGGCCCGCTCTACAGCTTACAGAAGGTGATTGAGAGCCTCGGCTGTGCATGTTTCCTTATGAGACTGTGTAGGAGGGAGGGAGGGAGGTTTCATTACCCCCTGCCTTCTGGGACTCAGAAATGCAGTGTAAAATGTGTGCTTTAGGGTGGGGTGGGTTGGAGGGTTTGGGGAGATGGGGGGTGTGGGGTGATAAATTTTTGTATATAACAATGTGATTTGTAATATGGAATGCTGTTGGTGGGATATATTTTTGTTTTGAAAAATTGATAAATAAAGAATTAAAAAAAAAAAAATGTGTGCTTTAGGAAGCTATAGAGAAAAACAGGTACAACTTAGGTAGGAGGATTTGTTTAATCTCTGTAGGTTATCTGAGGCTAGTCATTTTAGTGGGTATATGTAAGGGTTAACAACCACTTTAGGCTGATTTTTTTTCTGTTACTCATTGGGAATTAGGAACAACTACCTAGATAGTAATTAATCATTGAAGGCTTTTCAAGGTCAGTGGGGTCTTCCATTACATGACAAGGAAAGTATATTAACCAGCAACTTTAGATAAAATGCAAGGGCACAAGATAAAGGAGCACCCATCACAAACACTGCATTCTAGATGTTATGAGAGTTTTCAAGCTCATTTAAAACAGGGCAACAGATGTGCGTCTCAGCCATAACAATTTACTGAAAATATCTTCCTAGACTATAAATTCCACAACATGCAGGGAAGAGTAAATCTACCTCTCTTTGGAGGCAGCTCACGCTTCTTTTTTTCCCATCAGTTGCTAAAAGCTTGACTTTTATCCAAACTCTGTTTTTCAGATTTCTAAAACCATTTCATTACACAGATTTATGTTTTTGACATATTCGCTGAAAGAGGACTGGAACATCAACCTTCTGTATATAAAATCCTTTCTTTTTTTTTTTCTAAGAGTGAATTTTTATTTAATTAAGAAACGTATTAACTAATTCAAAAGTCTTAATTCAACATGTTTTCTGGCCCTTCTAAAAACAAAAACTTAATGTTTGCCTTTTTTTTTTAAATGTCACTAATTATTATGATTGAAGTTCTGATTGTCCAGTTTGGATGCAAGATCACATACTTATTATCAAGCTAGCTACCTTACTTTTCTAGTTTACAAAACAGCTTACAGTGATATTTGTTCACATAATCGCCCTCCCTTCCTCCTTACCCCACTCCCTATGACCTCAAACACAAAAAAATGACTCCTTGCTGCACAGATCTCTAGATACCTACTTTATGTGCCAGGAAAACTGAGCAGGCAACTTTTATCCAGTCGTTCAGGAATGCTTTTTTATTTTTACTGCTGGTACTGTTCAGTGCTAGACCCCCCTTAAAGAGGAAGTAAACTCCTCTGTTTTGTTTGTACCTATAGGTAAGCCTATAATAAGGCTTACCTTTAAGTACGTCATCGCAGCTACGGCCAATCACAGCGCCAGAAACAACTAACCCGGAAGAAACACCGGGGAAGATGTCGGCCGCGTCAGCTGTGTGCGGACAATGCTGCAAGGCTTCGTTCTAAGGTATTTCACAATGAGCTAGTAGGCGAGGCCTACTAGCTCATTATGCTTTTGTCTTGCAGGGGGGGTTGGGGGGGTTTCACAGGGGTTTACAACCTCTTTAAGCTGGCCATACATTATACATTTTTCTTATTCTATTTCCTTTAGATTTACTTTCAACTATGTAGTGCACAGGCCTGCCTGATTGCATACAAATTTAAAGTGTTTAGGTTTGACCTCTATATTATATGGTTTTGGTAAATCTAAAGGAAAATTGTGTAATGTATGGCCAGTCTTAAGCCTCGTACACACTGTCGGATTTTCATCCGGGAATTGTGTGATGACCGACTGTTGGCCTAAAATCTGACCGTTTGTACGCTCCATAGGAAAATTGTCGCATTTTCTGCGAAAAAATGTTGGATGGAAGGCTTATAAATTTTCCACGGACAAATGTCTGTTGTCGAATTTTCTGAGTGTGTGTATACAAGTCCGTCACATAAAAGTCCAAAGTACAAACACGCATGCTCGGAAGCAAGGACGAGCCAGAAGAGGTCGGTCTTGTAAACTAGCGTTCGTAATGGAGAATTAAAATTCGTGATGCGGCAAATTATGAAATCTCGAAATGCAGCGCACATTCTCTTCTTCTTTAATTGGATAATAATAAAGCTGCTTTGCTGGTGATACTGATGGAGTTCTGCCAAACGTATTTTAAAAGGCTTTTATTTTCTAGTGATATCAAGAATTTTTTTTTTTTGGGTTACCACAACACCATTATCCCGTAGTTTTTAAAATCAAAGATACAACTATGTTGGTGTCCCTTGTTAATATTACATTGTATTTTTTAAAATGTAACTGCCTACTCCCAAACTGTCATTTAAAGTAAAACACATAGCCAAGTATTATTCTCCACAATTTTTTTTGTGCATTAAAAAAAGAAAACAAATAAAATTAGACATGCTATCTGCCAATAGAACGTAACCAAAAAGTGCATTCTATGGATCCATAAATATAGAAAATATAACAAATCAAATCATTATTCAACCAAAAAATAAAAGCCTAATGCATGTGTCCTGCTTCTTAATATAGGGGGTCAACAATGCCAAGAGTTGGTGAAAGCAGGGGTCCGTCATCCAGAGATATTTCCGAAAATCATCTGGATTATTCTCCTGGATCTCCCACAGCAAAGGCATATGACATAATTGGTCACGATTAATAAAGCAATCAATTTTTGGTCCAAGAAATCCTCCTCCTCCTGTTCCTGGACTTAGGTCAAAGCAATAACTCCAAGGCCAATAATAAATAACACGTTATCTCCTCTGATTCCGCAACATGGCTGGTTAACGAACGGCCGCTCAGAAACTGAAACTGAAAAGCACGAATCAACACTCACCAAACTTCTACTAACACAAAATTGGCAGAAGGAGCTGGCGCCTGACAATTGAACTTCCTCTTTATTGGCTCGTAGTACGTCTAGTACGTCACTACTTACGTGTTTGTTGGCAGACAATTGTGCACCGTTTGTATGCAAGGCAAGTTCACGGCTCACGCCCTTCGGACAAAAGTCTGATGCTTTGCGGAAAATCCGATCATGTGTACGAGGCTTTACTCTGTGTCCTTCTGAAAATGGTCCCCAGGACAAATAGTTAAGTTAGATCTTTCCAATAGGGACATAGCAACGAAAACCTTTCAGGTATTCTATCTCTTCCCCATTACAAAACTAAAAAACAAAGTTTGGTTGGAATTACACCTTAAACTTTTAAGTGTATATACACCAGAGATTTTATTTTTAGCAGAAGCAGCACCTCCAGCACTGAATAAATGTAATAGCAAGGTGTACTGGGGTGTACTGTGCCGGTGGGTGTCGTTGTCACCATGGGCTGGTGTTGGAAAGGCAACGTGTTGAAGCGTATGAGTGCTCCTCTTTCCCGGAGACAACTCGGTGGAGGTGGTCCTCCGAGTTGCATTCTGGGAGAGGGTATTTATGGGACAGACGCCATGTTCGGGGGTTCGTTTTCAGCCACCTGCTGGCCGACAGGTATGCGTTAAGAGTACCAACTCGTGGTCCTCCATTCCGGAGGCCCACGCCGCTGTGGCGTGTGGGTGGGCCCAGAAGCATGTCTGGGGCCTACCACAGCAGCAGAGGAATGGTCCTGAGCTGTCTATCCTGAGTGAAGAAGCTGGACAACCGAGGAGATCCCAGGGGAGGACCCATCATGGAAGGATCATGCAGAGTGCTGGTCTGGAGAGGGGCCTGGTGACTCGGTTGGAGGACGTATCCTAAAGTAATCTTACTGCATAGTACTGCCCGGTTGGCTTAAAGGTTCGAGTACTGTGTCTGACATTCATCGCAAACCAATACATCCTGTGGCAGAGGATCGTACGGGTTTTATTCCAAACAAGTCTGTGGCAGAGACTTTTGTTTGTGCTACGTACTGGCTGCTAGGCAAGTGAGAGAGGCCTATCCAGGCGGGCAAAGATTGAATACCACAAGGGGAGTGCATTCAATTACAAGTGTTTAATTCCAAAGAAAGTTCTAAAGAACACTAAGGAAAGGTATTTGAGCTTCCCTGCAACTTTCCTTCTGCCTCTTTCCTGCTACTTCCTTTACTATTTGTTCATTAAAGCATTGGAAAATATATTCAAGTGTTCGGTGTCTACATCGTCCAGAGGTAAACTTAACGGGACCCTAGACCCGGTGCCGGTGAAACAGAGGCATCGAGAGTAAAGGTAACAGCCCGCTTTAAACCAGCAGCTCCACCGAGAGTTAGTGCTACATAAGCTACATGGAAAACCCTACTGATCGGGGCCTGTGAAATCTCACTTACCTGTACATTCTTCTCGCAATCCTTACTTCAATCTGTAATGATGTCACTGGCGCGTGCGCAGTCCATCACCTAATTCACGGCACGCTATGTGTGCCATTTCAGGGTTAACAGCATGCCAGTTCTGTTATTTCCCCTGTAAACGGTACAGCACGGAAGCCTCGTGTTACTGTGCCTTCCTCCTCAGCTTCCCGGCTCTCCCCTTGTGCACGTGATCGTGCATGCGTGAGATTTAGGAAGGGGAACAAGGGAAGGGGCGGAAATGCCATCCACACCAGGGAAAGAAAACAAGAGTAAAGATGGCGCTGCCGAATCCCGGAAGAGGATTGTAAATAATTAGTTCTTTGATAATATTTAAAAAAAAATTTAAAAAAAACCCCGGGGTTTACTTCCTCTTTAACCTTAAAGTAATTATTTGACACTTTTAAAAGGTTTTTCTTCCTTTTCTTCCTATAAAATATAGAGATTTACAGATTAACCACTTGAGGGAAGGTAGAGTACCCATTACACTTACTGTGCCTTCATACTTAAAGCGGAACATCACCTAAAAAGGAAATTTCCGATTTATGCCCTTTTCCTCCCCTCCTCTATCACTTTTGGGGGAAAAAAATTGGGGGGCAGGGGGTGCGGGGTACCCGCCTAGGCGATTCCCCCAGAAGTTCTCCCCCCAACTCCCTGCCTGCAACTTCCTGGGACACATAACCGGTCCCAGGAGGCAGCGGGTCCATTCACAAAGCACAGTGCAACTCATGCATGCGTACTGGGGAGCTGGCTGTAAACCGACCCGGGTGGAGACAGCGCTAGACCCCTGGACAGGTAAGTATCCTTTTATTTAAAGACAGCAGCTACAGTATTTGTAGCTGCTGACTTTTTTTTGTCAGACTGAAGAACCTCTAACAATTGTTGAGAAAATCAGCTACACAGGAAGTGCTTTGTTTTTATTCAGACACCAGTAGGGGTTGCATTACTGTTGATGTACTCCATATGTGGGGTATGTGTTTTTACAATGACTCCTATAGCAATGCACTGCTTTCTTTCCTTATCTAGGATTCTTCTTAATGTTGGGCAGCTAAGGAATGGAGTCCTCACCTTGTGTGAGTCAGGGTCTCTACCCTATGTTGCTGCTGGGTGGAGCCAGTGGTGGGATCCATCAGACCACCTGGACTGGTGTGCTCTGCACTGGGTTCTGGTGCATTTTTGTGGGTTGGCTTCCACGCTGCCCATGACATCATATGCCATGGTCAATTGTAATCATCATGAAGGGGAAATTCGGAGAGCTTTAGAGCTCCATATGCCAGGAGGGAGGCTGGAGGTTACGTGGAGCTTAGCAGTAGTAGTACACAACAAACTTCAATTGAGAAACTGAAGGAGCCAGGCAGAAATAATATTGGCTGAACAGTGACTGCAACCAATCAGCTGACAGCTGCAAGTGACAGTTGTCAGATCACAGTAGCCAGTAGCAGAAAATTCATCCATCCACACTAAATGGCAAATTTATTGATTCCTATTATTCAGCCCAACAAGGCCAGAGTGAGTTCAACCTTAATGAGTGTGGGTGTGTGTCTACAATTTTCCCTAACCCTGTACATCCCACACTCACATCAGTCCCTACCCTGAATCCAAGGTCCCCATTCATATACTAGGGCCAATTTTGGACAGAAGCCAATTAACCTACCAGCATGTCTTTAGAGTGTGGGAGGAAACCAAACCCACGCAGGCACAGGGAGAATATGCAATCTCCAGGCAGGTAGTGTTGTGGTTGGCATTCGAACCAGCGACCCTTTTTACTGCTAAGCGAGAGTGCTACCCACTACACCACTGTGCCACCCAGTTAAATAAGGAAAAAAGAGTGAGCTATCAGTGGTAAGAAGAATTAAAGGTGAGAATGGTCCCATAACTATTTCATAATAATTTAGAAAGTCGAGGTCCACATTAAGGCAGCCCATACACAGTGTGAATTTGTTTGCTGAAACCATGGGTTCCAGGAAAGCAATTAACTTGATTCCCAATCAACATAGACAGTGTTGATGGGGAGATCCCTCCTGCCCAGCCAGTCTTCTCCCAGCGGGGAGTGACAGTGATTATTGCTAGCAGCTATACCAGCCGCTAGTGATTTGTGCAAGTAAAATCTGGTGGCATGGTTGTACCTAAGGTGATAGATCGATCAATTTGGTACATTTAGCCTGCCCATACGTGGTTAGAATCTTGGCTGGTTCCTGCTGAACTAGCTGAGATTTGAAATGTCTATAGCCAGCATTAGTTTATCTCTTGCGTCAAACAGAATTATCATTTGTTGTTCAAAGGCTTTCCTTTCCTGAGTACAGTGGAACCTTGGTTAACGAGTAACACGTTTAACGAGCGTTTTGAAAGACGAGCAACTTTTTAAAAAAAATTCTGACTCTGTTTGCGAGTGTTGTCTCGCAAAACGAGCAGAATTCAAGCTAATGGGGTATGCAGTACCACATTAGGCCAGAGGTGCGCCCGTGACACTCGGAACGGATCAGAGCCGTTCTGAAAAACTCAGTTCCCGAGTGTCTCCGAGGCTTTCTGAGTTCAGCTGAGCTGTCCCCGAGTATTTCCGAGGCTCTCCGGCGCCCCCCACCTCTGGCCACATGCAGTATTGCATGCAATACAAGTCAATATGAAACAAATTATCTTTGTTTCCATTGACTTCTATGGGGAAACTCGCTTTGATATGTGAGTGCTTTGGATTAGAAGCATTCTCCTGGAACGGATTAGGCTCGTAATCCAAGGTTCCACTGTATTTTTAAGAACCAAAACGTTCATGTCTTCCATAGGATGGTCTGGTTGTGAGAAATGGTAATCCACAGGCATGATGTAATCACCTTTCATATGTTCTTTTATGGTGTGTCTATGTATCATTCTTTTTTGCAATTTCTGTTCTGTTTCACCAATGTAACAACTCTGGTTGCGCTTGTTTCATTGGATGAGTTACACCACGTTACTGGAGAAGTAGCTGTATTATCAAGTAACATTGAAGGTTCCTTTTGTGTGTGTTACATTTTTTAATGGATTGGTGTGGCTGCAATAATATGGATTTATCTACATGGACATACATCGCCTTGGAAAAGTAGTCATACCCCTTGAAATTTTCCAAATGTTGTCATGTTACAACGTCACGTAAATGTGTTTTACTGGGATTTTATGTGATAGACCAACACAAAGTGGCACATAATTGTGAAGTGGAAGGAAAATGATAAATGGTTTTCAATTTTTTTTACAAATAAATATATGAAAAGTGTGGCGTGCATTTGTATTCAGCCCCCTTTACTCTGATACCCCTAACAAAAATCTAGTGGAATCAATTGCCTTCAGAAGTCACCTAATTAGTAAAATAGGAGTCCACCTGTGTGTAATTTAATCGAAGTATAAATACAGCTGTTCTGTGAAGCCCTCAGAGGCTTGTTAGAGAACCTTAGTGAACAAACCCCGTCATAAAGGCCAAGGAACACATCAGACAGGTCAGGGATAAAGTTGTGAAGAAGTTTGAAGCAGGGTTAGGTTATAAAAAAAATATCCCAAGCTTTAAACATCTCCCGAAGCACTGTTCAATCCATCATCCCAAAATTGAAAGAGTATGGCACAACTGCAAACCTACCAAGACATGGCTGCCCACCTAACTGACAGGCCGGACAAGGAGAGCATTAATCAGAGAAGCAGCCAAGAGGCCCATGGTAACTCTGGAGGAACTGCAGAGATCCAAAGCTCAGGTGGGAGAATATGTCAACAAGACAACTGTTAGTCGTGCAGTCCACAAATCTGGCCTTTATGGAAGAGTGGCAAGAAGAAAGCCATTGTTAAAAGAAAGCCATAAGAAGTCCTGTTTGCAGTTTGCAAGAAGCCATGTGAGGGACACAGCAAACATGTGGAAGAAGCTGCTCTGGTCAGATGAGACCAAAATTGAACTTTTTGGCATAAATGCAAAATGCTTTGTGTGGCGGAAAACTAACACTGCACATCAACCTGAACACACCATCCCCACCGAGAAACATGGTGGTGGCATCATGTTGTGGGAATGCTTTTCCTCAGCAGGAACAGGGAAGCTGGTCAGAGTTGATGGGAAGATGGATGGAGCCAAATACAGGGCAATCTTAAAAGAAAACCTGTGATGCCGCGTACATACGACCGGACTTTACGGCATACTTGGTCCGGCGGACTGGAGTCCGTCGGACAATTCGATTGTGTGTTGGCTCCAGCGGACTTTTTTTTCCCAAATGTTCGATGGACCTAGAAATTAAACATGTTTCAAATCTTTCCGACGGACTCGAGTCCGGTCGAAAAGTCCACTAGTTTGTATGCTAGTCCGACTTTGGTTGATCGTGTGTAGGCAAGTCCGTTCATTCGGAAAGTCTGTAGAAAATTCCACCGGACAAAGTCTGCCGCAAAGTCTGCTCGTGTGTACGCTGCATTAGAGTCTGCAAAAGACTTGAGACTGGAGCAGAGGTTCACCTTCCGGCAGGACAACAACCCAAAACATACAGCCAGAGCTACAATGGAATGGTTTAGATCAAAGCATATTCATGTGTTAGAATGGTCTAGTCAAAGTCCAGACCTAATCCAATTGGGAATCTGTGGCAAGACTTGAAAATTGCTGTTCACAGGCGCTCTCCATCCAATCTGACAGTGCTTGAGCTATTTTGCAAAGAGGAATGGGCAAAAATTTCACTTTTTAGATGTGCAAAGCTGGTAGCGGCATTCCCAAAAAAGACTTGCAGCAGTAATTGCAGTAAAAGGTGGTTCTACAAAGTATTGTCTCAGGGGGCTGAATACAATTGCACGCCACACTTTTCACACATTTGTAAAAAAAAATTGAAAACCATTTATCACTTTTCCTTCCACTTCACAATTATGTGCCACTTTGTTTTGGTCTATCACATAAAATCCCAAAAAAATACATTTACGTTTTTGGTAGTAACATGACAACATTTGGGAAATTTCAAGGGGTATGAATACTTTTTCAAGGCACTGTATTTATAAAATGTTATTGAGGCCTATTTTTTTCATGTATATGTAAATATTGTAGATACACCTTCTTACTGCAAATCTCCTGATGTAGTAGATCCTTTGATATGGGAAAGTGTTGAGTTATCACAAATCAGCATTTGGAAATACATCACTCTTTTAGCTGTACCACTTCTTGAATTATCACTATGATGATCTATCAATTAGCTGAGCAGTAGGCAGTTAAAAAAGTGTATTTGGGGTATTATAGATTCATTTTTAAACACATGTCATGCAGTCGAGATTTGAACCTGTGTATATGTTCATATGTGAGTTTACTATTCAAGCAACTAAAATACATTTTTTTTGCAGTTACATAGTCAGGTTAAGACATAAGTCAATCCAGTTCAACCATTAGAAAAAAAAAACATCAAACATATTATGGTCTTACATGCTTGGCACCTTAAAAATAGATTCTCTGTCTGAATATTTCTTTGCATGATGTGGTATCTGGATTGCTCACCAGTCCACTATCTCAGATGATTTATTTTTTCAGTTGCCTAAAATAGATGCTTAGTGCTGCCAAAAGTTGAAGAAGCACCTGTATATCTGTCTTCAGGATGGGAGGAGGGGTTTCTCAGCAAAGCACACCTGCATGCCTGAGCTAAGGGCAGATGGATTCCAGGAAGTAAATGTTGCATAATTCATCTGCCCTTACTCAAGATGGCCATGGTCAGAAATGCTAAGGGGGTGATTCTCAGCAAAATAAAGCATGGCGACATATATGATGGTGAGTTTGCTTTGAATATTACAAATAATTTAGGTAGTGTTTTTGATTTATGGTGCTCAGATGTCATGTAGTGTTGCTTTAAGCCAGGGATCTCCAAACTATGGCCCTCCAGTTGTTACAGAACTACACATCCCATGAGGCATTGTAAAACTCTGACATTCACAGACATAACTAGGCATGATGGGAATTGTAGTTTCTGAACAACTGGAGGGTCGTAGTTTGGAGACCCCTGCTTTAAGCTGACCCGCTGAGCAAGTGACCCAGCACAAGTTTGCAGATTAATGTCATAGTGAAGTCAGAAATCTGTATTGACATACTTGTTCTGGCTCAGTGACTCAAATTATTAAAATAAGAACATGCATGGTAGCCAAACACCCAAAACTTTCAGAAGTCAGCAGAGGCAGCTCACATTTCTTTCATGTCAGGTTTCCTTTAAAGTGGTTGTAAACCTCAGACATGAAATATAAATAAAGCTTATGCCTCTATAGTGTGTGCTTGTCTCAGTCCAGAGCACTAAGTGTCATTTCTGTCTGCTGTCCCATTTCTCTACTATCCTCACCCCAAAAAATAGAAAAGATGTGAGAGGGGAGGGAGCTCCAGCACTTGGCCTGTGATTGACAGCCTCAGTTCTGTTCCTGTGTGATGTGTGAAGGTGTGTCCATTCACTCCAATCAGCTCTCCTGACCGAGCTCTGCAGTGTGTCATTTTAGCACCCTGCCCCATGTTTTCTGACAGCTCAAAAAAGCTTTCTAAATTCTGGACTATAAACAGATGTAGAGAAGACTGCAGATAAACAGTGCAGGAGGACTTGTTAATCTCTGTGTATCACAACCAATTTAAGATTAGGGGATAAAAAGCCTCTTTCTGATATTTGTTGTTTAAAAACAGGTTTTATTGCTAGAAAATTACTTGGAACCCCCAAACATTATACATTTTTTTTTTAACACCCCAGAGAATAAAATGGCGGTCGTTGCAATACTTTCTGTCACACCGTATTTGCGCAGTGGTTTTACAAGCGCACTTTTTTGGGGGAAAATACACTTTTTTTAATTAAAAAATAAGACAACAGTAAAGTTAGCTCAAATTTTTTTTATATTGTGAAATATAATGTTACGCCGAGTAAATTGATACCAAACATGTCACGCTTCAAAATTGCGACCGCTCGTGAAATGGCGACAAACTTTTACCCTTAAAAATCTCCATAGGCAACATTTGAAAAAATCTTACAGGTTGCATGTTTTGAGTTACAGAGGAGGTCTAGGGCTAGAATTATTGCTCTCGCTCTACCGATTGCGCCGATACCTCACATATGTGGTGTGAACACCGTTTTCATATGCGTGCGCTACTCACGTATGTGTTCACTTCTGCAAACGAGCTCGTCGGGACGGGGCACGTTTAAAAAAATGTTTTTTTTTCTTATTTATTTTACCTTTTATTTTTACACTGTTCTTTTTAAAAAAAAAAATATGTCACTTTTATTCCTATTACAAGGAATGTAAACATCCCTTGTAAAAAGCATGACAGGACCTCTTAAATATGAGATCTGGAGTCAAAAAGACCTCAGATCTCATATTTACACTAAAATGCAATAAAAAAAAAATAAAAAAAATGTCATTTAAAAAAATACAAAAAAAAAAATATGGCCCTTTAAGAGCTATGGGCGGAAGTGACGTTTTGACAATGATATGGAGATGGGTGGGGGCTCATCTTCCCCTCACTCCTCTCCAGGTCACACAAGGAGCAACATCCGATCACCTCCGCTGCTGCCGACGGTTTCAGTAAGTGGCGGAGGGCACCAGAGTGTGGCGGGAGCCCTCTCCCGCCGCCGATAAAAGTGATCTCGCAGTGAATCTGCCGCAGAGACCACTTTTATCTTGAAGCGGACCGCCCACTGAAGGAGAGGATACCGGGGCCATAACAACAATATTCCTCTTCAAAGTACCAACGCATAACGACAGTGGGCGGTCCGGAAGTGGATAAAGGAGAAGTACAGCCAAGCTCGTTTGGCTGTACTTCTCCTAATGCAGATCATTTTGCACTTCTGTGACCTGTTTTCAGCAGACAGCGGGCTGAAGACCGCTGTCTACTGACGTCACAGAGCCGTTCCAGGCTCAGGCAAAATTGCGACAATGATGTCGGGATCCGCTCACATGCCTGGACCGACACCCATCTCAGCCTCTCAGCGACCAGCTGAGAGCCTGAACTGGCCGCTCCCGCCCCCTCCACAGCTCAGCGCTCCAGTGAGCACGGGGGGCAGGAGCAGGAGCTGACTGACAGTCACCAGCTCTTTGCTCGGGGAGCCCTGAGAACCGAGCAATCTGTGGTGTTTGATCGCTTGGGTTCTCAATGTTAGAGCCGGCGGGGGATCGATGCTGCATCCAGCTAATTATGATTTTAAAAAACGGGTTCCCATACTTCTCTTTTACGTGTGTAAGAATAAGTCAGAGACAAGTGATAAGAGGAATGGATACACAATGTGCAATTCATAATTGATTTCAGAGCCAACAGCTTTAGACCCACAAATCCTGCACCAAGCTTCTACCGTGCAAAAGTTGTACTGTACAGTTGTTCTCAGTTTTACGCACGCATAACTTACATAACATCAACAAATGGTACATTTCATGTCAGTGAATAAAAGTTCTTTTTATAGTCTCAGAATACCTAGTGTTCTATACAGAAGCCAAAGAAAAGTGAATTCTTTTTATAATGGACTTTAGAAACCCACAAACAAAACACTGGTTAGTTCTGAGTCTGTGAATACATTCAGTTACCAGGCCAAGTAGATTTTACTGGCTTTTAAGCATCTCCCCTATAATAACATTTCATTCTGTCTGAATATGAAGCCTTCTGGCAATTCACCCTGCTAGTTTATTAGCTGCCAATATGGTAAAAAGCAGAATTCTAGGCAAATCTAGAAGACAAAAATGAATGCACTTCTGTATTCTCTAAAAGTCTAAAACATTACTAAATGTATTTTTTGTGTAATGCCAGCAGTGCAAGTACCTGAGCATGACCTTATATCAGATTCTTGTTCAATGTACAGCAGACCTGTGTGGGAAAGGAAAAAACAGCACCTGCAGCTCCAATCAGTTCATGTGCAGACAGAAGAAGAGAGCAGAGTGACAGAGCAATGAGCTCAGCAATCTTCTGTTTCACTGTTCATTTGCAGGCTGGGGTCTGGTACAAGACTGGGCCTGGGCTCAGAGGAAGTGAGCTGATTGATGCTAGCCATCATTCAGCTCGGGATACTGAGGCCATCTAGTGTCAGAAAAGAGGAACTTTGGGGGACAGCTCCAGATGGAAGGTGAGTAATGCAGCAAAAGCTGTTTTTACAATATCTTTTATTGAGATATTAATTTTTTGTTTGGTTTTATTTTTGGCTGGAGTTTTGCTTTAGAGCACTCTAAAAAGAAGATATGAAAAGACAACATACTGTAGGTTTAAAGTGAACCTGTTCTTTACCCTGTAGTAGATAAGATAAGATTTACTGTCATTGTAGAAAACAAATTCACAATGAAATTACATTTCTACTCCACACATTATTCATACATCACAGTTATCAACCATGCAACCCCTGGCACGTCTGGCAGGAAGGGCACACAATTCCTTCTGTGCTGGCAACGAAAGGCATTGGCTGTAATTGACAGCTCCCTAGGCTGTCACGTACAGAGCTTGGCCCACCCAACTTCTTGACATCAGTGAAAGCAGCCAATGATTGAGGATGTCACCAGGTTGCGCTGAGGATGCCCTCCTGTCCGCCTGTCCCCATGCATACCTTCACTCTCTGATCTCCTTTCCGCCTCCCAAGGACATTTTCTGAAAATAATCTGATGATGCTTAGAGGAAGCTTGGCTAAAATACAAAGTGGATCACATTTTGGGTTAAAACAGAATCATCTCAGGGCTGCAGGCAATCCAAGTCTATTATTCATGACTTGCAATGCATTCAATTAAGAGGAGTTTATTATGACAGTGGGCATTTTCCATTTTTGTTTTGGCACTTTAACCACTTGACCTCCAGAAGATTTACCCCTCTTCATGACCAGGCCATTTTTTGCGATAGAGCACTGCGTTATTTTAACTGACAATTGCACGGTCGTACCCAAATAAAATTTATGTCCTTTTTTCCCACAAATAGAGCTTTTATTGGGTGGTATTTGATCACCTCTGCGGTTTTTATTTTTCGCGCTATAAAAAAAAAAAAAAAAGACCGACAATTTTGAAATTGCACACCATTCTTTTCAATGGCACTCGGTCAAATCACTGCGACCTAAAGTTGTAGCAACATTGAAAAGATTCATGCAATACATTGATCCATAGAATGTAAAGTCAAATCGAAATTGCACCAAAAGTTGCATGGAAATCATGTGACTTTGGAGACATGCTAATGTAAAAGGAGCCTTTGTCTGCATTGTGAAGAAATGTTTAAAGATTCAACAAGCTGAGATAAACATTACATTCGACTTCCAGGGATTTATAAACATTACTTTTGGTTGTTGTCCTTGAAAGAGATAATGAAGTTTGTGAATTTTGTTTTTCACATGGGCGCATTTGCCTCTGCAGTAGATCACACATATTTAATCTCTTTCTCATAGTTTTAGGGCTGGTTCACGCCACAACTCTGTGAGTTGTGATTCCTAATGATTCTTACTCTGAATGGTCTAAGGTTATCAGTGGTGTACCCCAAGGTTCAGTGTTGGGACCCTTATATCTTTAATATCTTTATAAATGCTATTGGGTCTGGGATCAAAAGTAACATTTCTGTCTTTGCAGATGACACCAAGCTATGCAGGGGAATAACGTCCTTACAGGATGTCTCCAATTTACAAGCTGACCTCAATGCTCTGTCTAATTGGGCGTCTATGTGGCAGATGAGGTTTAATGTTGAGAAATGTAAAGTTATGCACTTGGGGGCTAAGAATATGCATGCATCATATATGCTAGGGGGAGCACAATTGGGGGAATGCGTAGTGGAGGAGGATCTGGGAGTTTTGGTAGATCATAAGCTCAATAATAGCATGCAATGCCAAGCTACGGTTTCCAAAGCGAGCAAAGTCCTTTCTTGTATTAAGAGAGGTATGGACTCCAGAGAGAAAGATATCATGTTGCCCCTGTACAAATCATTAGTAAGACCTCATCTGGAATATGCAGTTCAGTTTTGGGCACCAGTTCTCAAAAAAGATATCAGGGAACTGGAGAAATGCAGAGAAGGGCAACCAAACTGATAAGAGGCATGGGGGAGCTCAGCTATGAGGAAAGATTAAAGGAACTGAATTTATTCCCTCTTGAGAAGAGGAGAATAAGGGGGGATATGATCAACATGTTCAAATATATAAGGGGTCCATATAGTGAAGTTGGTGTTGAGTTATTCACTTTACGGTCAACACAGAGGATAAGGGGGCACTCTTTACGACTGAAGGAAAAGAGATTTCATCTCCAAATACGGAAAGGTTTCTTCACAGTAAGAGCTGTGAAAATGTGGAATAGACTCCCTCCAGAGGTGGTTCTGGCCAGCTCAGTCAATTGCTTTAAGAAAGGCCTGGATACTTTCCTAAATGTACATAATATAAATGGGTACTAACATCTATAGGTAAAGTTGATCCAGGGAACATCCGATTGCCTCTTGGGGGATCAGGAAGGAATTTTTTCCCGTTGTAGCAAATTGGAGCATGCTCTGCTGGGGTTTTTTGCCTTTCTCTGGATCAACTGTGGGTATAGTATTGGGTATATTGGATTGTACTATTTTTTTTTTTTTTTTATCATTGAACTGGATGGACTTGTGTCTTTTTTCAACCTGACTAACTATGTAGCTATGTAACTATGTGAGGGAAAGGCGCAATCTATGCATGTTTCCGGCAAGGCAGGTGATCATACTGCCCTTGCGATCTGCATGCAGGTGCCAATATATTGTTAACCACTTAACAACCGCCTCATAGCAGGTTTACTGCTATGGGGCAGCCATTTTGTGCAGGATTATGTATATAAACGCGATTATGCACTTCCTGGTAGGGAGCGCCAGTGCACTGCTTCTGCTGTTAGAAGTCACAGCCAATGGATGTCTGACGGCACTCGCTGATCATCAAGGAGAGACACAGAACAGAACTCTGCATATGTAAACAATGCAGAGCTCCATTCTGACAGGGATTTTGATTCCCTGTAAAGCAGAGAATAAAATCCATTACATCCCTTAGGGCAAAAAACCTCACAGTACACACATAAACACTGGTTAGGCACACATTTAACCCTTTGATTGCCCTAGATCACTGTATTAGTTCCCACAAAGTGTCAGTTAGTGTCAGATTGCCTGCCGCAATAACACAGTCCTGCTATAAGTCATTGATCGCCACCATTACTAGTATAAAAAAAAAATTCCAGCATATATACAATAGTTTGTAGACATAACTTTTGCGCAAAAAAATCAATATAGGCTTATTGGGATTTGTTTTTAACAAAAATATGTAGCAGAATACATATTGGCCTAAACTGATGAAGACATTTGATTTTTTGATTGGATATCTTTTATAGCAGAAAGTAAAAAATATTGTTTTGTGTTTTTTCAAAATTGCCTGTCTGTCTTTGTTTATAGAGCAAAAAAAAACAAAAAACAAAAAAACAGTGGTGATCAAATACCACCAAAAGAAAGCTCTATTTATGGGAAATAAGGATATAAGTCTGAGTTATGTACAGCGTGACTGCGCAATTGTCAGTTAAAGTAACACAGTGCCGTGTTGCAAAAATGGCCTGGTTATAAAAGGTGGGTAAATCTTTCAAGTGGTTACAGTAATGGCACCCCAAATGCATATTGCAAATACAGTGCGTTTGCAGTCACCAAATGTCATGGTACCGCAGTACCATGCAGTATGGTTTGGTGTGTTTTTAAAGGTAGAGCAGGTGTTCTGTCGAGAAGTGCCCCCCATCGAATAGTGCCCGCGCATGCGCAGGACGGAGCCGCACTTCAGCTGATTTGCCGATCAGCTGGAGTGACATGATCAGGGTGCAAGCGCACATCGTAGGAGGCATCTCTCGATGAGAGATACCATTTCACAGCCACAATTGAAACCAACCTAACAGCGGGGGGAGAACGTAGTTCATACATTGTGCCTCGCTGTTGCAAGGCGGCTTTACAGTGTGCTGATGGTCCGGTTTTGTCTGTGTTGCAGGGCGGGTTTGCTGTGTTGAATGGCCCGGTTTTGCCTGTGTGAAAGGGCGGGTTGCAACACAGACAAAACCAGCTCTTCAACACAGCCACTAGCCTCCCTCCAGCAGCAGAGATGCACAATCTGAGAACTACGGTCTCCCCCGCTGTTTGTATAGGTTTAAATTGTGCCTGTGAAATTGTATCTCCCATTGAGAGATACCCCCTACGATGTGTGCATGCGCCCTGGTTACGTCAGCCCAGCTGATTGGCAAATCAGCTGTTGTTCTGTTCCATATGGCGCATGCACAGTACATACCGGGCACTATTCGATGGGGGCACTTCTCGTCAGAACACTGGCACTACTTTCCTTTGGTCCAGTGCATTTTGCAGCCTATTCAAATGCATGGGCTGCCAAAACACACCACGCGGTAACATGCTAGAATGCGTGCTGCATTATCATGCGATGCTGGTTTGAATGGGATTTTTAAATTAATGTTGTGTCCAAATAAAAGACTACTGGCGGCAGAAAAATATTCAAGATATGAGAAATTCACAAGTGTTCTTCATGCTGCCCTTTACTGGTTTTGCTGCTGCTAACCTCCCCACTGAAGGACTTCTTTTTTAAACATTGATGCAAAGGGAATCGGTGCATTCAAAAGCTAAAAAAATTAGCCATATGACAAATGTTTAGGTTAATTGGCTTCTGTTCAAAATTGGCCCTAGTATATGAATGTGAGTTGGGGACCTTGGATTGTGGGCTCCTTGAGGGTAGGGACCAATGTGGGTGTACGATGTATGTGCAGAGTGCTGCGTGAATTGGCGGCGCTATATGGGTACCTTAAATAAAACAATAAAAAAATGATGATTGTAGACACGCACCCACACTCACTCAGGTTGAACTGGATGGACTGGTGTCTTTATTCAACCTTACTAACTAACGTTTTCTTTTCTTGACAGGTTTTGACAAAGTAGGGTAGGGTTAGGAGCCCTGTTGTCTGTGTGCCCACTGGGAAGAATTAAGCCTGGTACACAGCCCAGCGGGCTGAACGAAAAAAAAACAAAAAAAAAAACTGAGGAGCTTAGAAGGAGCCACTGTACTGACGTTAGTACAGCAATCTCCCCGCTGCTATTGTATTCTGACAGGGGAATGGTCCTCCCGCCAGAACACACTGGGCCAATGGCTGAGAGCGCTGATCAGATGCCGATCGGCAGACCTTTTTCGGTCATGCCCCTTCGACAGGAGGTGGACATTCAGCCGGCTGCTGTACACACGGGCCAAACGTAGGCCAGTTTTTATTAAACTGACTGATACTCGACCCGTGTGTATGGGGCTTGACGCTCACTCTTTGAATTGATGATCAGAAAGTGCTGAGAAACCCAAAATTAAACAGCTGTCACTGGCAGAGGATGAGGGGAAATCTTCCAGGAGGGATACCCCTTCCAGTGACAACTGTGAAAGCTGGGATTAAATCTAACATACATTTGCGTATGTATCCAGGACAGGAAGTGAGGAGAAAATGGAGATTGTATCACATACCTTCCATAATTTTACTTTCCTGATGCCTATTCATGGCAACATATCTGCCTCCTGGCTACAAAAATAAAGTGTGTTGGAAGGCCTGAAGGAAGCCATCACATTAAAGCCTATGTGCAGCCAAACTCAGCACAAGGGACATAACTTACAATCAGTAAGATGTGTCCCTTGTGCTGATGCCTCTTCTTTTAGTTAAAATCTTCCTCCGTCCATGCCCCCCATCCCCACCACTGAAGGCTGAACGAAAAAAATCTAAAATCTATATGTATATGGCCAGCTTTGGTATTGTGACCAGAAACAGGCTGAGCTTCATCAGGAGGTCAGCAATTCATATTTAAAAGGCAGTAGTGGGGACTGTAGCTTTTCAGTCTGTATAAACCCAGAGTCATTGCTGTGTAACAAATTGGACAATTACTGAGATACATTAATGGCTTCAGGCAGAAAGAAACCTGAGCTGCTTCCTTGCAAACTAATTACATTTCAGGAGAAACAAGCAGAGTCTTGGCCTGAGGTGTGAAGTAGAATAGTAAAGTATCGAACCAGGCAGAACTTCAGCAATGCAGGTTTATTAACAGCTGATAACATACAGGTTCATGTTCAAAATATTACAATATACAGGTCTAATTTATACAGTTTCTTACAATGCATGCATATTAGATATAAATATTCAAATTGAAACAATTGTGAAGTGTTCTCACCTTGAACCAGAATGGGTCTTTACTGCCAATTCTTGGGAACCTCTCACCTGATAGGGACCAGCCTGATCTGCCGGTGGTCTGGTCCCCTCACAGAGTTCTGGGTTCCAGCTCGACCAAGTTCTTGAGGGAAATTCACCTGAGACCACATTCTGGAACAAGCTAAGAAGTCTTCTATGACTCGTACGAGGAGACAAGTTGTGGACAGATACTTGCCCATTGGTTCTGACCTCTATGACCCGTGCAATAGGGCAGCATACACAGAGTTCAGCCTTATGAGCTCCTATCTGACTTGTCCGAGGGGACAAGTTAGGGCAGATACTTGCCCATTGGTTCTGACCTCTATGACCCGTGCAATAGGGCAGCATACATAGAGTTCAGCCTTATGAGCTCCTATCTGACTTGTCTGTCTAACAATTGCAGAGCTTGCATTTATATACACTTTTACAAGTCTTATCTTAACTTATCTCTTACATATGATTGGTCGCTAAGATCTTCATCAAAGTAACCAACTATAAATCTGACACCTGTTCTACAACCAGATAAACTTAATTATTCCCATAATTCCTATATGTTCATTAAAGTGATTTATAACTGTTTTTGTCCAATTAAAAACACCTGTATAGAGACAGTCTGGCACCCAGCTGTGTTATCAAACTCTCCTTATCTTCATAAGATTCAAGAATGACAGATTTATGACATTTGGGAAAATGAACTTTCAATAACCCAACCAGATGTGTTATATGTCTCACTATATGTATGTATTTTAACAGTTTTAATGAGGGCACAAGCAGACCTTTGTTTGACCTTGTCAAACTTAATTTAATGTACTGTACATAACTTTAATTATTTCTAAACCACCTGTTTTCATTATCTTTCTGAGATAATTCTTCATAACTTGAATCTATTCTAATGAACTTTCATCCAGTAGACTTAATACATTTTCGAGAACACCTGTTTACAAGTACTTGTCATAAAGCAGAGGTCATTTAAAGTTCAACACTTAAAAATGAAGACTTTCTAAATCTGGAAAACACAGTATACATTATTAAAGATTAACAATTGTTGCTTTACTTATTGAATAATAATATTGATAAAACCACTACTATATAATAATATAAATAATAATAATAATTATCAATAAATATATGCAAATCAATATATACAATATGAAATACATTGGCTAATATGAGATTCCACAACATTTCCCCCCTTTGAGGCTTCACACAAGCCTCACAGCAATTACAATACAGATCACCCACCATGTCCTTCAGAGACCCCATACACCCGACACTTATCACAAATTGTCCAAAAAATAAAAACAAATCAGTCCAAAAAATAAAAATAAATAAATAAATCAGTCCAAAAAATAAAAATAAATAAATAAATCAGTCCAAAAAATAAAAAATAAATAAATAAATCAGTCCAAAAAATAAAAATAAATAAATAATTCAGTCCAATAAAAAACACTGCATCTTCTTCTGTAGCTGCAAAGTCCTTCTCCATATGTGGCACGGAAAACATAGTTGTCAGTCTCAGTGGCATCGTGATCATTCTTGCCACAAACTTCTTGCAACAGGCAACAGTTACTCAGCAACATCACATCAAGGATAACAGGGAAGAGGAACAATCCGTTCAGTTAGTGAATGAAAGCCAAGTATGTGGTCCCAAGGAGCATTCAGCAGACTCAGTCCCATAAGGCTCTGCCTTTTCCTGCATAGGTCTTTTCAGCTTAGCCAAGTGCTTGATGTGTCTGGAGAGATCTCCTTCATCATCAGTTGCTGGTCCAGTATCATAGCACAAGCTGCTTAGGATGCTGTAAGACACAAGTTCAGTGCATACCTGTTCTGCAAGGGTACAAGTCTCAGATGTTCCTTTATTGCATGAAATCCTTCCTTTGTAGCAATTAACACTTGTAACAAGTTGCATCATGTCTTCTGCGATCACCCGATATTTGTCTGGATATAAAATACACTTCAAAAATATAGTTATAAAAAATAAAAATAAAAATAAAGTCAGTGTCAGGATACAATAGGTCTCTGCAAACATTTCAGGGCAACCTACAAAGCAATGGCTCCTACACTCTTATTTTATTTAATAACTTAATTTAGTGTGTTCCTTTTATTTCTACAACATCCGCTAAAATAATATACATGTATCTATATAGTTTTATCATAATACAATACTCTTACAATATTAATAATATTTATTATTATAAATCCCTTGAAGTACATGTTTTCACTACAAAGTATTTTATACAGACTATTCTTTTTACATTTCCCAACCTATACTATTTCCCATACAATAATTGTAAAATTCTTATCATTTCTTAATCTTGACTCCAACTATCAGTCACTATTACCCTGGTCATGTCATACTGTCAATATAGTCAGTACAGAAATGTCATTAGTTTTAATTTTGTAGTCTTCCCACAAAGTTTGCTAAACCCAAAACCATTTCACTTTTTGTCCATTTCTGCACATACTATACTGCAGAATATTATACAATAACAGTCAACATGGGTCTCTTCTGTCAGTCACTGCTATACTGTCTAAGTCAGTAGCCTACCTCTTCTATGTCTTAAAACATGAAATATAAAACAATATCAAGACAAATATCATAACATATCCTATAAAGCATCAATAGCATACAGTCTTTAGCGATAATGTCATATTCATTACATTAAACCTCCCCACTTTTTTTTTTTTTTTTTTCAAAAAATGACAAAACTATTTGTTATAATGATTGAACATTTACTCAAAGTGGAACTCTACTCACAAAAATGTGATAAAATAAGGTTCATTAGCAAGAAAAATACATTCCACATTAATTATTATGCTACCATTTTACTGAAGCCCGGAACCTTTGAGCAGCAGTAGAATTTCAGGCTGTTAGCAGACTGTCCTCTAGATTTTAAGCAGTGCAAAAAAAAATAGAGCACAACTGAGCCTGTGTAGAGCAGGGTGGAACAGTGGATTTTAAACAGTATAGGCACTTATTTTTACTGTGTTTCATAGCTACACCTGCAAAAGGGGTCAGCCTCAAGTGATCCAGCAAAAATTAATTTTCTGACCAAAGTTCCACCTTAAGGTGTTCACAATATTAATACTTATAACATATATAACAAACAAAACAACAGTAAGTCTCTACATACAAAGTATCACATATAATTAATTAGAATTGTCCATTACTGAAATACTTCCAATGTCTTTGTCTGCAACAGTCTCTTGTATGTATTCCACTTGCACTTATGTGAATAACACTCTTGGTAATCTCACTCAGACTTTGACTACTATAGAAATGGAAAATGTCACTGTCACAAATGTGGATTTAAATGGACACTTGAATTGTGAATTCTTCCACTTCCTTTTATGATCTTTAATGTACTTGCAGTCATCAAGAGTTACTGACATACATTCCTTTAGTGGCTTTGATTGGAACACGAGATCACATCTAAAACAAGGATCTGTTTAGGAACAAAACTACACCAATTTGGTTAATTATTTTAAACACATGAACATTTTATCTCCCACTGTACAGCATGAAGTCTAAGCAACTATGATTTGCCTCTAGAACTCCTAAACTTAGTCACAGATCTATCCAAAGTTTCATATGGCCCAGCAAATTGTATTTAATTTGGTCTACAACAGCCCATACAACCTATCCACCAATGAATATGAGTGTGGACACAAGGTTCTATCGTCTATGCCAAGCATAGAGCAAAATGGAACTGATTTTTCATAAAATTGGGTACAATTATCTGATATCAGTGCTGTAAACACTCAAATCCTGGGAAAAATTTCCCACATCAGACACTTAGCTGTTGTCTCATACATTTGCATGACCAGATGAAAAACTATGATTTACTTTAAAAAGGAGCAGACTTTTATTAAAGTATATCTATATCTATAGCTTTGTTCTTTCATTGCAATAAAGTCTATATACAGGCACACAAAATAGACTTTGAAGAACTACATTTTGTGAACTACATTGTGATTGTTCATAATTAAAAAGAAATCAAAATAAAATTACATGGTCACTTGCACAGTCTGTTAAATCTAAAGAGGTCAAGAAAATGTGCATTACTATGTCCCTTCCTTAAGAATAATTATATACAAATTTTATTGTTAATTAGATCATATTAATTCAGAGTGACCCTAATCAAAAAACTGACTTTGCCACCTGTAGTAGCATAACTAGGAACTTGAATAATAAAAAATCAAAAGGAGTGAAATTTTACAAAGTATAACTTTACATATGAAAATGTGCTGGCTGCTCCTGGAATAAAGAAACAAATTATTTATTTAGGCAAACTAATAATCAACCTGATAATTACTAAATATTGTAATCAGGTAGGACAAAATGAGTTCTAGCCAATACCAATAAGGGACCTTGCTCACCAGAGCTTACAAGCTAAAAATTAAGACTCTAATTATCTAATTCACCCCCCTGTATGTGCTACATATAGCACATATAATAAGATGGTAGCACTGTTGTTACCATGCATCACTCTTCACTATTCTTTTTAGAAAATAAGAAACAAAAATAAATTTGGAGTTCCCTTGTACCAAATAAATCCCATTACTATTTTTGTAACTACTACTAAGTAGGCAAATATATAAAGATGACAGTATACATAATACTGTACAATAAGATAGGGACATGACAAAATAAACAACAAAAGCTACAAGGGAGAATAAGCACCATACTTACAAGAGTGATACACTAAAAAAAAAATTTACCTTGCACTACTGCAGTCCATAATATAAAAGACAGAATACCTATTATAACCTACAGTTTATATTCTAAAAAAAAATCAACAAATGTTTAAGAATAAGAACGTATTCTGAGATTTTATTTATTTTCTGGTCAGCTCATCCAGTTTCTGTCTAAAGGTACCTATACGTGCCCCTTTCATCTTGGTACAGAGCACTGAGATGAGCTGTCACAAAAAGTGATTCAATGCTTTTGCACATAAGCTCCTAAACACATACTGAAAAAAAAAAAAAAAAAAAAAAAATACAGTATTTCGTCTAACATGTAAAACCTACAACTGTAAAATCTGTTAAGCATGACATTAATTACATTAGCGGCATTGAATTTATCTACAGTTTTTTTTTTTTTTTTTTTTTTTTTTTTTTTTTCAGAAGCAGTATGCTGGATACAAAAAAAAATATGGGTGAACTTTGTGTCGTAAATTACTTAAAACAAACAACTTTCTTTTTTCTACAGTTTAAATAACTTCTAACTCCCTCAGCTCATTCATGGCGCTATCTAGCTGAGGTACATATTTAAAGAATATAAAAAAAATAATGAATCGTGCCTTCAACACACACTCACTCACTGCCAATAACATTTAGAACTTTGATGCTAAAGTCAATCAGTCACCATAGATGTATCAATCCCTAGCCTCTCCACGAAAGACACATACAATCATTCACTTAGGGATTCATTTCACACCTCATACAAAAAAATCACACACACACACACACATTTAACTCATATAAATATAAATCCTCCTAACAAATACTAAAAACAAGTGTCACAAAATCAAAGATATGACACAGAAAGTTCTAATTGTATTTGTATGGAAGATACATACCATTTCCCTATTCATCATACACTATGCAGAATTCAGCATCAGTTACATACTTCTTACAATTCACTCATAGAACTAACACACAGGGTCCTTTCACACCAACGTTTTTACAACCACTACAGAATTATTCTAACCTAATATGGAAGATGATCAGTCTCCCTCACACATACAATATTCCCTAACAGTCTACAAAGATTACAAAGAAATTAACTTACATTTGTGAACATTCATTAACAAAATGTCATTATCTTCTGTTTTCTATATAGCAATACATAGTCACTCCACCTAGCAAAGTATGCATACGCATGAACACAAATTCCTGACTATATATAAATATACAAACATTCACAAAATTATTAAAACTGACAGGTTAGTTAGTAATTACTTATGGACAGCAGTGCTCAGAGTAAAGCCAATAGGCACCGTACGTGCAAACGTCTTCTTACCAAAACGCTTGTCTCAAGACACGAAAAACCGCCAAGCCCTGCTTGCCACGGCGATCAGGAATGTCTCAACCTGATCTTAACTCAGTTAGTACACAGACCGTTATAACAGATACATATAAACACATACACTTATAGCACAAAGACGATACATACCTTTTAACTTTGTTAACAAATGGAGCTCCAAAACCTTCACCTTATTTACCTGTCAGGACTTACCTTTCCTGACATCAACCTCCTAAACTCATGAGTATTATTTTACACCACAAAGGTACCTTTTCTACTAGTAGCTACATATCAGTACTGTTTCAGTTTTTTTAACTTAGGCTTTACAGGGATCTGATAACCCCAAAGCCTTCTCCTGATTGATTACCAATCCAGGAAACCAACATGCATGTTACGCAAGTTCTCCAGGGGTCTTTAAGTCCCCAAAACCTCATCCAGACAAAATTTTGCAGTCAAGGTAAACAACATGCATGTTACGCAAGTTCTCCAGGGGTCTTTAGTCCCCAAAACCTCATCCAGACAAAATTTAGCAGTCAAGGTAAACAACATGCATGTTACGCAAGTTCTCCAGGGGTCTTTAAGTCCCCAAAACCTCATCCAGACTTAAATTCGCAGTCCAGGGAATCAACATGCATGTTACGCAAGTTCTCCAGGGGTCTTTAAGTCCCCAAAACTTCATCCTGACTAATTTTTGCAGTCCAGGTAAACAACATGCATGTTACGCAAGTTCTCCAGGGGTCTTTAAGTCCCCAAAACTTCATCCTGACTAATTTTTGCAGTCCAGGTAAACAACATGCATGTTACGCCTAGGTTTACATAGAGAGTAATTAACCCTCTACAGGGGTACCCCTTCGGAAAAGAAAGAATTGAAAGAAAAGAAAAAGAGAAAAGAGAAAGAAGAAAAAAAAATAAAAAAATAAATAAATAAATAAATAAATATATTTTCTACCCAGGGTATCTCATCCTGTACAATGTACTTTAAGGCACCCACAGTTGAGAAAACCCAACCTGCCATCACAAAGATCTGCCTGGTGGACAGCGATACCCCAACAACAACCACCCGCCCCTCCTAGCGCTAGCAAAACACGGCACAACACAATGCAGAACTAATAATAGGTGTCTGCTAACCTGATATAAATTGCGCAAAATTGTGTTGAGCTCAGTGCCTCACCAGCATGGAGTTAGGCAAGATCGGAGTTGAGGTTATGCTGTCCCCGTACGGGCCACCAAATGAAGTAGAATAGTAAAGTATCGAACCAGGCAGAACTTCAGCAATGCAGGTTTATTAACAGCTGATAACATACAGGTTCATGTTCAAAATATTACAATATACAGGTCTAATTTATACAGTTTCTTACAATGCATGCATATTAGATATAAATATTCAAATTGAAACAATTGTGAAGTGTTCTCACCTTGAACCAGAATGGGTCTTTACTGCCAATTCTTGGGAACCTCTCACCTGATAGGGACCAGCCTGATCTGCCGGTGGTCTGGTCCCCTCACAGAGTTCTGGGTTCCAGCTCGACCAAGTTCTTGAGGGAAATTCACCTGAGACCACATTCTGGAACAAGCTAAGAAGTCTTCTATGACTCGTACGAGGAGACAAGTTGTGGACAGATACTTGCCCATTGGTTCTGACCTCTATGACCCGTGCAATAGGGCAGCATACACAGAGTTCAGCCTTATGAGCTCCTATCTGACTTGTCCGAGGGGACAAGTTAGGGCAGATACTTGCCCATTGGTTCTGACCTCTATGACCCGTGCAATAGGGCAGCATACATAGAGTTCAGCCTTATGAGCTCCTATCTGACTTGTCTGTCTAACAATTGCAGAGCTTGCATTTATATACACTTTTACAAGTCTTATCTTAACTTATCTCTTACATATGATTGGTCGCTAAGATCTTCATCAAAGTAACCAACTATAAATCTGACACCTGTTCTACAACCAGATAAACTTAATTATTCCCATAATTCCTATATGTTCATTAAAGTGATTTATAACTGTTTTTGTCCAATTAAAAACACCTGTATAGAGACAGTCTGGCACCCAGCTGTGTTATCAAACTCTCCTTATCTTCATAAGATTCAAGAATGACAGATTTATGACATTTGGGAAAATGAACTTTCAATAACCCAACCAGATGTGTTATATGTCTCACTATATGTATGTATTTTAACAGTTTTAATGAGGGCACAAGCAGACCTTTGTTTGACCTTGTCAAACTTAATTTAATGTACTGTACATAACTTTAATTATTTCTAAACCACCTGTTTTCATTATCTTTCTGAGATAATTCTTCATAACTTGAATCTATTCTAATGAACTTTCATCCAGTAGACTTAATACATTTTCGAGAACACCTGTTTACAAGTACTTGTCATAAAGCAGAGGTCATTTAAAGTTCAACACTTAAAAATGAAGACTTTCTAAATCTGGAAAACACAGTATACATTATTAAAGATTAACAATTGTTGCTTTACTTATTGAATAATAATATTGATAAAACCACTACTATATAATAATATAAATAATAATAATAATTATCAATAAATATATGCAAATCAATATATACAATATGAAATACATTGGCTAATATGAGATTCCACAACAGGTGTCACGTTTCTGTTTTCTGTCCTTGCTAGAACTCACGTTGTACATTGCACACAAAATATAATCCAGCATTGACAATTTTTTGTTGGTAAAGTATTTTGTTATCTGACAAATTTAAAAAAGCTCCTTTAGATCGTGTAGTTTTCCAAAAGGTGGTTTCAAAACATTTTTGCCATATTTATAAAGCGGTAGAACTATTTGGTGTATTTGAAGTGGTAAAATCCACTTGTTTAAGGCCAGGTTCATTTCTGGGGTCCGGAGCATTTCTGTTCACCGATTCAGGCCGAATTTTTGACTGTATTCGCACCTGAACCGGACCCAAATACGCACAGGACCCTTTTTCAAACTGGACCGTGGCTACCCCAGACATGTGTGAACTGGCTCTATTGAGAGCCGGTCACACTTGCCTGTCATGCGGGGAAACCAGCATCCAATTCGCATGTGTGAACCAAGTCAAAGCATTTGATATAGTTCCCCATAAACGTTTACTGTACAAAATAAGGTCCGTTGGCATGGACCATAGGGTGAGTACATGGATTGAAAACTGGCTACAAGGGCGTGTTCAGAGGGTGGTGATAAATGGGGAGTACTCAGAATGGTCAGGGGTGGGTAGTGGGGTTCCCCAGAGTTCTGTGCTGGGACCAATCCTATTTAATTTGTTCATAAACGGCCTGGAGGATGGGGTAAACAGTTCAATTTCTGTATTTGCGGAGGATACTAAGCTAAGCAGGGCAATAACTTCTCTGCAGGATGTGGAAACCTTGCAAAAAGATCTGAACAAATTAATGGGGTGGGCAACTACATGGCAAATGAGGTTCAATGTAGAAAATAGTAAAATAATGCATTTGGGTGGCAAAAATATGAATGCAATCTGTACACTGGGGGGAGAACCTCTGGGGGAATCTAGGATGGAAAATGACCTGGGGGTCCTAGTAGATGATAGGCTCAGCAATGACATGCAATGCCAAGCTGCTGCTAACAAAGCAAACAGAATATTGGCATACATTAAAAAGGGGATTAATTCCAGAGATAAAACAATAATTCTCCCGCTCTACAAGACTCTGGTCCGGCCGCACCTGGAGTATGCTGTCCAGTTCTGGGCACCAGTCCTCAGGAAGGATGTACTGGAAATGGAGCGAGTACAAAGAAGGGCAACAAAGCTAATAAAGAGTCTGGAGGATATTAGTTATGAGGAAAGGTTGCGAGCGTTGAACTTATTCTATCTGGAGAAGAGACGCTTGAGAGAGGATATGATTTCAATATACAAATACCATACTGGTGACCCTACAATAGAAATAAAACTTTTTCGCAGAAGAGAGTTTAACAAGACACGTGGCCACTCATTACAATTAGAAGAAAAGAGGTTTAACCTTAAAACTACGTAGAGGGTTCTTTACTGTAAGAGCGACAAGGATGTGGAATTCTCTTCCACAGGCGGTGGTCTCAGCAGGGAGCATCGATAGCTTCAAAAAACTATTAGATAAGCACCTGAATGACCGCAACATACAGGGATATACAATGTAATACTGACATATAATCACACACATAGGTTGGACTTGATGGACTTGTGTCTTTTTTCAACCCCACCTACTATGCAACTATGTAAAAACCCAGGTTCACACTGAGCTGCGGGAATGAAGACGTGTGAGCTCAGCTGAACTCGCACGATTTCACTCCCGCATGTCAGTCCTGATTTCGGCCACGATTTCAGAGACATCTGTGCAGATTTCTGCACAGATGTCAATGTAAATCGCAGCCTAAAATCGCAAAAAGTAAAAAAAGTAAAGTAAATTTAGGCATATAGAGGTGGTAAAGATGACTTGCTGACGTTCAAACTAAGCATGAGAATGGGGAAGAAAAGGAGATTTAAGTGACTTTGAACGTGGCATGGTTATTGGTGCCAGATGGGTTGGTCTGAGTATTTCAAAAACTGTTGATCTACTGGGATTTTCACACATAACCATCTCTAGGGTTTACAGAGGATGGTCCAAAAAAGAGAAAATATCCAATGAGGTGCAGTTGTGTGGATGAAAATGTTGATGTCAGAGGAGAATGGGCAGACTAGTTTGAAATGATAGAAAGACAACAATAACTCAAATAACCACTCGTTACAACCAAGGTATACAGAATACCATCTCTAAATGCACAACACATCGAAGCTTGACGCAGATGGGCTACAGCAGCAGAAGACCACACCGATTGCCACTCCTGTCAGCTAAGAACAGGAAAATGAGGCTACAATTCGCACAGGCTCACCAAAATTGGACAATAGAAGATTGGAAAAACGTTCCCTGTTCGGATGAGCCTCATTTTTAGCTGCAAAATTCAGATGGTAGGGTCAGAATTTGGCATAAACAACATGAAAGCATGGATCCATCCTGCCTTGTATCAATGGTTCAGACTGGTGGTGATGGTGTAATGGTGTGGGGGATATTTTCTTGGCACACTTTGGGCCACTTAGTACCAATTGAGCATCATTTAAATGCCATGGCCTGAGTGTTGTTGCTGACCATGTCCATCCCTTTATGACTACAGTGTACCCATCTTCTGATGACTCCTTCCAGCAGGATAATGCACCATGTCACAAAGCTCAAATAGAGCATGGAATGCGGTGGAACGGGAGATTTCCATCATAGATGTGCAGCTGACAAATCTGCAGCAACTGTGTGATGCTATCATGTCAGTATGGACCAAAATCTCTGACAAATGTTTCCAACACCTTGTTGAATCAATGCCATGAAGAATTAAGGCAGTTCTGAAGGCAAAAATATCCAGCAAAATATATACAACTCAAACAATATAAATGGGCTCTATAGCTTCACTTTCCATGCAATAAAGTTCAATCATTCAAGTGCTCAGTGTTGTGTGTTATTTTCCATTCATCCACAAAATTGTAAGTTCTCGTAGTAAAATTCAATGGTGAAACCTGTGTCAGTGCTGAGAAAACCACTCTACATGACCCGCCCCTCAGCTTCTCCTGCACTCACTGGACGTAGTTGACTTGCTGCTTTAACAAGAGTCTGATATGCACCTGACCCTCTTAAACGATGGACGGCTCCAGTGGTCCCACTGTACTCCAGCACCACTTTGAAACTAAAATTTTAAAACTTCTGAACACAAAAACTATGCTGGAACCATCACACACAATCCATCAGAAAGGATCATTGATCCCAGTGATGTGTTTTCAGCGTATATGACAAGGTCTCCTACTGGATCTTAGTCCCAAAGTGGCGCTTGAGTACAGTGGGACTGTTGGGGCTGTCCATCTTTGGAAATGATCAGGTGCATATCAGACTCTCTTGTTAAGGCAAGGAGTCAAAACCCTCCGGTGAGTGAGGGAGAAGCTGGGGGGGGGGGGGGGTCACGTGTGGATTTCTGAGCATGGACAGTTTTCACCACTGAATTTTATTACAAGAAGTCACACTTATTGTGGACAGATGGAGAATAAAGCCTCGTACACACAATAAGGATCTCAGGCAAATGATCGTCTGTTTTTTTTTTTTTGCATGCTAGTCTCATATTGAAAACCAATAGGTTCATTTTCACTTTCGTCAACTAAAACATTGGATTGCTGCCCTGCGCCACACGTCCACCTATCCATATTAAAAAAACTTTCTTTGAATATGCATGCCAGCATGCCCCGGGGGGCCCTGGCCTTATCTCAGCCATCTACGCATCTTCGAACGGATGCCTGTCATCAGCATCCCTCTCTTACATGTCTCAATGAGAGCAGGACCTCCAGTCCCCAATAGATTTAGATGACTGGAATAAGGCTTGGAAAACAGTTGCAAAGTGTTCTTTTAATACAAATATGCTTGAAGCTGCGTATAAGGTTCTTTTTCGGTGGTACTGGGTCGCCCATGCTTACCCGGGGAGTAGTGACAGATGCTTTCGTAACTGTGGGCAAAGGGTGGATGTCCTGCCCCAGACTGGTGGGGCTCTGGTCCAGGATTTTCAGCCTGCACTAGACCCTCTTCCATATAATGGTCAACCAGGACGCAAAGTTGGCCCTATTGCATTGCCCGATTCCCTGCCTATTCACATCCCAGCAGAAGCTGGCTACTTATCTTTTTATTTCTGCTAAATGGACCATAGCCCAGGCCTGCAAGACCCTGCGCATTGACTTTCAAGGGGTGAAGTCACGTATGACTGCCTTGATGCTCCGTGAGCAGATGTCTAGCATTGTGAAGGACTCACACCCTAAATATCTCAAAGGCTGGGAACCTTGGATTTCCTATGAGTTTCCCTCACTCCAACCGGCTTGTTCGGGCCTTCTCTGACTGCTTCCGGCAGCGTATCTGAGTCTGAGTTCTTTTTCCTTCCTTTTTCTCCTTCCTTCTCTAGACTCTGTCTATTCTTACTCAATCCTACCTCCTTTCTGGTACTTCTTTCTTCCTGTTCTTACAGACTCCATCCTTAAGGGTTGGTCTCGGGAATGGGACCACCCCTGGGAGGACTAAAAGTAGGTTGTGGTGTATGGCCTTTTTCCCTTCCACCTTAACAACTTGACCACTGGGCACTTAAACCCCCTTCCTAACCAAACCAATTTTCAGCTTTCAGTGCGCTCACATTTTGAATGACAATTACTCAGTCAGGCAACATACTACCCATATTAATTTTTTGTCCTTTTTTCACACAAATATAGCTTTCTTTTGGTGGTATTTGATCCCCACTGGGTTTTTTATTTTTTGCACTATAAATGAAAAAAGACTGAAAAATTTGTAAAAAGAAGCATTTTTCTTTGTTTCGGTTATAACATTTTGCAAATTAGTCGTTTTTCTTCATAAATTGTGGCCAAAATTTATACTGCCACATATCTTTGGTAAAAATACCCCAAATCAGTGTATATTACTTGGTCTGTGTGAAAGCTATAAGATATTTCTAACACATAGCATGTACATAGCAATAATGACACTCCAAAATATATTCTGCTACTCCTCCTGATTATGGTACCACGTGGGAGACTTTTCTACAGCCTGGCCACATACAGAGGCCCAACATGCAAGGAGCACCACCAGGGACATACATTTCAAATCCAATTTGACTACCTATTACACTTTTGTGAAACACTGATGGGCACTGTAGTGGCAAGGATGCAGCATGGATGAGAACTGATGTGGCTTAGATGTGGCATGGATGAGCACTGATGTGGCATGGCTGAGCACTGCTGTGGCATGGATGAGCACAGATGAAGCATGGATGAGCACGGATTGTGCATGGATGAGCACAGATGGAGCGTGGATAAGCACGAATGGAGCATGGATGAGCACAGATGGAGCGTGGATAAGCATGAATGGAGCATGGATGAGCACAGATGGAGCATGGATGAGCCAGGGATGGATAAGCACGGATAGATAGAACACGGATGAGTATGGATGGAGCACGGATGAGCCAGGGACGGATGGAGAATGGATGAGCACTGATGGATGGAGCACGGATGAGCCAGGGATGGATGTAGCATGGATCAGCACGGATGAGCCAGGGATGGATGGAGCACGGATGAGCCAGGGATGGATAGAGAATGGATGGCCATGGATGGATGGAGCACGGATGATCCAGGGATGGATGGAGCATGGATGATCCAGGGATGGATGGAGCATGGATGAGCCAGGGATGGATAGAGCATGCTGCACCTGGCTCCCTCCTCTCTTCGCACACTGTACTGATCGGTGCGAGGAGAGGGAACATTCCCGGGTGCACGCCCCAGGGGGGGCGCGATTCTGTGAAGACGTCCATGGACGCCCTCCCAGAATAAGCCGACCGCGCTGTAGCCGTCTTTCGGCTATGGCCCGGTCGGCATGTGGTTAATTATCCTTCAATATCATCTCAATCGCAAGAAGGTTTAACTATGATCGTTATGTTTGTATTCCTTTTGGATTCCTCTGTAATACCTGATTATTCCTTAGCCCCTGCAAAGGGCAACCTATATGCTTGCTTTTTTCTTTCATTGCGGGTTAAAACCAATGAATACATTGAAACAGAAAACCAATCGGCTACTAAAGTTGCGAAAATTCTCAAACGACAGAATTTAACTTCGGAATTTATGAAATGTATTCTTTCATTTCCAAGCATGCGCGGACTTGGTCACACAATTTTTTTCCTACAAATACCATACTACTTACACAAGTTTTGTTAGTTCTGTTACGAGAAAAAATTTTGTGCTTGTCCCTTTGGATAATTTCGCACGAACTTTCGTAATCGGCTGTTGAAAGCTGTGTACTAATGATCAGATTATCGAACGATTGCTCAGGAATCTGTATTTTTCATCTGATTTTACCATTGTGTGTACTAGGCATAACACACAACACTGAGCACCTAAATGACTGGCTTGTATTGCATGGAAAGTACTTGGTGTAGAGGACATTTTGAGTTGTATCCGTGCCGAGCCACTTTTTACTGTGTGCCTCCACCTCAGAGCTGAGCACAGGCAGCCCATAGAAGGTGATGCAAAAGCAGCAGCTCCATGAACCCTTTAGCATGTCTATTTGTGTCACCTTCCATGGGCTCAGTGGTGAAGGCACACGGTAAAAAGTGGCTCAGCACCAGTCTGAATGAGCCCCTTAGACACTTATTTTATGCAGGATGATCTGCCAGCAAAAACCTGCTTCCATGTAGAAAATACACAAAATATGTGTGAACGAGTCCCAACCCACTGCAGTGAACCAGGCTGGGGGTGAGGCTGTCCCCATAAGTGTACTGTAGAACATATGTAAGGGCTCATTTACACAGGGCACTTGAAAACCTTTTCTGAATGCTGGAAACAAACTGTGAAAAACTCCAGTAAGGCTTCATGTACATTGCTGCTGGTAAACGGACGTTTAGGAGCAGTTGGGCGTTTTTTTTGTTTTGTTTTCAGCTGTCCCTGAACTCTCCCCTATGTCATCTTATCAGTACATGTACACAGGGTCATTTGGGCCCCTTTCACAGGATGATAGAATGGTGCTTTTAGCTGCGGATTTTCTAGTTTTCTACCGCAGCTAAAAGCACACAATGCTTTTCTATGGCCCCATTCACACACTGCATTTAGCTGCGATTTAGTTACATGCGGTTTGGTACGGGTAGAAAGAATAGAATTGACTGCGTCCAGGAGCGATTTAGCACAGCTATCTGCACATAACTGCAGGTAATCGCAGTGTAACTATTTCTCCTGCAAATAGCAGCAACAAGGAAAGAAAAGCAACAGGAAGCACATCAGAAATGGCAAGAATGTTCCAAACGCAGCCGCATGTAAACGCACGTAATCACACTGTACTAATGCAGCTGATCGCAGTGTCTGGTGTCTTGAATTTCACAGAACATATATGCTTTTAACTGCGGCAGAACAGCCGTCCGTGTGAAAGGCGCTTATAGTCCTTTCTAGGCAGTTGAGTTTCGTAGCATTTTTTGGAAAGCCAAAAAATGTGTTCAGGACAGATATTCAGAGGCATTTGAAACAAGTAAAGTAATTAACTATTTCAGCCAACGTGAGAGAAAAGAGAGCAGCGCGATTGTAGATAGCGGTCTTATTTTTTGTGTTTTCATTATGGATCCTATCATAAGCATGTGTGAGGAAATGCTTCTGATGTTGTTGAGGCTCCAAAGATGCTTATGAATGCAAACGCGCATAAACACAGTTTACCGCGGTTACAAGCATTTGAAATGCCGGTACATTGCAGTCCTGAATGCGATTTTTCTGCTTTCAAACAAATGCCTGTGACCTCAACTGCCTCGAAGACCCCTTTCACACTGGAGGCGTTATCGCGCTAAAAATAGCGCCTGTAAAATGCCTCACCTGCCGTCCCAGTGTGAGAGCCCGAGTGCTTTCACATTTGGGCGCTGCGCTGGCAGGACCTTAAAAAAAGTGGCGCTAAAGTGCCTCTGCCCATTGAAATCAATGGGCAAGGCTGCCGGAGTGCCTGCAAAGCACCTCAGCAACGGCATTTTTAAACCTTTATTCGGCCGCTAGCGGGGGTTAAAAGCTAGCGGCACTTTACTGACGCCCCCCACGCTTTCAGTGTAAAAGGGCTCTAAAAGACAGTGTACACATAAGATAACATAGAGGAGAGTTCAGGGGCTGCTGAAAAAACGTCCATCTGCTCCTAAGCTTCAGTTTATCAGCTGTAGTGTACATGAGGCCTAAAGGGCATGTTGCTGGAAGCCACCTAGGAGCAGAAACACACAGAGATGACAGTGATGTAGGAAGGTGGACTGTCTCATAGGCACTGCACCTTCCCTGGTGGATGGAGGGAAGTGAAGACACTGCTGCCACCTACCGGCGCTCCCAGCACACTGCAGGTGACAATAATTCTCTTCTATAGAACACCCAGACGGAGGGTGAGTGGAGCGCGGTGCAGTCCGTAGTATAGGGGGAGCGGGCCTATGTACCGCTGTGTAGTCCTTAGTACAGGGGGAGCGGGCCTATGTACCGCTGTGTAGTCCTTAGTACAGGGGGAGCGGGCCTATGTACCGCTGTGTAGTCCTTAGTACAGGGGGAGCGGGCCTATGTACCGCTGTGTAGTCCTTAGTACAGGGGGAGCGGGCGTATGTACCGCTGTGTAGTCCTTAGTACAGGGGGAGCGGGCCTATGTACCGCTGTGTATAACGGAGGGATGTACAGATGGGAGCAGCTGCTGACAACACATGGCGCTCCCCCGGATCCTGTGTGTACCACATGGCTACAGCAGAGGACTGCTGGCCTCCTCGGGCACCTATATATATGATTATAGGAGAGAAGCGTGCCATGGGCTCTATATAACACTATGACTTCCTCACACACACGGCTCTCTGTGCCCACGTGTACCAGCTGTTTGCTTCCGCTTCCCACGTGGTCTTCTCTTGCCTATGCGCCTGCGCGGCAGTGCAGGTCCCGTTTAGGGGGCGGGGCGCTCCGCATGTCACTCGTGATTGGACAGACGCAGAGCTTGTCGTGTGTTTACCAGCCCGGGACTTGGAGCAGAGCGGCGCAGTTCTCGCCTGGTCGGGAGGGGCGGTGACTATAGCGGGGCGGAGTTATCGTCCCCGGCACCTCCCCTTGAGTGACGGCCTATGTTAGTGCACCGTCTGGGGTGTCGGGCCATTATTCGGAGGAGCGCGGTTGATCGGTCGGAGGTGGTGCAGGGAGCCCGCTGTGGATCGGAGGAGGGAGTGATTACAGCGCGGAGATAACACAGAGGATCCATCGCAGTGTATGTCGGGATGATTGTGCTGTGTGTGGAGGGGGAGCAGGCCGGGAGCCCGGATGGAGGACAGGCGCTCCTCTATGTGATGTGTGTATGGGGCTCACATGGCGGACAGTTCTCACATCTGTGTGCGGAGAGAACAAAGGGCCGGCCGGCTGGTGTCTGTGATTGATGCTGATCATATCATGGCTGTCCGATCACTGCCTCCACCATTCATTGATCGCATCCCAACTGGGACCACCAATCAGCTTCTAGCTTTTATTTTCTAAGCTTAAGATCACGCAGAAGGTGGAAGCTGATTGGTTGTCGTGGACTGCTGCCTCCAGGTTCCGTCTGATAACGTCAGTCTCCATTTCCCTGGAGACATCACAATGTTATCTCTTTATGTGTCTGTGTATAGTATTGAGGACAAATCTCTGCATACACAGTGCAATCTGATTGTACATCTACCATTGTCTATCCTGATTAGATACATCAGATTGTATTAGGCCCCTTTTACACGGACAATCCAGTCTGGTCTATCTCATTTTTTCAGGCAGACCTGATTGGACCCTCCAGTCTTCTCTATGGTGCGGTGGATTTTGGTGAACCCTTGCGCCATCCAATCCTGTCGCCAAAAACAGACATATGGAAGACCTATTCCCCATTTGTCGATCGGATGGAAATGGGCAGGCGGTCCGTTTTCATCCAATTGCCCCATAGAGGAGAGCGGGACTGTCTGTCTCCTCTGCAGAGCGCATATGGACCCGTCAGCCGCCCATTCACCAGGGATCACCCGAGAGATCTCTGCTGAGCCACTTCACAGGCGCCCACGTCAAAGGGCCCTAAGGGCTCATTCACACCTGTGCATTGTAAACCGCAGTATGTGGTTGTTGAAAATGCATGTCGTGTTTTTAGGGCCCGTTCACACCAGGATGCCCTGCATTCAAAACGCACTGTGTGTGCATTCTCTAAGGGCACTTTCACCATGAGACGCGGGGGTGGTAAAGGTAAAGCGGGTCATTTTTAGAGGCGCTTTTTGGCCAATAGGGTGTTTTTGACCCCCCGCTAGCGACCGAATAAGGGGTTTAATAGCACCGCCCATTGATTTCAGTGGGCAGGGGCGCTTTAGGAGCGATGTGTACACCGCTCCTAAAAACACCTCAAAGATGCTGCTTGCAGGACTTTTTTTTTTTTTAACGTCCCACAATTGTAGCGCTCCAGTGTGACGGCCCTCGGGATTTCATACTGGAGTGAGAGGAGAGGTTCTTTTACAGGCTCTATTTTTAACGCTATAGCGCCTGTAAAGAGCCTCGGTTTGAAAGTAGCCAAAGTGTAGTGCGTTTGCCCGCACTGGATCACGTGATACCGCACTGCCATGTGATCTGGTTGCACTGCTTTTTTAAAAGTACTGCATATGATACTTCTGGTGGGATTTCAGACCATTCAAACGTATCGTCTGGAAATCACCTCGCACAGGAACATCAAATGTAGTGTCATTCCAGTGTAAACTGGCGTTTATAGTGTGTTAAAGTTTAGCGCAAACCCATAATGCGTTTTCATCCCTGGTCACTTGGGGGAAAAAAATGACACATGGCTCACAAAACGCACTTAAACTTCCACTGATGATGATGTGTTTTTGGTGCGTTTTCCAAACAGGTCACTAAAGATGCACAGAGATGTGAACAGTTAAACCAGCCTTAGATGGATCGAAATTCTGCCAGTTTAGCGGGGACCGACTGAATTTCAATCCATCTATGGGCAGGCTGGTTGTACAGAGGCTCATCAATTAATTGACATCTATACAATCAGCCGTGTGTGTGTGTGTGTGTGTGTGTGTGTATATACACACACACACACACACACACACACACACACACACACACACACACACACACTCGCTCAGTGCCACTGGCTATAGCCAACAACTCCGAGCATTGTATTCTGACAGCAGGGAGGTCTGCCTCCTGTAGGAATACAGTATCTTCACGGTAGAGATTCCCCCATTAGTATTGAATGTGTTAATGGGGGAATCAAATCCTCCTTCCTTTCCTTTAGTAAAGCTAAAGGAGATTGTACAGACATTGTATAGTGTATGGCCAGCTTTAGGCTTCATTCTCACGGCTGTAAAAAAATGTTACTGATCTTATTACACATGAGTTGTTTTTTTTTTGCACAGAAGTTCTGATGTAACGATCAGTGAGTACATGTAATATTGTACTGCGATTTTTTTTTTTTTCCCCCAATACCTGCATTTGGCACATGTATATATGTCCTCCGATGCAGATGTTTGGATTCTTTGTTATGGATCTGAGCGCAGTGCATGCTGCACCTGTGTGAATGTCTCCATTGAAAACAACACAAATGCGTTCAGATCCATTATAAAAAAAAAATATTGGTGATTGGGGGCTTTTTTTCTGCCGTGTGAATGAGGCCCTTCACTGACAGCTGTCAGATTTTGTTATGTTCTGGAACAGAATTCATATACTGTTCAGCAATTATTATTATACAGGATTTATATATAGGGCCAACAGTTTACGCAGCTCTTTACAATATAAAAGGGAGACAATACAGTTATAATACAGAAGAGCTTCCAATCTAATAGGGTGGGGCAGGTGGTACAAAAGGTTGTAACTGATATCATCACTGCACTGTTTTCTTTGGCTATACTTATTGTATATCAACCTGGTGATGTGATAAGTAGGATCTCCAGCCAGTACAATTGTATGATTTTTTGCAGATGTATTTTAATGTAGGGATGTTCATAGTCTTCACTGCTCTGTCTCTGTTATGAAATGGTGGTGAAATTGGCAGTGACTGCAGCATATGGTCCCTGTAGGCTGATTAAATGACATGTCACTGTGTTCAGATAAGGTGAGCTGGAAGTGATGTGACTGTCGTCACCTGCTTCTAGTGCTCATCAGTTAAGTTGGGTGAATGTTTTTCTTTATTAATTGCAGGGAATGAACACAGGCACAGACGAGCGCACGCAAACATCTATCGAAAGATAGTTTTCTATTTAAGATGCATTAATAATTTAGTTTATTTGGCATGAAATAGAGCTCAGTTATGTAGCATGAGGCTGTATATTCTGCAATATTTACATTTTTGGTAAACCCATTCAATGAATCCAAGCTAAGATAACATGCACTGCATTGATGCAGTCACACCATTTCACAGTAACTATGAAATAAAACCAAAGTTCAGGAATGTTCCTTCATCCCATCGTTTTGCAAATCTATGTACACTACAAACTTTATGATTGAATTGGTTCTGATATCGCTGTTTTACTAACTGGACAGCCTATTATTCTAAATAGGAAACCTTCATTTTGTTTCCAAATATTAAAGATTCTAACTACCAGCAAGAAGAAGTCTTTACATTTTAAAGAGCACCTGTCATTTCAGATCCATCATGGCAGTGCCTGTTAGTGGGCATCCACTCACCTACTGCCGCCACATCCCCCACCTTATGTCACTGCGGCATCACCAGGTGTCCCATTAAAGTGAATGGGACTGTCAATGCGCTAACAGCGAGTCAGAGGAGGAGCCACTGCGGAACAGAGATGACAGTTGCTCTTTAAAAATTATGATTTAAATCCAAGATTTTTTACACACCCCTTTACCCACCTCCCAGTACCACCCCTTTTAGAGACTACAGAACCAAGTATCATTTTAGGGCGCTAATTGGTTTGCATGGAATTTGTTCTTAACAAAAGCAGTACAATAGACCCTTCCCAGCATCAGCCCAGCATCAATACTCTCCAGTAGCCAGCCAGCAACAATGGACCCCAGTAGTAACAACAGATTTCCCAGCAATAATAGGCTATCCAATACCCAGCAACAACAGAGCACCCCCCCAACAGTAGATCTCTTCCAGCAACATAAGCCCAACTAACGTTAACAGTCGCCCCCCCCCCCAGCAACAATAGACTGTAAACCTCCACCATGCAAAAATATAGATCCTGTCCAGGAACAATCGATCCCCCAGCAGCCAGCATCAATAGACTCTCTAGCACTCCTTGCCTTTACATACATTCAGTGCCGGTGTTCTGTCGAGAAGTGCCCCCATCGAATAGTGCCCGGTATGTACTGCGCATGCGCCATATGGAACAGCACAACAGCTGATTTGCCGATCAGCTGGGCTGACATAACCAGGGCGCATGCACACATCGTAGGGGGTATCTCTCAATGGGAGATACAATTTCACAGGCACAATTTAAACCTATACAAACAGCGGGGGAGACCGTAGTTCTCAGATTGTGCATCTCTGCTGCTGGAGGGCGGCTAGTGGCTGTGTTGAAGAGCTGGTTTTGTCTGTGTTGCAACCCGCCCTTTCACACAGGCAAAACCGGGCCATTCAACACAGCAAACCCGTCCTGCAACACAGACAAAACCGGACCATCAGCACACTGTAAAGCCGCCCCGCAACAGCGAGGCACAATGTGAGAACTACAGTCTCCCCCCGCTGTTTGTATAGGTTTCAATTGTGGCTGTGAAATGGTATCTCCGATCCAGAGATGCCTCCTACCATGTATATTTGCACACTGGTCACGTCATTCCAGCTGATCAGCAAATTGGCTGAAGTGCGGCTCCGTCCTGCGCATGCGTGGGCACTATTCGATGGGGGGCACTTCTCGACAGAACACCGGAACTACGTTCCCGCTGAAAAAAAAGCCCCAGGTGTTTTTTTTTTTTTGTTTTTGTTTTTTTTATTGCTGTCTGCATCCATGCTGGGGAGATTGGTTTTTCCCTTCATCCTGGTGACCATCATCACCTGAAAGTGAACATTGAGTTGTCACCTGAACAGGAAGTGAGCAGTGGGCCATAGAGTGGAGAAAAAAATGACAGGGTGTAAAACCGTTACCTGCTCTATCCAAGTTATAAATGACACTTTTGGCTTTTAGTTATACTTCAGGCACATGTTCTTTTATCTGCATATATAAAGAAACAAAGTGATAAATACTTTAAGTACAACACAAGTGATTACTCTCTGGGCTGCCTGCTTGTGGATTGGAGGACCAGAGAGAAGTGGTGTGCGTAGTCCCGCCCCCTTGCCCTCATGTGTCGGGGTGACGTTGGTTATGTTGCATTATTTGCTAGACGCCATTAGAAATGACCTGGGTGGTAAACTGCGGGTCAGTTCCCCTACAGTGCAGGGTGCGGGGTTTTTCATCTCTGCCACATAACCTACAAGTGTAAGCGGTGGACGTTCTCATACTGCTTTACTGTGCCACTGGGGAGAAGTTGTTGTTAGTCCGTCGTGTTGGATTATTTCAGATTACAGAACGCTGGCACTCTGATTAAGGTGCTGAAGAAGCTGAGTGGTGTTTAAATCCTGTTGCCTTCCAGATGATTTGGATCACAGTTTACATAATCTGGTTTCATGTTACTGCAAATAGTGACATAAGGATGACTTGTCATTTACAAGGTTCCCTGAGCTCCTGCTTTTATTTTGGATGACCTGTTGATAGTCCTGTGTTGTTTTTTGTTTTTTTGTTTTTGTTTTTGTTTTTTGTTTTTTATTCGTAGAATTTTATCTCTAAAAACGCTGATTATTTAAAGTGTCTTTTTTTTTTTTCCCCTAACAGTATGGCAGACTACCTAATTAGTGGAGGTACTGGATACGTTCCAGAAGACGGACTCACTGCCCAACAGCTTTTCGCAAACTCTGATGGCCTCACTTACAAGTAAGGGATACCAGTTATATTATGTTTGTAGAGCTGCACAATTCTTTGCTTAGAATAAAGATCGTGATTTCTCTCTCGATTGTGGCGGTGTAACATCTTTCACGTTATACAAAAGAATAGGCTAACTTTACTGTTTTTTAATTCATGAGTGTGGTGGATTCCCCCCCCCCCCCCCATAAAATTACGTTTGAAAGACCGCTGCACAAATACAATGTAACATATAATATTGGAACAACCGCCATTTTATTCTCTAGGGTCTTTGCTAAAAAAAAATGTATGGGGGGTTAATACTGATTTTTAACTTGTAAACAAGTGTCAGAAAAAAGTTGGCTAAACTTCCCACATTTACAGACCTAAGTTCATTACTTTGATCTAAAAGAACCAAGTGTTAACATTTTTCTCCGTCTAAGCGATGTGACAAACTTCTCAGGCTGACTGTTTTGGTGTGGTGTGTTTGGTTTTTTTTTTTTTTTTTTTTTTTTGTTTTTGTTTTTCTTTTAAAGTTGTCAACTGTGAGCAGAGAACTCTGCATAGAATCGAGAAAATGCTTTTGTTAAAGGGGTTGTAAACCCTTGCCATTTTTCAACTTAAAGCGGAGTTCCACCCAAAAGTGGAACTTCCGATTTAAGCACTCCTCACCCCCCTGACATGCCACATTTTGGCATGTCATTTTTTTTTTGGGGGGGGGGGGGTGAGTACTTGGTTTAGAGTGGGACTTCCTGTCCCACTTCCTTCTTCCTGCTCTTGGCCGCCTAGGCGACTCCTCCTCTCCCCCTAGGCGGCCCCTCCCTGCCAGCAATCTTCTGGGACAAGTGACAGGTCCCAGAAGATTGCCTGGCCACTGGCGGAGTGCAGCCAAAGCTGTCATGGCCAGGTGCCCACAGTGGCTATGATGGTCCTGGTGGAGAGGAGCGAGGCTCTGGGCGGCCGCATCTTTGGACCGCGGGACAGGTGAGTGTTTGTTTATTATAAGTCAACAGCTATGCTTTTTGTAGCTGCTGACTTTTAATAAACTAAAAAAAGTGAAAAGTAAAGTTCTAAAGTGAAAAACCTATTTTAATTCAGCAGCGCCCCCGAGCCCCCCTTATACTTACCTGAGCCCTGAAATTTGTGTGACTGGAACGAGCACACCAGCTCCGGCTGGTGTCTTGTGTCCTGATTGGATAGAATGATAGCAGTGCAGCCATTGGCTCCCGCTGCTGTCAATCAAATCCAATGACGGGGGGGGGGGGGTCCGAGTCATAGATTCGGCAGCTATGGACGCCGAATGATAGACATGCAAGACATCACTTGAATACGGGGCACTTTTAACCCCTTCCTGCCCAGGCCAATTTTCAGCTTTTAGCGCTGTCACAATTGACAGTTGCACGGTCATGCAAGGCTGTGCCAAAGTACATTTTTATCATTTTTTTTTTTTTTTTTTTTTTTTAGACAGATATAGCTTTGTTTAGGTGGTATTTAATCACCACTGAGTTTTCATTTTTTTTTTTTACTAAACAAATGGAAAAAAGACATTTTGAGGAAAAAATGTTTGTTTGTTTTTTTTGTTTGATTTTTTTTTGCTTAGTTTCTGTTACAAAATTTTGTAAATAAGTAAGTTTTATGAGGCCCTAATGGGCACTGAAGGGCGGCACTGGCACCACTGTTGGGCATCCCCGATGGGACTGCACTGATTATTAGTGCAGACCCAGCTGTAAATTGGACAAAGCTAATCACATATTAAAGAGTCTACGTCATAGGCTCTTTATCATGATCAGAGATGCACCACTTATCGCCATGCTGTGCGCCCCCTGGGAGTGCGCACAAGCAGCTTGTTCTGAAGGAGGTCATGACTTTGATGTGACTTTGTGCCAGAGAGTGCACTGGAAATCGTGCGACTTTGGAGTCGTGCAATTGTGAAGGCAGCTTAAAAGCGAAGTACACCTTTTGTAAACAAATGAAAAAAATAAACATAATTTTGCAGGTGGGGGGTGTTTTTTTTTTGTAAAGGTGGGGGAATGTAGCCTAGAAAGCATTGCACCCACGATTGCGGGTGCAATGCCAAGGCTCCAGCAGGCAACTCAGTACAGCTGTGTGTTTTGGGGGGGTGCAGACAAGTACACAAAATTCAGGTGTAACGTGACAAATGTGAATTTCTATTTTAGGAAAGCAACCCAAATGGCCTACAAGCCAAAAACTAGTTGCTATCATTCTAACTGGGTGAAGATGAGCTGTGATAAATTCAGACTATTTAGAACAGGCCAGTACACTAAAGAATAGGTTTTTAGAAAAGGGTTATTGTAGGGAGGATTTGGGGGGGGGGATTTTTGAAGCTGGATGAAATCTAGCCGGTCTTTTGATTGCTGTGCAAACACATAACAGTATTGATTTTTGCTTTTATTTCTTGCTTTTCCACCAGTATTATGATATCCAAGATTTTGAATAAGCACTGGCCAATTTTGGGAGCCAATATTAACTCTATACAGTTTTGTCTGAACACCTTCCTGTTGTGTGCATGAAAGAGCTCCTAATTGGAGGGATTTATTGATGCTTAACCTAGTCCAACCAAAAAAGGTTACTGATCAATCGTGCATTATGGATGAAGAATACAGGAAGTTAGATTTTTTTTATTTATTTTTAATTTCACTCTCCCCTAATTTCAGGTTAAAAATCATAATGCTTGTTCATACTAAACGTAAATATAATTTCTATTTCCCCCGCAAGATGGTGTCAGGGTTCTGTCTATATGTTCGCACAAAATAACACTTTGATTCCAATGTAACCCCCTATAGGTGTCTTGTTAGGACAATGCATATATGATAGTCACAATGGTAGCACGGGATGGAGTTTCATTTGAGCTTCACAAAAGCTGCCAGAAAAATGGCGGTGAAATACGGCATTTGCGTTTCAGTGGCCAAACTGTATTGCATGCTCTGAGAGCTGGTTACACTCCCAATCTCCTCTTAGATACCGGTCCACACACGGCCAAGTAGCCGGCAGCCTTTAAAACTGCTGAAAGCTGCTGATTGATGGTGCACTGAGTCACTTTGACGTCGCTTTGGCCCTGCAACGGCATGGAGACGGGTTGGGGCCCATCTTCCCCTCACTCGTCTCCATACCACACACAGAAGAGGACCCGATAGCCTCCGCCACTGCCGGCAGCTCCAGTAAAAGGGGGAGGGCACTGGAGAGCGCCACTGATAAAAGCGATCTCGCAGCTAATACGCCTCAGACCACTATTATCGGAAACCGGACCGCTCGGTGGAGAGGAGGATACTGGGGTTATGGCAGCTAGCTGCTGCCATAACAAAGATATCCCTCTTCAAACAGCCAATGTATATCGGCGTGCGGCGGTCTGGAAGTGGTTAACCACTTCAACCCGGGGACATACTACCCGTCCTCAGGATGAAGTGGTTATATCAGGATATACCTGCAGGTATCATCCCAGCATCAAAATTTAAAAGTAAATGCAATACAAAATACACCGGTTATTATGCTAAACTGGCTCAGGCAGCTTGTATGCAAGAGCTCTAAAGGTTTGTTCTGTAATCTAACCAGAGTAAAATTCCACGGTTGCTACAATTTATCTGTGTGGCTGCCAACGTATTAAAAAGGACAGTTTACAGCCTCTGCAAAAAGAACCTCCAAACGATGTAGCACTTCTAAAGTGAAAGATTCTGTTATTCCAAAGTTGCAACAATATATCTTTTGTTATAGTGAAAAGCATTGGCCGAAGTATATTCTAAAAGCCACCACCTGGTTACAAGTAACAAATGTTCAGACCCCACAATCAGAAAGCACACTTTGTTGTTATCGCCCTCCTTGTTCCTTGATTATGCCCCGTACACGATCCGAAAATCAGACAACAAATCGTCTGGTTTTTTTTTTTTATTAAATTTTTTTTTTGCTGCTAGTCGTATATCGAACCTGAAGAGTTTACTAAAGTTACAAAAATTCTCGTATGACAGAATTAAAAAGAAAAAAAAAAAAAACACGGAAGTGATGTGTTGTAGTGTATTTGTATTTTTGGACGACAACTGTACCAATTAAACGAAAATTGTACGAAAGAAATTTTCGTGCATGTCCGATAAAATAATAAATCGGATGAACTGTAGTGATTGGCTCTCGAAAGCTCTGTACTAACGATCTGAATATCGTACGATCTCGTCAAAAGCGGTATTTTTTGTCCGATTTTCAGACCGTGTGTACGGGCCATTATACACTGTACCCATTACAGATAAGGGTACTCTTGCTGCCAAAAAAAGGACACTGCTCCTTTGCTGCATGTAGAATCTGACAGCTTCAATAACACTACAGATAACCCACAGCCAGAGAACCTGCTTCATCAGTGCCTTCAGAATGGACTAGCAAGTGGACACTACGGGTAATAAGTAAGTACAAGTAAAAGGCGCAAAATCTAAAACGGTATATCCTATGACCGTTTGTGCATACAACAATGTTCAGTCACTGTAGCAGTTAGAGGGAAAGGTCCATAGGTATTTAAAATGGAATTCCTTAATTGGTATAGGGGGAGGGAGAGGGGGGAAGAAAGGGAGGTGGGGATGATCCGCTCTCAGGGCTGCCATTGCTGGGGAACAGAGACCATTATCCCAAAAAACTAGAGAAGAAGAGGCACCTCTGGTTGCAGATTTTAACAAATTTTAAGTATTCCATATATAAACTCACATTTCGTAGTTAAAAAGAAGGCATTGGATAGTTCCCAAAGATCTGGGGCTGTCCTTGGTGGGGTCACTCCCTTAGGCCCGTCAGTGTTCGTTCTAGGCGTTTTCTCGTGGCAGCTGGGTGATGGCCTGCTGGCTGTAGTGAAGTCTCTCAGCTGTGTGTTGTATCCAATGTTATCAGGTACCGCTGGAGGGTGCTCGGCCGGCCGCTGTGGGATCGATCACCACCACGAGGTATGGAACGCAGAGATGTGTCGGGGGGGGGGGGGATATGACGTCACTGAACCGTGAGAAAGGGTTCAGTGAAGAGCGAGAGCAATAAGTCTAGCCCTAGACCCCCCTCTGTAACTCAAAACATGCAACCGTAGAATTTCTTTTTTAAATGTCGCTTATGGAGATTTTTAAGGGTAAAAGTTTGTCGCCATTCCACGAGCGGGCGCAATTTTGAAGCATGACATGTTTGGTATCAATTTACTCGGCGTAACATTATCTTTCACAATATAAAAAAAAAATTGGGCTAACTTTACTGGTGTCTTATTTTTTTTTTTTTTTTATTCAAAAAAGGTGCGCTTGTAAGACCGCTGCACAAATACGGTGTGACAAAGTATTGCAACGACCGCCATTTTATTCTCTAGGGTGTTAGGGAAAAAATGTATAATGTTTGGGGGTTCTAAATAAATTTCTAGCAAAAAAATTTTAACTTGTAAACAACAAATCTCAGAAAGAGGCTCGGTCCTTAAGTGGTAATTTGAGTAGTGCAAATCAGTCTGGCTTAGTGGTTAGCACTTTGGCCTTGCAGCACTGGGGTCCTTTGTTGGAATCCTTGGCCAGGGCACTTTCTAGATTGAGTTAGCATGTTCTTCCTGTACTTCTGTATGTTTCATCCCAGACATGCTGGTAGGTTGCTTGGCTCCTGTGTAAATTATGTATTTGTATGTATTCACATGACTAAAGTACATTGCTCCCAAAAAAAAAAACTATGCGTGTATTTTTATTTTATTTTTTAAAGTCGAAAAAAAACCTCATAGTTCCTGGCATCCACACAAGTGATGTGAATGTAGGGATCTCCCCCACTGCACTACTGTATTCTGATAATATGGACTCCACACCTTTTTTTTTTTTTTTAACTTTTAAACTTTTATTCTTGAAAAAAGGTTTTCTCCCTGGCTTAGTTGTGGCATTTAGTTGGTGTTGTGGATCTCCATGTGCTGATACAGCAGAAAGAACATACAAATATTTAATTTTTAGCGTGTTGCAGAATATGTCTATTGAAGACTAAGTATAGCTTTTGGCTATTTTCAAGGTATGTTTACTTTTACCCTACATACCAGCCACATCGCCTGTGCCGAGCCTCGGGATTCAAATGTTTTTGCTGCTTTGCATTTTAGCACAGGTTTGTTTAAGTCTACATTCACATTAGAGTGTTGTGTATTCAATAAAAGCAGCTTTTATTTTCCTGCATGTTTTTCTCCCGTGTGTGGTGGGCGTGTTTTTTTTTTTTTTTTGGAGCGATGTAACATACAGGAGCTCCTCTAGGCAGGATTGTGCCAAAAAAAAAAATGCATGTAACGTGTGTTTTTGCGTGTTGCTTTTCAGGCGCTCCCATTAGTCTATGGAGCCCAAATCTGCCTGCAAAGAAGCCTGGTATTTTAGTGGCAGGCGTCTAATGACGGGCACCTAAGCATTATATAGCTTTGAGCTTCAAAACTCAAGTGTGAATGGGGGGGGGCAAGGAGATATACCGTATAAGCCGACCCGAATATTAGCCGAGGCACCTAATTTTTCCACAAAAAACTGGGAAAACTTTTTGACTTGAGTATAAGCCTAGGGTGAGAAACGCGCAGCTACTTTAAGTGGAAAAGAGGGTCAACAATGCCCATTTGCATGCCTCACAGTGCCCATTTGCAGCCATAGGTCCCTCGAACTTTAATTTGGGGTCTCTGGACCCCAAGGTCCTGAAATGACATGAAGATTCCCTGCTGCTTCAACCAATTCTCCATTTTATTCTTTTTACAGAAGGTAATTTTTCATGCTCTAACTGTTTACTTGGAACTAATGGTCTGGGAAAGTAACGTTGCCTGTTATTAAAAGAGAAAAGGCTTCGGCCTCTCGAACACTGCTGCCTAAAAACTCAATTTTGTGTGCTGTGTATAGATCAGTAAAAAAAAAAAAATTCAGAGTTGCTAGTCAGTATTTTATGCATGTACAATGCACCCCTCAATAAAATATTACATTTTGAGGTAGAATTTATTTTACGCAAGTGCGCACACATTAAGCGCATGGAATTTCAGCCAGGAATACTGATCTTCAAACATCAGTACCATGTGCAAGTACCCTTAAGGCTCTTTATAGACGGCCAACAAAATTTGAGTGCCCATTAACGGACCTAATAAGTTAAGATGTGTTAACTGCCTGTTTTTTGCTGCGTTTGCGCCGCATTAAACACTTGCCAGACACCCACTTTTGTGTGTGGTGTGTTTTTTTTTTTTTTTTTGTTTTTTTTGTATAGATTTTTACATTTCGGCTAGTAACGCTTCTAAACGCATCTCAAATGCCATAGGGTAGTTTGTGACGTGTTTGTACTACATTGACATCAATGGAAGCATTTGGGGAGCAGCAGAGACTGGCAAACGACACGTCGGGTCAATTTTGACTCCACGCAATGCAACCGTGTGATCAAGACTGGGCCCTGCAATGCAAAGCATTTTGACAAGCATTTATGGAACTTCGAAAACACTCATGAAACGCCTGCTTTTTGAAGATAGTGTAAACCTTAACTTTTAAAAATAGTTTTTTTGTTTGTTATTATAGCAAATGAATTTTGGCTAAAGTGAGCTCTGAAGGTGTGTGGCGCCTGTGGTGGTTCCTGGTCTCACGTTTTGAAACTGCAGTAAAAGGTTCCGACAATGAGAGCAGGAGAATTCAGGAACATCGGTTCCAATCCCCCTGTTGACTAATGAACCTGGAAGCGAAGTGCATTACATCACTTCCAGGTTCACAATGATCATTTCCCCAGCAAATGTAGCATAAGGATGCGAAAAAAATAAAATGCAATTTGTGTGTGGCCAGCTTAAAGAGTAATTAAACCCAAAAGCAAATATTTATATTTTATGTTGCAGCTTATCAATTCTTAAATATGATGGCTGTATTAGTTTTTTTTTGTTTTTTTTTTTTTTTTTTTTTTTGTCTTCCTTTCTTATTTTCACCTGGTGATCTGACAAGTCTGCAAACTCTCTTGCAGTTGTGACAAACCATTTACACCTGACGGGTGCTTACAGTGATCAGCTTTTATTAATGCAAAATGCCCAAAAGGGAAAAAAATGGCTGTAGCTGCTTTATAGTGTGAGCTGGAGTTTGGCTTCAACTTGGTAGTGTATTTGAATTGGCTAGTACATCTAGCACTCTCCCCTTTCCACAGACTAATGGCCCATACACTCGCTCCGAAAATCGGATGACAGATCGTCCGACTTTTTTCGCTTGATAGTCGCAAGTAAAAATTTAAATAGGTTACTAAAGTCACAAATTCTTGTACGACAGAAAAAAACGGAAGTGATGTCATGTGTAGTAATGTATTTGTATTGTATTTTCGGATGACAACTGTACTGACTAAACGAAAATCGTATGATCTGGTATTTTATGAGGAAAATTTTCGTGCATGTCCGATTGAATAATATCGGATGAATTGTCGTGATCGGCTCTGTACTAACGATCCGATTTTTGTACGATCGCGTCGAGAGCGGTATTTTTCAGACGATTTTCAGATTGTGTGTACGGGCCATTAGGCTGCTGTCCATATGTGCCCCCTGTGTTCATTCATCCAGAGTGGGGGCGCTCTAATAGATGAGGTGTGTTACTGGCCAGATCACCAGGTGAAAACAAGAAAGGGGGGGGGGGGAGTCTTCAATAAATAAAATAAAACTGATGCAGCCACCACATGATAGAAAAAAAAAATGCTTTTTTTTTTTTTTTTTTTTTTTTTTTTGCACCTTGAATTGCGAAAGAGTCTGCTCAAACCCCCCCTCCCCCCCCCCCCCCCACCCTTCTTTTTTTTTTTTTTTTTTTTTTTTTTAATTATTATTATTATTATTATTATTATTATTATTATTATTATTTTACCACCAGATCAAAATAAACAAATCTCCGTTCATCCCTCAATACCAACATATGCTAGAGGGATTTTTGTGCTAAGCTTCTAGGATGCTGGAAAGCAGCTTTTTAATTGATCAGCTTAAAATAAGAACTTTGTGGATTTGTTACAGGAGAGAAAATCTTACTGCTCCTTCTCAGGAGTTGAACCTTAACCACTTCAATACTGAGCACTTTCACCCCTTTCCTTCCCAGGCCAATTTTCAGCTTTCAGCGCTGTCACACTTTCACACTTTCAATGAGAATTGCGCGGTCATGCAACACTGTACCCAAATTAAATTTGTATCATTTTGTTCACTCAAATAGAGCTTTATTTTGGTGGTATCTATTCATTATTCAGTTTTTTGCGATATAAAAGTGAAAATTTAAAAAAAAATATATATATATTTTTAAAAGAAATCCAATATAATCCAAATTTTGTAAAAAAAAATTTAAGCCAAATTGTATTCTGCTAAATGTCTTTGGTAAAAAAAATACTGATAAGTGTATAATTGGTTTGTGTGATCACGGAAAGATGTGCGCAGATGATCATTGGGACATATGTGGGGGACAGGTGTTTTTACTGTGTGGGGACACTGGGCCAGTGATAAGTGAGTAAAAAGCTGTAAACAGCTCATACTCACTGATCACCGGCTCTCTATTTACGTCACATGATGGCTGTGATTGGACACAGCCATCATGTGATCAGGAGGGCCAATCACAGAACCCTCCTACCGATCTGAGATGCGCCGTGTCCGGGTGACAAGAGCGCATCTGGATCCTGAATGTCCACTCAGGAGGAAGCGCCCACCCGGCCGTATATGTTCAGTGGGAGGTGGTTAAAGTGGAACTGTAGGCAAAATGTGTCGTGGGGTTTTTTTTTTTTGTTTTGTTTTTTTTTTTGTTTTTTTTTTTTTTTGTTTCTGTCCCATTGGGGAGATTTACCTTCACTTTATAGCTAAAACAGGAATTGAGAGTAAATCATCTCGACGTGTGGGAATCCCCTTGGGCTCCAGCATGCAGCAAACACCCCCTCCCCCGAACCTTAGCAGGTCACATGTCCTCAACATTGGGGGGGGGGGGTGCTTTGGGGCAGAGGGGGGATCTCTGTGCCCCCCCTCCCCCCCAAAAGCACCTTGTCCCCCTATTGATGGGGACAAGGGCCTCTTCTCCACAACCCTGGCCGATGGTTGTGGGGATCTGCTGGCTAGGGGCTTATTGGAATCTGGAAGCCCTCTTTAAAAAGGGGTGAATGGGGGGGGGGGGGGACCACGCTGGGTTTTTTTTCACAATTTATGTATAATTTTTTTACATTCAGCTGTCAGCAGGAAATACGACTGATCCTTCCTTTTTTTTTTTTTTTTTTTTTTTTTTTTTTTGGTCAATTCGAATTCTAGTCTTTCCAAACATTAGAAATTCATTAGAAAACAGGTATAAAAACATAACTTTTTTTTTTTTTTCATCTGGTTTTCTAACCAAAAAAAGGGATTGAACCGATGAAGAAAACTGAACACCAGTGTGAAAGGGGCCTAAATGCAATAAAAGGTTTGACGCTGACCCTGCGTATTGCTCTATGTACCATCTCCTGGATTTAACGACCAGTAGTTTGTTAATAAGTCTACCTTGCTGGATACATATTGGTTAGGTAAGCCTTTGTGCTGGTAGATGTAAAGACGAAAGTACAATAAGATTGTACTGTGTCCAGCTTAAGACTATAGTCCTTGCTGTTTGTATGTAGCTGTGCAAGCAGCTGCAATTGGTAATGTAAAAATGTAATCCTTTTTTTAGTACTGAAGTGAGGGTTAGGGTTAGGTGAAGTTAGGTTGGGTTCACACTAGTGTGAATTGGATGGATGTGGATTTTTCTCGCATCCAATTCACACAGCAGGAGATTGTGACGGGCTCTCTATGGAGCCGGTTCACATATCTCTGCATCAGCTCCGGTGCGATTTGTACAGGAGCCCTGTGCTTCTTTTGGTCCGTTTCAGGTCCGAATTCGGGCTGAAATCGGACCTGAAACGATTAACTAGGCCACACTGGCTAATGCTGTGAGCTGCTCTGTGCTCATAGCGAACCCAGCCTGAGTAGCTTTAGAAGAATTTTTGAATACATTCGCAGTGTGTCAATAATATTGCTGCTCGGGAAAGCTCTTTTTTTTTTTTTTTTTTTTTTATTATAATAAAGCAGCCATTGAGCTTCATTTAAATAAATGACAAGCATGAGATGTCATCAATCTGTTGTCAGACAATGTAAACATAGCCAGGAGCTTATACAGCCTCCAGGATTTACTGCCTTTCTGAGCATCTTCTCACCTTCTATGGAATTATCTCCTTTGTATAGTGACAGCTGCCTGTGCTGTGCCACTCTGTATATAACATAAACCCCACAATCTCTATTCAGAGGTGTTTTTATTTTTTTTTCATTTTGGTTTTGATCATTTCCCATCTTTTAGTAACATTTTATATATTTCCCATAAATCTAGCTTTTTTTAATTTCTAGAGATGTCTAATTTGGTGGGTAAGAGCTTGTATATAGCAGCATGTTTAGTCTTGAATTTACAGGTCAAACAGGAAGAAAAATCTGACAGTGACCCTTCTTGCATATTCCAGATCAGAATAAATAAATATAAATCTCTGTCTCGATTGCCTGCATTTAAAGCCAATAATGGAGCAGGAGGATAGAGCCAGCAATGAGCTTGCATCACCACCTTTGTTACTAAAGAACCCAGAATGGCAAGTGATTTCTTCTTTTTTGTTGTTCTTGCTGTCATGTGTTTGCCACTATAGAACAGGTGTGTTATCTGCAATTTAAAAAAAAAAAAAATCATCCTCTTTTATTTCTGTACTGTGTATTTAAGACCTCATTAAGTCTGTGCGAGTGTCAGAATGACATGGCCCTGGTTGAATGGGGTACATGGATTTAAGGCAAGCGATGAGTGCAGAGGTGAACTGAGACCAGAGTGTTCCCTCCGCCCTCCATTCATCTGAGCTCCCATTTGTCGCTGCAACAGTCACTCACAGCGGCAGAGGAGTAGGTGGGTGGAGCCTGGTGGGTATTTTGTTACACCAGTCCCCCATCACATCTGATGGACTACATATTTCTTTTAGAAGGAACAAACCACTGGCTTCCCAACAAATTTTTTATTTTTTTTACTGACAAAATGCAGGATTTTTAACACCACAACGGAAGCTCATTAGACCAATGTGAAAACCTACATTTTTTTTTTTTTGTGCTAAAGGTGCCAAAAATGGCAGTCAAATTCATATTAATTTTAATTCATGATATAAATAAGGCAAATAAAATATCAATGTATATTTTAAAAACCTGACGTTTTCGGCCAAAATTTCCATTCGGTGCACCTTTTTAGTTTTACATATAAAATGTAGCGATCTGAAGTGTGTTTTTGGCATTTCAGGGAAGCTAATATTTCTATCAGTGGTAAAGTCTAGGTCTTGGCCAGTGTAACCTGCCACTCCATTTTCTTTTAAAGTGGTTGTAACCCCCATTCATCAAATTTGACCTAAGCACATATATCTGTAGTATTTACTTATCTCTCATCAAAGCTCTAAGTGCCATGTCTTTTTTTCTGCTCTGTTATCTGACAAGCTCTCCAACACACGAGATAACAGCAGCTGAAAACTTTGTGTCTGGGAGGGAGCTTGGAGGTAGATTGCCAGAGAGCTTGTCTTTTCCCGGTACAGCTCTGCTTGTTCCTTCGTTCCTCTGCCTATGTGGAGGGGGAAGTGTGTGCCTTTTCCTCCAATCAGCTGTCGCACAGTGTAAGCTCAGACTCCACACCCACTGCTGGAAGAGGAAGAAAAATTTGTAACCCAATCTGCACTTTCTAAAGAACTTAGAACGAGAGACAGTAGATATACATGTAAAATGTATGTAGGGAGATTTGCTTCATCTGAGGCTGTTCACTTCACTGCGTATAGGAGAGGGTTTACATCCATTTTAACTCAGTGACCATGTCTGTAGAGAACATCAGAAGCTAATGAGCGTAATAGTTCAGTTTGATGCAGATTCATTGAATCAGTTTGAGTGTGTTTTGAGTGGGGAAAGGGTTGGACTTTGAAAAGACAATACAAATTGGCTGCAGTTGGCCTTAAACAGTCATTTGCTGATGGCTCCTTGTGTAGTTTGTAGGGGTGTTGAATATAATCGCAGCATCAATGCATCGCGATTCAGATGTTCATGATGCTGCGAGTCAGCCGAATAAATCTGACGTTATCCGTCGCTACGTGCGGTGCTCTGCCTCTCCATGAGAAACTGAGGCAGAGCCTGCATAGTGGATAATGCCCCCTCCCCTTCACTGAAGCAAAAAGTCAGCTGATAAGCTGACAGCCAGTACAGTGCAGGGGGAGGAGCTCGAGGAGACCCAACATCATGTGGCTTCAGTGGAGGCACCGGAAGGAGAAAACGCACTGAGCAGCATGGAGGAGGGGAAACCAACGGACACTGAGCTTGTGAGTGCCAGTGTCACTGCTCCCATCCCTCCACTACCATCACCCCTCTGTTTCTGATCCCACCATCCCTCTGCCACTGGTGAAAAATTTGACTACTTGGTTTTTTGGATAAAGAGATTTTAACCATGCGCAGTAATCGTGATGCATCGCGGAATCAAATCTGAAGTGCAGACCTTGAGCTTTAATTCAAGGGGTTGAACATAAATATCAAGTACAAATTTTAGGAACTGCACCCATTTTTATACACAGTCGTCGTTTCCTCCTCCTCCCCCCCCCCCCCCCCCCCCCCCCAATTTTCAGGGGCTCAAATGTAATTGGACAAATGAATATATTCATAAATAAAATGTTCATTTTTTTTATATTTTGAGAATCTTTTACTGGGAATGATTGCCTGAAGTCTGGAACCCATGGACATTACCAAAGACTGGGTTTCCTCCTTTCTGATGCTTTGCCAAGCTCTGACTGCAGCTGCCTTCAGTTCTTTGTGGGTCTTTCTGCCTTTAGTGTTGCCTTCAGCAAGTGAAATGCATGCTCAATGGGGTTGAGATCAGGTGATTGACTCGGCCATTGCAGAATATTCCACTTATTTTTCCTTCAAAAGCTCTTGGGTTGCTTTTGCTTTGTTTTAGATCATTGTCCATCTGTACTGTGAAGCGCCGTCCAATCAACTTTGCTGCATTTGGCTTAATCTGGGCTGACCGTATATCTCTAAACCCTGCAGAATTTATCCGGCTGCTTCTGTCACATTGTCAATAAACACCAATGACTGGAAGCCATGCCATCACACTGCCTCCACCATGTTTTACAGATGACGTTGTGTGCTTTGGATCATGAGCTGTTCCAAGCCTTCTCCACACTTTTTTTTTTTTTTTTTCCCGTCATTCTGGTAAAGATTAAGCTTAGTTTCATCCGTCCAGAGAATGCTTTTCCAGAACTGGTCTGGCTTTTTTTTTGGCAAAGTCTAATCTGGCTTTTCTATTATTCAGGCTTATGAGTAGTTTGCACCTTGTGGGAAACCCTCTGTATTTGCTCTTGTGAAGTCTTCTCTTGATTATAGACTTTGACAATGATATCCCCACCTCCTGGAGAGTGTCCTTCACTTGTCAGGATGTTGTGTATGGGTTTTTCTTTACCATAGAGAGGATCTGCAATCGTCACCACTGACTTCCGTGGATGTCCAGGCCTTTTTAATGTTGCTGAGTTCACCAGTAGTGCGTTTATTTCCTCAGAATGTGCCAAACTGTTGATTTGGCCGCTCCTAATGTTGCTGCTTTCTCTCTGATGGATTGGTATTTAAAACCTTACAATGGCCTGTTTCACTTCATGAACTGCTCCTTTGAACGCATAATGTAGGTTCAGCGCAATAGATTGCAAATACCACACTTAGAATCAACTCCCAGACCTTTTACCTGCTTGAAGAAGAAATAATGGAGTAGCCCACACCTGGCAATGAAACCAGTTTTGATTCAATTGTCCAATTACCTGCGCGGGTTCTTAAAAAAACGGCATGATCGGCCCGTTCCTTCAGTGCGCATGCGACGATGTATGTAGTAAATATCTCCTAAACTGTACAAGTCTAGGAGAGCTATATACATTACCTACAGGTAAGCCTTATTATAGGCTTACCTGTAAGGTACAATTAAACAGGAACACTTTACTTCCTCTTTAGGAGCTCTAAACCCTTCCTTCGATTTGGCTGTACATACCCTGAGTTTAAACCTGAGAGAGTGCACTTTCAGCCCATATCCATTATATAACTAACTATAGCTTAAATATGTTTTGGTAAATACCTGACGAAGTGTGTGTGTGTGTGTGTGTGTGTGTGTGTGTGTGTGTGTGTGTGTGTGTGTGTGTGTGTGTGTGTGTGTTTTTTTTTTTTTTTTTTTTTTTTTTTTTTTTTTTTTTTTTTTTTTTTTTTTTTTGCAAAAAATAAAACCCAGCAGTGATTACCACCATAAAAAAAGCTATTTATGTGAAGAAAAAAAAGATACAAATTTTCATTTGGGTACAGTGTTACATGACCGTGCAACTGGAACTGGGCAGGAAGGGGGTTTAAGTGCCCAGTAAGCAAGTGGTAAAAGAAAAGGGGGGACCCTGACCTTTTTGTCCCTCCTTCTTCTCTTCTGAGACCCCGGTCTCTGTGCTGGGAGTGTGCTGTGCAGCGCACGCTCCCTGCGCAAGGACAGATACGAGTATATGTGGCCCCATGGGGAAAAAAAGCCCAGTCCAGTGGGGCTGCATATATGCATACTGTCGGTGTGAAGGGGTTAAGGAAGCATACCTGTAGGGTTCATTATCTTTCCATTTGCATTCCGGTCAAACAAGTCCACCAAGGATGCGATTGCTTTAGGCCTTCATACTCACCTGGAGGGAAAAAATATGTCAGACTGTTGTTTTTGTGGGCTTCAGCTCTGCTTTTTTTAATGCTTTTTCTTCAAATTAAATTTTTGTTTCTAAATTTTTGGTCTTGGGGTCCGATCCTTAATCTTCAATTGGATTTTGTTTTTTTTTATTAGGTCAGAAGCAGTCAACATGAGCAGTCTTCCTCTGTGTTGGTTTTTAAGAGCAAGTACTGTACAGGGTTGTTTTTTAAAGTCCACTAATATTTCCTTTTTTTTTTTTTTTTTATACCCCTGGTTGTTCTGCTCATTATCAGGGAAACGGTGTCATTAAATTTGCAGAGAACACTACTATTGTAGGTAAAATCACAAATAATGGAGGCTCTATATGGGGCAGAAGAAATTTGTGAAGATAAAGCAAGACCTGTAGTTTAAATGTAATCACACAGGCCGAAAACAGTCAGTTTTGGCAGGAACTTCTGACCCGTGTACAGCATTCGATCAGTGCTGGCAACGATTGGCTGATTGTTGTGTTCTGGTGGCAGGGCGCTCCACCTGTCAGAACACAATAGCACAGCAGGAGGAGATCACTGTACTAACATCGCTTGCAATCTATAAGTTTTTATAGTGTGTACCGGGCTTAAAACTAAAGCTGGTCATAAACTCTTCGCATCTCGGCTGGGACTGGCCAAGATTTGAACTATGTATGGGCAGGCTGAATGTACCCAAGCAGATTGATCCCCCTCTGGGAGAACACAATAGCTCAGCGTGAGGGATTCCCTCAGCACTGTTTCATCTATGACCGGCTTAAGGAGATGACAATAGACATTGGAAGGACAAGAGTTGGGGAGGGGGTATATCCCAGTGGTTATAGATGGAGAGGAGCTCAAGATGGTGAGTAGTTGGATTTTTTTTTTTTCCGTAAAAAATTGTTTTAAAAAAGTCCACCTTCCTCCTCCTTCCTTGTGGCATGTATTGGGGTGAGGAGTGCTCAAAGTGGAGGTTCCACTTTTGGGTTGGGAAATATGATTTTAGATAAGGTGATGTGGTATATATGTATGTATATGTATGTGTGTGTGTGTGTGTGTATATGTATGTATATGTATATATATATATATATATATATATATATATATATATATATATATATATATATATATATATATATATATATATATATATATATATATATATATATATATATATATATATATATATAATATATTATATATTTATTCAGGGATTCACTCAAAGTGTAGCTCTTTAACCACTTGCCTACAGGGCACTTTCACCCCCTTCCTGCCCAGACCAATTTTCAGCTTTCAGCGCTCACACTTTGAATGACAATTACTCGGTCATGCAACACTGTACCCAAATGAAATTTGCGTCCTTTTTTTCACACAAATAGAGCTTTCTTTTGGTGGTATTTAATCACTAGTGGGTTTTTTATTTTTTGTGCTATAAATGAAAAAAGACTAAAAATTTGGTTGAAAAAATGCCTTTTTCTTTTGTTTCTGTCATGCAATTTTGCAAATTAGTAATATTTATTCATAAATTTTGGCCAAAATTTATGCGACTACATATCTTTGGCAAAAATAACCCTAATTAGTGTATATTGATTTTTGTGAAAGTTATAGAGTCTACAAGCTATGGTGCAAATCATTGAAAATTGATCACACCTGATGTACTGAAGACCTATCTTATTTCTTGAGACACTAACAAGCCAGGAAAGTACAAATACCCTTCTTTCTTCCTGTTCTTACAGACTCCATCCTTTAGGGTTGGTCTCAGGAATGGGACCACCCCTGGGAGGACTAAGTAGGTTGTGGTGTATGGCCTTTTTCCCTTCCCTTTCACCTTAACAACTTGACCACTGGGCACTTAAACCCCCTTCCTAACCAGACCAATTATCAGCTTTCAGTGCTCTCACATTTTGAATGACAATTACTCAGTCAGGCAACATGCTACCCATATTAATTTTTGTGTCCCTTTTTTCACACAAATATAGCTTTCTTTTGGTGGTATTTGATATTTGAGACCGAAAAAAAAAAAAAAAGCATTTTTCTTTGTTTCGGTTATAACATTTTGCAAATTGGTCATTTTTCTTCATAAATTGTGGCCAAAATTTATACTGCCACATATCTTTGGTAAAAATAACCCAAATCTGTGTATATTATTTGGTCTGTGTGAAAGTTAGAGTCCACGAGCTATGGTGCCAATCACTGAAAATTGATCTCACCTGATCACACCTGATGTACTGAAGGCCTATCTCCTTTCTTGAAACACTAACAAGCCAGGAAAGTACAAATACCCACAAAATGACCCCATTTTGGAAAGCCGACACCCAACGTATAATTTGAGGCATAATGAGTCTTTTGAGCTGTTCGTATTTTTTTTTTTTCTTCTTGAAGTTTTTAGAAAATGTGGGGAAAAAATGAAAATGCACTTTTTTCCCCCCCCCCCCCCACAAAGTTGTCCATTTTTAAGATATTTCCAACACATAGCATGTATATAGCAAAAATGACACCCCAAAATACATTCTGCTACTCCTCCTGAGTATGGCGATACCACATGTGTCAGACTTTTACACAGCCTGACCACATACAGAGGCCCACTATTGAAGTAGCACCTTCAGGCGTTCTACAAGCATAAATCACACACACATCTAATTTCCTGACCACCTATTATTTTTGAAGGCCCTTATATTTCTAACACATAGCATTTACACTCCAAAATAAATTCTATTGAGGAAAGGGTAAAAAAAAAAGTATTACCTGTGGTTTTAGTAGTATCCCTAAAGGAGAAAATTGGTGCAGGCAGCAGCATGTGCTTAGCAACAATAGTAATTATCCAGGCAGCAGGCAGGAATATTGTCTATAGTCAGCACAAGGATATCGTCAGCACAGCCAAAGCATTTGTCCATAGAAATTGTTCAGGCAGAGACAGCCAGCACAGCCATAATATTGGTCCTGGTACACCGTTACCTCGCTGCACTCGTTATTGTACCGCCCTCCAGCCCTTCATAAACATACTGCCTCTTGCTACAGCTAATTATTTCCATAGTCCAGGTAGCAGGCAGAAGTGTGGTCAGTTTATGCTACAGGCAGGGGGATGGCGGCAGTAAATCAGCAGCAGGCTGAGGGCCACAATCAGGTAAGACCTGTGCACAGGGGTAGAGGCTTTGACCCACCCAAATCTCTATGAAGCCTCCAGACTCCAGACCCTAATGCGGAAATTACGAAACCCAGAGGCAACAAAAAAAAAAAGTTTTCTCCATCCGGAAAAACATTTCTGGAGCTCCTCACATGTGAGACCCCTGTGTCCTACAGTAGTAGGGCAACAGATCAGTCCAAGCGGTAGGCAAAAGCATAGTCCATAAAGCAGCCCAGGGTCAGATAACGTGCAAGCAGTCCAAATGGTGGGCAGAAGCGTAGTTGGTAAAACGGGCCATGGTCAGTTCACATGTAAGCAGTCCAAACGGTTAGCAGAGGCATCGTGAAAAAACAGGCCAGGGTCAGTTCACATAGAAGGCAGTGGCATGGTTTTTTGAGGAAGCATGGGAAATGGTCAGCACAGATGATGAAAATGGGGAAATGGTTAAGAATATGGGCTAATATTTTAGGGATGTGTGATATACTCTGAAGCATTCGCCAATGCAAAGGCCGGGTTCAAGGGGACACTGGGGACAATGGTAGCTGGTATCTCTTCGAAATCCTTTTTACTGCTGCATACTCGACATCTTTTTTGGCGTCTTCGGCCTGCTTCAGATGATGGAATGTGGTCCGGGAAGTGGCGTTCATGAAGTCGGCTAACCGCATCAGAGCGAAGGTTTTCTGTGGGGGGGGGGGGGGGGTCTTTGATGGTAGATGAGGGACGTGACAACTTCTTCAATGAATTTTAGGAAGTGGGCAGGGCTTTTGGTGGATTTGGTGTAAATTATGTAGGCATTATAAATGGCCAAATGAATTAAATAGAGTGTTTACTTTCTTGTACCAGAAACGGGACCTCCTTATTGCTAAATAGGGCTGAAGCATTTAGTCATCGAATTTCCCCCCTATGTACAGATTGTAATCTTGTACACATTTTGGCTTTACAATGGGACCTCGTCTTCTCTGAACTTCAACTGTAGTGTCGTCATGCATAGTGGACATCATGTACACATTCCTGGTATCCTTCCTTCCACCTCAAGGCCAGCACTTTGTTGCATCTCAAAGTTGCTCTTTCTCCCCTGCGCAATTTCTTATTTACTATGGCTTGTGGGAAGCCCTTCCTATTCTTTCTGGAGGTTCCACAGGCCAGGGTTTGTGCGAGGTATAGGTGTTTGAAAAGGGGTAGGATCGTATAGAAGTTATCCAGGTATGTGGTAACCTTTCTTCAGCAGTGGGTAGGCCAGGTCCCATACAATTTTACCAGTTGTGCCCATGTAGGCCGGGCACTCAGGGGCCTGGAGCTGGGAATCTCTTCCTTCGTATATGCGGAACACATACAGATATCCCGTAACCCTCTCAAAGAAGTTTAAAAAATTTCACTCCGTATTTGGCCCTTTTGCTAGGAATGTATTGTTTTATTCCTAGCCGGCCTGAAAAGGGTACCAGGGACTCTACACATATATGCTTATCGGGGACATAGAGTTCTGCAAATCATAGGGAAAAGAAATTAATGAGTGGGCGAATTTTATACAATTTATCATAATTTGGATGATTGCAGGGTGGGCACTGGTTGTTGTCACTGAAATGAAGAAAGCGCATTATCTCGTATCGGGACCTGGACATTACAGAAGAATAAATGGGCATGTGGTGAATGGGGTGGGTGGACCAATAGCCATGTCCTTCATTTTTTTTTTTTTTTTTTTGTAAGCCCCATGTTTATGGTGAGGCCCATAAACATTTTGAACTCCTCCAGAGTCAAATCCTTCCACTCGAATGGACGGGCGTATGAAGATTGGGGGTTGTTGGCAATATGCTGCCGGGCATATAAATTGGTCTGGTCCACGATGAGTTGCAGCAAAGTGTTGGGCAAAAATAAATTAAATCAATCAATTTCAGAAAAATTTGGGGTATTGGCCTGCACACCTGGCTGTGCGGTGAAAGGGGGAATTCTTGCTGATCCTGAGTCGGAAGGCAGCCATGTTGGATTGGCAAGACCATCTGGGAGATATGTAGCGGCCCTGGCTCTTTGGGGATGTGGCACTCCAGTGCTGGTAGTTGGAGTTACTGTCCTGGCATCTGGGCGTGATGCTGCGGAAGTGCTGGTACTGGGCATTTCTTGTGGCCTTTCGTTGGCAGCTCTGGTACTGGGCCTTTTGGTTTTGGGGTCTATCGCTGGCAGCAGCGCTGGTACTGGGCCTGGGAATTTGATCCTGGGGTATATTGCTGGTGGCTGCCTGGTTTCCAGAGCACCGTGCTCTTTTACGAGGAATCAATTCTTCCTCTGATTCGTTTGCCGATCCACTACTACCGATCGGTTCAAATGCTGAATTTGATTCACAATCGGAATTGACATTTGAATCTGATGAGAACTCCCCGCTGTTCTCATCAGTCATGGAGAGGATCTGAACCGCCTCCTCACTTGTATAGAATATTTTGGACTTTTTTTCTCGATGGGCTGTGCGACAGGTGACAAATTACGGTTACTGATGGACAACAGGTGATGGGTGACAGGTAACGGGCGACAGTCACTGATGGCAGTCTCTGATGGTGACAGGTGCACTTTGTGGGCACTAATGGGTGACAGGTGCACTTTGTGGGCACTAATGGGCGACAGGTGCACTGGCACTGACGGGCGACAGGTGCACTTTGTGGGCACTGACGGGCGACAGGTGCACTTTGTGGGCACTGACGGGCGACAGGTGCACTTTGTGGGCACTGACGGGCGACAGGTGCACTTTGTGGGCACTGACGGGCGACAGGTGCACTTTGTGGGCACTGACGGGCGACAGGTGCACTTTGTGGGCACTGACGGGCGACAGTTACAGGTTCTCTTTTTATTTGTCGTGTTGATGCAGTACACTACAAACATAGATTGGTCACTCACTGCTCCTGGCTCTTCTCTCCTCACACTGGTAACGGTGTGTGAGGAGAGAAGAGCCGGTAACGGCTAGTAACCGGTCTTTGTTTACATTTAGTGATCGGCTGTGAATGGATCACAGCCGATCACGTGGTAAACAGCCGCCAGCCATTGGCTATTTACCCTTGTCGGTGACGAGAAATGTTCCTGGGAACACGCCGCCACCGAAGTGGTCGCGCTGCACGCTCCCGATCGCGCGCATGAGCGGCCTAAAGAGGGGAATACCCCTTTGTGATCGCCCGTGACGTAATCGCGGCCGATCACATGGTGAACAGCCATGCCCGATGGCTGTTCACCCCTGTCAGTGACGCGCTGTGTCCCGGGGACACGGCGACAGAGCAGGGCTGCGTGCCTGCGATCGCGCGCATGCCCTGTGTGAATCAGCTGCCGTCATGACAGCGGCCCAAAACAAGAGCCTCACCGCCGTCATATGATGGTGGGCGGGCGGCAAGAGGTTAAGGACACCACCACTCGCTTTTATCCGTTTTTCAGGGCTGGTTTTGCCCACTTTTATTCAGGGCTGAAACAACTAATCGATTATGAGATTAATTACTATTTTCATAATCGATTAATCGGCCAGTAACATAATGGGGTTAAAAATAATAAAATTAGCCCTTTATAGTACAAAAAGAGCAAACAATCGCTACTGTAAATATTACTTTCACAGTTCTACAGTAAAAAAGGAACCCCTTACAGTAGTGATTATTTGCTCCCTTTTTTTTTTTTTTTTTTTTTTTTTTGTACTATAAAGGGCTAATTTTAGTTTTTTTTGTTTTTTTTTTTTGTTTTTTTTTTTGTTTTTTGTTTTTTGTTGTTTTTTTTTTTGTTTTTTTTTGTTTTTTTTTTTTTTTTTTTTTTTTTGTTTTTTTTTTTTTGTTTTTTTTTGTTTTTTTTTTTTTTTTTTTTTTTTTTTTTAACTTTACATATTAACTAAATTATACACCACACTTTTTTTTTAGGGTTATTAACTGACTAATTGAAACAATAATCGACCAACTAATCGATTATGAAAATAATCGTTAGTTGCAGCCCTACTTTTATTTAAAAAGTTTAAAACAAACACAGAAGATTCCCTCGCAGGGGTATTCAGTGTTTCAGTCCTGGTACCAAAGTAAACGATTTTCAGCCCTCCTGGCTTGTAAACGCAGTTCTCCAGCTCAGGCCTTATACTTTAGGGCCTTGGTCTGTCTCCCACAGACCGGACGCTCAGCACCTCCATGTGTACAGCAAGTAGCCTCGTGCTACACTGGCTCCCACCTCCCTCTCCTAGGTGAAGCCCTACTGACTCCCATGCCCAGACCTCCTGTCTGCAGGGTGGAGTCGTCTCCAACTGGGAGCCTAGAGCCTTGGTCTGGTGATTACTTAAAGCCCAGAACACAGCTAACTAAAAAAAATTGTCATTTAATGAGCTGGAGTTATTTAATGTTGTATTGGTATGAGAAGGTAAGAGAACAAGTTCTTGTGCTTGAAAGTGAATATAAAAAAGGCAAATGGCAAAAAAAAAAAAAAAATCTGCAGTCATCTGTTGGTAAGGTAGCATATACTCTATTATTCATATGCAAAATATGTCCATCTGGTGTAGCGGATGCTTTGAAGTAGCAGGGCAGAGGATGGATTAAAATAAAAATAGCATTTAGTATTCAATTGGTAAAATCACTGCCTCCCTTTTTATGTAATCTTAGAAATTAAACTTTATGTAAATCCAAGAATTTGCTTCTCTTATTTGTTCCCTTTTTTGGTCTGCTAATTTTACCATTGAAAAGGTTTTGTTATAGCTTTCTAAAGGCTAACTCGGAACATGAGATCCTTTTCTAGGTTTAGAGCGTGAATCCTGTTTTATTGTTTTATCCTCCGTTCCATGCATGTCTGCTCTCTTCAGCATGTTTAAAAACTAGATTTTTCACATGTCCGATTATTACAGCTCCCACTGTACTCCTGGGCAGCAGTGGATGAAAGCATTGTAGGTCTCATACTCCGGCGCACTGATGTCTCGGGTACCCTCTTCTCCCTGGCCATTTTGGTTTTGTGATTGACTAGGAGGGCAGGAAGACACGAGTGGGGGGGGGGGGGGGTCTGTGAGTCTGTGAGACCTGCAAAGCTGCACTAATCCTAATATGTATACTAAATATTTTTAAACATGTGGAGATCGCTGCAAATCTCCATTCAAGCAGGCTAAGGCGAAGTTATATTAACTGCTCTGGTAAGATTATCATTCCTAGAGTTGGGCTTTAAGTGCAAAAAACTTCCTGTGCTCTCTGGAGGTGATTAGGACTATATTCTTAAAGTGGAAGTAAACTTCCAACATTAAATTTTACCTATAGGTAAGCCTATAATAAGGCTTACCTATAGGTAGTGTAAATATCTCCTAAACGTGCACCTTTTTAGAAGATATAAATGGAAAGGGGGGATTGGGACTTTTAAATGGGGCTATTATGGCTGGGTAGAACCATGTGCCTCTATCCCTGTCAACTAAGGTAAAACATACACTAAAGCGGCCAGGGCAGCAGAGTGTAGCAAGAGAGGTGGGACTTTAAATGAAGCTCGTGGTGACAAAACAGAGTGGTGGACAGTAAAAATTGTTTAATATTGCATAGAAACATATTTAACCAACATAGAATAGCACATACATGAGGATGCACCCATAACTAGGCGCCATGCTCTATAGTAGCAACAACTCGTAGTAACATGTTTACAATCATGTACAATAGTAATAAAATTTAGGGAGTCCATCAGTGTTCATGCAATGTAAAAACATTCAAGGGGTAACCACTGCACAGTCAATAGTTCTTAGATCCTTCATAGGTAGAATTGTAGAAACTTTCATAACATAATGGGTGTATATATGGTTCACAACATCAATTAGCTCGACGCGTTTCGTGGCTTAAAGCTGCTCTTCAGGAGCAGATATGCAAATTGTCTGTAATGAAAAATGTTTAGATACTCGATAATAAAGTTTGGGAAGTATGGGTACACTTCCACCCAACAACCCGGGTGGGGCATGTAAACTTACTAGGTATGTACACCAAGACACGACATCCAGGTCAGCAGGCCAGCCCAAGGTCAGTAACGGGAGCCGAGAGGGCGCATCCCATGGCGGTAACCAACACAGACAGCGAACACGGCAGACCAGCACTCCCAGGCTCACCTGGTGTGAGAAAATGGTGAAAAACCTCAAAGTGTGGAACAATGTGAAAAAAACAAACAAATGTGGATGCAATGATAAGAAGATAGGAATAGAAAGGGGGGAAAAAAGAGGGGGGGGGGGGCAAAAAAGATGATTGGTCAACCAGGGGTGAAGGTGAGAGACCCCCCTTCCTATTTTTTAATAGCGCATTAAAAAAAAAATTTAAAATGAAAGGTCGGCAACTAATGTAGGTACTGACTTTTAAGAAACACACACACCAGTCCAAAAATCCAATGCTGTCTTTATCCAGGCGGGTGCTTTGTCAGTTTTCGGATTCCAGCTGCTCCCATCTTGACTGGGAGTCGCATGTGACTTCCTGCTGTTTTCACATCCTGCCCCCCCACTGCGCTTTCAGAATGGTCCTGCAGCCCACTGGGGCATGTGACATCTCCCAAGGTATTGTAGGCAGGGGGGACTTGCCTAGGTGAGAACTGCAGAAGTGGAAGCGGTTCCCGTCAAAGGAAAAAATGAGGGAGGAGGATGAGTGTAATGTTCACATTTAGGCTGGGTTCACAGCACGGAGCGTCTCACAGCAGGGGTCCGGTGCACCCCTGTTCACCGTTTAAAGTCACGTTATTTGGCTGAATTCGGACCAGAAGACGCACATGACTCCTGTGCAATTCGCACCGGAGCGGCTCCGGAGATGTGTGAACCAGCTCCATAGTGTCTCCAAAGGTCTCAATCTCCTGATGTGAATTGGACGTGGAGAAAAACACATCCAATTCTCAATAGTGTGAACTCCGTCTCAGGTGAAGTCCTGCTTTTAAATAGAGTGAAATTGGGGCTTTATATTGCCACTGTAATTCATTTTTTTTTAAAAATGCAGAAAGCTAGTTTACTAATATATACTGTAGATGGGCTCTTGGAATCATTTGATTAAAATGAAAACAGCTTTTGTAAAATGACCATCTCTATGCACATCAAATATTAGACTCGATTGCTGTAACGAATGATTAAATACCTAATCCCTTGAGTCTGCGGCTCTGAAGCCCCCGCTCACATCTGTTTTCCATGTGTAAATGGGCACAGCAGATTGCCCTGCCCAGGCATTCTGTGAGGAAAACATTGATACCATCCATTTCGATGAGTCTTTTAACGAGCAGAATCTAAACCCCAGCTGCAAAATGGTGTCAGGTGGTAAATATGGGTTCTCATTCACAGCTTGTCGCTATTCCCAGGGGAACATATCTTGAAACAAATAATACAACTTTGAGGTTATTGTGCAGGAAGGCTCACAGTAACTTCTGTATTTCTCTATGGACCCAGCTGGTTTTATTACTGCAGATGTGGCATTCACGTTGGAGCATAACACCACATCATAGTGCTAGAGCGATGATCCAGCTACTACACTAAATCTTGGTTTGTTAGCCTTGAAAAAAACATGCCCTATTCTTTTTCAGCACAACTTACTACAACGTGTGTAAACACATGTAAGCGCACCACAACATACATAAACACAAGAGTCAAAACCGTCACTTGAAGCTTCCTTTTTATAAGTTCTACAAAGTATTGCAGCACATTTTAAAACACAACACAGCATGCAAATGCATGTGTGTTTACATGTGCTTTAACGCACACACTTACAGTGTAAAGGAAACCCTTTAGATATTAGTTTTTCACCATATTCCTGATTAGTGTATTTTTAGTACTTTATCTCTGACTTCTTTTTGGAATGCTTTTTTTTTTGGTACAAATCTTTTTATTCAAGTTTTAAGAAAATAACAATGAAGAATCCAATCTGCCCACACAGGAGCTCTGAGTGACAACAGAAAACATAGCTTCATGTATTGTCAAACGAAAAGGGAACAGTAGCAATGATCATGTTCAAGGAGCACAAGCCGTTTGAAAAACAAATTCAGGAAGTAAGGATATCGCTGTCAAACCTGGACAGGCTATGCAGTGCAATATAGGCTACACGGTCGAACATAAAAAAAAAAAAAAAAAAAATCGAACAGAAGAGGGGATCAAACCCCAGGTGGAGAAGAAAGAGACCAAAGGAAGGAAAAGAGGAGGGAGAAAGGGGAAGCCAGTAGATGAGAAAAAGGCAGGATGGGCAATGGGGACGTGGGGAAGACATATTGGAGCCAAGGTTTCCAAAGCTTTAGGAAATTGGTGTGAGAGTCCTTAAGAATGCTAGACATCTGCTCATTAGGCATTATAGCAGTCATAGGGGTTGATTTACTAAAGGCAAATAGACTGTGCACTTTGCATAGTGCAGTTGCTCCAGAAGTTAGTAAATGAGCAGAAGCTCTGCTGACTTCTATCATCCAATCATGTGCAAGCAAAAAAGCTGTTTTTTTTATTTTTTTATTTTCCTTGCATGTGATTTGGGTATTCTTTGCAAACTGAAGCTTCACCTCATTTGCTAAACTCTGGAGCAACTGCCCTTGCAGAGTGCAACTGCACTTTGCAAAGGGCACAGTCTTTTTTGCTTTAGTAAGTCAACCCCATACTGTCTCAAACGCCCTGAAAAGGAACCATAGACTTTCTCCAGGCCTTTGAAATAATTTTTGATGGCCACCTCTCTGGAAAAAAAAAATAATTTAAATGCGCATGACTTTGCATGTTAAAGTGCATTTTTTTTTTTCTTTCCCCCATGGAACCTGCCAAGCATTGCACTCCTGATGGTTAGATCACAGGTGACATGTCAGGCTCCTGCAGACAATCCTGACAGTGTCTGCCTGTACTTCTATACAGGCAGTTGTTCAACAGCAAGAGGTGTCAGTGAACTATGAGGGCGCTGTTTTAATTTTGTCATAGAGCGAAGGGAGAGAGGGTACCCCTACCCACTGTCACAGTGGGGCATCCAGGGGTGCGAGGCTGCTAGATGTGCGAAAAAATGTTTTTATTTCTTTTTCTTCCACTTTGGGGCAAAGGAAAGAATCTCAATTCCCCCATCAACACAGTTGGTGTGGATTGGGGGGGGGGGGGGCGCGAAATCTCTTCCACAGAGCTATTGCATTCTGCCAGCGGGGAGCCCTCCTGGCTGGCAGAACACGATGATTCCTCCGACTGGCTAGTTGTACCAAAGTCGATTGATGGACCAACTTGGGTTTAACCAGCATGCTCATAGATGGATCCAAACTCGACTGGTTCCTACTGAACTGTCCGAGATTCGAACCATCTATGGTTAGCTTTAGTGTCACTTTAAAGAGGAACTTCATCCCCTCAATCTATGCCTCCTGCTGCTCCTTTCCAGCACCGCGATTACATAGAAGGAAAGGGAGAAAAGTGTGTGTTTTTGTTTTGTAATGGGTGAAGGTCCGTGTTGAAAGAAAAATGGCAGAGCATTTATTTCTAAAAGTAGACCATTTGGTTAAGGGTCTGAATACTACCGTGAGCCACCATATGTACTCTAATCTCTCCTTGTAGAAATTTTCATTTGATGTAGTACAGCAAAGAATTAGGAAATTATAGTTTTTTAAATGGTACATCACGGGACACAGAGCCATAGTAATTACTATGTGGGTTATAGACCACCTTCAGGTTCTGGACACTGGCACACCCTAAACAGGAAGTTTCCTCCCTATATAACCCCTCCCATACCGGGAGCATCTCGTGTTTTTTTTCGCCAGTGTCTAAGGTGTTGGTCACGAGTGAAGATGTGCTGTGCTGAGCTCCACTGGAGCAATCCTTGCTGGGGCTAGCTATGCAGCTGGATCCATTCAAAGTGTCTTTAAGGGCCAAATTATATAGTGCCCGGGCCTCGTATCCGAAGATACGAGGTTTTGCTTGTAAACGCTCCTCTTTTTAGAGAGCTGGACCCCGGGATCCAGTACTTTTGATATTAAGGCCATAAAGTTTTAATGGCGGGGAGCTATTACAGGTCCAGGATTGTGGGTTCCCCAAAGGTCTGCGGTTCATGAAAGTTTGTTAATGGAACCCACCGTGAAGGGTGAAGATTGGGTGTGTTGGTTTTACCACAGAAAACCCTGCAGCGGGAAAGGTAAGTGGAGTTTTCTTATAAAAGGTCTCATTTAAAGTAAATGTTGTCTTGCCTAAGTGTCACCACTGGGGGCTGTATGGTGCACGTACCTTCTCATGCTTTGCTCAGTCACGCTGTCACAGAAGCAGCAGACTTTTTTTTTTCCTTGCGGCATTGGCGTCCTCCAACGCGGGAATGTGTTTTACAAAAAAAGAAAAAAAACTCCTTTTTGTGCTGGCTGCAAAATTGTCAAAAAGGACATAAGAGTAAAGAGGAGCATGAAAGATTTTGGTGACACAGGCATTTCCTATTTGACACATTTACTATTTGCATCAGACTGAGCATTAATAGCAGAGGCAGTGGCTGGACTACTGCTCAAGCAGTGCATGCAATTTCTTCTGGTAGTACCTCTGCTTTGTGCATCGGGCTAAGGTCAGAAGGGGGGGTTGAAACTCCCCCAAAAAAAGAGCTAAAAGGGTCTCCCTCAAGCTCTGGAAAGCCTATTAATCTCTACAAATGGTATCCCCCCCTGAGAGAGGGTGGCTGGTCAGAGTGAGCATCGGGGCCATGAAATGTTTGCAACTGTTTTCAACACTGCAGCCCCTGTTTTATTTTACTAAAAAGATCTTCTTCTCAGTATGGGTCAAAATGCAACAGGTTCTCTTCCTTTGCCCAGGACCCTCAAACTGAGGAACTAGGAGCGGGAAGACTAATTTCCTCAGGGGACGGTGGTGAGGCCGATGTTTCAATCTTAAGATTGATGGTGCAATTTCTTGCTGAATGGTCCGCTCCACATTTATGTACCCTTAACTGAGTGTATGGGTTCGCTAAAGCCTCCTCAAGCTGTGCATGCCTTTTCCTGTCCATTCATTGTTGGAAAAGCTTTTTTTTGTATCTGAGCGGATCACCTAGATAAGCATTATTTTACCTCCTAAAAAGTTTTCACACTTCATACTATGGTGGAGGAAATTCACTAAGTAGGGTATACCAGCAATTAACGCTGTTATATCCTCTGTGAATAAGAGTTTGACTTGTCCGGCAGACAGTGTTCAAATGCTTAGGGATCCAACGGATAAAAAGTTGGAATTTCTATTTTTAAAAAAACACTTTTTTTTCACTGGCAGATTGAGTGTCTCTGCCTGCGCTGACAGTAGTTGCTTAATCGTTGAGAGACCAGTTTAACAGGTGTTCAAGGTTATCCTGCTCAGCAGGCCCAGGATCTGACAGCTTTATGTTTGCAATAGTTGCTATGAGAGATTCTATCCTTCAGGCTTTGTGCCCTTCGCTAAGCACCATGCAGCAGCTCCTGGCTAGTCTTCCTTTTGCGGTGAACCCGCTATTTGGGGATGTTTTGGCTAATGCATCCAAAGAATTTCTAGTGCAAAAAGTACGTCTTTTGCCATTTAAGAAAAGTAAAGGAGTAAATGTATTTTCGTTTTTAAAGCTCCTTTTTCTCTGCCAGGGGCATCAGCCTCAAGGCAGTCACGACGGCTTCCACTGTCGGGTTCAAAAGGTAATCCTCAGGGTAAACCCCAGGGACAAAAGAGGTCTTGGGGGAGGAGACATACAAGATACTGAAGCCTCCTTATAAGGAGACGCCCCTGCTCGCTCAATAGGGGGAATTCTTCTGCAGTTCTCAAGGATCTGGCAGGAAGATTGTCTAGACGAATGGGGGACTTCCTCAATAGCTCCAGGTACAAACTGGAGTTCCAAGAGTTCCAGTCTCCTAATTTTCTCAATTCAAACGATCCTAAGCATCTAGAGAAAAAGAAGTCTTTCTCTCGAGCATTGGACCGTCTTTTGGCAAAAAGTGATTATGGTGGCCCCCCATGTAAGAGCAGAGGTTGGGGTTTGGGTAAATCCAAATGGACATTCTGGATCTCAAAAATCTAAATTCAGTTCCTGAATAAAACCACTCCTTTTTGTTTGCATGGAGTCAATACAATCAGTTATCTCTATCCTACCAGGAGAACTTCTGGCGTCAATCAACGTCAAAGATGCATACCTCCCATATGCCTATTTCCTCGCTCACTAGTAATATCTACTTTTTCAAGGTATAAAATCTTCATTTTCAGTGTGTAGCTCTGCTTTCCAGTCTAGCTATTACACCTCTTGCCCCTCTTCTAGCCAGATTAAGGGCCCAAGGTATAACAATTATGGTTTACCTGGACGATCTGTTCTTGATAGTCCAGTCGGTAGCCTGCTTAGACCAAAGTATGGTCACCACATTCAACTACCTGGAATATCTAGGTTTGTTTCTCAGGAGAAATCTTCTTTAAAACCATGAAAAGGGATACTTGGGTCTGATCATAGGTACACTCAGAAAAGGGTATTCTTGCCCCAGGCAAAGATCAGCACCATAAAGGAACTGATTTAGGTGGTCGAAGCAAGATGAATTCTCCTATTCAACTTTGCATGAGGTTGTTGGGAAAGATGGTGGCTTCTTTTAAGGCCATTCCTTATGGACCCTACCGCCACGGCCAGACCTTCTTTCGCAAGGTCCGGTATTCCATCCTACTTTACAAATGGTAACTTTAACGGTTTGGCTATTTGAGACCCACATTCTGAAGAAACGTGGACTGTCAGGTTCAGTGGTTTCTATCTTGATTAATGCAGGGGAGCCGGCCTCCATAATTCTATATTATGGAGTCTGGGAAGCATATGTCTCCTGGTGTAAAACCAGGAGGTGCACCCCAGGTAATAGGTCAAAGGTAGAATCCATGACTTTCTGCAGATGAGGTGAGAAATAAAGCTGGCCTTGAGTGCTTTCTAAGGACAGGTCTCAGCCTTATCGGTATTATTTCTGTGATCACTTGCTTCGCTTTCTTTGGTTCGTAACTTTTATTCAGGGGGTAACATGGCTTAATCCCCGGTTAGGTCATCCCTGAACCCTTGGGACTTGAATTTAGTGTTTGGCGGCATTACAAAAAAGCCTTTTTTTGGACCGATACAACATATTCCCTTGGTCCTTTTTTTGATAAGGAAATTGTATATTTTTTCTGGTAACCATATCTGCTGCAAGAAGGGTATCAGAATTGGCTGATTTTTCTTGTAAAGAGCCATATTATTATTGTTCACAAGGATAAGGTAGTATGGCGTCCCCATCCTAACTTTTTACCGAAGGTAGTATCAGGTTTTTATCTAAACCAGGATATTGTTCTATTTTGGTTTTTTCCAGAACCCTGTTCTATGGAACAAAAATCACTACATTCTCTTGATGTGTTGAGAGCAGTCTACTTTAAGACAACTGCTCAGATTCGGAAAACGGATGTTTTTGTTTGTATTGTCTGAAGGTCCTAAAAGAGGACAGGCAGCATGGAAATCTACTATTCTAAATGGATTTGTAATCGTAGTAATCGTTCTAGCTTATGGTTTAAAGAGGTCGTTTCTACCCTCTCAAATCAAAACGCACTCCTCTAGGGCTGTTAGTGCTTTGTGGGCAGTGCATCACTAAGCCTCCATGGCTCAAATCTGCAAGGCCGCAACTTGGTCTTCAATCCATACATTTACTAGATTCTATCAGGTGGACGTAAAAAGACATGAGGATGTCGCCTTTGGGCGCAGTGTACTGCAGGCAGCAGTATATAAGGCCTCTGATCTCATGGTGCCCTACTTGTTCCCTCCCCTCAGTTAACATTGCTCTGGGACATCCCAACTAGTAATTACTATGGCTCTGTGTCCCGTAATGTACGATTAAAGAAAATAGGATTTTGATAACAGATTTTACAGGTAAGCTGTTATAAAAATCCTAAAAATCCTTTTGCTTTAGTTCTTCTTTTAGAAAATACTCTGTATATTGTTTACAAACACCCTTTTTAGTGAAATTGGTTTTATTTTTTACTTGGTGCTATGACTAAAACAGAGGCTTGCAGAAATGATTAGTTTTCAGCGTTGATGGCATTTTATTGCGTGAGTGTATATATCTAAAGATTAATCAGCACATGCCATTGGCACCCAGCTAGGTAAAGCCCATCTGCTTTTCTTGCAGCTTGGTCCTCATGGCTTGTGTTCCCAGTAATTGCAAACATGTGTACATTATGTTCTCAGGCAGCTTTTGTTATTTCAAGGACTTCAAGTAAAATTGATGTGCCTCCCACTATTACAATCCACTTTTTTATTTCTCGTTGAACTTTTATTGTGTGTGGGGTTTTTTTATTGTTGTTGTTGGTAATATTATATTATATTATTTTTTTTTTTAAATAACTTTTTGTCAAATATGCAGAAAGAAGACATGAAAATCAAAGAACCTAGAATAATTTAAAAAATTGTTTGGGAAATTCATAAAGCGTACAAACAAATGGCAACCTCCCCAACCTATAACTGGCCTTTGCAGCAAGGAGCACATGGAAGGGTGACGTGTGTCAAAAAACAAATTCCCCGCTCACCTGTCAGCCTGCAATAAACTGAATTGTCCTGTCTAACAGTTCACGGTAAAACCAGGGGGTTAGTTTACATACATTTGCAAATATATGCGTAAGCTGCAGGGCCGCTTCATGGCCCCCTAGTGTAAAAACCCCTAGTGTAAAAAAGTGTGTTTTGTATAATTTAGTTAATATGTAAAGTTTTAAAAAAAGGCAATTTATTCCTAAATATCTCTATATACAGGGGTAAATATAAATAACCAACTATACGGTTAGGGAGTAAAATCTTTAATCCACTCTGAGAATAAAAGACAGAAGAGATATACTCTATATACTATTAGAGGTTGAATCTGGTAAATATTATCAGATCAAATTTTTTTTTATTTAAATAAAAAAAAAGTTCTAGACTGTTTTTTGCAGATTTTCAAACAGAACTGTAATATTACACGCTTTTTCTGCAGCTTCTCCATTGAAGTATATTAAACCAAAAAAGCAACGTTTTGCGTAAAAGAAAAAGTCCCTGACCCTTTCCAAATACCCAGCGGCTGAAAAAAGCATAGTTGAACATTAAATGAACTGTAGTGCATTTCTGCAAAAAGCACCAAAAAACGCATGGGTGGGAACCAGGCCTAAGAGCCCTTGCACACTGGGGCGGGGGGCGGCGTCGGCGGTAAAACGCCGCTATTATTAGCGGCGGTTTACCGTCGGTATGTGGCCGCTAGCAGGGCGGTTTTACCCCCCGCTAGCGGCCGAGAAAGGGTTAAATGCCACCGCAAAGCGCCTCTGCAGAGGTGCTTTGCCGGCGGTATCGCCGCGCCGTCCCATTGATTTTCAATGTAAAGGAGCGGTATACACACCGCTCCTTCACCGCTCCGAAGATGCTGCTGGCAGGACTTTTTTTACCGTCCTGCCAGCGCATCGCTCCAGTGTGCAAGTCCTCGGGGCTTTCACACTGGAATGAAGGCAGCGGCACTTTCGGGGCGGTTTGCAGGCGCTATTATTAGCGCAATAGCGCCTGCAAACCGCCCCAGTGTGCAAGGGCTCTAAGACATTTAGTAACATAATGGGGTTAAAAAGAAAAAATTAGCCCTTCGTTTTTTTTTTTTTACTGTGCAACAGTGAAAGTAATATTTACAGTAGATTATTTGCTCTTTTTGTACTAATAAAGGGCTAATTTTAGCTTTTTATTAACCCCATTATGTTACTGATCGATTTCTGAAAATAGTAATCGATTAATTTCATAATCGATTAGTTGTCGATTAGTTGTTTCGGTCCTACCCTAGTGTACTGCAGTCCTAACTCCTATAAATGTTGAGAGTCCCTCTCCCTCCCCCTCTCCCTCTCTTTCCCTTTGTTCTTATATATGTGCTCCAACTTTGGAAACTCAAAATTCATAGCCAGGACTGCAATACACTAAAGTGCAAATGTGTGCAAACTACACCACCTGGTTTGTTAGACAGGACAATTTGATTTATTGCTGGCTGGGAAGTGAGCTAGGACTTTTTCTTTGTTTGGATTCAAATGTTGGAAACTAGTACATGAATTTTGGGTTAAGCAAAGACTTTGGAGTAGATGGAGTAATGCTTGAATGCCTAAATGTGATGCAGTGGTAAATGAAGGCAAATTGATATTTCTAGCTAGTGGATGTTGCCACTAAAACGTTATACTGTCCAAATGCACGGCAATTTTATCAATTTTTTTTTCTCCCAAATTTGATGGTGATATTTTCTGCTGTTCTCCTACACATTCAGTGCTTCGTTTCCACCCTGACATAAAATAATATTTTTTATTTTTTTTATTTTAGTGACTTTTTGATTCTACCTGGATTCATTGACTTTACAGCTGATGAAGTGGTGAGTGGCATTTTTTTTTTAACTCTTATTTCCTTCATTATTATTGTTTATTATAAGTTAGTCATACTGATTTAGCTTATGGTAATATAATACTGAAAAATCTTGGTGTACAGACTATACTAGCTTGGCTAAAATTTAGATTGCACTGTATTTAAAAATCATAATACATAAAGCACACATTAGATCACTAGCAGTCAATCTACTGCAACCACTTTAAATATTGTCTTAAGTTGTCACAAGCCAGGCTAAGGGTGCTTTCACACCGAGGCTATTTTTAGCGACGTGTTAGCAGCGCTATTCGGCCGCTAGCGGTGCGCTTTTAACCCACACTAGCGGCCAAAAAAGAGTTAAAACCGTCCACAAAGCGGTGGTTCGGCAGCGCTGCCCCGTTGATTTCAATGGGCAGCGGGCGCTTTAGGAGCGGTGTATATGCCGCTTCTACGGCACTGCAAAGATGTGGCTTGCAGGACTTTTTTTACCGTCCTGCAAGCGCACTGCTCCAGTGTGAGAGCACTCGGGCTTTCACACTGGTGAGACAGGAGAGGCGCTATACAGGCGCTATTTTTAGTGACTGTAAAGCGCCTCGGTGTGAAAGCAGTCTAAATGCCAGCATTGTAGGGATTGGGTTCTGTGTTCAGCAGGTAGAATTTTTGTATCGCTTTACAGATCTGTTCTATATACTTTTCAGTTGTTGCTGACCTATATCTTCTTACCTATATCTGTCTACAATAGAAAACTAGATAGTGAGGTTAATGCACTGACTGGTTTTATGTCTGATAGGAATTTTAAAATGTATTTTTTAGATCTCTATACTGTATTTTTTGCCTAATGTATTTCTATTAAAATGAATGGAGCATGTCAGCAGGTGTCTTGGTGTGCAATGTGAGTTGCATTTCAGGTACATTAAAACATGACCTACTCATCACCTTTTTTATGCATTTCCATTGTTTTCAATGGAAACTGCATCAGGCCAAGCTAAAAGCACACCTAAATGCAAAGGTGTGAATATGTATGTAATGTTGTATTTATTGATAAAAAAACGTATGATTTATTTAAAATTTTAATATATTTTACACTTGCCGCAGCATCTGTGCGCATAAATGTATCTTGGTGTTTGTAAAAATTCTTCCTTTGTTTAAAAAAAAAAAAAAATGTCTCTACTTACCTGTACCTGTTGCTCCTAATTATCTTTTTCTGGGGTCCCCGTCGGCATTTCAGGCTCCTCCTCTTCATCTGGTAGCCCCCCCCCCACGGAAAGCTGCTTTCTATGGGGGCACTTGTGTGGGCTTGATCCAATACAGATATAAAACAAAACAAGGGGGACACCTATGATCATCCAATTTAGGGCAGGTATAGCCAAAACAAATAACGGACCTATAAGTCACCTCCAATACGGAGCTTTTGATTGACAGCAGCGGAAGCAAATGGCTCCTGCTGCTATCAATCTGTCCAATGAGGAGAGCGACAGCAGCTGGAGCCACTGCGCTTGTATACATTGCTGGATCGGACTCGGGTAAGACAAAGCGTTGGGGAACTGGGGGGTGGAACTGCAGCACAGGTTTTTCATCTTGATACATAGAATGCATTAAAGTGGCTGTAAAGTCAGAAGGTTTTTTTTATCTAAATGCATTTTATGTATTAAGATAAAAGGCCTTGTGTGTGCAGCAGCCCCTCTAAACACAATGGGATTGGGACATTACATTAGTAGATTGATGGCAAAATCACCGCCCTCTTATTGTAAGACACATGCTGGAGGAACATGGCCTGTGTCTGGCAGAAATACGCCCACACTTGTTATTTCGACAAAATAAAGATTTCATGATATATATATATTTGCTGTAAATCGATTTAGGAAAAAGATACTTGGAGGTTTTTTTAAATAAAATTGCAGTGTTGTCATCCACATACAAAAATAGAGGGGACAATTTTTAAATTAAACAGTGTTTTCGATTTAATTACACCAACTAGAGGCTCCAAACACTTGTATAGGTTGAGCTAGATATTTCAGCTATAGGGAGTATGGTGGTACTTCGATCTCTCACTGGCTACTTAAATCTCTTGGGGACTCTGGCAAGGAGATCTCCCTTTCCTATTTCCTGACAATGTTCCTGGCCACTAGTGATGAGCTGAATGTGACTGGGTTTTGGTCGGGTGAGTTTAAAGAGAAACTAAAATTGGGGAATTGTTCCTCACCCCCATTGCGCAAATTAGTTTTACCCATTTTAAGACTAATAAGAAAGGGATTGTCAACCAAAGGGCACATGGAGCTGTACACTGCCAGGGAGAACCTGCACCAATGCAAAAAAAATAAAAATATTCAGTGAGGAGCAGCACTTAAAAAAAACAAAAAAAAAAAAAAAACTGGGCAACTTTAAAAACGCACAAATGCTTGAGGGTGGGGTGAACTAAACCTGGCTGTGAAGTGGCACACCTGTGTGTTGTACTAAAGCAGGAGTCTCTAATTTTTTCAGTTCGAGGGCCACATCGTATATTTTACAAATATTCAAAGGCCCAAAAAATAAAATTTTGTGTGTGTGTGTGTTTTAGCTTTCTTTTGTAATCAGTATGATATGATTCAGAACAATTGAGAAGGAGAGCTTCAGTAAAACAAAGTGAGGAAAAAACAAATTTGTGATACTAAAGCCTAAATTACTATGTGGTCCTTTTGGGGTCAGAGGAGAAGCTGACCCATCGTATGCCAACCTGAAGTGGCCAGGAAAACCGTCTTGGGTGTAATGCCCCTAAAGATATCAAGACAGGATAAAAGTGAATATCCTGCCAACATGGACATAGTGGGGGTGGGGGGGGGGGGGGGGGAAACGTCCCTTTTTTGTTGTTGTGTGCAATCATAACTGAAGTGGAAAATCTGATGTACTGGACTTACTCTTTTGGTGCTTTGTTACCACCTTGTGGTAGGTTTCAGAACTGCCTATGTTTTTGTCCTATTGGAGGTTGGTCTGCAGAGACATTTGAAATGTAGGCTGGAGCAACAGACTGGAGCCAAAAGGGGTCATCTAGCACACATGCCCCACTGTAACCAATCACTCTGAGGACCAGGTCAGATTGTTGCTTTTAACAGACTGGCTCAATATACACTATTTAGTGAAGCATTTTGTTTTCGCTGTAAAGCACTTTTTATCAGGATTGTCTTCACATCTTTATGTCCCGTCACTTTGCCACTTGTTCGTTGCTCTGTCTGCCCTGAGCAAGGCCAGTAAAGGAACCTAAATGATATAATATCGGTCATGGAAAAGCTGGAAGACATTGTAGTATTTGCTTTGCAATCTCTTTGCCTTGACATCGTACATAATTATTCAGAGTGGCTTCTCCCTCACATTGTATTATTAATCTGAATGCAACAGAAATGTTACCTAAAGCCGGCCATAGATGGAGCGACTTTTCTTTCCTGCAACCATAGTCCGCATTGATGGGGGAATCCCTCACTCAAAGCCATTGTGTTCTGATGGGAAGAGGAAGCCATTTCCCCCAGGAGAACACTGATTATTGCCAGTGGCTATAACAGCGACTAGCAATAATTGCATGTAAAATCCTGCAGACTGGTTGGACCCAAGTTGATCGATCAACCAACTAGTATACATCTGGCCAAGATTCTAACCGTCCATGGCTGGCTTTACCTAATAATTGACTGCTGCATGTGGTCCTTTTTGTGATCAGATTTCCCTTAAAGGGGTTGTAAAGGTTTGTGTTTTTTCACCTTAATGCATCCTATGCATTAAGGTGAAAAAACACCTGTCAGTGATCTCCCAGCTCCCCCGTTTTACTTGCCTGAACCCTCAAACTTGTCCCATGGGGGACGCGCTCTCTCTCTGCCCGGGGTTCTCGGCTCTTGATTGGATAGATTGATAGCAGTGCAGCCATTGGCTCCTGCTGCTGTCAATCAAATCCAATGATCGGGGGGCGGGGCCAAGTCCTGCATTCTGCCTCTATGGATGCAGAATGCTGGACTCGGGAGCACACCTGCAAGGTAACCCCCCCCCGGGAGAGCACTCCTCCCAGGGGGTTATCTGATGTGGGGAGGAGCCGAGAGAGCCGCCAAGGGACCTCAGAAGACCAGGATCGGGGCCACTCTGTGCAAAACAAGCTGCACAGTGGAGGTAAGTATGACATGTTTGTTTATTTTTTTTTTATTTTTTTTTTTAATGAACCTTTAGTGTCACTTTAAATATAAGGTAATTATAAAATTTTATAGCATTCTTTCTTCAGAATTTCTCCTTTTGCTGTCCATATGCCATGTATTCCATCCAGTGAGCGTCCCATCCCTTCCACAAAGGTGCACATGACTTGGGCCCCGTTCACACCTGAGTGATTTTCAGCTTGTAAAACACTTAGCTCTGAAGCTCCAAAATACCCAACAAAGGAATGTCCATTCATTTCAATGGCCCCTGTTCCCATCTGACCATTCTGTCGCCTGAAGCAAAACGCCTGAAGCTCAAAAACGTACATGAGCTTCTTTTTGGCAGTCTACAAGTGTTTTTGTCCCCATAGACTTCAATAGAAACGATTGACCTTGAGCAGAACAACGCTCAAATAGCAGCTCCCCACCCCAAATTTCCTCTCTCTCCTCCCCCTAAGGCTTGGCTAAACAAAAACCTGTGAAGCTGTAAAACGCTTGTAATACACATCTAAAACGCTTTTAAAAAGCTGTAGTGAATCGAAATGCTCAGGTGTGAATGGAGTCTTAAACCCCTTTCACACTGGAGGTGTTTTTCAGGTGCTATATAGTGCCTGAAAAATGCCTCATCTGCAGTCCCAGTGTGAAAGGCCAAGTGCTTTCACACTGGGGCGCTGCGCTGACAGGATGTTAAAAAAAAAAAAAGTCCTGCAAGCAGCGTCTTTGGGGCAGTGGCGGAGCGGTATATACTGCTCCTGCCCATTGAAATGAATGGGCACTGTTGGCAACGGCACTACACCGGTGCGATTTAACCCTTTCCTCAGCCGCTAGTGGGGTTTAAAAGCACCGCTAAAACTAGTGGCTCTTATACCGCTAACGCTGCCACTATGTGAAAGGACTCTTGAAGTCGTTCCTTCAAGAGGATGTGGTTTGTCTGGGAGGCATGGGACCAGTCCACCAATGCACCCCACTGGTCCTTGTGACAGTAGCAGGTATGTTTTCAAGCTCATCACCACAGTCTGTATTATAATGCTGATTTTTGTTTTTCCTTCTTGTTCTATTTCTGGATTTAGCAGTTGAATTATGGAATTTTTTTGTAAGTTATTATTTTGTTTACCCCTGTTTGTCATTTTTATTCATGTCCTAGGATCTGACTTCTGCCTTGACTCGTAAAATAACCTTGAAGACGCCCTTAATCTCCTCCCCTATGGACACTGTGACTGAATCGGATATGGCCATTGCAATGGCGGTAAATATGAAATGCTGCTTTGCACTATGGAAATCAGAATATGCAGGAGTTTTTAACACTATATATAGTTAAAAAAAAAAAAAAAAAACTGATGCAGATTTAAGACTCTTCATGCTTCATTGTGACTGGAGCGATGTCTTAAGTGTAAATGTAACATGTCCCTTGCCATGAGAAAGTTATTTAACCATGCAGCAGAGAACTTGGAATGCATTGCACAGAGAATCTGTTGCAGCCATGTATAGTTACCAATAGCTTTTAACTTCAGCTTGTTCAATCAAGTTTTGACAATAAAACCTAGAAGCTGATTGGTTACTATGCACAGCTGCAACAGGTTCTGTTTGATGTAAAAAGCGTTGAAATTGAACTGCCACAACACTGCCAAGTGGTCCAGATACAACTTCCATTAAAGGTCAGGGCTACATGTCAAAAAGTTCCAACACATTTCGGGGGTCTAAGTGCCCCCTTCATCAGGGCTTGACTGGCAAAGTGAACTGGACCTACAATGGTATTTTTTCCGGTGTCAAAGCACAGGCCTAGTCAGCAGCTTGTTTGGCAGATTCTGTGTGCACCAGTTTTAATGCTCGTGCACCGTGTGTACTACTGCTCAGACCCACCTATCTAACACACTGTTAAAGTGTTACTAAACCCCTGCATTCACTATATCTGATCTACCACAGTACACAGAACATGGAAATGCAATTATTTTAGTAAATATAAACTGATAAATAACTTTTCTCATCAGCAGTATATAGCAGTCTTGTGACTTATAAGTGTCTGATCAAGCACTGGTTGAAGCTTGTAGGTAGAATTTAATGAGGCTGCAGGACTACTGACCTGCCTGGATGGTGCTGATTGGCCCTATGCTAATCACATGCACCCTCCCATGAATAAAAACAAAAAACTCTAGCAATACACAAAACTGAGCAGAGTGTCCCCAAGGCTCTGTACTGTTAGGAGATGGATTGGGGACTATGGAAGAAGGGGTGGATCAGAGAAGACAGGATCAAACTGCCTTTTTCCACAGTGAGTATAACCAGCATGCTTTACTGCATATACAGACTGATTTTACTGTTATGGGTTTAGTAACACTTTAAGTCATAGGACTGTTAAAGCAGCTTTTGGGGGCTTTATGCCATCGTTTTACTAGTATACACAACATTTTAGCCCATTATGGCAGACTTGGCATGCCAAGTGATCCCTTCCAGCAGAGCAGCATTAGCGCTCACAACTGTCATGGGCACGTCTATCTTCTCCTGGTCTTCTTCCAGGTTTGGACTTTTTGACCTCTTGATTGAAGGGGGGAACGATGATGATCACTTCCATTAAGGTGCATGGCAGTCTCTTCAAGGCACAGAGCAGTGCTGTACCCGTATGCTGAGCTACTTGTGTGGCTCGGAGTACATTAACAATGACAGACAGGGAGTTTCAGTTATTACAGAAGTGACCAATTGGGGTCTTTATGCCTTTGTTTGGCAGCATTCATGTACATGGCACATTGGGGTCATTGAACACATTAAACAGTTTTGGAGAAGTTGTCCTCCACTTTAAGAGATTTTTGAGGAGATGAAAGCTTCTTAATTTTAAATCTGGATGTGACACTTGTTACAGGATGTGTGATTTTTTTTTTGCTCTCACAATAAAATATTTTGCTTTATTGCAGCTTATGGGAGGTATAGGTATTATTCATCACAATTGTACTCCAGAGTTCCAAGCCAATGAAGTCCGCAAAGTGAAGGTAATTTTTCCTTAAATGGGTATTTGTCTCAGGCTGGGTTCATACTGATGTGGCTGCGGGTTCCATAAGGGGGTACGGTGCATCCCTGTACACCAATTTAGGTGTGAATCAGATCTGAAATTTTGCCAGAATTCGCACCTAAAACAGTCAAAGACGCACAGGACCCTTTTCCAATGCGAACCGCGGCTGCGCTGAAGCTGTGGGAACCGGCTCTATTGAGAGTCAGGCACACTCTCCTGTCATGCAAATTGGTTGCGGGGAACCCACATCTAATTTTGCATATGTGTGAACCCGGCCTCACTTGAAATGTAGGTTTGCGCTTTATCATTGAGCGTAATTTTTTAAGTTACTTTCATGTTCAAAATGTGCTGCTAAAGTTCTGATTAGATTTTAAATTGAAAAAATCAGTTTTGAGGTCTGTCCTGTATCAGTTAAGGCGTCATGTACATTGCTGCTGGTAAACGGACGTTTAGGAGCAGTTGGGTGGTTTTTGGGTTTTTTGGGGGATTTTTTTCAGCTGCCCCTGAACTCTCCTCCGTTCTCTTATCAGTATATGTATACAGGGTAGTTTATAGTCGTTTAGAAGCATTTTTTGGAAAGCAAAAAAAGCGTTCATCAGGACGGATGTTCAGAGGCATTTGAAATGCCAAATGCCTGTAACAGTTTGTAAACGCGGTAACGCGCGTTTAGCCGCGTTTTCTTTACAGGCATTTTTAATGAAGATGCATTTGAAGAAAAAAAGCGCTCCTAAACACAAACACGGCAAAACAGACTTTTTTAAACGTTTACTATCTGTCAGGTTAAGTTGTTCAGGGGAGGTTTAAAAACGTCTGGTGTACGTTTAAGCCTTAATGGTGAACTCCACCTTTTGCAAAAAAAAAAACTGCAAATCTATTTGCAGGGAAAAAAATATGCATTTATTCTTTTTGCAAATGAATCTGCAAAGCATTGCAACTTCGATCGGTGGAGCGTGAGTGCAATGCCAGGCTCCTGGGATGTGTCAAAGGACTGTGGTGATTCCCAGTGCAAATTAATCACAAATCTAAAAAAAAAATTATTGCGCATATGATGAAAATGCATAAACCAAGGTTACTTACAATATATAAGTCTGATTTTTAATACATTGAGCTAAGCAGCAGCTGAAGTTGTATACATACTGTGAGATGAGTTTATTAAAACATGAATAGCTGCACATGGCAACAAGTCAGATTCTAGCTTTTATTTTCAAAGCTTAACTGAATAAGCTGAAGATGGAAGCTGATTGGTTGCCATGCACAGCTGCCCCCAGTTTTTAAAAACTCCCCCTTTATGTCTTCTTTTTTTTTTTTTTGTATTCTAATAAGCGTAATCTTTGGTCCCTCCCCTCCGCAAGCTCAGCTTGTAAAGGAAAGGTTATGATTTACTTGTATTACAGGTTGGGGTGATTATTTTTAAATGTGGTTTTCAATGAATGAATGTAAAACATTCATTTTACAATTGGCAAATTACATTATGGTAAATTTTTAAATAATTAGGAACGATCTATTTTTCACCATAGCACCAACCTTTTATTTTAAAAGTCTTTTGTGTGCTAGAGTTTTTTTTTTTTTTTTTTTTTTTTTTTTTTTTTTTTTTACAAACTGGCCTTGTTTGAGACCTAGCATACCTGATTACAGGCCAACCTCATACATAGTTCTTTGCCCTATTAAATCTAGTTAGGGCTGGATAATCCTACTGGTCTTGCTGTGTTTTATATAATATATATATGCATTGTTCTATTTTACATACTTTATAAAACTGTCTGTTTACCTTTTTTGTTTGTGACCGTTTTTATTTGTTTTTTATTCTGTGCTTTTGATGATAAAGGAGCTGTATAAATCTATATGAGAAAAGTAATGCTGCTTGCGACTGCTCACAGCCTTGGATGCAGAAATTCTGCGTATAGGGTCTAAATCTAAATAACTTAGTTGCAGGCACAAATGTACAGGTTCTTTTATCATCCTCCCCACTAACATACTTGCATGGTTTCTTGTCTCTTTTTTTTTTTTTCTCCAGAAATTTGAACAAGGTTTTATTACCGATCCAGTCGTAATGAGTCCTTCACATACTGTGGGTGATGTTTTTGAGGCTAAAACCCGACACGGGTTTTCTGGCATGCCAGTAACTGAAACTGGAAAAATGGGCAGCAAGTTGGTGGGGATCGTCACCTCCAGAGATGTTGACTTTTTGACTGAGAAGGACTACACCACTTATCTGAGCGAGGTACTGTATAAAGTGCTGGGGTGTCAGTTGGTCAGGACAGTTATCTTTATAAAATGACCCATGAATAAGCGGTTTGTTCATGATGCCTCCAAAAAAGCACTAATTAATGCATTGGCTTTGTTACAAATGTCAGTTACTAGAATAAAAAATGCTGCAGTATAGCTGGATTGAACTTGCCATTTATACATCGAATTTAGATATGGATATGGCTATCCAGCTAAAGCAAAAGTAACGGGAGTTGAGAGAAACTGTGTAAGGCCTCGTTCACACGATATGAAAATCAGAAGGGAAAATTCATAAGACGAGCTGTCTGCGGATTTTTGGATTGTTAGTACGGTGCTTTTGACAGCAGATTTGACTTTTTCGTCAGACAAAAGTTGGATGTGCAGGCTATAAAATTTGTCAAATGTGAACTCGACGTCTGATTTTCGGATGGTCAGTACAGAAATCGTCACACAAAAGTCGAAAGTACAAATGCATGCTCGGAATCAAGGAATGTCTGGGAAGAGTTCGGTCTTGTAAACTAGCGTTCGTAATCTAGAATTAACATTTGTGACGTGGCAACTGATGAAATGTCGAAATGCAGCGCCCATTCTCATCTTCTTTAATGGGATAACAATGAAGCTACTTTGCTGGTGATACTGATGTAGTTATGCCAAAGGTATTTTCTTTTCCAATATTTTTATTCAGAATTTTTTCCAAAAGATATAAAATCCAGTTTGACATGTCTTTTGTTTAAAGTATTGGAACAAATAAGTTATTTATAAAAAAAAAAAAGGGTTACACAACATATTATCACGTATTATTATGAAGTTTAACTTTTCCTAGTCCTTACTATAACACTATATAGCAAGAAGTCCCACATAAATAATAAAAATATAAAACTTTTACTCAAAGTAGAACATATAAAGGAGAAGCTTTTCTCCGATAAATTCCTTGACGTACTTCATGTGTAGTGTGGGGAGTCGCAGGAGGCGAATTCTCTCTCCCCAACCCCTCTACTTGGTGTAACCTTCTAATTTGACCTCAAGATGAGCCCTGAGGCCTCAATTAGCCCATGAGGCCTCCAAGACTGTTTTTTATAGGAAAGAGAGCGAGGAATAAGAGGGTGAATAAGTAGAAAATAGGAAAGAGAGAGAGGTGCACTTCGGTCCCGGAAAGAGGAATTCCTGGATCATTCCCAGCTCATTATGTGTTTGAAATATATTTTATCCATGGGTCCCATATTCTTTCAAACAAAACCATTTTATCATTTTAAGATTGCAGAAAGGCGTTCATTTACCATGATCCATGACAATTTAGATTTTAGTAAATGAAAGGGAATCGTTGAAGATTTCAAAGATTTAGCTATCGCTATCCTTGCTGCTACAAATATGAAAGTTATGAGTTTCCGCATATGTTTCGATGTTCCTTCTACCGGGCGTCCCAGCAGTGCCTGTAGGGGTGACTTGATAAGGTTCACTTGAGTTAATGAATAGATAAAGTTGTATGTGCGAATCCAAAACCTATGCACTTTTGGACAAGTCCACCATGTATGTAGCATGGTGCCTTCAGTGCTGCATCCCCTGAAGCACCACGGGGAGGCCCCCAGAACAAAGGCTGCCACTCTCGCTGGGACCAAATACCATCTCATCAGGACTTGCCTCTATCAAAGAAGTATTGATGTATGATTTGGACGCCTGCAGTGGCCGTTTGCTCCAGTCTTCAGCTTCTAGACTGATTTCTATATCTTGTTCCCATTTTTGCATGTAAAACAGTTTCTGAGCAGTTGACGACAAAATACTATATATCTGTGAAATATGACCTGAGTGTTTGTCGATGGTTCTACAGAAATTTTCCATTTTTTGGGTGGATGCGGTTAAATCAGAGGTACGATTCAATGCTGTTAAAAAATGCGCTATCTGGGAGTAGCGATATAGTTCTGAATTCGGCAATTGGTACTTTTCCTGTAGAACCTGCCAAAGGTATTTTAAAAGGCATTTGTTTTGTACGATCTGAGAATCACCAATCGACGCTCCCCAAAATTCTACTAACATGAAATTAGCAGAAGGGACCCAAAGGGTGACGCTCGAGAAATGAACTTCCTCTTTATATTCTCATAGTACGTCCCTACGTTCGTGTTTGTCAAACGACAATTTGCAGATAGTTAGTATGCTAGACCAAATTCTGCACGCTTTTGACAAAAATCTGACGCTCGGTCGTACAACAATCGAATCGTGTGTACGAGGCCAAATGTTTGTCATTTAAATCTTAAAAAAGAACAAAAAAAAATCTTTCCCTTCAAATGGGATTTCATTCATATGTAGAGGTTGGTTGATATGCAATTTTATACTATATAAAATCCAGTTGAACCCCCACATTTTCCACTTTATTTCAAAATGTAGTAGATATTTTCAGATAATAAAATTAGTTGCCATTGAACAAAATACTGTATTTTAATAACCGCATTTTGATAAGTGGTGATGCTTTTATGGGACTAAATTATTTCTTTAAAATGGGAGAAACTAAAAATGTCCACTTGTAATATATTGGTGGTAGTATGGTACAGTAATGCCCTGTACACACGGTCGGAGCTTGTCGGAAATTCCGACCGTGTGTAGGCTCCATCGGACTTTTTCCATCGGAATTTCCGACACACAAAGTTTGAGAGCTGGATCTAAAATTTTCCGATCACAAAATCCGTTGTCGTAAATTCAGATCGTGCGTAGACAATTCTGACGCACAAAGTTCCACGCATGCTCAGAATCAAGCAGAAGAGCCGTACTGGCTATTGAACTTCATTTTTCTCGGCTCGTCGTACGTGATGTACGTCACCGTGTTCTTGACGTTCGAAATTTCCGACCAACTTTGTGTGACCGTGTGTACGCAAGACAAGTTTGAGCCAACATCCGTCGGAAAAGATCCGATGGATTTTGTTGTCGGAATGTCCGATCGTGTGTACAGGGCATAAGTGTTTTTGCAAGCTGTCACAGAAGTTATTTTTCTGAATGTGCGTTCCCTAGCGGTTTCCCTGACCCTTTTGTTTCAGACAATGAATTGATGTCCCAAAATAAGGTTGTGGGTGAGGAATTCTGACTTTATTTCAGCTCTCCTGATCCTGCATGCCTATATGTCTGTAGTTCAAAGTAATAAAATTAGAAATGGCCAGACTATTGGTGTTCAGTGTACTGTAGTGTAAACCTTACTATTAAATGTGCTCTATATTGCAGGTAATGACCAAGCGAGATGAACTGGTTGTTGCCCCTGCCGGAGTCACTCTTAAAGAAGCTAATGAAATCCTGCAGCGTAGTAAGAAAGGTGAGGAATTTTTTTGGCTCTGTATACTATTTCCAGAAAAGAGTTCTTCTCACTTGCTGAAACATTCTCTGTTAGGCTGCATTCACACATGAGTGTTTTTGAATCGCAGTGTTTTTAAAATGCTCTGCTAAAATGACAAATCACACCACGTGCATTTCAGATGCTATTCATTTTAATGTTACCTTTTAAAACACGGTTCTGCCACGATTGTTGTGCGATAAATCGTGCTGCAGTCTGTATCGTGTGAAGCTTGTCACCCAAAAATGATGCAGAGCTTCTTTCAGGTGACTAGCATCACGAGATGCAGTTTGCTGCAATTGCAGCGCCATTTATTGTGCCAGTACCGCACTGCGTTTTTTAAGTGCCATTAAAATGAATGGCATCTGAAATGTGCGATTTTGTCATTTTAGCAGAGTTTTTATAAAGCGATTTTCACCTGCAATTCAAAACACCCAGGTGTTAATGCAGCCTAATGCTCCTTTCTTGTGCAACTTGGGATCTGAATTGTGAGACACCAAGTTGCAGGGCATGTAAAATTCAATGTATTTCTATTCCTACTGACGCTACAGAAGTCATTGCGACTTCAGAAAAGTTTCCTGCACTACTTTAGTCTGACTTTCGATACTGTGGTCCAGAGAATGTAAATGCAGATCAAAGTTGTACAGGAAATCATGCGACTTTGGAAACGACACGCTATTGTAAAAGGAGCCTTAGTGTTACAGGAGTTTTTTGTTAATATGGAATAAGATCTATTAGTAAAGTTATATTATAACCAATCACCAAGAATAACTGCAATGCAACAGACAGTTTAACTACTTGCCACAATAAACCTAGTTTCTTAACCCCTTAGAGCCGGTGGGTGCCAGCCCCTTTAAAGAGCTTTTGCATGCCAGGGGCGGGGCTTAAGGTAGCGAAGGCTGTGATTGGCGGTCAGATGAGCAGAAATTTCCCAATCATAAGCAGAAATTGGGAGTTTTCCGTCATGTGTCAGGATACGCGCTGTTTGCACTAATGCACGCAAATATGCGGCTGCTCGCACCAGGGCCCAGCTGCTGAGAGGCTGCATGCGGCCGGCACCAAGGAGTTAAAGTATAACTCTACTTTTTGTTGAGGGGGAAAAAAAACAATCCCCTGCAACATTTAATAACTTTAAATGATAAAATGTCTTGTGAAACCATTTTTGGCAGAGATGCATTCAGCTTGACTTGGCAGCAGATGGGAAGTGACTTGTACTGCTGCTAGGAATACAGCACTGTAATGTGCCTAATGCTCCTACAGTATCTTATACCTCACATAGTAGTCATAGTTCTAGTAATATAATAGAAATTGTTCATTTTAGGCCAGCTTGCCCAAGCAAAAGTCTGGAATCTTGCTTTTCAGCTCATTTATACCAGATACAGTTGAATGGCTTTTTAAACAGTGCTAATGCATATGCAAGAAAAATGAATTTCTGTGAGGTGCTTTAAAAAAAAAAAAAAAAGTACAGCATGTTGCTTTTTTTTCACACATAAACGTACCGGAATTCACCTCAAATGTATCTAAATGCAAAAAAAAATGAAAAAAACAAACTGTGAGGCTTGTGGTGTAAACAATCCCTAAAGCTGGGTTCACATATGAGAATGCAGCGGGCTCACAGTAGGAGTCTAGAGCGTCCTCCTTCACCGTTTTCAGGTCCGATTTCAGTCTGCCTCCTCGCCGCCTAACCCTGCCCCACGTCGCCGCCCGACCCTGCCCTGCCTCGGCGTCTGCCCCGCCCTCTAAATAAAGCAGACTGGAAGACAAAAGAGTGGAGGAATTGATCGTTGTTTTAAACTTGTTCAGCTGTTTCTTTTAAATGTAAGCTTGAATGGTCCATCTATGTAAATAGGCTTTTTCTTTCAGCTGCACAGCTAAGATTAAGCTGATTTAATTATGAAGGAGGCTGGGGGTTCACCTGCCAGCTAATGCATGTATGTCATTTTTAATACTTGCAAAAGATGAAACATTTGTAAGTAATCAGGAATGTAATTAAGCCTAGGTTCATACTGTAGCGAGTCCTGTGTGTGCTGTTTGCACGGGCACAGCAGTCCATTCTGCATGGAACCGCATGATAAATCCTTTTGGTCTTGAAAGCCACACCTAAAAGGCAATATAACATAGCACCTTTTTATATAAGCCCAAAATGCAAGGAGGAACTTACTCGATTGAAGCTTGTAGCCCTACAATATGGTGCCCAGAGCATGTAAGCCATGTGGAGAAGTAACCAAATCACCAAAATGGCGGTGATCCCTGCCCACTTTTGGCGCTCACTTCCTGTCTTTCTGCTTAATGGCAAAATCCTAATTTAATGTGGAACAAAGGTATAGCGTCTGTAATACTGGTTTAAGAAGTTTTCTGGGGTAATTTTACAGTAATAAGTTAAAGGTGCAGTTGTCCTTTAAGTCATAGGGGACCAGCGTGGATTTGATTTAAATAATAATTTTTAAAGAGTAACTGTCATTGCTGACCTGCAGCGGCTGCTCCTCTGACCCGCTGTTGACTCACCAACCGTCCCATTCACTTTAATAGGAGGGCTGGTGATGCAGCAGTGACAACAAGGTGGGGGAAGTGGCGGCAGCAGGTGAGTAGATGCCCGCTAACAGGTGCTGCCATGCTGTATCTGAAATTTACAGGTGCTCTTTAAATGTAAGGCCTCATGCACACAGACTTTTTCGAGCATTTTGCAGCTTAAAAATGCCTGTCTACGTTAGTCTATGGCTTCAGGCCCACCTAGGCGTTTTTAAACTGCAAATGGCATAGGCGTTTTTTAGCTGTAAAAAAAACCCAGGACCAGTGCGTTCCGTGGCGCGGCGCTAGAGCTGTAAAAGTGCAAAAATGCCAATGCGGCGTTTTTGAGCTCCAGCGTTTTTTTTTGCTCCACAGGGAGTGCATATAGCTGAGAGGTGTGTTTTTTCTTTAAACGCTAAAAAGACGCGGTAGAAAACGCGTTTTTAACGCCGCTTTTTCCAGGCGTCGGACCTAGCTTTACAGCCCATTTTTTTTTAAACGTTCATGCGCATGAGGCCTAAGGACTCATTCTTGCTGCTAGTTAGAATCTTCAATATTTGCAAACAAAATGAAAGGTTTCCTATTTAGAATAATAAGCTGTCAGTAAAACACATTGTTGAACTACTCAAATTCTTTAATTTAATTAAAACAATAACCTTGCCCATGCATGTTATCTCAGCTTGCAGAGCTTGGATTCCTTGAATGAGTTTACCTGCGAGAAATACAGGGAAAAGTTCCCAAACATATGTTTTTTTGTTTTTTTTAAATTGCGCTGCATAGAACCACACGTCCCTGCCCCTCCTTCTTCTTCTTTTTTTTTTTTTTTTTTCAGGTTAGCCTTTATTTCTCCAGTGATTTTGGTTATCATTATGGCTTAAAAAGAACTATGTGATAATAAATGGCTTAATATGATCACTATTCTTAAAAGGTGTTTTTGTTGTTTTGTTTGGCATGATCTGCCAAAGGTATGCAAACTTTTGAGCACAAGTGCATGTGTGTGTGCGTTTGTACATTTATACTAAAGTTAAGTGTTCCTTAAGGCCCCTTTCACACTGGGGCGGTTTGCAGGCATTATTGCGCTAAAAATACCACCTGCAAACCGCCCCTAAACAGCCTCCGCTGTTTGTTCAGTGTGAAAGCCCGAGGGCTTTCACACTGAAGCGGTGCACTGGCTGGAGAAGAAAAAATCTCCTGCGAGCCGCACCTAAATCGCTCCTGCCCATTGAAATCAATGGGACAGCGCGGCTATACCGCAGCTATAGCCGCGCTGTACGAGTAGTTTTAACCCTTTTTCGGCTGCCAGCGGGGGGTTAAAACCGCACCGATAGCGGCCGAATACCGCGGTAAAATAGCGCTGTTTTACCGCCAACGCCCCCTACCGCCCCAGTGTGAAAGGGGCCTTAGGACAGGGGGGCCGGGATGGACTTCCCGGTCACGTGTCCACTTTAATTGGCTGTCAGATGATCAGGAGCCTGTGCTGAGTTCTGATCATAAGTAAAAGACCAGTCGCTGTGCTATGAGTGCTCTTTTAGAAACTGAAACCCTTGCCACCAAGGACATACATAAGGCCCACCCTCCTTGCACATTTATGTTACTTGGTCGGCAAGAGGTTAGGCACTTTGGTTTTGGTCTTTGATTTTAACATTTTTAACAGGGCAATGGATAAGGTGGTGATCTTGGTTAGAAAAATAGGACCCCTTTAGTGCCATGATTTTGTTTTTCTTATGTGCACATTTTAAATTACTCCTTGATAAAAGGTGAGCAGGAGCCTGGACCAGATACCATTTTACTTTCCATCACTACCCCATGGCTTTTCCCTGTGATTAAGGGAGAGGAGCAAATTCCATCAAATGCAACCAAAATGGATCATGGTGGTAAGACATTGCTTAGCCAGCTCGGAGGATAACGTTAAAAGGCTGCTTACAGTCCTTTTGCTTGAGTTCACAGTTGGAGCAAAAATGTCCACGCCTTCCATGTATTATATTAGTAGAATTGTTACATTACATGGTTTTGTAAAGGTAAGTAGTGTGTGGGGTGTCCTTCCCTCTTTATAATTTTTTTTTTTTTTTTTTTTTTTACAATCGCTTACTTTTCTGGCTCTACTAAATCGCTACTGAGTGACTACATGCATGAGGCTTGTTTGCTGTGTGTTAGTGGAGCAACTAAATGCACATTTGAACTATTTCCACCTCCCTTCTTTTTTTTTTTTTCTCCTTAGGAAAACTGCCCATAGTAAATGACAGTGATGAGCTAGTGGCCATCATTGCAAGGACAGACTTGAAGAAGAACCGTGACTACCCACTTGCCTCCAAGGACTGCCGGAAACAGCTGCTGTGTGGTGCGGCTATTGGAACCAGAGAAGATGACAAGTATCGTCTCGATCTTCTCACACAAGCTGGCGTCGATGTTGTAGTACTGGTATACATCAGGACTTTTCTTGTGGTTTCTATAGAATTAGCCAGTGGGCTCTATTGGGTAGATCAATTGTGTTGTTTTTTGTTTTTTTTTTACTGATAGGACTCTTCTCAGGGCAATTCTGTTTATCAGATAAACATGATCCACTACATCAAACAGAAGTATCCTGATCTGCAAGTTGTAGGAGGAAATGGTGAGTTTATTTATATCTTGGATTATTGTGACAAATGTGTTTGCCTGATTTCACTATTTTGCTTATACGGTTTTATGTTTTCATTCTCATTAGCCTGTTTTTTTTTTTTTTAAATAATGAGCACAATTTCTGTACCTAAATAGATATATTTGTGTAAAATTGAGATTTTAAGGCCTCGTGCACATGGACAGATTAAAGCTGACAAAATGCAAAAAATTCTGGGAGTTTTCTGATGCCCAGGAATCCAGAGGTGGCGCACTCTGCCTTACATAGAATTGACCATACATGCTTCTATGTGGATTTACACCAATCCTTTTGTGCATCACTGTAAAATGCACATGTGTGAATTATGTATCTCCCTGAAAGCAAAATGTCTGCGTTTGGCGAATATGTCGTGCACATGTTTACATCAATGCACAAAAGTATTGGCAAAGGTCCGAGTGCAAGTGTGTACAGCCATTTACCTCTATGGCTGTCTGTACATGCCATCTGCTGCTTTCTGGGCACTGAAACCGGCTGGGATTTTATGTTGGTGCACTTTTTTTCGGTGTCAAACCACTCATGTGTATATGCGGCCTTCTTTGTGTGGGTTTTTTTTTTTTTTTTCTTTTATTCTAACTAGCTTTTTATATTCGTGTCCATTAGTTGTAACAGCAGCACAAGCCAAGAATTTAATTGATGCTGGCGTGGATGCTCTTCGGGTTGGAATGGGATGTGGATCCATATGCATCACTCAGGAAGGTGAGAAAATTGGTAAATCTCATGTTTACTTGGCAGATTATTTGGATTCTGTTTTGCCAGACTTGTGATTCAGGCATCCATCCGCCCGCACACTTTGGTTGAGTACACAGCCTGCTAATTGGACAACAAAGGGGCTGCATAGCTCTGTACCGTCAGAACTTAAACATTGTATTTTTTTATTTTTTTTTATGCATATGTAACAGTGGCATAAATATTAAAAGCACTGGATGGGTGCAGGTAGGTGGACGCGTTTCACACTAGAAGTGCTTTGTCAAAACCATTTGGATTTTGACAAAGCACTTCTATAATGTGAAACGCGACAACATACCTGCATTTCCCCTTTTCTGTACCAATCCTGTGCTTTTGATATTTATTCTTCAGTAGAGACTTTATACTTTAGATTTACTTTTTATCTAGTGGTGGGTTTTTTTCCAGGAAATTGCTTTTGTCAATAACTTAGAATCAGGGGTGTAACTACCACCATTGCGACCCATGCGGGCGCTATGGGGCCCGCAGCCGAGTGGGGCCCAGTGAGGATAAGAGCACCGCCAGCACAGTCTCTCAGCCAGGGGAAGAGCAAGAAAAGGAAGAGGGGAGCCGTCCGTATCAGCAGAGAGCTGAATTGCCCGATGTAAGAGCTTTCATTAGAACTTCCAGTGTTCCCAGGGCTCACGTTACATAGCTCCACCTTTTGGCCCCGTGCCTTTGATAGACAGAACGCCGATCCAATGCGGGACATGTGACGTCATCAAAGGCGTTGGGCCAAGAGGTGGGGCTATGTGACGATGAGCCCCGGGAAGACAGGAAATTCAAATGAAAGCTGTTACAGCGGGCAATCCCGCTCTCTGCTGATCCGGGTGGCTTGCCTCTTCCTCTGCATAGGTGGGGCTGTATGGGGCACAGGCAGACCAGGCTGCACTGGGCACAGGTCACGCTGTATGTGGCACAGGTCTTGCTGCATTGACACTAGGACAGCTGTGGGGGGGGGGGCGCGCCCCATACAACATTTTGCTATGGGGCCTGCTATTTCTAGTTACACTCCTGCTTAGAATTTCTTTTTTTTTTTTTCAAATAACAGTTTTTATTAAACATATAGACATACATATACATTAAGCAATAGTGTTGCTTATAATTAAGTGCAATAGATAAACAGTCAATGCCATAGACATTGAGCTTCTGATGGTAATCGTCAAGGTACATTAGTGGTATAATATCTTCCAAACCATCTGAAGTTTTCAACCAACAAATAACATTATTAAACTGAAAATGTATTAGCAGTTTACAGAGAGAAGGAAAATAAAGTAGGAAAAGAGGAAAGAGGGATGAAAGGGGGAAAGGGAAGTGGGGGGGGGGGGGTCTAGCCGCAGACCTAGGGCGGGTCCTCTCGTTTATGCCATTCCTCCCAGACCATGTCATGGGCCTCCATTCTGTTTTGTATCCTGGCTGTCATCTTCTCCATTAGCTCTATGTCCTTTATTCTGGTATAGAGGTCTGCTCGGGAGGGTGGAATCTGTTTCTTCCAATATAGGGCTACCAGGCATCTCGCTGCTGTGAGAACATGGCCTAATAGTTTCCTAGAGTGTCGGGATATACGTAGCCCAGACACACCAAGAAGAAACAGTTTCGGGACTTTGGGGACCTGGACGCCCAGTAGGCGATTCAGCAATAATTGTGTTTCCGTCCAAAAGGGAATTATCTTGGGACATGTCCAGTAAATATGAAATAAGGTCCCCCTGTCCTTCATACACCGCCAGCATCTATCCGAGCTGGATGGGAAAATGGCGTGGAGGATATCAGGTGTCATATACCAGAAGAATAGGACCTTGTATGCATTCTCTTTGTACAAAGTGCATAATGAGCTTTTAGCCGCCTGGGACCAAATCGTCTTCCAGGTAGCTTCCGAGATCTCCTCCCCTAGAAACTTCTCCCAGCGGATCATGTACGAGTGCTTACCCTGATCTGTAATGTCATAGGAGTTCAGTATCTGATAAATATCAGATATTAGCCCGCGTCTAGTTGAGCCCTCTAATATCAAACCCTCAAAGGGTGATGGGGTCGAAAACTGTAAGTTCGGGGCAATTGATTGAGCGTAGTGCCTAATCTGCAAGTATCCAAAGAACACTTGCTTTGGTAAATCAAATTTTCTCTGTAACTCTGTAAAGGACAGTAATCTGCGCGTGCATGGGTGTACCAAATGGCCAAAGTGGAATAAATTCCTCATCGCCCATGGAAAAGACATCTGATGAGTAAGGCCTACAGGCAGCTTGGGGTTGTAGAGGAACGATGTGAGGAGTGATCTATCTGAGCATAGCTTATAGAGCCGTGCTACTTTACGCCAAAGTGTACTAATGTGGAGCATGGGGCCCAAGAGTTGAGTGGACTCCACCTTCACCTCCGCATTCCACAGCATGCTATTTGGATGGATTGGGGCCATCCAAAGTTTTTCTATTTCTGTCCACTTATTATATGAGCGTTGGGTGAACCAAGAAGCCAGGGTTCGCAGTTGAGTGGCTTGATAGTATTTAGTTAGGTCAGGGAATGATAGACCGCCGTCTGAACGTGCCGCTGTCATAACTGATTGTGGGATTCTATGTCTTTTGTAATTCCAAACAAATCGTACTAGATCCGCCTGGAGTTTTTTCAGTTCTGATAGGGGTATTGGGATGGGGAGAGTCTGGAATAGATACAGTAACTTTGGTAGGATGACCATCTTAACAGAGGCTATCCTCCCTAGTAGGGAGATATGATGAGCCTTCCATTTCAATAGAAGGTCCCTTATAGTTTTAAAGAGAGGGGGGTAATTGGCTCGGTATAGGGTGGAATAAGAGGGAGTTAGCTGTACTCCCAGATATTTCAATGATGATGACTGCCAATGGTAAGGGAAGTTATGTTGTAGGTGTTGTGTTTCCTGTGTTGGGATATTAATGGGTAGGGCTTCTGATTTAGTTGCATTTATCTTGTATCCTGATAGGGATCTGTATAGGTCAAGTTCGGCGTGTAGATTAGGAAGTGACATTCTGGGTTGGGTCAGGGTGAGGATAATATCATCAGCAAACAAGGCTAGTTTGAATTCCCTGTCCCGCAGCGGTATGCCGTGAATGTTGGGGTTTTTTCGGATGGAAGCCGCCAGAGGCTCGACACACAACGCAAAAAGTAGCGGTGAGAGTGGGCACCCCTGGCGGGTCCCATTCGTGATTGGAAAGGCCCGTGATAGAGCGAAGGGAGTTTTTACTTGGGATGAGGGATTAGTGTACAGATGTCTAATTGCTTGGAGGAATGGGCCCTGAAATCCCATGCAATTCAACGTGGCGAAGAGGAAGGACCAGCCGAGGCGGTCAAAAGCCTTTTCCGCGTCCAAGCCAAGGACTAACGCTTGCTGCTTATTCCTGTTCGCCACGTCTATTAGGTCAATAATTCTTCTCGTGTTATCCCCCGCCTGACGTAGGGGGACGAATCCCACCTGATCCTTGTGTATTAGCGAGGGAAGTATCAGGTTTAGTCGCATTGAAAGGAGTTTAGTAAAAATTTTTAGATCAGAATTTAGGAGTGCGATTGGCCTGTAGCTGGCGCACACAGAAGGATCCTTGTCAGGCTTAGGAATTAACGTGAGGAACGACCTCTGCATGTCAGTGGGAATGGGGGTTTTCTGAAAGAAGGCGTTGAACATCCTGCACATATATGGTAGTAGAATCGGGAGAAATGTCTTATAATACTCATAAGGAAGGCCATCTGGGCCAGGTGATTTATGAGAGGGCAGAGTTTTGATGGTGGCCGTTAGCTCTTCCTCTGTAATCGGTGCATTAAGTGACATCAGGTCCGTCTTAAGTAATTTGGGG